>CANJKZ010000537.1:7500-641913 GCA_947471745.1 Closterium sp. Naga37s-1
ACTACGAGCTGCACTCCCTCGACTTCTCAACAGCTTTCTTGCAGGGTAGCCTTCACGAGGCCATCTGGTTGCGCCGTCCACAGGGCTTCACTGGGTCGTTTCCTGAGGGTACCCAGCGGAGCCTACGGCGACCAGTGTACGGCCTGCGTCAGGCACCCCGCGAGTGGCACGACACACTGAGGACGACACTTGCGGCTCTTGGGTTTGCTCCTTCGACTGCTGACCCGTCGCTGTTTCTACGCACCGACACTACTCTGCCGCCGTTCTACATCCTCGTGTACGTCGACGACTTGGTTTTTGCTACTGCTGACACTGAGGCACTGGCCCTAGTGAAGGCGGAGCTGCAGGAGAGACACACCTGCGCTGTCCTGGATGAGCTGCGGAGCTATCTTGGCTTGCAGATCACCCGGGACAGAGCACGGCGCACCATCACCCTGACTCAGTCACACATGGTGCACCAGGTCCTTCAGCGCTTCGGCTTCACGTACTCCTCGCCACAGCCCACTCCTCTGGCTACCGGTCACTCGCTCTCAGCTCCACCTTCGGACGAGTCCGTAGAGCCGAGTGGTCCGTACCCAGAGCTTGTGGGTTGCCTCATGTACCTGATGACGTGCACACGACCTGACCTCGCATACCCTCTCAGCCTCTTGGCTCGCTACGTGGCACCTGGTCGACACCGAAAGGTGCACTTTGATGCTACGAAGAGGGTACTGCGTTACTTGTGCAGTACATCGGGCATGGGGCTCGTGCTTGGAGGACGGGGTTCAGTGGTACTCACAGGACACTCTGACGCTTATTGGGCCGACGACCAGGCGACTCAGCGTTCGTCACAGGGTTACACCTTCAGTCTTGGCTCTGGTCCTGTCTCGTGGAGGTCCACTCGTTCTTCTTCTGTGCTTGGTTCCAGCTGTGAGGCCGAGATCTACGCTGGGGCCATGGCTGCACAGGAGCTACGCGGGCTGACCTACCTGCTGACCGACTTGGGGGAGCGGCCTCGTTCTCCTCCAGTTCTGAACGTCGACAACAAGGCAATGCTTGCCTTGTGTCGCGAGCAGAGACTGGAGCACAGAACGAAGCACATTGCTCTTCGTTACTTTCTTGCTCGGGAGCTGCAGCAGCGTGGTCAGCTGCGCCTTGCTTACGTGGCCTCTCGGGCCAACACTGCTGATGTTTTTACCAAGGCCCTTGGGTCTGGTGATCATCAGCGTTTTTGCACTGCTCTTGGGCTTGTGCCCACTCTGCCTCACCTGCTGGTTGCTTGACTTGCTCTTGTTGTACACTGATATATATATCTTTATACCTGCTTGTTTAATCTTGCTAGGTTGTGATCAGTGTACTGCCTTGCTATTATAACTCTGCATGTGAACTGGCCTTGTGGCCGCTTGCTTGTGCTCAGATTGTGTGGTGTAATTGAGATCCACCCTGAGCTTTGCTTTGCTTTGCTTGTTCTCTTGCTTGACTGGTCTTGTGACCGTCTGTTGTGTTTGCTATCTCCCACTTAGCCTATGGGGGTGTGTCAAACTGTATGTTTGTGTTATCTCTAGGCTATAGTGGGTTAGCCTACAAGGGGTACAACACTTTAGGGTTAGGTACTTGTACTCATGCATGCTACCTAGTCCACCATCCCTGCCTGCTTATTCTAACACGACTCGTCGCGTCACTTCCGCCTTTTCGTCTTCAACCTCGGTAGTGCGTGCTTCGCTTGCTGCGGTGAGGAGTGCACAGTAAACAGGCCATTAGATTCGTTTTCGGGCTGTCTGATTCGTCAGACTTAGTACACATTTTTTGTCTGATCAATCAGACTTGGTACAAAAAAAAATCTGAAATTTCAGAGTTCAAGAGTATAAATTTATAAGAGTCTGATTACCCAGAATTCATATCAGTAGGGAAGCTGATGGATCTGCCTAAAACGAGGTGGTGATTGCGCCGCGCGACACTTCAGCCCCTGTTTCAGCTTGACTGACAGGACTAAACTGTACTTGCAGCGCTCATCGCGGCTGTTAGTGCAGATTTCGCAAGAGAATACCAGAGTGGGTACCCGCTAAAACGCTCATGGATCAGAGTACACTCTGAGAAAAAGGCTGAAAAATCAGACAATGCCTACATTTGTTTTTCTGAATATTCAGAGTTCACAGCAAAAAAAACTCTGAACTTTCAGAGTTCACTAAAAAAAAAGGCAGAAATATCAGACTTTTTTAGGCAAATCAGAGAAATTTGGGGTACTTCTGGGGGCCTGACAGTAATGTTTCAATAATTACTATTCGTAACATTAGTGTTGTGTGTTATAGCGGGTACAACTGTTTGGGTTATGTTTATGTACCCCAACCAACCTTAGGGTACATTCCTGAAGCGCGTCACAAAGGCCTCGCGTCTCAATCGAAGAGATGCAGTGCGGTGGAAATGTTCGACAATTAGGTGTAATGCGGTGCAGACTGGTACAGAGGTTGTATGACGCGATTGAGACATTTGTGTCAAGAGCGGAATGTACCCTTAGTCAAACGAACACTTTCATTCTTGACAGGTATGCACATGTTATAATCACTTCAGCCATTTTATATTCACTCTGATCTGATGTCAATTACTTCCGCTGCATTAACTCTGTGCAGGCTGATCTTGGCAAGGTCCCCAGTGGGATCGGATTTCGGTAAACGCCGTGCTCCGTGCATACCAAACCTAGGCCTGCACCTCTCTCCGTGGTCGGATGGTATTCTTTGTGAAAATATCTTCTTCAGTTGTCCTTAAACACTTGCCTATGGAATAAGAGAACTGAGAGATGAAGAATCAAATAAGAAATATTAACACACACTACAGTTTTAGAGTGAATTCCTCGAAAGCCTCTGGCCTCTATTGAATTCGTCTAATGTAAGCAGTTCAGTTCAGTTCTCGGCTTCGTCATGCCCCAATACCTGTCCCTTCACCTCGTTTTGCTCTTTTTGATATTGCTCGGCATGCAGCAAAGCACGTGTTGGCCTGTAGGGCTTCCCTCGTGCCGCCGCTTTTCTGTTGTCATTGGACCCTATACGTGTCGCGAAACGAGGAGGGGATGCGGTGTTTCGCGATTCGTATCAACATCGTCGGATCGATGTAAAGGATTATCAGCACATGTAGGGTTGAATATGAGTTACTTGGAGGTGTTGTCGATTTTCAGTATTGTTGTTTGTAGCGTGTGTGTGCGTCAGTCGCCATGGAAATCGTTCACCTGCTTCTAGACTTTACGTTGCTGCCTGTGAGCGTCGCGTTCCTCCTCTTCATCGCGCCCCTGGTAGCGGCAATGCGCTTTGCGACGTGGGCTTTTGGCCTCTTCTTCCCGGAGGACGTTCGGGGCAAGGTCGTCGTCATCACGGGCGCGTCGTCGGGCATCGGTCAGGTCTGGTTCTAGCCAACTCCGTAGAGCACCGTCGTCAATCCGAACATGTTTATTTCCCGGTCGTTGACATCTGCAGCTTTACGACTAGGGAGGAATCGCGCTGCAGATCGGGCTCTTACCACCCGCCATAAATTTTCCATTCCGCAGGAGGCAGCGCGGGTATATGCGCAGAAGGGCGCGCGATTGGTGTTGGCGGGGCGGCGGGAGGAGGAGTTGCGGCGCACTGCGGAAATGTGCAAGATGGAGGGCGCGGAGGCGCGCGTTGCTCTGGTGGACGTGACGGTGGCGGCGGAGTGCGAGAAGCTCATTAACGACACCATCGCCGCGTTCGGACGCCGTGAGTACTGCATCCCGCTTTACTCTGCCTCCCGTCTGTGGAGGTGTTGGTGGTCATGTGCGTGCGGGTGAGTGGTTGCGTTACGTGTGGGGGTGTTGCGTGTGGCAGTGGACCATCTGGTGAACAACGCGGGCATCGCACACAGCTTCTTCATGGAGGAGGCCAAGAACACGGACGTCGCGGAAGTCATGGTGAGTGCTCGCTGCACCCGCTTTGCATCAAGCCGTTCTTAGTCATGCCCTTGCTGCTGATCGCGTGCGTGTGCATGTGTGCAGGAAGTGAACTTCTGGGGCGCCATCTACCCCACTTTCTATGCACTGCCTCATCTGCGGCGCTCCCAGGGCCACATCGTCGTCACCTCGTCTGTGGCGTCCTTCATCCCATACCCCCGCATGGCCATCTACAATGTACGTGCCGCCCACTGCATGCGTAGCTTTTTCTGCTAAACTATCCGTATATGCTGCAGCTTTGCTCAGCTGGTGTTTTGGAAGGATATGCAACGTGAGCTAGAGTGCGTGTGTGGTGGCAGGCAGCGAAAGCAGCGCTGGTGAACTTCTTTGATACGCTGCGTGTGGAGGTGGGCGACGAGGTGGGCATCACCGTTGCTATGCCCGGATGGGTGGAGAGCGAAATGACGGCTGGCAAGTTCGTGACAGCCGAAGGAAGGGTTGTGTGGGACAAGGAACAGAGAGATGTGAGTGTACTCACATTCATGGTGTATTTGGTGTCTCCTATTATGTCCATACAACTGATACAACCTCACATCACCTTAATCTAATGCTCGGCAGGCTCATGTGGGTCCATTCCCAGTAGAGCCCACTGCATGGTGTGCGTCTGCTATTGTGAATGGTGCACTACGTCGCCAGCGCTACGTGCGGGTGCCATCATGGTACACAACATTTCTCTACTACCGTGTCTTTGCCCCGGATGTGATGGAGAGTTTATCCCGGCTCCTGTTCACAGCCCCTCGAGGAAAGACCCCTATCAGCAAGATGGTGGTGGAAGCTGGTGCTGAGAAGATGTTGTATCCACAAGCTATTCAGAAAGGAGATTAGAACTATAAGGTAGTCAACAGTTTTTACTGTTTCTACATGTATAAGTCGATAGAAGATAGTATTGTACAAACTTGTACAAACGTTCATTTTGCGTTTTGTCGGCACATGTCAACAGTGAGTTTGACAACCACAGTCGGTGAGCGGTGGAGACAGTGTAATGTATAATGTTTCGGAATAACCTGGTTAAATCTGAGTTTTGCTTCACTATAGACCAGAACACCCTATCATTTTTCCGCGGATAATTTGTGCTTTCCTTCCCACTTCCGTGAATGTACGATATCAATGCTACTTTGCGAGGAAAGAGCGCTGTAAATTGGCAAAATAATCGACTAACGTTGTCACTATGAACATGGAGCGTTTCGGGTGCTGACAGGGTGAATCACAAACAAGCACTCTCAAAAGACAGGTGAGACTCAGTTGGAGCACTCAATGACAACGGCACTTGAAACGCCAGTGACGCCGTCCACAATTGCCGACGCGATAAGTAAGCCGGCTAACACGGTTTGCTAATATCCTAAACAATATATGTTTAAATTGGGGTTTTGTGGGATTTTTTCCTGACGTGATAATCGTGGTTGAGGCGGTTGAGGGGGTGTTTGTCACACACTTAGGCAGGACGTACGTAATCCATTACAATCATTTGCCGCGAGCTTCCTCGCCCCTCGCTAAGCACCATTAGAGGAGCCTCCCAAACGTCGAATCACAGGAAAAAATAACAGAAATAAAACATTTCTGTCAGATATACAGTACTACCCCCGCTGGTTTCGAACATGATGCATGAATGGCGGGGTTCAATCGCTTCACTTTTTCTCGGCCCTTTTGTGGCTGGTGTGCTTTCGTCCCAACCCAACCTGACCGATCCACCACAATGGTTACAAGCCTTTCACCACGGTTATGCAGGGCAGTGTAGAGTGTGGCGTCGTTAGAGACGGCGGCGGTGTAGTGTGGTGTGGAGGTGGATATTAGGCGGGGCATGTGTCCAGGGCCGCGATGCCTCTAGCCTCTAAGTGATCACCCCCATTTGCAACTAAGTTGCTTCCTTCACACGAGAGCAACTTCAGCAGAGCCACTCTTTCGCGATGCTACGCAACACTCGCCGCCGTGCGAGCAGCAGGCTCCAGGCAATTGTCTCTCGCCTTTTTCTCCTCTCGCTGCTCACTTTCAGTACCGCTGCCGATTGCTTTTTCTCAGATGAGCAGAACCCACCACCGCATCGCGATGCCTCTAGCCTGCGGAAACGGCGGGTGGTGTCCCCGCTAGTGCGATCCGGCCGCAGACGCTCACTTATAACGCTAAATGCGAGAACCGCAGCAGCCCGCGACGCGGCGGGGCCGCCCTTTCTTGAGGAGAGCCAGCGTGAGTCGTTCGCACCCGCGTAGACCCGTTAACATTTTTCCCTTCATCAGTTGACTGATCCGCCACGGTTCCTGCGACCTCGTTGCCCCTTTTCCCCCCCGCTCCCTCCCTCCTCTCTCCTCCCTCCTCCCTCCACCCTCCTCCCCGCCCCGCTCCCCCCCCCCCCCCCCTCCTCCGCTTCCCGGCGAGCGGCGCAGTGAGCGTGCTGGTGGAGCTGAACAAGGCGTGGAGCATGTGGCCCAAGAACACCAACGCCACCACTGCGTGCACCGCGTGGCCTGGCGTCCAGTGCACCCCGCGCGGATTCGTCGTTGCTCTGTGAGCTTCCAAGTGGCTTCTCATCCTGACGCCGTGCTTGTGAGGGGGCGGGGGTGGGGAGGGTATAACGCCCCGTCCTCTAGACCACTGGGCCAGTTGTTCAAAGGCGCAGCCGTAACCTTGTTACCCTTCGTGCAAAGCCGCAGGCGTTACAAAGGGGAACGCGGGGGAGGGGCGCGTTCATGGGTTCGCGTTGACCGTGCTGTACCTTTTCAGAATGGGTGTCGTGGGCGTGCATGGTGGCCTATGCGAGCGGTGTCGGTTTGTCCGAGATTGCCAAGCATGGGCCATTTCGTCGGTGTCGGTGTCGTTTCTGTTTCGTGCTTATCATCATGTACAGCGTGCACGCGCCTACGTTGGTGCAACCTTTATAGTGCCTTACACCGCCGCACACGCTCCTCAAGCGCACGGATACCCAACTGGCTTGTGCGTGTTGGTGAGCAGAACTCTGAATGAAGCGGTGGACCCGGGGCCGCCACCAGGTGGCGTGATACCGGCGTCCATCACCGGCCTCTCCACCCTCCAACACCTGTGCGCCTCCTCGTACCCGCAACTCCAATACCTGGATCATGAGTTTCTGCACCCGCTTTCGTCTTTTCGTCTCTTCCCATGTGCGTGCCCTCAACCAAGCGAGCGTACACGTGCACATCCAGCACGTGCCCGACGTCCCGTGCCCATCACCATCGCCCTGCTTCCGTGTGCTGCTTGCCGTGTGTGCAGCGATCTGACATACGGCATTACCCTCAAGGGACCCTTGCCATCACTCGCCGCGCTCACCCGCCTCACCTATCTGTGCGTGCCCTCGCCCATCGCTCAATTCCTCGTCCAAACGTCACGCTGCACCCGTTCTGTCCGCCACTGCCCCTCCGTTCCTCGTATGCAACAACACCTTTTCTTCTCGTGCCATGCCCACTCCTCGTGGCTCCCGCTGCCCTGCCGCTCTATGTCCTCCGCGCGTATCCCCTGCGCTCAGCGCCCTGGGAGAAGACAGCGTGTGCAAGCTGACTGGCGCTTACGGCGACCTCACGTGGCTCTCCACGCTCTCCAATCTGCAAACCCTGTACGCCCTTCAAACTCTCTAAGCCCTGCACACGCACACCCAAGCATTGTGACTGTAACGCCTTGTACAACAGGGCTGCCCATGATGTTCTATTGCGCTTGGCAAGGCTTGCCTCCGCGTGGCGCAGAGCATGCACGGCACGGGGCACCACGATAGCGTGGGCCTGTAGCGTCCCTTACCCCCACCCACGTGCGCACATCTGCTGCCTGCCTGCGCTGGTGTGGGAGGTTGTGGGTGGGTGCGCTGACTCGGTGGCGTGGCATGGCATGTGCTGCTGGCGCACCACCCATCATGTGCTGCTGGCGCACCACCCATCATGTGCTGCTCCCACCACTCCCTTGCCTCTCTCCGTCCGCTGCATCCGCTCTCGCTTCTTTCCGCCCGCCCTGACCAGGAGGCTGACGGATATGGTGGAGTTCAAAGGAGACCTCTCCTCCCTCGCCATGCTCTCCAACCTCCGTTCCCTCCGTGATCTGTGAGCGCCGCACGGCACCCCTCGCATCACACTCCCTCACCGTCCCTGACCCTCCCACCTCTGCTTGCATCGCATGCACCCTGCCATGCAGTGATCGATGACGTGCATGGTAACACGTGCGCTGCTGTGTGTGTGAGCAGGAGGCTGTGCAGTCTCACCAACGCAACAGGGCAGGTCCCCAGGGACCTCCGATACTTGACTACCCTCACTGCACTGTAAGCTCACAACACACGTTAGTGCACCACACGAGGCACCACGTGTCACGTTCTTCCACACCACCACCACACCACGCACACACTGCATGCATATGGCAGGGTTGCTCCGCTTAGCCCCGTTCGTGCGCCCCTCTGTTGTCCCTGTACCACCCCATGGCACCCCCCTGCAGCGACCTGTCATACCTGCGCGCCACAGACTTCCCCGACTGGGTCGTGCAGCTCTCCAACCTCCGCACCCTGTGAGATTCCGCCCCCCCTTGCTGCCCCCGCACCACCTGCTCAACTACCCGGCCATCGCGTCACTGCCCCCTCACTCGCGCACTCACTGGCATGAGCGCTGCCCCCTCTCCGTGCAGGAACCTGAACACGGACACGGACACCCGCCACGGGGTGCTGCCAGATGGCATCTCCCTGCTCACCGCCCTCACCCAGCTGTACGTGCTGTGCTGCCCACTCCCCCCTGGTTAAGCCGGTAAGAACGAATGGGAGCCAAATGCGAATATACTTCGCGAATAGTGTTCAAGTTTACTAGTTGTCCGAATAGCTGTTCTACGTCGAATGCAAATACGGTAAGTCGAGTACGAATCTGCCACAAATATACACACTCAACACTCGATTCTAGAAAAAAACTGATTAGTCTCCCATTCAACTGATTTCCACAGCTGTTCTTAAATAGTTTCCATGTGTGAATGTCTTGACCATTCAGCTGTGAGAGCTCCTGGAGCATCTGAGGGCTATGTGGGCATTACGGTGCATGCACGGGGCATGTTCTGCCAAGCTGAACCACGTGTGTAGCTGCCAAGCAGCATGGCCCGAGCGCTGGAAAGGCGTGTCTGACGGGTGGAGTTCGACAAGCCAAGTGCACATGGCGGTGGTCAGACGCATGGCGTGGCAGTGCATGCATGCATGCATGCATGCACACGTCACGCAGGCCGTTGGTTGCTGAGTGGCATTCCGTGAAACAGTGTGTGCGAGCAATGGGCATGTGAGGGTGCTGCTTGATGGCCCACCCCAATGCCACCATGGCCCTCTTCTTGCTTGGGCCCCACCCCACCTTATGCTGTGTGCTGCACTGCAGATTCATTAACCGGAACAACCTGGCGGGCTATTTGCCGGGAGGGCTGTCCAACCTGGTCAACCTGCAACAACTGTCAGGCGCCATGCCATACTTTGCCATCCATGCCATGCCATGTCAATCAACCCATGGCATGCCATTCCATGTCTTTCCATGCCATGTCATGCCATGTCATCCCATGCCTTGCCATTCGATGCCATGCCACAGGCCATTATCTGCCGCACTGCTGTTTGCTGGCCCGCACTGACTGCTTTTCCGCTCGCCACCTTCACTGTAGCAACCTGACTGCCACTTCAAGTGCTGCCATCCTTGCCACTGCCTGAGTTTCCACAAGGCCTGTGCATATCTGCCTTCTCCTCATTGCAGCTCTTTGAATTACAACATGATCCAAGGCGCCATACCCGAAGCGTACTCTACATTGACAGCGCTGACTGCACTGTACGTGACAGGCCTGTTGCCCGCTGTGCTGTGCTTCCCCGACTTGCTGCACGCCTGCTCCACTGCCCACGGCCATGCAGCACGCACGGCCACGACCCACGTGCCCATTGCCCAAAAGACGCGCAGCAGGGGTGGCGGAAGGTGCGGGGAGGTTGGGGTTAGGTGGCATAGTGGGGAGAGGGGCGAAGGGCTGGCGTGGGTGGCAGGGGGGGTCCATGGAGGCGTGCGTTGCTGCACTCCCGCACCATGGGCTGCACGGCACCGCAGCCGCCCTGCCCACTCTCTCACATGTGCTCCACGTGGCACGCACAGTCCACGGTCAGCGCTGCTGCACGGATGCTAGAGGATGGGCGTGTCACCGAGTGAAAGCCAGGGAATGAGCAACATGCAAGTCCACATATGCATTCTCTCCTGCCAACACGTTTGCACCCCTCACTCTCATGCGCTCCCTTGCTTGCCTGTGTGTCTCTCCCTTGCCCTGCTGCTCGTGGTGCTGGCAGCGACCTGTCGTGGAATCAGCTGTCAGGAGCCATACCGCCAATCTTCACCACCAACCTGGAGTCCTTGTGGGTGCCTCGTGCCCGCTTCTCTCCGCCTCCACTTGTGCCGCGCCGCCATGCATCACTGCACTGCGCACCGTCACTCGTTCAATCAATCTCTCCTAGTACCACGTGCTTCACACTCTCTAGTGCTCTCTGCCCAACCATACACTTTTCCACTTGTTCAAATTGACTGCATTGTTTTGGAAACAATGGTCGTGGCGTAACCATGTTGCGCTCATTGCTGCCTGCCTACATGCCTTACGTACCTACCCGCCTGCTGGCCCTCGTATTTGTGTGCTTATTAGCACGAGCGGAAGTTGCAGTGGCCCACACACTAGGAACAGTGGCATGAATGCAAGGCGCAAGTACGCGAGCAAAGCAAGGTTGCAGACAGTATCTTTGTCCCTCCTTCCCTCGCGTTCTCCTCCCTCCTCTGCCCTCCTCACCGTTCCCTGCCAGAATTCTAAGCTACAATGGGTTTGAGAGCAGCATCCCGCCACATCTCGCCCTGCCCACCCTCACAGAGCTGTGAGCGACCCCTCTTCCCGCACGCCTGTCACCACGCACATGCCAGCCCTCAGCTGCCACCACCACGCTGCTGCCTTGTCCTGCTGCACCGTGCGTGCAGCGCGCGTGTGTGGGCGCCCATAAGCCCTGTGCGTGCACCGCATGCGCCCTGCTGTGCTGTGCTGTGCTGTGCTGTGTGGTGCGTGCAGGGAGCTGAAGTTCAACCGCTTCACAGGGGGCTTTCCCGCCACCTTCACTCGCCTCACCGCCATCTACGCGTTGTGCGTCTCCATCCCCACCTCCGTTTCGCCTCATGCTTTTGCCCACCCCATCTCTTTCTTCTGTAGTGGCCTCCATGCCGGGTAGCAATAACTCCATTTCATCCTCGTGCTTCCCAGCTCGATATGTGCACGCTGCAAGATGCGATGCAGGTCATGCAAGTGCACTGGGCAGGGCGCCACTTGCGGACCTCTGCTGTGCTGTGGTCTGAGCTGTTGACGTGTGTGCGTGCACCCCGCCACGGCCACAGGGATGTGACGAACAACAGTCTGTCGTGGGGGCTGGACGTCATCAGCCGCATGCCCTGGCTCACTGACATGTCAGTCCATTCAACCCCCTTCTCGCTCCTCCTACCACTACCTCCTCGCCTCTCTCCGTACCACCTGCGTTTGCCATACCCTCTCTGTCCCACTGTTCTCTGCCCTCACTGCGTGCTCTGCCCTCACTGCGTGCTCTGCCCTCACTGCGTGCTCTGCCCCCTCACTGCGTGCTCTGCCCCCTCACTGCGTGCTCTGCCCTCACTGCGTGCTCTGCCCTCACTGCGTGCTCTGCCCTCACTGCGTGCTCTGCCCTCACTGCGTGCTCTGCCCTCACTGCGTGCTCTGCCCTCACTGCGTGCTCTGCCCCCTCACTGCGTGCTCTGCCCCCTCACTGCGTGCTCTGCCCCCTCACTGCGTGCTCTGCCCTCACTGCGTGCTCTGCCCTCACTGCGTGCTCTGCCCTCACTGCGTGCTCTGCCCTCACTGCGTGCTCTGCCCCCTCACTGCGTGCTCTGCCCCCTCACTGCGTGCTCTGCCCTCACTGCGTGCTCTGCCCTCACTGCGTGCTCTGCCCTCACTGCGTGCTCTGCCCTCACTGCGTGCTCTGCCCTCACTGCGTGCTCTGCCCCCTCACTGCGTGCTCTGCCCTCACTGCGTGCTCTGTCCTCTGCAGCCTCCTCAGCACCAACAACTTCTCTGGCGCCATCCCAGAGTCCTTCACAGCGTTCACAAGCCTCGGCTCCATGTGAGTCGCCACACCATGCTGTATTCCCTGCCGCTATGCCGTCTGCCCTTCTCCCTCTGAGGTGACGCCCATGCCTGCTGCACCCTGCCTGCACGTGGGTGCACCATGTGAGCATGGCATGGGCGGGGCTGCATGGAAGCATGTGAGAGCGTGGGAAGAGCAGTCCCATCATCTGTACCTCTGTGTGCGGCGCAGAGACGTGTCCAACAACCGCTTCACCGGGCCCTTCCCCGACCTGCTTCTCACCCACACGGGGCTTATATCACTGTGAGACACTCATTTGTTCTTGCCCCAATAGTTCCTGCTCGCTCCACACGCTCTTGCTGCTACCACTGCTGTCGAGCTTCCTCTCTCATCCACCATGTGACTAGTGCTCCGAGTGCATCTCCCGTGGCGTGTGTGGGCATGGCGATTTCAGGAATCTGGCGAACAACAGCTTTTCAGGGCGCATCTCCCAGCAGTTGAGCGTGCTCACGGACTTGTCTGACATGTGAGTGCCCCTGTGGGCGAGCTCTCAGCCTCACGCTGCTGTGCTCCTGCCGCTGCACATGCACCCTCTTGCACACCACAGTGCTGGGACTTCTATGGGGCCAAGGAAGGCAATCGGCACACAGGGGCAGCCCACGTGGGGAGAGCAGGTAGGGGGCCATGCAGGGTGGCTTACATCTAGTGTGGCAAGATGATGAACGGAGTGAAACACGTACCTCTCACCTGTTTATGCCCATTGGCCTCGTGTGCAGCAATCTGAGTGACAACCAGTTCCATGGGGCCATCCCATCAGCCCTCTACCAGCTGCCCTCGCTCCTTTCACTGTGAGTGCCCCCACCACCGCTCTGCATTGCTGGCAGGCGTCCTTCCATCGTGCACGCATGCCCCTGTCACTTCCACTAGCGAAGGTGTGCTCTGCTCATCTCGCCCACCTGCCCCACGTGCCCCCACCCCTTCCCCCCGTGGCAGCCAAGTGGCCAACAACTTCCTTTTGGGCGGCCTCCCACCCTCCCTCAAGGCCTCCTCCTCCCTTACCGTGCTGTGCGTTTTCCTATCAGTGAGCGTTTTCCTGTCAGTGAGCGTTTTCCTGTCAGTGAGCGTTTTCCTATCGGAAAAGCGTGCTGGCCTGCTCGCATGGTCTGTGTGCCTTCCCTTGTATGCGCAACGCACATGCCTTTGGTGCCCTCACCTGCCCCTTGCTGTCTTGTGTGCCCTCCCCTTGTGACCATGCAGCGATGTGGCGGGCAACGGCATCACAGGCAACCTGCCCGACTTCTCCCGCTGGCGTGTCAACCTTGCTCGCCTGTACGCTCCGCGCTGCTCCCTCTCTGCGCCGCACTGCATGCAGCTGCTGCACTCTGTGTGTGTGGCATGAGCCATCTGACCTGTGCCCCATGTGGTGTGTGGCGTGCCATGCTGTGTGGCGCATGCAGGGCGGCCAACAACAACAACCTCACGGGGCCCATCCCCGACTCCATCTCCACGCTCACCTCGCTGGACGCCATGTAACCACACACTGCTCCATGCCCCATGCATGTGTGCCATTCCTGTGCTCTCCTGCCACTGCTGCACGCGTGCACAGCACAGCAGGCTGACGCCAACGCAGTGCTGCGCTCCACGCATTGCCACTTGTGTTGCCGTGTGACGTGCTGCGTGCCCCTCACGCCCACCCTCCCATGCAGCATGCTGAACGACAACCAGCTGTCGGGCTCCATCCCAGACGCCCTGCTCACCCTCACCAACCTCAAGTTCCTGTGAGCCCGCTCCGCTGCCGTCCCCTAACTGTCCGGCTACACACGTGTGCATTGTCACAAGATTCCCGCCCTCGCCACACAGCCATGCCAAAGCTCCGGTGCTCCCCCTATCATGCTCACGCCCTCGTACCAACCTGTGCTGCCTGTCCCCCCCTTCACCTCTCGTCTCCCCATGGGCGGCGCGGCGTGTGCAGGTACCTGGCGAACAACCAGCTCAGCGGCTCCTTTCCATCCGCCATCAGCCGCCTGCAGAACCTCGAGCAGCTGTCAGCCCCCATGCTCGCCCCCCCTGCTCTTCTCTTTCAATGCTTCCCCTCACATGCTTCCCCATCCATCACATGCTTCCCCATCCATCACATGCTTCCTCCTGACATGCTTCCCCCATGCCTGCCCCGGCCTGCCCTGCCATGACATGCCATGCACGTTCACACATCGCGTCCACCGTGTGTGCGCATGGTGTGATGGGACAGGTGGCTGGACAACAACAGCCTCCAAGGGATTCTACCCCCCTCCATCTGCTTGCTGCCCGTTCTCTGGCGCATGTGAGTGTGTGAGGCGCATGTGAGTGTGTGTGGTGCATGTGAGTGTGTGTGGCGCATGTGAGTGTGTGTGGCGCATGTGAGTGTGTGCGGCGCCATACCCTCACATGTTCACCTCCTTCGACAATGCACCATTGGTTTGTGTCTTCCTCGCAACCCGTGTACCTCTTGTGCCATGTCTTATGCTTGCTGACGCGCCATGGCATGGTGTGCACGTGTGGGTGGGTGGCAGCATGGTGAGCAACAACCACCTGCACGGGCCCCTGCCGCTGTGCCTCTTCGACAAGTGCATCAACCAGATGTGAGCCCCGCCCTCCTGCTGCTCTGCCTGCACCCCAACGCTCCCTCTTGCCCTCTCACAATAGCCACATCTGTACTCACTGCATGGAGCAACGGAGTGGCACTGACGAGTGTGTGTGTGCGGGGGTGCAGTGACGTGAGTGGCAACAGTCTGTACGGGCGTGTGAACCGCAACTTCCGCAACATGGTGGCGGACGGGGAGGCACTCGTGAACCTGGCGCGCAACTACTTCAACGGCGACGCCGTGCTCTTTGCCGACGGCTGCCAGGTGTGCCCCATGGAGATCAACATGCCCAACCGCCTTGAGCTCGGCGACACCAGCAACTCGAATGCGGCGGGCAAGTGCGTGGGGAGCGTGTCCGCCATGCGCGACTACTCCGTGGCGGGCGCTGGCAAGAGCGCGCGTGTGAGCCTCTCTTACAACTGCCTCACGCTCAACGCGGAATTGCCCTGCTCCTCCAACGCCACCCAGCGCAGCACCGCTGAGTGCCAGGCGTTCTGCAGCATCACGGAGAACGGCCCGTGTGATGGCCATGGCGAGTGCGTGCCACCCGCCCCCGGTGCCAGTGGCAACTTCTCGTGTGTGTGCGATGCGGGGTACAGCACACTCACCTCGGTCAACGGCTCCACATGCGGCATCGTCAACTCCACCACCACCGTTGGTCAGCCCTCGCCCCCCGCCACCCCCTCCCTTGCCGCTCATTGCTCACCTTGCACTTGCACGCACCGCCGCTGCCCCTCTCCCGTGCAAGCACCCCTTGACATAATCCTCATCTTCCTTTTCGTTTTCTGCATGCCCTTGCCCCCCTGCATGTGTGTGCGCCCCTCCGTGCCCTTACCCCCCTGCGTGCCCTTGCCCCCTTGCGTGCGTGTGCCCCCCTGTGCAGTGTCGTCGCTGTCCACGGGCGCCATAGTGGGCATTGCAGTGGGGTGCTTTGCAGGCATCACGCTGCTCACCGCTGTGCTCGCATGGCTGCTCTGGCCGCGTGGACCAAGTGAGACCACCCACCTGCGCCCCTGCTCTGCCTCCTGCCTTACTTCCATGCTTCCATGCTTCATGCCCTACACCCCTGCTCTGCCATGTGCTTGTGACGGTGTGGGGTGTGCGTGTGTGTGTGAGAGCAGAGAAGTGGGAGGGGTTGGACGTGTGTGAGCAGTTCTCGCTGCAGCAGATCACGAAGGCCACCAACAACTGGGCGCCGGAGAACGTGCTGGGCGAGGGGGGCTTTGGCATCGTGTACAAGGGCGTGTCGCCACAGGGGCTGCTGTGGGCCATCAAGCGCTCCACCGTCATGACCAACGAGTTCGAAACCGAGGTGCCCTCCCTGCTGCCCGCCCCATCCCTCTTCCTCTGCTGCCCCCTCATCTCCGTCCCATCCTCCCTGCCCACCGCACTTGATGCTGCTTACTGCCTTTGATGCTCCCTGTCAGTCCTCCTCACATGAGTACCTGCGGCCGCACATCACATGGCCTCTCACGGGAATCAAGAAGCGGTTTTCTAGTGCTGTGCTGATGTGAGTGGGATGCGTGTGTGTTGTGGGTGTGAGCAGGTGAGGGCGATGGCGAACCTGCATCACGTGAACCTGGTGCGGCTGCTGGGGTTCTGTCTGGACCAGAACGCGGAGACGGGCAAGCAGGAGCAGATCCTGGTGTACGAGTTCGTGGGCAACAGGGACCTGCAGTACCACATCCACAAGACCAAGCGTGAGTCGCCCACACCCACCACCGCACACAAGCATGCCAACCACCCATGCACACACGCCTTTACTCACACAAACACTCTCTCCACCGCCCCTTCTCCTTGCCCTCCTGCCTGCCAGGCGCACTCTCCCTGCGGCAGCGGCTGCGGCTGGCGCAGGGCACGGCGGAGGGGCTGGCGTACCTGCATGGGTTTGAGACGTCAATCATTCACCGGGACATCAAGCCCGCGAACATCCTGGTGACGGATGACATGCAAGCCAAGGTGGCTGACTTTGGGCTGCTCAAGCGCCTCACTCACGGCGCTGATGGGGACGCCACGCGAGTGGCGGGCACGCCCGGCTACGTGGACCCCGACTACAACCGCACGCAGCTCGTCACCGCCAAGAGCGACGTCTTCAGGTCGCCCCTCCACCCTCCACTTCACCCTCCCCGCCACCGCTCCCCTTGCCGCTCCATTGCCGCTCCCCTTGCTGCTATTATCCTTGCTGGTCACCTTGCCCGCCCCTAAACGTGTCCCTGTGTGTGCATCATTGACGGCTGTGGCCTTGCTTGCATGGGCGCATGGGTGTGTGTGTGTGCAGCTACGGCATCGTGCTGCTGGAGCTGCTCACTGGCAAGTCGCCGCAGGTCAACAACAAGACCCACATCCGCAAATGGGTATGTGCGCTGGGGGAGGGATTCAGGAAAGCAAGTAGATCATGTGCACACTGACATATTCAGTGAAGTGACGTATGAATCCTGGTTGATGTGGCGGGTGTGTGTGTGTGGTGTGGTGCATGGCAGGCGGCGAAGCTGGTGGAGGCGTACGAGTTGGAGCAGCTCAAGGACGAGCGCATGGAGTGCAGTGAGGAGGCCATCGTGGACTTTGCTGACCTGGCACTGGACTGCATCAAGGCGCCGGGCACACGGCGCCCCGACATGACCGACATCTCGTACCGCCTCAAGCAGCTCATAGAGAAGCACTGCCCCAACAGGGAGGACGAGTGGGAGTGCGTGGACGGCGATGACAAGACGCGCCTCACTGACCCGGCGGACCCCGGGGCGCCGTCAACCGTGTCCTCGGGCATGTCGTCTGGGCTGTCGTCTGGGCTGTCATCGGGAGTGAGCGCGGGTGACTCACAGATGTCACAGGGGTCGTACAAGGCAGGCAACTCCTTCATGAGCCTTGGCTCCAATGTCAGCGGTGTCAGGAGCTGGCTGCACTCCAAGCTCGCCGGAGGCCGCTAGCCGCCATGCCCGCCACACCATGTCCGCTTGCCGTGCCTGCAAAGAATAAACTGACTTTCTTGAATGATTTCCTTACATCTGCCCAACAGGTGGTTGTGATTATCGTCTTCCGTACTTGCAGTGTTTTACGTACTAGAACGTTCTTCCTGTTCTCCTAGGATTTTCTATTGTGCTGATTTTTTACCTTGCCGTAGAAGGCTAGCACGGTACCAGGAATTAGGGGCTCCTGGTTGCAGTGCTGCGTCAATAATATCATTTACTTTTGTGGAGCCATAAATATTTAGAAATGAGCCAACTTCTGTGGATGAAAGTGTCACTGTGCAGTGACCGTTTGATGCCGGGAAAATATGTCAATGGTAACTTACATGGGGCATTATAACGCGTACGGTAACGATTTCAACGCGTTTGGTAACTCGCTTAACGCGTTTGGTAACTCGCTTAACACGTTTGGTAACTCGCTTAACGCGTATGGTAACTATACACTAGCAGCCCATCACGCGAATGGTAACTAGAAGAAACCCTCGCCCAAAATGACCCTGATTCTGGTTTTTCCCGCTCGCGTCAGACTAAATTGACGAATCTTGAAGCAGAAACCTCTGACACACTCTCCGAAATTCTGGCACATTTTTCCGAAATTCTGACACACTCTCCGAAATTCTGGCACATTTTTCCGAAATTCTGACACACTTTTGTTAGAATCACTAGCTAGGTGATGAATGTCGATTAGGTAAGGGGGGGGGGTACAAGGACTATCGAGAGAGAATGTTGTACCCTCTAAGGAAAGAACCCTACACAACCTAGAGTGAAATAAGCAGAACAATATGTTTTGACACACCCCCATAGGTGAAGTAGGGGATAGCCAAACCTAACAGTGGTCACAAAACCAGTCAAGCAAGAGAACAAGCAAGGCAAAGCCCAGGGTGGATCTCAAGGACACCACACAATCTGAGCACAAGCAGGCGGCCACAAGGCCAGTTCACATGCAGAGTTATAATAGCAAGGCAGTACACTGATCACAACCTAGCAAGAGTAAACATGCAGGTATAAAGATATATAGCAGTGTACAACAAGAGCAAGTCAAGCAACCAGCAGGTGAGGCAGAGTGGGCACAAGCCCAAGAGCACTGCAGAAACGCTGATGATCACCAGCCCCAAGGGCCTTGGTGAAGACATCAGCAGTGTTGGCCCGAGAGGCCACGAAAACAAGGCGCAGCTGACCACGCTGCTGCAGCTCACGCGCAAGGAAGTAGCGCAGAGCAATGTGCTTCGTTCTGTGCTCCAGTCTCTGCTCGCGACACAAGGCAAGCATTGCCTTGTTGTCGACGTACAGAACCGGAGGAGAACGAGGCCGCTCCCCCAAGTCGGTCAGCAGGTAGGTCAGCCAGAGCTCCTGTGCAGCCATGGCCCCAGCGTAGATCTCGGCCTCACAGCTGGAACCAAGCACAGAAGAAGAACGAGTGGACCTCCAAGAGACAGAACCAGAGCCAAGACTGAAGGTGTAACCCTGTGACGAACGCTGAGTCGCCTGGTCGTCGGCCCAAGAAGCGTCAGAGTGTCCTGTGAGGACCACCGAACCCCGTCCTCCTAGCACGAGCCCCATGCCCGATGTGCTGCACAATTAACGCAGTACCCTCTTCGCAGCATCAAAGTGCACCTTTCGGTGTCTACCGGGTGCCACGTAGCGAACCAGAAGGCTGAGAGGGTACGCGAGGTCAGGTCGTGTGCACGTCATCAGGTACATGAGGCAGCCCACAAGCTCTGGGTACGGACCACTCGGCTCTACGGACTCGTCCGAAGGTGGAGCTGAGAGCGAGTGGCCGGTAGCCAGAGGAGTGGGCTGTGGCGAGGAGTACGTGAAGCGGAAGCGCTGTATGACCTGGTGCACCATGTGTGACTGAGTCAGGGTGATGGTGCGCCGTGCTCTGTCCTGGGTGATCTGCAAGCCAAGATAGCTCCGCAGCTCACCCAGGTCAGTGCAGGTGTGTCTCTCCTGCAGCTCCGCCTTCACTAGGGCCAGTGCCTCAGTGTCAGCAGTAGCAAAAACCAAGTCGTCGACGTACACGAGGATGTAGAACGGCGGCAGAGTAGTGTCGGTGCGTAGAAACAGCGACGGGTCAGCAGTCGAAGGAGAAAACCCAAGAGCCGCAAGTGTCGTCCTCAGTGTGTCGTGCCACTCGCGGGGCGCCTGACGCAGGTCGTAGACTGGTCGCCGTAGGCTCCACTGGGTACCCTCAGGAAACGACCCAGTGAAGCCCTGTGGACGGCGCAACCAGATGGCCTCGTGAAGGCTACCCTGTAAGAAAGCTGTCGAGAAGTCGAGGGAGTGCAGCTCGTAGTCACGCTGAGCTGCAACGTGTAGCAACACCCGAAGAGTGGTCATCTTCGGGGTGGGGGAGAAGGTCTGAAAGAAGTCGACCCCCTCACGCTGACTGAAGACTCGAGCAACGTAACGTGCCTTGAAGGCAGGCGGAGAACCCGGCGGCCGCTTCACCCTGAAAATCCACATGCCACTGACGATGTTCGCCCCAGGTGGGGGAACCTCGTCGACGTAGGTGCCTGTGGACTTCCAGGAAGCCATCTCTGCGTCCATGGCTGTCTGCCACTGAGAGGAGTACTCACCCGAAATCGCCTCCCTGTAGGAGCGCGGGGTGGGGATGTCAAGTGCATCCGGGTCTCCCTCAGGCGCAAGCAGCATGGTCGTGTGATGGGGTGAAGCGGCAGCAAGGCACTCCAGCTCCTCCTGTCTGTCCTCAAGAACGTCACAGCCAAGGGCAGTACAGCCAAGAGCAGTCTCACCCCCGACGGACGGAGGACAGGCAGGGACAGGGTCAGAGACAAGACTCGCAAGGTAGTCAAGGCGGTACACAGCAGCAAAGTCAACGAGCTCAGCTACTAGGGCAGACGCAGCAGGAGACGAGAACGTAGGGTCCGTCACAACCGTAGCAAGAAGGCGAGTAACAGTCGGACTGGACGCACGAGCAAGGTCAGACGGAGGGTCAGCAACGTCAGGCAGAGAGGACGCAGGAGGTAACGGTAGGACAACACGCTGAGGAACAGAGGAAGGACGGAGTGTCATATCGTGAGTGCCGGGGACAGCCGGAGCATGCTGACGACGAACACGAGGAACACGAGCACGGACAGCAGCTCTAGGCTCAGGCTCAAGGTCAAAGCTAGACTCAGGCTCTCGACGCTCAGGGGTGGAAGCACGAGTCTCAGGCTCTCGACGCTCAGTCAGGGACTCTGACACCGCAGTGTAAGGAGCAGGAGCAGGCAGTGGGGAGTGTGGTAGCAGCGGCGACTGTGACTGGTCCGCCAGTGGACACAGCAACGGAGGGGTAGTACCTGCCACAGGGAAGCCAGTAGCACCTGGCTGAAGACTGAGAAGGTGGCGAAGAGCACCAGTAGCTCCACCAGGACCTCCAGCACCTCCAGCACCTCCAGCCCCAGCAGCTCCAGCGCCTCCAGCACCAGCAGCTCCAGTACCTCCAGCACCAGCAGCACCTCCAGTACCAGCAGCACCAGCAGCTCCACGACCTCCAGCACCAGCAGCACCTCCAGTACCTCCAGCACCATCAGCTCCACGACCTCCAGCACCAGCAGCACCAGCAGCTCCCCGACCTCCAGCACCAGCAGCACCTCCAGGACCTCCAGCACCAGCAGCAACTCCAGGACCTCCAGCACCAGCAGCACCTCCAGTACCTCCAGCACCAGTAGCTCCAGGTCCTCCGGTAGGAGCTCCGACGACACCAACACCAGAAGGACTCGCAGCACCCCCAGAGTCAGCACCTGAACTCGCAGCACCCCCAGAGTCAGGACTCTCGCTCTCAGTACTCGCAGGCTCAGTACCCTCAGTCGCAGCACCCTCAGGCTCAGTACCCTCAGTCCCAGCACCCCCAGGCTCAGTACCCTCAGTCCCAGCACCCCCAAGCTCAGTACCCTCAGTCTCTGCTCCAGTGTCCACAGCAGCAGGCTGCAGAGGCGGCGAAGACGGCAGAGGTGGGAACCCGGGGGGGGTAGCCAGATGAGGAGAGCGGGCACCCCCAGACTCACCACCCCTAGCCCCAGCTCCAGTAGTCTCAGCTCCAGAGTCCACAGCAGCAGGCTGCGGAGGCGGCGAAGACGGCCGTGGCGGGAAACCCGGGGGGGTCTCCAAGCGAGGAGAGCGGCGAGTGGTCGCCGTGTCGTCGACGACGGCGTCACCCCCCTCAGGTGAGTCAGAGGAGTCAGAAGAGATCTCAACTGGCTCATCCACGGGGGGTGGGTCTACCTGGGACACACCTGAGGGAGCAGGACCCTGTGGGGGGAGGGGGTCTACCGGGGGGGGGACTGGTACCAGGAAGAGGGGTGCAAGGGGGACCGGGTGGGACGCGTGCGGGTGAAGTCGGTAGTAACAGACCGACTCGTCGAAGGTGACGTCCTGAGAGGACAGAACACGATGCGAGGCAAGGTGGTAGAACTGCCAGGGCAGGGCGTCGGTGGGAAGCCCAGGAAGACACCGCGGAGAGTGCGAGGAGAGAGCTTGCTCGCTTTGGTATCGCGAACAAGGGAGAGCGCGCCCCAGACCCGAAACGACGACGCATCACCAGGCTGTCCCGTCCAACGGAGTGTGGGCGAGGTCTCTGGAGCAGAGACACGGGGCCAGAGGTTGAGCTGATGCGCGGCGTATCGGACCGCAAACGGCCACAGGAAATGGGGAGCAGCCGCATGGATCATGGAGGTACGAGCAACCTCCATGATCAGGCCAATGCGACGCTCAGCGATCCCATTTTGCTGCGGAGAGGCCGGAAGCGTGAACGACTGGGCGATGCCCTCATCCTGGCAGAACGTCTCAAGGACGCCAGAGGAGAACTCACCACCCCTGTCAGAGTGCAGACGCAGGACTGGGAAGTCCTGCTGAAAACGCTCGTGCAGCTGAAGACGAGTAGCACGGATCCAGGGGATCAAAACACCACTGACGTCCGCCTTGCGACGCAAGGGGAAGACTGTGGTGTAGCGTGTGTAGTCGTCAACAACCAGCAGGAAGTAGCGCTCCTGGTCCGTCCCACCGACGGGGGCCGGGCCCCACACGTCCAGGTGGAGAGTCTGCAGAGGAGCAGTGGTCGGCGGAAACTCGGAGGAGTGAGGAGCGGCGCGCTGCCGCCCCTCGACGCAAGGAAGGCACGGCGGCGCAAGTGAGCGCGGGAGGGGGGGCAGGGTCTCAGGGAGGCCAGAGACCAGGAGCCGGGAGTGCATGCCGCGCAGACGCAGCTGCGACGGGTGGCCAAGACGGTGGTGCCAAAGCTGCGCAGGGTGAGTGAGGAGGCGACACGAGCAGGACGCAGTGAACTAACTAGACGCAGCCACCTGACCAGACGCAGCTACCTTTGCAGACGCTGTGGTGAGGGTGTACAGGTTCGACCCCGGCTGCCGTGTGAACGTAGCCAGGTGACGGCCTGTCTTGGCGCATGTGCAGATCGCCACACGCTGACCTCCAGGAGTAAAGGTGTCAACCCATACATCCTGGAGGATGGCGTTGCTCACCAGGTTCGTCGAGAACGAGGGGAGGTGGAGGCCTGACAGAGAGCCGGAGGGGACAGCTGGGCACGGGAGGACAGTGGAGTGGCGTGCAACCACCGGACCCCCAGAGGGGTCCGCCAGTGAGACGGGAACTGGTGTAGTGAGTGGGGTGACAGTGGTGCAGTCGCGAAAGAAGCAACGGGACGCACCAGAGTCAAGCGTGAAAGTGTGCAAGACCTCAGCAGTAGCAGCAGACTCACTAGCACCTGGTGCAGTAGCGACTCTAGCACCTAGAGCGGCAGCAGACACACTAGCACCTGGGGGAGCAGCATCACCACCAGCATCGCAAGGCACACACGAGTAACACGCACCCTCAACACTATTATCAGCAACATACATTGCATAGAGAGCAGCATTGATCTTAGCAAAGTCAAGAGCAAACACATCTACCCCCTTCCCAATCAGCTGCAGCCAGTTCGGCACCTCCTGGTCCTCACTGTACTGAGTCACCCAGGCGTCCTCAAGACGGCCGAAGCACTTGTACTCAGTGTGCGGCTTCCCGCAGACTGTGCCCTTCAGAAGCCCCGTGCGCCGGACATAAGGGCAGCGACCAGAGCCCCCAGAGCCCCCACGCTGGAGAACCCACTCACGGAGCTGCTGGTCGGTGGGGTTGTCCGGGAGGCGCGGCAGCTGCTGACCACTCCCGTAGCCACGGGAGGGTCCACGAGCGCCACCACCCCTGCCAGACCCACCTCGACCTCCTCCGCCGCCCCCGCTACCCCAACCGCCTCCCCTACCACCGCCGCCTCCTCCACCCTGTCCACCTCCTCCACTGCCGCCACCCCCAGAGCCACCCCCAGAGCCTCCACCACCCCCGCCACCACCCCCGCCACCCCCCCCACTGCTGCCACCACCACCACCCCTGCCCCCTCTGCCCTTGCTGTTGTTGCGCCTTCCACTGGGAGTAGACGCAGCGCCAACTTCCTCAGCACCAAGGAGGTCGACTGCAACAGCGGTAGCAACTGAGGGGAGGAGAGGGGAGGGAGTACACCCTTCAAAGAAGGGGGAGCGGGGGGTGCCACGAGAGGCAGCGACAGCGACAGTGCTCTTCTCAACCTCGAGAAGGGAATTCTCAAGCGAGTCAAGTGTGAGCTTAGTGGGGTCCATGGCTAGGAACTGGTCCCTGACAGTGCGAAGGGAGTCAGGGAGGCGAGTGATAAGAAAGTACAGGGTGAAATACTGCGGGGGGGGGGTTCTTAGCGAGAAAGGCCGGCTTGAGAGCGGCACGGAAGCGATCCTCACTAGAGCGGAGGTAGGTAAAGAGGTCAGAGACAGTGCGGAACTCAGCTAGATCGGGATGCAGGTACGGCAGCATGAGACGGCCTACAGCAGCAGTAGCTGGGGAGGAGTCGCGAGAAACGACAGCGTCATAGAGATCCTTGGCCGTTTTCTGTCGGCTAAAGTGCGCGCGCTCAGTGACGGGCAGGTGGTTGCGAACAGCAAGGCGGGCAGCTGCATCACGCATGAGCCAATTAGACAGATCCTCTACAGCGTCGGCAGCAGGGGCTGGGAGCTTCCCCTCAGTGTGTAAAAACAGGGAAATGCCATCCTTAGACTCGCTCTGCAGGAACAGCTGGAGATCGTCGAGCCAGACATCAAACGTAATCGCGCGGCCCTCAGCATCGAACGTAAGGACTGACAGGTTAGCCATAGCAGCAGTAGTTGCAGCAGCAGCAGCAGTGACAGCTCGGGTTGGGCGGCGCGGCTCGGACAGGGCGGCGCGGCTTGGATAGGGCGGCGCGGCTCGGGCTCTGTGGCGGAGCAGCAGCGGCAAGCAGCAGCAGCAGCCGGCGCTCAGTAGCAGCAGCAGCAGTAAGGAGGAGCAGCTGCAGCAAGAAGCAGCAGTAGCAGTAAGGAGGAGTAGCAGCAGCAGCAGTAAGGAGGAGCAGCTGCAGCAAGTAGCAGCAGCAGCAGTAAGGAGGAGCAGCTGCAGCAAGTAGCAGCAGCAGCAGCAAGGAGGAGCAGCTGCAGCAAGTAGCACGGGCTGTAGTAGCAGGAGCTTCAGTAGCAGCAGCAGTAGCACTAGCTGTAGTAGCAGTAGCTTCAGTCAGTAGCAGCTGTAGCAAGTGCCGTAGTAGCAGCAGCAGCAGTAGCACTAGCTGTAGCAGCACTAGCTTCAGTAGCAGCAGCAGTGAGTAGCACTAGCTGTAGCAGCACTAGCTTCAGTAGCAGCAGCAGTGAGTAGCACTAGCTGTAGCAGCAGTAGCTTCAGTAGCAGCAGCAGTGAGTAGCACTAGTTGTAGCAGCACTAGCTTCAATAGCAGCAGCAGTGAGTAGCACTAGCTGTAGCTTCAGTAGCAGCAGTAGTGAGTAGCACTAGCTGTAGCAGCAGTAGCGTCAGTAGCCGCAGCAGTGACAGCTCGGGCTGGGCGGCGCGTAGTAGCAGTAGGCGCGCGTGGGCTGTGGGCGTGCAAACCAGGGGCGCGCAACAGGTGCGTGCGGGGCAGCACTACGAGGAGCGCGCAGCAGGTGCGTGCTAGGGGCTGGCGGGCAGCGTGAGTGGCGCGCGCAGCAGCAGGAACGAGGGGGGACCGGGTGTAGGGGCTGACGGGCCGCGCGAGAGGCGCACGGGGCAGCTAGGGCGCGGTCAGGGGGGTCGCACGTGACTAGGAAGAAAAAATCGCGTCTAGGGCAGAACAAGGAACCTTCTCGCCTAGGGCACGTTTTTGCATTTCGCGTTTCTCCTAGGGGCGCGACTCGGGCAGCAGATCGAAATAGTAGTGGTGGGCCCTTTTAAAAATTCGGTCCTAAGGAGCATTGTGCTCTTAATACCATGTTGGAATCACTAGCTAGGTGATGAATGTCGATTAGGTAAGGGGGGGGGGTACAAGGACTATCGAGAGAGAATGTTGTACCCTCTAAGGAAAGAACCCTACACAACCTAGAGTGAAATAAGCAGAACAATATGTTTTGACAACTTTCCGAAATCCTGAGACACTTTCCGATTCTCAATCTAATTGCAAAATCGTAAGGGTTGTGAAAACAACTGTTCTTACATAACTGATATTCTGGCGCTCTTTCCGCAAACTGTTTGTACTTCATTCTAGGGAAAATATGTCAATGGTAACTTACATGGGGCACTATAACGCGTACGGTAACGATTTCAACGCGTTTGGTAACTCGCTTAACGTGTTTGGTAACTCGCTTAACACGTTTGGTAACTCACTTAACGCGTATGGTAACTATACACCAGCAGCCCATCATGCGAATGGTAACTACATGAAACTCCCGCCGAAATGATCCTGACAAAGAGGAATTTATCAAGTTGAAAGCGTTTACGCACAGTTTTACCTTTTTTTAACAAGTCCCGCCGCGACTTTGAAGGAACCCGCTTGTTCTATTACCACGGACCGGAAAGTTTCAGAGCCGTTTTAAATATATATGTAGCTCGTAAAAAAACGGTTAAAATCATATTTTTGATAGCATGATTGCGAATTTGCAAAATGAAAAAAAAAAAAAAAAAATCCCCAAAAGGACCTCAGGGCTTTTACTTTTTGTAATTACTGCAACTTTGGAGAATTTTTGCATGTGGGAAAATTATACCTCTTTAGAATTACCGTACATGTTTCATTTTTTTTTAAGAACCATAAACGCCTTCTCGCAAGGAGTTTAGGGTCGCCTCTCAAATTCATTTGCCATCTGAAAGGGGTATAGATTTGTTTGCCCCAGCTGCACGATAGAATGAAGTACAAACAGTTTGCGGAAAGAGCGCCAGAATATCAGTTATGTAAGAACAGTTGTTTTCACAATACTTACGTTTTTGCAATTAGCTTGAAAATCGGAAAGTGTGTCAGGATTTCGGAAAGTGTGTCAGAATTTCGGAAAAATGTGTTAGAATTTCGGAGTGTGTAGACGACCAGTGCGAACGGCGTGAACAGGCGACGCACGACGCTCTGTAAGAGAGTCTGTCTGCTCAGTGTAAGGAGAAGGAGCAGGCAGTGGGGAGGCTGGCTGTAACTGCGGCTGCGATTGGTCAGGCGGTGGACACAGTAAGGGAGGAGTAAGGCCAGTAGAAGACGGGAGACCAAGAACCTGCTGAAGCAGTGGAACGAAGTACGGTCGCGGCCGCACAGTGCCTCCAGAACCAGCGTGTCCACAGCGTGTCCCTCTAGAGCAGGCTCCCTCCGGGGAGACGCAGTACCACCGAGCTCAGCACCCCCAGACTCCAGACTAGCTCTAGCAGCCCCAGCACCTCCAGGACCAGCAGCACCAGTGCCTCCAGTGTCCCCAGCTCGAGTAGCACCACTCCGAAGTCGGCAGCGCCAGTCGTACCACTCGCGAAGTTGCTGTGGCGAGAGAGGCTCCCTCCGAGACGAGGCACCTGCAGGAACTCCAGCAGACTCAGCACCCCCAGTCTCAGCAACCGCAGTCTGAGTACCCTCAGGCTCAGCACCCCCAGGCTCAGCACCCCTAGGCTCAGCACCCTCAGACTCAGCAACCCCAGGCTCAGCACCCCCAGACTCCACACGCTCAGGCTCAACACCCCCAGTTTCCGCACGCTCAGGCTCAGCACCCCCAGGCTCCGCACGCTCAGGCTCAGCACCCCCAGCAACACCACCCCCAGTAGCAGCACCAGAGTCAACCGCCACCTCGACATGCTCGACATCGTCTACCTGGGACACACCTGAGGGAGCAGGACCCTGAGGGGGGAGGGGGTCTAGCGGAGGAGGACCTGGTGCAAGGAAGAGCGGCGGAGGGGGGAGAGAGGCAGTGCGGTAGGGGAAGAGACGGTAAAAGGGAACCGACTCGTTGAACGTGACGTCCTGAGAGGGCAGGACACGGCGCGAGGTGGGGTGGTAAAACTGCCAGCCAGGCGCGTCAGGGACAAAGCCAAGGAAGACGCAGGGAATGGCGCGGGCGGAGAGCTTGTCCGTGGTAGTATCGCGGACAAAGGCACGAGAACCCCAGACTCGGAACACCGACGCATCGCCAACCTTCCCCGTCCACCGCAGGGTGGGCGAGGTCTCCGGGAAGAAGACACGGGGCCAGAGGTTGAGCTGATGCGCAGCGTATCGGACCGCAAACGGCCACATAAAATGGGGGGCAGCCGCATGGACCATGGAGGTACGAGCGACCTCCATGACTAAGCCAATGCGGCGCTCAGCAACCCCATTCTGCTGTGGAGAGGCCGGAAGCGTGAACGTCTGGCGAATGCCCTCCCCACGACAAAAGTCCCGAAGAAGGTCAGAGGCAAACTCACCACCTCTGTCAGAGTGCAGACGCAGGACTGGAATGGCCGTGTGGAACCGCTCGCGGAGCTGGAGACGGGCAGCGTGGATCCAAGGGATCAAAACATCAGGGACCTCACCCTTGGTGCGCAAGGGGAAGACCGTGGTGTAACGCGTGTAGTCGTCAACGACCAGCAAAAAGTACCGCTCGCGGTCCTGTCCATGGACGCGGGCTGGGCCCCACACGTCCATGTGTAGGGTCTGCAGGGGAGCAGTCTTCGGGGGGAACGAGGAGGAGTGAGGAGCGGCGCGCTGCCGCCCCTCGACACAGGGAAGGCAGGGAGGGGCAGGCGAGGGCTGGAGAGGAGGCAGAGTCTCTGGGAGTCCAGAGACAAGGAGACGTCGATGCATGCCACGGAAGCGCTGCACCGAGGGGTGACCAAGACGGTGGTGCCAAAGGACGGTCTGGTGCGACAAAGCGCGACACGAGCAGGGGGTCGCTAACTGACCTGACGCAGACGCAGACGCAGCTACCTGAGGCGACACAGTAGTCAGTGTGTACAGACTCGAGCCAGGCGCTCGGGTGAACGTGGCCAGGTGCCGACCAGTCCGAGAGCACGTACAGTGGGTCACACGCTGACCTCCAGGAGTGACTGGTCAACCCACACATCCTGGAGGTCAGCTCCACTCACCAAGTTCGTAGAGAACGAGGGGAGGTGAAGACCCGACAGAGAGCCAGACGGGACCGCCGGACACGGCAGAACCGTGGAGGAGTGCGCAAGGACTGGGCCCCCAGAGGGGTCCGCCAGGGAGACTGCAACCGGCCGACTGAGCGGCGTGAGTGTGGTTCTGTCGCGAAAGAAGGAGCGGGAAGCACCGGAGTCAAGTGTGAAGGTGTGCAAGGCTTTAGCCTGCGCAGTACCAGAGAGAGCAGACTCACCAGCACCTGGAGCAACAGACTCACTAGCACCTAGAGCAGCAGCCTCACCAGCACCTAGAGCAGCAGACTCTATACCTGGGTCAGGCGGCACACACAGGTAACAGTCACCCTCAGCACTAATAGTCACAGCATACATGGCAGCAAGGATAGCATCAAAGTCAAGAGCAAAGATATCAACATTCTGCCTAAGCAGATCAGCCCAGCTAGGGAGCTCAGTGGCGGCAGGAAACTGTGCGCGCCAGGCATCAGACAGGCGACCGAAACAGCGCTGTGGCGTGTGTGGCAGGCCGCACGTCTCCCCACGGCGCCCGCCGGTGCGGAGAACGTAAGTGCAGGGACCAGCACCCCCAGACCTCCCACGCCCAGCGTACCACTCACGAAGCTGTTGGGGCGATGGGGTCTCACGGGAAAGCGGCTGCTGCTGGCGCTGGCTACCGCCAAAGCTTCCACGCTGCGCGGCTCCACCCCGACCAGCACCACCGCCGCCGCCACCTCCACCGCCGCTGCTACTGCCTCCACCACTGCTGCCGCTGCCTCCACCACCTCCCCCGCCGCCACCGACGCCCCCACTCCCGCCACCACCCTTGCCTCCACCCCCACCCCCTCCTCCTCCACCGCCACCACCGCCGCCCCCGCCGTCCCCTCCACCACCCTTTCCCCCCTTGCCCTTGCCCTTGCGGCGCTTCCCACTAGAAGCAGACGCAGCCCCGACCTCCTCGGTGCCAACGAGGTCGACAGCAGCAGCAGAGGCAACAGAGGGCAAAAGGGGAACGGGGGAACACCCCTCAAAGAAAGGGGCGTGAGGGTCGCCGCGAGAAGCACCTACAGCAACTATACTCTTCTCAGCTGCAGTGAGGCGCTCCTCTAGGTGCTAGTGAGTCTGTTGCTCTCTCCTCACGCCTTCGCCGTCTCGACCTGGCAAAAGTGCACTCTCTCGGTCGGAGGTAGAAGGGTGATTAAGAGCAAGGCGCGCAGCAACATCACGCGACTCCCAAACCGAGTACGCAAGTCACGCCACGCGGTGAACCTCCTGCTCCTCCGGTGTGGGCTCAGCAGCAATAGCAGTAGGGAGCTAGGGGGCAGGTAGCTCACCCAACACGTGCGTACAGGGTGACGTAATCCCGGCGCTGGCTCCGCATGTAGATCTTGACATCGAGCAGCCACGCGTCAAAGTTGATCGCCCGCCCCTGCGCATCGAGCCGCAGTATGAACTCGGACGCCAAAAGTGAGAAGAGACACAGCTGCAGCGAATGAGAGGGGTCAGCCAGAGGCAGATATGCAGAGCTAAACCCTAAACCGCGGCTGCAAGAGCGGTGGCAGGCAGCTACTGCAGGCACGGCGGCGGGCAGCAGTGGCCATCTCGAGGGCGTTGACAAGCGTGGCGGCGTGACGTGGCAGGTGTGGTTGCAGGCACGGCGGGCAGGCGCACAACAGGTGCGGCAGCAGGCACGGTCGGCAGGCACGATCGCAGGCTCGGGAGGCAGGCGACAGGCGCTGCGGCAGGGCGCGATGGCGGGGCGCGAAAGTAGGGGTGCGGCAGGTGAGACGGTAGGCACTGTGGCAGGCGCGGCTCCAGGTGCGGCCGGCAAGCTCGAAAGGCGCGCAGCCAACACGTTAGCATGGCGCGACATCAGCCGCGCAGTAGGCACGCACCAGGCGCAACGACATGGCGTTGCGGCAGGTGCGCAACAGGCGCGGTGGCAGGGCGCTACGGTGGGTGCATGGCAGGCGTGGCGGCAAGGCGCGGCGGGGCGCAATGGCGGTTAGTGAATGGGCCGCTAGAGGGGGCCCGAGACAGGGCGCTAGGTGGGGGCCGCTAGAGGGGGTGAGGGCGCTAGAGGGGGCCAAAGGGGGCCGCCAGAGGGGGGGCGCTAGAGGGGGGCCGCTAGAGGGGAGTCGTGAGGGCACGAGGGCAGCTAGGGAGGTACTGGTAGGTGGGGCGGAAGCGAGAAACCTTACATTATCTGATATGTTGAAGTAGCTAGAGTAGCATAGGAGCCATGGCTAGTCTTGAAGAGTAGCGTGAGAGGTTTACGAGAGAAAGAGGTGTTTCACTGTAGATATGTGAGTACAAATAGGAAAGAGAACATGCAAAGAAGGGTGCACCACCAACAAAATGCAATAACTACACTACAACTATAGCTACAGACAATTATACACATATATATGAAATATATATCACGATGTCATAATAGTTTGCTCTAACAGAGAGACGTCCTCCCTAGCTATGCTCTGCAGGTACAGCTGGAGATCCTCGAGCCAGCAGTCAAACCTAATCGGGCGACCCTCCGCGTCAGAGGTAAGGACATTAAGAGTAGCCATCGTGAACATATTCGTAAATCCTATTTCGGAGGTCAAATTTTTATAGCAGCAACAGAAGTAGTAGCAGCAGCAGCAGCAACAGCAGCAGTAGCAGCAGTAGCAGACAGGTGCGGCAGCAAAAGCAGGTCGGTCGGGCAGCTAGGCAAGGCGGCGGGGCTCGGCAGGGTGGCGCGGATCGGCAGGGCGGCGCGGCTCGGGTGGTGCTGTGCGGCTCGGGCTCGGTGGGGCAGCGCGGCGCGGGCAGCAGCTGCAGCGTTTGTAGGGCGGGTGCAAGCAGCGCGCTTAGGGCCGCGCGCGGGCTGTGCGGGCAGAGCGCGTGCAGCACGGGCCGTAAGGGCAGGCAGCGCGCGGGCAGGGAACGCAGCGTGCGGGCAGCAGCAGCAGCGCACGGGCAGCGCAGGCAGCGTGCGGGTAGGGCGCTCGTATGCCTTAGGCAGTGCGAGCAGGGCAGCGTGCGGGTCGCGTGCTGGGCAGCAAGCGGGCAGCTCGACGGGTAGGGCAGAGCGCGTGGGGTAGCGCAGGCAGGGCAGCGTGAGGGACGCTGTTCGGGCAGGGCAGGTCGGGTAGTTCGGGCACTTCGAAACTAGCGGTGGGCCCTAACTGAGTGGTCCTACGGATGGACCCGCTCTGATACCATGTTAGAATAGTGTGCAGGAATGAATGACTAGTAGGATGAGATGAGTACAAGTACTAGGTCTAACCCTAAAGTGTTGTACTCAGTAGAGGCTACCCCACTACAGCCTACAGATATAGAAATATAGTTTGACACACGACACACCCCCTAACTGCATGCAGCGCATAGGTATAGCAAGCCACTCCCCTAAAGGGGTACACCAAGGCAGAGAGCTGCAGTAACCTCAGTCACCGCAAATGCAGCAGCGGTGGGTGCAGGCGATTGTAGGTGAGCGAGAGAGCAGGCGATGTGGCAGCGATGAGCAGCAGGACAGCACGGCTCGGCACTTCCGGGGGCGAGCCAGCAGCAGGCAGCAGCGGCACGAAAGAACGAGAGAACGAGAGATCTGGTACCATGTTGAAGTAACTAGAGTAGCATAGGAGCCATGGCTAGGCTTGAAGAGTAGTGTGAGAGGTTTAAGACAGAAAGAGGTGTTCACTATAGAGATGTGAGTATAATGTCAGAATCCCAACCACTAGACCATTGGGATAAAAGGGCTTGTTTGGGTAGCGGGTTTGTGCGCCCATAACTCCCCAGGCGAACGCGCCTGTAACCCCCCCTAGGATCAATCGGGCATCCACAGTGCAGATCTACTGACACCCCCCCACACTGGGAGGCCCAGGACTGAGCACAGCGGCAACGGCCTACATGTGCATACACCGGGATTCGAACCCGATACCGCTCTGATACCATGTCAGAATCCCAACCACTAGACCATTGGGATAAAAGGGCTTGTTTGTGTAACGGGTTTGTGCGCCCATAACCCCCCAGGCGAACGCGCCTGAAACCCCCCCTAGGATCAATCGGGCATCCACAGTGCAAATCTACTGACATATAAATAGGAAAGGGAACATGCAAAGAAGGGTGCACCACTAACAAAATGTAATAACTACACTACAACTATAGCTACAGACTGTTATAGATATATACATATATATATATGAAATATATATCACGATATATCACGAAATATATATGTCAAGAACAAAATGAATGACTCATGAGGGGTTCTAAGGAAATTTCCTTTTCCTTACTTCACATCCCTGCTTACCGCGTACATGACCGTTCCCGCCATCGCCACCCAACAGTGAAACGTTACCCGCTCGCGACACTCGCCTCGACCACGACTCCCGCCACTGTTCACGATGCGACCCAACCTCACGGTTCGGTTGGTAACCCGCGCTGCGGACCTCCGCCTCGACATTTCCCAACCTCGGCGCTAGGCCCGTAGCGCACCCCAATTTCTCGCGTTACCGTTACCACGCTAGCTTCGCTATATATTCTTTGCTCATGCCTTCGCTCATTGTATTGTTTGCTTCGATAGTGAAATTCTCGCTCGCTTGCTCAATTGCACTCGTAACACTTGGTATTCAGAGCCGACGATCTCAATTTTTGGAGGGGGTCGACGTCTCTCAGCGTTCAGGCACCGCCGTTCGAAGTGCTCTCTCGAAAGCACGCACGGCCACGACTGAGGCTCTCGCTGAGCTTGCCCGACACCCCCGCCATGGCCGACCTCAATCTCGCGACGTTGATGCAGGAGCAACTCGACCGGCTCGTCCGCCAGCTCGAGGATTCGGCGCTCGAAATCGCGACACTCATGGCGGGACGTAACTCCGCCCACCGGCAATCAACGGTGAATGCACCAGCACCATCACAAGCACCTGCAAATGCACCTGCACAATCGGAGGAGCCGATTGTTATTTCATCCGGCACACCGTCACAACATGACAGCGTGGGACAGCGCTCAGGCGCAGCGAGTGATGGCGACGCCCAATCAATGCCTGGCATGGGGAGGAACAGGGCTGTACTAAGCACGAGCGGGCCTCGCGAAGCCCGTTGTCGCGGCAACAATCGGCAACAACGACATTGTCGCGCCGATGCCGCTCAAACCGCAGCGCCCGCCCTGCTTTGACCCGAGCCAACGTGGAGGTCCGACGGTTCAATCGTGGGTCTTCACGATGAACGTTTTTTTCGACGCGAATTACGTCGAGTCGGACGCAGTGAAGATTCGATACGCTGTTTCGCTGCTAAGGGGCCCCGCCATGGATTGGTGGCGAGTCATCGTGACGTTGCCACGTGCCTACGAGTCGCCGTCGCAAGAGGAAGAGCCCACAGGTCCAGCCGTCACCTGGAGTTCGTTCTGCGAAACCGCCCTGTACATCACGTGGGATGCGTGGTGTGCAGGGCTTCGGGTGCGCTTCGAGCCGATCGTGGCTTCTATTTCGGCGCGTCAGAAACTGTGTACTTGGCGACAGCTTGGGTCGGTCCAAGACTACACCAGCGGTTTTCTCGCTTTGTGCGAGCAAGTTGGCTACATGCACGAGGCGGAGCGGGTGGACCGTTGCGTCGGTGGACTGAAGTCGGACATCTCGCACGAGATTATGCTACGCGGGCTATCAAACTTCAACGAAATCCTCCCGCTCACGGAGAAAAACGATATCCTACGCCGACCGAGACCGGGGTCCTATTACGGACATCGTCCTTGGGGGCCGACCGAGCACGCCACCATACACGCCGTTGCGGCAAATGCAGCTGCTGCGCCATTCAAGGGGCGCTGCTTTGCTTGCAATAGGCCGGGCCATTGCAAAAGCGAATGCCCAGAGGAGCAGAGACGCCGCGGAGCAGAGTAGGGGAGGGAGTCTCAGAGGCAGGGAAACGCCAGCAGTCAGTAGAAAACGGACCAACTACTGACGAGACAACCTACTCGCCCAACCTCACCGACCCTCACCGAGTCACAGTACCGATTCACGCTATCGATCGGGCTCTGATGAATAAGGAGGGTACAACGACGGATTGCCCAATACTGATTTACGGGAAAATACAGGGGACGGCAGTGAAGATCTTTATAGACGGAGGAGCAAGCCACAGCTTAGTTAATACCGCAATTGTACGGAAGCTGCAACTGACGCTTAGCCGTTGTTTACCGGGGATTGATGCACGCTTAGTTGATGACACGCCACTGGCAATACGGGAAAAAGTGGAGAGGGTGAAAGTTCGCTGCGAGGGGAACTTCGGGTTTACACAGGAAATGCTCGCGACGACACTGGATGGGCACGGCATGTTACTGGGACATGATTGGCTGCGATGGGTAGCTGCACTGTGCGAAGTAATGGTAACTGGGTCGAATTACTTCGCTGGCAGTCACCTGAGTCTTCGACGGTCCATGTCAACGCCATCACAATGAAACGGGCTGTCGCCGCTGGAGCTGACGTGTACGCGGTGGATATTGCATTGGTAGGAAAAGCAGAGCAGCCGAGCGATTTTCAGAAACTGTTGGCAGCCGTACCGCCCAAATTACAGGAACTACTGAAACAGTACCCAGGGATTTTTCCGGATGACTTGCCGGAGGGGTTGCCACCTCATCGAGCACACAACCATCACATAGAACTAGAGCCGGGGGCACAGCCAACCGTACAGCGACAATTCAGACTGACACAGCCCGAGCTCGACGAACTGAGGAAGCAACTAGACTACCTGTTAGAGAAACAATTCATCCGACCGAGCTCGTCACCGTTCGCCGCACCGATACTGTTCACACCGAAAAAAGACGGAGGGTTTCGCATGTGTATCGACTACAGAGCACTGAACAGGGTAACAGTCATATCGCGATACCCCATTCCCCACGTCGACGAACTGATAGATCAATTGAGAACGACACGGGTCTTTTCGAAAATAGATTTACGGGGAGGTTACCACCAGATTCGGGTCGAATCATCGAACTGCGCCAAGACGGCCTTTAGGACTACGTACGGGTCATTCGAGTACACTGTGATGCCTTTCGGGCTGACCAATATACCGGCGACTTTTTCAGATGACCATGAACGAGGCGTTTAGGCCGCTCTTAGATAAATGCGTGATAGTTTACCTCGACGACATCCTAGTCTATAGTCGTTATAAGCAGCAGCACTTAGCAGATCTGGAAACAGTGTTTAAAGTTTTAGACGAGCACCGACTACTGACCAAGGGTTCCAAGTGCGAGTTCTTCCAGGATAGGTTAGAATTTTTTAGGCACGTCATTTCGGAGGTTGGCGTCAAGATCGACCCAAAGAAGCTGGACACGGTAAAAGCGTGGCACCCCCTGGCGAACATCACGGAGCTGCAGAGTTTTTTAGGGTTCTTTAATTATGTGCGTCGGCTCGTCCCCGACATGGCACGGTTAACTGCCCCACTGGCAGATTTACTGCGGAAGGGGGTCGCTTTTACGTGGTGGGAGAAAGAGCATGCTGCCTTCTCTGCCCTGACTAATGTTCTCTGTTCACCGCACGTACTGCGCATCGCCGACCTACACCACCCCTTCGAAGTGGTTACAGACGCAAGCGACATCGCCATTGGAGCCGTACGGCTACAGGACTTCGGCAATGGCGAAAAATGCATCCGCTCAAGAAAAAATACCCGATTTACGACCAAGAAATGCTTGCGATCGTGCATGCGTTCAAAGTGTGGCGCTGATACTTGACCAACGCAGACGTGACAGTACGGACAGACCACAGATCACTACAGTACCTCCGCGCACAGCCCCACCTCAGCCCACGACAGATTCGATGGCTCGATTTCCTCGAGTCGAATTTCCATTACATGGTCACCTACAAAAAGGGGGCATCAAACATCGCCGACGTATTGACCCGCCCCACTGCCCAAATCCACGCCATACTACTCGCCCAGACCAGCCCACTGCTCACAGGACTATTTACCCATGGCTACCAAAAAAACCCGTTCTTCACCGGAGGAAACGCGCGGCAGTTCGCAGCAGCAAAAGGGGTGTATTACGTAAAAGCCAGCACTGATAGGTGTCGAAATAACTGAACGAGAATGGTTGAATTGACAGCATGCAGGAGTACAAGTAGCAAACCCTAATTGGGTTGTACCCCATATGGGCTATTCCACTACAGCCTACACAACATGCAACATATAAGTTTGACACACCCCCATAGGCAAAGTGGGGGAGAACAAAGGGTCACAAGACCAGTCAAGAAAAGCAAGCAAGCTCAGGGTGGATCACAAAGTCACCACGCACTCTGAGCACAAGCAAATGGCCACAAGGCCAGTTCACATGCAGAGTTATATAAAACAAAACAAGCAGGACAGTGATCACAACCTAGCAAGTGAAAGCATGCAGGTATATATATATATGTATATATATCACGGTACAAGCAAGGTCAAGCAGTGAGCAAGTGAGACGAAGCAAGCAGAAGGCCTAAAGCAGTACAGAAACGATGATGATCACCAGACCCAAGGGCCTTAGTGAAGACATCAGCAGTGTTGGCCCGAGTGGCCACGTACGCAAGACGAAGCTGACCACGCTGCTGCAACTCTCAAGCAAGGAAGAAACGCAGAACGATGTGCTTCGTTCTGTGCTCCAGTTTGTGCTCCTGACACAAGGAAGTCATGGCCTTGTTGTCGACGTACAGAACTGGAGGAGAACGAGGCCGCTCTCCCAAGTCGGTCAGCAGGTAGGTGAGCCAGCGTAACTCCTGTGCAGCCATGGCCCCTGCGTAGATCTCAGACTCATAGCTGGAGCTGAGAACCGAAGACGAGCGGGTAGACCGCCAAGAAACAGAGCCGAAGCCAGTGCTGAAGGTGTAACCCTGTGACGACCGCTGCGTAGCCAAGTCGTCAACCCAAGAAGCGTCTGCATGACCAGTGAGGACAACTCGACCTCGTCCTCCAAGCACGAGCCCCATGCCCGACCTACTGCACAAGTAGCGCAACACCCTCTTAGCGGCCTCCCAGTGCTCTGGTCGGTGTCTCCTGGGCGCAACGTAGCGCGCCAGGATGCTAAGAGGGTAGGCAAGGTCAGGTCGAGTGCAGGTCATCAGGTACATGAGGCAGCCCACAAGCTCTGGATACGGGCCACTCGGCTCTACGGACTCGTCCGAAGGTGGAGCCGAGAGCGAGTGACCTGTAGGCAGAGGAGTGGACTGTGGCGAGGAGAACCGGAAGCCGAAGCGCTGAAGGACCTGCTGCACCATGTGTGACTGAGTCAGGGTGATGGTGCGCCGTGCTCTGTCCCGAGTGATCTGCAAGCCAAGATAGCTGCGCAGCTCACCCAGGTCTGTGCACGTGTGTCTCTTCTGCATCTCCGACTTCACAAGGGCCAGTGCCTGAGTGTCAGCAGTGGCAAAAACCAAGTCGTCGACGTACACGAGGATGTAGAACGGCGGCAGCGAAGTGTCGGACAGCAGTGTGTCGGGTCAGCAGTCGAAGGAGCAAACCCAAGAGCCGAAAGTGTCCTCCTCAGTGTGTCGTGAGTGGCACCCGAAGAGTGGTCATCTTCGGGGTAGGGGAGAAGGTCTGGAAGAAGTCAACTCCCTGTCGCTGACTAAAGCCTCGTGCAACGTAACGCGCCTTGAAGGCAGGCGGAGAACCCAGCAGCCGCTTCACCCTGAAAATCCACATGCCATCGACAATGTTCACCCCAGGAGGGGGAACCTCGTCGACGTAGGTGCCTGTGGACTTCCAGGATGCCATCTCTGCGTCCATGGCTGTCTGCCACTGAGAGGTGTAGGGACCCGTAATCGCCTCTGCGTAAGAGCGCGGGGTCGGGATGTCTAAAGTATCCGGGTCTCCCTTAGGTGCAAGCAGCATGGCCACGAGATGAGGTACAGCAGCTGCGAGACACTCAAAGTCCTCTTGCCTATCCTCAAGGACGTTCGTGCCAAGGGCACACTCACCCCCGACGGACGGAGGACAGTCAGACTCAGACTCAGCAACAAGACTAGCGGCGTAGTCGAAACGATAGGCGGCAGCAAAGTCAACAAGCTCAGCGACTAGGGCAGACGCAGCAGTGGACTCAAACGAAGGGTCAGTGACAACAGTGGCTAGAAGACGTGTGACAGTAGGACTGGCAGCACGAGCAATGCTGGACGGTGGGTCAGGAACGTCAGGAAGAGAGGATGCAGGAGGAGACGGCAGCTGTGGAACAGAGGAAGGACGAAATGCCATATGGTGGGTGCCGGGAACAGGAGGAGGACGCTGACGAGGAACACGACGACCAGTGCGAACAGCGCGAACAGGCGACGCAGGACAAGACGCAGGCTCACGACGCTCTGAAAGAGAGTCTGTCTCCTCAGTGTAAGGAGAGGGAGTAGGCAGTGGTGAGTCTGGCTGTAACTGCGGCTGCGACAGGTCAGGCGGTGGACTAAGCAAGGGAGGAGTAAGGCCAGTAGAAGACGGGAGACCAAGAACCTGCTGAAGCAGTGGAACGAAGTACGGTCGCGGCCGCACAGTGCCTCCAGAAGCAGCACCGACAGCACCAGCACCCCCAGGGCCAGCACCTCCAGCTCCAGGGTCTCCAGCTCCAACGCCTGCAGCACCACTAGCTCCAGCAGCTCCAGTACCTCAAGTACGAGCACCTCCGGGACCAGCGACTCCAGCACCTCCAGCACCTCCAGGACCAGCAGCTCCAGCACCTCCGCTACCTACATCACCAGTGTCTCCAGCTCTAGCTCCTGCAGCACCTCCAGCTCCAGCAGCTCCAGTACTTCCAGTACGAGCACCTCCAGGACCAGCGGCTCCAGCACCTCCAGCACCTCCAGCACCTCCAGGACCCGCAGCTCCAGTACCTCCGGTACCTCCAGCTCCAACGCCTCCAGCGCCAGGGTCTCCAGCTCCAGCGCCTGTAGTACCACCGGCTCCAGCAGCTCCAGTACCTCCAGTACGAGCACCTCCGGGACCAGCAGCTCTAGTGCCTCCAGCTCCAGCGGCGCCGCTCCGAAGGCTCCAGCGCCGAGCAAACCACTCGCGCAGCTGCGGCGGAGAGAGCGGCTCCCGCCGTGACGAGACACCCGTAGGACCTCCAGCAGACAAAGTACCTCCAGGCTTAGCACGCTCAGGCTCAGCACCCCCAGGCTCAGCACCCCCAGGCTCAGCACCCCCAGGCTTCGCACCCTCAGACTCAGCAACCCCAGGCTCATCACCCCCAGGCTCAGCACCCCCAGGCTCCGCACGCTCTGGCTCAGCACCCCCAGGCTCCGCACGCTCAGGCTCAGCACCCCCAGACACAGCACCCCTAGCAGCACCACCCCGAGCAGCACCAGAGTCGACAACGACCTCGACAGGCTCGACATGGTCTACCTGAGACACACCTGAGGGAGCAGGACCCTGAGGGGGGAGGGGGTCTACCAGAGGAGGACCTGGTGCGAGGAAGAGCGGCGGGGGGGGAGAGGGGCAGTGCGGTAGGGGAAGAGACAGTAAAAGGGAACCGACTCGTCGAACGTGACGTCCTGAGAGGGCAGGACACGGCGCGAGGTGGGGTGGTAAAACTGCCAGCCAGGCGCATCAGGGGGAAAGCCAAGGAAGACGCAGGGAATGGCGCGGGAGGAGAGCTTGTCCGCGGACGTACGCGGACAAAGGCACGAGAGCCCCATACCCGGAACACCGACGCATCGCCAACCTCGCCCGTCCAACGCAGTGTCGGCGAGGTCTCCGGAAAGGAGACACGGGGCCAGAGGTTGAGCTGATGCGCAGCGTACCGGACCGCAAACGGCCACAGAAAATGGGGGGCAGCCGCATGGATCATGGAGGTACGAGCGACCTCCATGACTAAGCCAATGCGGCGCTCAGCAACCCCATTCTGCTGCGGAGAGGCCGGAAGCGTGAACGACTGGCGAATGCCCTCCCCACGACAAAAGTCCCGCAAGAGGTCGGAGGAAAACTCACCACCTCTGTCAGAGTGCAGACGCAGGACTGGAAGGTCCGTGTGGAACCGCTCGCGGAGCTGGAGACGGACAGCGCGGATCCAAGGGATCAAAACATCAGGGACCTCCCCCTTGCTGCTCAAGGGGAAGACCGTGGTGTAACGCGAGTAGTCGTCAACAACCAGCAGAAAGTAGCGCTCGCGGCCCTGTCCACGAACGCGGGCTGGGCCCCACACGTCCATGTGGAGAGTCTGCAGGGGAGCAGTCGTCGGGGGAAACGAGGAGGAGTGAGGAGCGGCGCGCTGCCGCCCCTCGACACAGGGAAGGCAGGGAGGGGCAGGCGAGGGTGGGAGGGGAGGCAGAGACCTGGGAAGACCAGAGACAAGGAGACGGGAGTGCATGCCACGGAGGCGCTGCACTGAGGGGTGACCAAGGCGGTGGTGCCAAAGGAGGGTCTGGTGCGACAGAGCGCGACACGAGCAGGGGGCTGCTAGCTAACCTGACGCAGACGCAGACGCAGCTTCCTGAGGAGACACAGTAGTCAGTGTGTACAGACTCGACCCAGGCGCACGGGTGAACGTGGCCAGGTGCCGGCCAGTCCGGGAGCACGTACAGATCGCCACACGCTGTCCTCTTGGAGTAAAGGTGTCAACCCATACATCCTGAAGGACGGCGTTGCTCACCAAGTTCGTAGAAAACGAGGGGAGGTGAAGACCTGACAGTGAGCCAGATGGAACCGCCGGACACGGGAGAACAGTGGAGGAACGTGCAAGGACTGGGCCCCCAGAGGGGTCAGCCAGAGAGACAGCAACAGGTGCAGGGAGCGGTGTGAGTGTGGTACTGTCGCGAAAGAAATTGTGGGAAGCACCAGAGTCAAGCGTGAAGGTGTGCAAGGCCTCAGCAGGCGCAGTACCAGAGAGAGCAAACTCACTAGCACCTAGAGCAGCAGCCTCTATACCTGGGTCGGGCGGCATACACTGGTTACATTCACCCTCAGCACTAACAGTCAATGCATACATGGCAGCAAGGATAGCATCCTAATCAAGAGCAAAGATATCCACACCCTGCCTAAGCAGCTCTGCCCAGCAGGGGAGCTCAGTCGCGTCGGGAAACTCTGCGCGAAAGGCGTCGGTAAGACGGGAGAAGCAGCGGGACTGTGAGTGACCAACCTTCCCGCATGTCTGACCAGTGCGGTCACCTGTGCGAATGACGTACTGGCAGCGAACACTACCCCCAGACGCCCCAGACTGAGCAAACCACTCACGAAGCTCCTGGGGCGAAGGGGTCTCACTCTGACGCTGCTGCTGCTGCCTCTGACCACCGCCAAAGCCTCCCCTCTGACTGGTACCACCCCGACCGCCACCACTGCCGCCGCCACCACTCCCACTGCCGCCACCACTGCCGCCGCCACCACTCCCGCTGCCGCCACCACCGCCGCCACCCCCACCACCACTCCCTCCGCCACCACCGCCACCTCCACCGCCTCCACCGCCCCCACCACCACCGCCTCCACCGCTGCCACCCCCACCACCCCTGCCTCCCTTGCCCCTGCCGCTGCGGCGCCTCCCACTAGGGGCAGACGCAGCTCCTACCTCCTCAGCACGAAGGTAGTCAACAGCTGCAGCAGAAGCGACTGAGGGGACAAGGGGGGAGGGGGAACACTCCTCAAAGAAGGGAGTGCGAGGAGTGCCACGAGAAGCGCCTACAGCGACTATGCTGGTCTCAGCTGCAAGGAGGTGCTTCTCGAGCAGGTCGACAGTGAGGTCTGTGGGGTCAAGGGCGAGGAGGAGGTCCCTGACTACGCTAAGAGAGTCAGGGAGGCGGGTGACGATGAAGTAGAGAGTTATGTACATGGGAGGGGGGTTCTTGGCGAGGAACTCGGCGGGAAGCGCGGAGCGGTAGCGAGTGTCTCTAGTGCGAAGGTGAGTGACTAGTTCGGCAACTGTGGCAAAGGCGGACAGCTCGGGAAACAGGTTGGGCAGCAGAAGGCGGCCTAGAGCAGCAGTGGCCGGGGAGGAGTAACGAGCGACTACAGCGTCGTATAGGGCTCTAGCAGTCTTGTGCTGTCCGAAGTGAGCACGTTTGGCTAACGGCAGGTGGTTGCAAACGGCTAGGCGAGCAGCGTCGTCACGGGTAAGCCACTGTGAGCGAGTCGCACTGTCAACTGTGGCGGGAGGGGCGAGAGAGGCTCCAAACGTGAGGTCAAACAGCGAAACGCCGTCCCTAGAATCGCTCAGTAGGAATAGCTGTAAGTCATCGAGCCACGCATCGAACTCTATCGGGCGGCCCTCCGTATCGAAGGTGAGGACGCTGAGAGTTGCCATAGCGGGCAGGGCAGGCGGGCACGCTAGCAGCAAGGCAAGGCAGGGCGGCGCACAGGCAGATTAGGGCAGCGCGGCGGCGAGCGGCGCCCAGGTAGGGCGGCGCGGCGGCTAGCGGCGCGGCGGCGAGCGGCGCGCAGGCAGGGAGGCGCAGGGGCGAGCGGCGCGCGGGCAGGGTATTGCGCGCGGCGGCGGGCAGCTCGCGGGCAAGGCGGCGCGGCGGCGAGCGGCGAGCGGGCAAGGTAGGGCGCACGGCGACAAGCAGCGCGCGGGCAGGGCGGCTCGGCGGCGAGTGGCGCGCGGGCAGGGCAGGGCGTGCGTCGGCGAGCAACGCGCGGGCTGGGCGGCGTGGCGGCGAGCGGCGCGCGAGCAGGGCAGGGCGCGCGGCGGCGAGCAGCGCGCGGGCAGGGCGGCGCGGCAGCGAGCGGCGCGCGGGCAGGGCAGGGCAGCGCGGCGCGGGCGGCGCGACGCGGGGCAGGGCGACGCGCGGGCAGGGCGGCGCGCGGGCGACGAGCGGTGCGCGGGCAGGGCAGGGCAGCGCGGCGCGGGCGGCGCGACGCGGGGCAGGGCGGCGCGCGGGCAACGAGCGGCGTGCGGGCAGGGCGGCGCGCGGGCGACTAGCGCCGCGCGGGCAGGGCAGGGCAGCGCGGCGCTAGCAGGGCGGCGCGACGGGCAGGGCAGGGCAGCGCGAGGCCAGTAGGGCGGCGCGACGAGTGCTGTAGCGTGCGCTAGACGGTGGGCCCTAAAACAAAACCGGTCCTAGGAGAGGACCTGCTCTGAAACCATGTCGAAATAACTGAACGAGAATGGTTGAATTGACAGCATGCAGGAGTACAAGTAGCAAACCCTAATTGGGTTGTACCCCATATGGGCTACCCCACTACAGCCTACACAACATGCAACATATATGTTTGACACACCCCCATATGCAAAGTGGGGGAGAACAATAGGATCTGGGTACCCGGCTACACCTTACTACGGGAATTACTGCTACAGGAGGCACATGACGGAGTCACCTCAGGCCATTTCGGAGTAGAAAAAACACGGCAGCAGCTGCAGCGATATTACTACTGGCCCGAAATGCTGACCGACGTGCAATGACACGTGGCATCGTGTCCCACCTCCCAGCTCATGAAGTCTTCACGACAGCGACCAGCAGGACAGTTGCAGCCGATACCACCCCCGGAGCGTGCTTGGCAGTAGGTGACGATGGAATTCGTCACGGGGTTATCGGCTGGAGCAAGTGGGAACGACGCGATCCTGGTCGTCGTCGATCGGCTGACGAAAATGGCACACTTCGCAGCCTGCAAGAAAACAATCACAGCCGAAGAAACAGCTCGCCTCTTCATCGCCACCATTGTTCGACTGCACAGGATACCAGCGGCGATCATCAACTACCGCGACACGAAATTTACCTGCAACTTCTGGCGGAACCTGTGGCAGCATTTCGGCACGCGACTACATTTCAGTTCATCATACCACCCCGAAACCGACGGACAGACAGAACGGACAAATCAGACCTTGGAACAGCTCATCCGAGCCACGTGCGACGACCCGACCACGTGGGAACAGCAACTGCCACTCATCGAGTTCGCATACAACAACTCGCCATCCGCCACAACCCAACAGTCACCGTTTTACCTGAAATACGGACAAGACCCCACAGTACCCATGACCCCGAATCCCGACAACCCAGTACCACGTGCGCAACAATTCGCAGAAATATTACAGGCAGCACGGACCCGAGCAGCAGAAGAAATAAAAAAATCAAACATCATCGCTAAGCGCAACGCCGACCGCCACCGCCGCCCCGTCACTTACCAACCAGACGACCTGCTATTACTCGACACTCAAAACCTCCGCCTACCCATCACTCCAAAACTCCGCCCCCGATCTTGCGGGCCATTTTGCATCAACCACATGATCACCCCCGTCACCGCCCACCTCCTCCCTGCTGACTGGTACGTCAGCCCGTCGTTCCACGTCAGCCTGCTTCGCCCATATATCCCATCCACCAGCCAACTGCCTCGCAACCGCCCCGCCAGCATGACACGACCGCCGACAGAGCCAATCATCACGCCCGAAAAAATACCGAGCCACCGAGTACGTGACCCACGGGGAGCCCGCAGTGATCCGCTGGAAAGACCGCACGCCCACCGAAGACAACTGGGTTCCCTTGGATAGAATTGAGAGCCACCCTGTGTTCACTGAGTATCTGCGCAGCCGAAACTTTTGAGATGTACACGTGCTCTCGTAAGGAGGGCCTCCTTGGGGAGGGGGGTAGTGTAAGGAAAATTGCTTTTCCTTACTTCGCATCCCTGCTGCTTACCGCGTACATGACCATTCCCCCGCCATCGGCACCCAACAGTGAAACGTTACCCGCTCGCGACACTCGCCTCGACCACGACTCCCGCCATTGTTCACGATGCGACCCAACCTCACGGTTCGGTTGGTAACCCGCGCTCCGGACCTCCGCCTCGACATTTCCCAACCTCGGCGCTAGGCCCGTATCGCACCCCAATTTCTCGCGTTACCGTTACCAAGCTAGCTTCGCTATATCTTCTTCGCTCATGCCTTGGCTCATTGTATTGTTTGCCTCGATAGTGCAATTCTTGCTCGCTCGCTCAATTGCACTCGTAACAGGGGTATAAGTAACATCCCATACCCTCTATAACCCAACCCAACCTAGCCTTCCAAGTACGAATGCAAATATATGTGTACCCTGACGGTATTCTGAAAATCAGAGTACTCTGGATGTTTACCCTGATATTGTGGGGCCTAGTCATGTGTTAAATGGTGTAAACAGTAGGGGATTACATGAGGGGATTGAACTCCTTACTGGCATACAGCTATTGAGGCACATCAATAACAATGTGGGAATCTAAACAAAGGGAAATAAATTAGGGTACAAGTTTCTACAGTGTTGGATGTCTTGCTGAACCAGCACCTAGAGAAACAAAATTTACATGACATTCCCTTTTCAGGAGTCCAAGCACTGGTCGCCACCGCACGGCACGCGCGGCGTGCACATGCACTGGCCCTTGCACTGTGCCTTGAACACGCCCCACTGAGCGGCATCCGTGACCGGATTCGCCAGCATGGAAGCCGTGTCACCACAGACAGCATCGCACGAAGTATCCTCGAAAGCACAAGGCGACTCGGCCATGAGGTTCCAGTCAGGAGGCGGCCACGTGGGGTAGGAGCAGAAGGTAGAGTTGAGGTCCACAGTGCAACCACCCTGGAAGCTAGGGTTGGCTTTCAGGCCCGACCGCTTGTAACAGGCCTGCTGGCACGGCGTGCAGGGACCAGGCGTCACAGGCACGGCGCTGTTACACAGGGCCTCGCAGTACGAAGGGTAGGTGCTGTAATCTGCTCCACAGACCTGTGAGGGGCAGAGAGCCAAGGAGTACCGTATGTGACGCAGAGCAAAGGGTAAGGACTAGCGCTCATGTATGCATGTGATGCAGGAATGGCAAGCTGGGAAGATAGGTGGGAAGGAAAGTGAGGAAACAGGGTTACGCATGGTGAGATGACGAGCTGAAGAGCAAGAGAGCGCAAGAGAAGAAGAGAAGGCTGACTGACCATGATGCTGGCGGGGCAGCCGCAGTTGCTCTCCCTGGGCGAGCAGGGCACCACAATGGCGAGCCCCAGCTTGAGCGCACTGTTGTCACACGGCACGAGCCCATTGGCCTGGCAGATGGCAGGCTCGCCCGCAGTGGTGCCACAGCGCGGGAAGAAGGAGACTGCGATGCTGGCCAGAGTGTCGTTCTCCACCACCACGTATGGCAGCATCCTTACTGCCTTGGGCAGTGCTGCATTGATGCCGTCGAGAGCAGGGGAGTCGATGCACACCGGCTGCCCGATCTGCAGCTGCTGTGGCTCGCACTGGTGGGAGGAGAGGTGGAGCAGGGGTGGACAGGTGGAGGGTGGACGGGGATGGAGAAGATGAGTGGAGGGTTGTGGGTTAGTGAAAATGCTTCTACAGGAATTTCTGAGAGCAATGGAATGGCTGCAGAGGGGGAGAAAAGAGTGGGAGGGAAGGTGGGGGTCGCAGTAGGGATATCGCAGACAAAAACAGCTAGGGGTGGTGGTGGAAGGGGCGTTGTGTTGCGTACCCTGATTCCTGGGTTGAGGGCGAGGAAGGCTGTGGAGGAGATGTTGGCAGCAGCGGCGATGGCCACACAGCTGTCCCCAAGCTGCACCGTGTGACGCACCGTGCACCCAATAGCCTGCACACAGGGCACACGGAGACATGCGGGATGGGAGACAGCAGCAGGGAGGTTAGGGACATGCGGAATGTGCTCCAGAGATGGAGCATCTGAGCATGGGAGGTTGAATGGTAGAGAAGCCATGGTGGGTATATGAGGTGACTTACGATGGCGCTTGACATGGGAGAAACGCACACAGTCAGCCCCACTGGCAGCGGGCCAGTGCAGCGCAGCGCAGGGTTCAACCTGAAGGACGGGAAGAAAAGCAAGACAGGCAAGAGAGAGCTTGTTGGTAATTGCCCGGCTCCATCACAAGCAAGGCGAAAAGACATGACAGTCATGGTGATTGCATGGCTGAAGCAAGAAGAGGCGGCACGTACGAGGTGAAGAGAGCGAGTGAGAGGCCGTATGTCTGCCTGACGCTGTTGCAGGTATCCTTCCCACTGGCCACATAGGTGAGCCCGCACACAGGCCCGGACGAGGCAGGCGCGACAACAGCGGCCTTAGCGCAGAGCTGCTGGCCGGAGTAGAGGCGTGAACAGTCCGCCATGGGGTTGAGGGTCTTGAGAGCAGCCGTGGAGATTTTCAGCCTGGTGGCGATGCTGCTGCACGTCTCCCCTGGTGAAACCGTGTATGAGGCCGCACAGCCTGCTGTGGCGTCCGCTGTGGCGTCTGAGACGGCGAGGATGAGACCTGAAGGCGGATGGAGGAGGAAGGAGCATATGGATGGGTGGAGAGCGGAGGTGAGGCGGGTGCCATCGAGTGGGTAGCAGAATGAAGCAGGGCTAGGCTGAGCGAGAGGCGGTGAGGGGAGGAAAGGAGAGGAGGGACGAGGAGAGGCGAGGAGATGAGCGTACCTGCCGGGAGGTCGTTGGTGCAGTCAAGGAAGGGGTTCAGCTGCATCAGAGTAAACTTGTCCAGGCCAAACACGTTGATCAGCTTCTGACACGTGTCACCCCAGACCGTGGTGTAGGTGGATGCCCCGCCACCAGCAGCGATGGGGACGCAAGTTGTGGCGCCGCTTGCAGCGGCTCCGATCATGTAGCCCTGTGTGGTCGCATGGCACAGGGGGATACGTGATTTCTTAGGATTCAGAAGAACGGACGCATCACGGCGGAGCGATAATGCACGAGAGAGAGGGAGAGGGGGGGTCGAGGGGAGGAGCAAGCAAAGCAACACAGAAAAAGCAGGTGAGAACAAAATCGGGGAAACAGAGAAAACATGGAAGATTCTAGCAATACGTTCCACTGCTACTCTAACACCCCCCCCCCCCACTAACCACTAGCCCCTGCGCACTGCCCTGCGCTTACCGCGTCGCACTGGCACGTGTATCCGCCTGTCTTCACGTCCGCGCACGTGCCCGCGCCGCAGGGGTCCAGCGCCCCCGCGCTGCACCTCTTGGTGGGCACGCAAGTGCTCGTCGGCGCGTCCAAGACCTCCACGAATCCCGCGGGGCACGTGCAGCGCGCAAACCCGCTGCGGCTCTTGGCGCATTTCCCGCCGCCGCACGGGTTGATGGGCGACGCGCACGGGGCGGCGTTGGCGGCGGGCTTCCATCCCGCCTCCCAGTACGGCGGCTCCGACGCGGCCTGCCCCGACGCGGCGAGCGGACCCACGGGGAAGTTGGTGGCGGGGGGACTGTCGGGGTAGTAGACCGGGTAGATGGGCGCGATTCTGGGGCGCGCGCGGGGTGGGGAGGTGAAGGGAAGATGGGGGAGGGAGGAGGGGGGAGTGGAGAAGGGAGTGGGATGAGAGGTTGATATGGGCGAGTGATTCGTCGAGTTACGGAATGGAATGCGAGGAGCACGCGCGGTGGAAGAGTGCGAGGGCGAAGACAGGTGTGCAAGCGCGCGCGCGCGGCGGAAGGACGTACTGGTTGATGCCGCACTTCCCGGCGCCGGGCCTAATGGCGAGCTTCATGAAGCCCTGCTCGCCCCACGCGTCGCCCCAGCTGTTCTTGACGAGCCAGTACGCGCCGTTGACCGGGTCAGCGCCGTAGCCCACGATCAGCACGGCGTGGTCAACGTCCGTGCCGCACCCGCCGTTGTAGAAGCCGCCCGTGTAGGCCTGCAAGGGGAGCGCGCGGGAATAGGTGGGCGGGGGAAAAGGGGGGGGGGGGGGGGGAGGAGGGGAACAGGTAGGATGGGTCACGCGGTCAAGGGAGAGGAGGCGCGGGGCAATGGAGAAAGGAGGCGGACGGAGGGAAGGGGCACGTGGCGTCCGCAAAACAGCAGGCAGTGCGGGAACAGTGCGGGAACAGTGCGGGAGCAGTGCGGAAGCCGTGCGGAAGCCGTGCGGAGATTGCGCGCGCTAGGCGGCGTACCTTGAAGTCGGGGCTGGAGGCGGAGAGGAACGCGACGATGGGCTGCTGGCTAACGGCCTTCCGCATCGCGTCCACGTCGAACGCCGGCACGCGCTCCCACCCGGTAATCTGCGCACACAGGCGACAGGACGGCAGGACGGCAGGGCAGCAGGCGCAGAATAGCATGGCGGGAGCAGCACGCACATGGGAAGCCATGGTGAGGAGGTGTGTGAGAAGAGGCACTGGTGAGGCAGCGCGGATGTGGTCGACTCCAGGTAAGGAAGAGGGAGGCACAACCAGACGGCTTTCGTAACTGCCGGGAAGATACTAGGGCGACGCGGGCAATGATGCTCTACCAGGACGGCTATCTCTGCGCCTTGCTCGTCCGCACACGATTCTCCCGCGCACGAGTTGCCAGCGCACCAACCTTGGCTTCCGCGGCATCGGCCGCAACAGCGTCGCACGTTGCAGCCGTGCTGCCCGCGGCGTCGCCGCCCGTCACGCCCTTCCCGTATAACGCGTACGAGAGCGCCCACTCCGTCCATCCGCCGTCGCAGCACGCAGCTTGCCCGGGCGACGCGCACGTGCAGAGGCGAGAAGCGTCGAGCTGCGGCGCAGAGGGCGCGGCGGTGACGATAGCCCACATGGAAGCGATGGCGTCCGCTGCTGCTACCGCCCAGCTGCTTGCACACTGGCACATGGCACACGGAACACGGGCGGGGGAAAGGGGCGGACATGTGGGATGGGGAGAAACGGGAGAGATTAAGAGGGTTACATGCCAGGCCGTCGGTGCGTAATACGAATGCAGCTGAAAGGCAGTCTGACAACCCCCAGAAACAACGGGATAACGATAACGAACAACGCACCCGCCTTGCTGCCCGGACCCCATCTTCTTATCATTCGTCGCACCTGGCCCTGCTCTGTGACGTTCGTGAGGGCGTTAGTCATGCGCCAGTCCACCCAGTCGCGCGCCTTCACGCTCGCGAACCGGAATGCTTCAGTGCCGTTGATGTCCGCGGGAGACGGGCCGGCAGTGAGTCCGCGCGGCGTCAGCCCGAGAGATGCAACCACGACAACGCCTGTTCCGTCGCCGCCAGCGGCGCCGCCGCCCGCGCTACCGTCGTCGACGAGCGACCGACGCGTGGGTGCGTACGGATCGTCTGTCTCCTGGTCAACATAGGCTGGTTCCACGGAAACAGGCGCGTTGAGAGGCGAGTCGGCGCGAGACAGCAGGTTCGCAAGTAGCTCCTTCTTCTCCTCCTCCGATAGCGTCTCCGGATCCCACGCAAGGCCTGCGTCGTCGGCAGGCTGCGCGACTGGAAGGACGGCGCGCCACGAGTTTAGGAGCGAGGACCACTGGCTGACTGGTTGAGGCTGCGACGGTTCGGATTTGGGCAGCGAGCCCCATTGCAGACGGTCCTCTGCGAGATGCCGCCATACGGATGATTCGAACGTACTAGGTTGCGGGGGATCCGCCTCGCTGCTTTCGCCGTCTGCTTGAGCTACGGAAACGGAAATGGCGAGCCATGAAATCAACAAGAGAAGAGGTAACAACGTAGATTGTCGTCTGAAAGCATGAGCCATGGTAAGGCTGAGAACAGGATCTGGATGCAGAGCAACGTTATGGGGGACAAAACTAGAAGAACTAAGACTTGAACAACACGATGTATCCAAAGAGAAGAGGGTGCAGAATGACAGCTAACAACTGCAGGAAACGATGTCCCCTTTGAAAAAACAGGGAGGGGGGGTAGGTGAGCGTTATTGTAGTGGGTGGGAGGAGGGGCCTTGTGGTCGGAACGGGTGTCTGGGGTTCGAGTAGGTGAAGAGAAAGCTCCAGAACTGCTGAGGGTTAGCGCGGTGGGTGTGGTGTGTGGGGACAGAATCACTGTTCGTAGGCTTGAGGAAGGTCTGCCTGCCTGGGGTGAGGTGGAGGGGACAAAAAAAGTACAAAGGCACAACAAACGGCCGCCAGACAAACAAAACAACTCCATGCCCTGTCATTTGTCGGTTACTTCTACGTCTCATCAGCCATAGTCCATCATGCCCTGTTCGCAAAAAACGATTGTTACTTAGTGAGAACAGGGGAAGTTATCAGTCTCAGAGGAATTCTTCGTAGGAACAACGTGTTCGATTGCTTCCGAAGGGCCACCGGCAAGTTTTCTGTTTTGTGCCAGCCTGTACAGACTGTTGTTATTTACTGTTCTCTACGGCATGTCGGGTGGCACGCGTGGATGGTCAGGTTCCGCCGATACCCCAGGTGTTGCAAGCAAAATATTTTTCCCTTTTATCCTTGCAGTTACTTGCCCACTTGACTCTTGAAACAGGTTTTGCGCTGTCTGATCAGAGGTACTGTATTACGCTGAAGCTGGTCAACTTGATGCTCACTCCGAAGTGCTAAACATGTGATAATTTGGAAAGATGCACTGATAAGAACAGCTCTGAAAATTGACACCTAGAAAGAACCCACAAGTCAGGCTCATGAATATGTGTTGTGAACAAATACATTTTACTAGCAGTCGAATTTCTGGAGTGCCCGGAAAGGTGTGGAAGGTGATGCGTGGGTACCCGTCACATGTGTTGCGGACAAGTCTGACAGGCACCATGTGGTTCGCATCCTCGTTTTCTGTGATTCGGATCAAGGCGATCTCCTCAGCGAGTTCAGCATCCTTCTTTACTTGAAGTAATACAGGCTAAAATTGTGAACTCAAATACCACATTTTCAAATACAGGCCTTATTTAATCAGTGTAAATTACCCTTGTACACTGATTATCAGGATATATTTGATGGTCGCAAATTTGGCCCAGGGCTATTTTAGAATAGGTTATCCCTTATATGTTAGGGTAGGTATGCAAGCCACACTTTTGGCTCGGTGACACAATACTCTTAACGAGTTTTACCCTGAACAGCGTCCAGGGCAAGGCTGACGTTTCTAATTTAGCGACCCTAATTTATTGGAATGTCATTGTTTATAATAAGTTGAAAGAGAACAAGACGATTAAGGTAGCATTACAAGGGAAATATATAGCATTCCTAGCTAGCCATGTACTCTGAGCGGTACATTCCCTTATTAATTGTTTTGCATTGCTACTTTTATCGCGACAATTGCGATACTCGACATTTACCATGTTGCAGCGTGTAACCTCCGATAACAGTTGCAGGGTGGTCAACAGTCGCGACCATTGATTTTCCTGCGACTGCTGGCCTTTGGGTGGATGTTGACCTTCACGTGCTCTATACAAGCTAACAGGTACTGGTACAAGCGCGCTGCTTCGTTATGAAGCGGTGCACTAAGGAGAACCTTCGGGGATGTTATAATAACCCTTGGTTATTCCAACACTCCCCTTCATTCCTGAAGGTGAGCCACGTGGGATTTCTTCGAGACCCCGCAGAGGTTGGCACAGTGCTGAAACTTCTGACGTGGCAACTTCTTCGTAAAAAAATCCACTGCCATGTCACCGGCTGGGCAATAGGTCAGCTTGACCTTTCCTTTGTCGATCTTGTCTTTGACGAAGAAGTAACGGAGTGCGATGTGCTTCGTGCGATTCACGAAGCCGGGCTTGTTTGCGATCTTTATCGCGCTTTGGTTGTCGCAGAGTAACTTGAAGTGCTCGTTCATCGTCACTTTCGCTTCCTGCAGGAGCTCCATCAGGTACAGTCCTTCGCGAACAGCTGCGCTGGCGGCAATGAATTCGGCTTCGGCTGACGAAAGAGCAATCAACTCCTGCTTCTGGGAGTTCCATGAAATGAGCCCAGCAGGCTCGAGCTAAAATACAAAGCCTGCGCGAGAGCGTCTGTTGTCAGCATCCCCGCATGGTCCGCGTCCACATAGCCTCGTAGCTGAAGAGTAGCCGTTAAGTTAGCTGTGTAGGTGAGCCCGACGTCGGGAGTAGAGATAAGGTATTGAAGTGCTCGCCATAGATCTAGCGTATTCTCCCCTACAGGTCGGCGCAGGTACTGTGCGAGCTGGCTTGCGACGTAGAAGAGATCCGGTCGGCACTTGAAGGCGGCAAACATGAGACAGCCAAGTTGCTGTTGGTAGAGACGGTGGTCGTTGATGGAGAGCGGCGTGGTGCCTGGTTCGTGATTAGGAGGCGTGCGGAAGGGAGTAGTGAGGTTGATCGGTGCGATCTGCGAATTTCTTCGCGAGCGTTTCGGCGTATTTTGCGGCCGAGAGGTGGATGGAGGTAGCTGACTGAGTGATGTTCAATCCAAGAAACTGAGTGACGTCGTGATTGATAGTCACTTAGAGTTTCTCCTTGATTTCCTCTTCAAAACGGTCGAGGAGTTCCGTGTCGTCGTCGGTGTAGAGCAGGTCGTCCACGTAGGCGACGAGGAGAATGAATTTCTCGTGTGATTCCTTCCGGTACATTCCTTGGTCGTGTGGCAGCTGAGTGAAGCCGAGCTCGATGAGGACGGAGTGTAAGTACTGTTGCCACAGACGAGGAGCTTGCTTGATGCCGCAGAGGGACTTTTGTAGGAGGCAGACGGCGGAGCTGTCTTCTTCGAAGGCGTGCTGCTGCTCAACGAAGATTATGGCGTCGACGATCGCGTAGAGGAAGGTGTTGGAGACGTCGATTTGGCGGAGCCGGTGTTGCGTGATGGCGGCGATGCATATGAGAATTCTCACTGAGGTATGTCGTCCGACTGGCGCGAAGGTTTGATTGTAATCCACCAAATGCGTTTGCTTGAAGCCGCATACCAACCATCTTGGCTTGTACTTGTCGAATTACCCATCCGCGAGTGTTTTAATCCGGAAGACCCATTTTCCGCTTAATATTTTTCTCCCCTTCGCAGATGAACGGGGAACCAGCTTCTAGGTCCCGCGGCGCTTTAGTGCTGCTACTTCGGCGGCCATGGCTGCTTTCCATTTCTCGCTGTCGGGGCCTTGCAAGGCTTGGCGCACGGTGGTGGACTCCTTGGGTGAGAGTTGGTGAACTGCTACTGCGAGCCCAAGGACGCGAAGACCGGTTTCGTTGGTGGTGGTGTAAGCGAGGTGATCGAACTCGTGCATACTGGTAAGTTCGACGACGTCGTCGTCGCTGTCGTTGCCGTTGCGAATCATGTCTTGCGAGGGATTCGGTGGTGGTAACTCGGCATCTGGAATTTGGCGCGTGATGCTGTTGATTTGTGGGCTTCGCGATTTGTATCATCAAGGTCAAATTGTGAGACAGGTATGAATGTTGGAGTTTGGAACGGGCTTGTAAGGGGGATGTTTGGATAATGTTCGTTGCCCCGAACATCCGCTGCATCGTCCGCCACGTCAGCTTTGTCTTGTGCGGCGGCGATGCTGCTTGTACAGTGGCAGTGGCGATGCTGCTGATTGTATCTTGACGGTTTCCGGTGCCTCGTCAGCTTCGCGATGCTGCTTGTACAGTGGCAGCATTAGCTTCTCGTAGAAGATACAATCACGTGATTTCGTCACTCCGTGTATCGCGTAGTCCAGCACGATCCAAGCCTTGAACTCCTTTGAAATCCCGAGGTGAATGCCCCAGCGTGCCCGGTCAGTAAAATTTCCGGTTCGTGCCGTGTGAGGTCTGTACTGTACCATGCAGCCAAACACTCGGAGCAGACGCGTATCAGCTTTTCTGCCCGTCCATGCCTTGTATGGTGAGGTGTTCTCTTTGAGGCTGCGTGATGACAGCAAGTTGTGCAGTCGAACGACATGGTTCATTGCAAACGGCCAGAACCTGGCTGGGATGGCAGACTGCTTCATGAGGGCTCTCATCCTCGTGGCGAGCCACCTGTTTGTCCTTTCTGCTACTCATTGCTGCTCGTGTGCATATGGCAAGGACACCAGGTGCTCAATCCCTTTCTTGGCGTAGAGCTCCTTGAACTCGTTGGAGAAGTACTCCAAACCCCCGTCTGTCTCGAAGCTTTTCAGCTTCAGTCCTGACTGACGTTCAGCGCGTTTCAGCCAGGTCACAAAGCAGACGAAGGCGCGTGAACGGTAGTCGTTGATGGCTCAGACGTAACGCGTGCTGGCGTCGATGAACGTCATGGTGTTATGCTCGCCGTCGAGCCCTTCTTGGCTTAGAATCATGAAGTCGCTGTAGACCTTCTCGAGCGGCTCGTATCGCTCATAGCCTGGAGGTAAGTCGGAGAATGGCTTGTGAGCGAGTGATGCGGTGGGGCAGATATTGCATGGTGGGTCTTCTGATGTAACTTTGAGTGTGTCACCGCCAGGTAGGAGCGTCCGCTTGTATCGAAGAGTTCGGCGGCGATTGAGTTTTTAAGAGTAGCGTGTGAGGGATGCCCGAGCCGTTGGCGCCAAATGCCGGAAGTGGCGCGATAACCACCCGTCCTTTTATAATATCTGTTTCTCTGCTCTTCTTCTTGCTGTGATGTTGCAGGCCCCGAGTCGGCTGCTGCTCGCACGCCCGCTGCGAAGGCTTGGGTGGACACTTTTTCGAGACCAGCTTTGGGAATGCCGATGACGTCGTTTGTGTCGACGACGTGAATTGAGTCGTCGGTGACGGGTAGAAGTTGTTGAGGCGATGTCGCTTCTGGCCACTCGGAGGCGGGGAGTCCCTCCATCGGAATCCGGTGGTAAAGGTACTCGTTGCCGGTGACTGGGATTAGTTGTGGTCCTTCTTCTGCCGGCGGCGACACCTCGATAGCTTCAGGTAACTCTGCTGCTTCTCCGAATTCATACACCATGCCTTTTGACTCTTCTTCTTCTTCTTCTTCTTCGTCTTCTTCTTCTTGTGGTGGCTCGTAGGGATACTGATCCGGAAGAGGGGGTCCACCCCAGCTGGTGCCACGTGTCGCCTAGTTTGGGTCTACTTCTGCAACAGTCGGGAAGAAGTCTCGGTGCTTCGGGATAAGGACCTGAAGGTCCCCAGCCTCCTTAGGGATTCGTCGCTCCCCATCCGCCTTCAGCTGGGACTCCTGGCGGAAGTGTCGGCAGGCCCCATCCGCCTGCAGTTGCTAGCGGAGCCTCGACCTGTCCCCATGCTGTCAGAATTATATTCTTATACCTGCATGTAGTTCTAGCTGTAGTGTAGATATTAACTTTATAGGTGGTGCACCTCTTTGTTTGCTATATGTACCCTAGTGCTATAGTGAACATTCATTCCCCTCTCATTTCTCGACTCTCTCTCCTTGGCACAACTCTCTCGACTCCCCTTGGCCTAGGCTACTAAGCCTAGGCCCTCACTTAAACCTAGACTCCACTAGTACTACTATCTTGACATGGTATTCTGAGCAGGTTCCCTTCGTGGGAACGTTTTTTTTTTAGGGCCCACCACTGAAATTGTCTTACCTGCCCGAAGCGCGCTGTCGCGCCTGCCTCTCCTGCGCTGTCGAGCGCCCTGCCCTGCTGTCGCGCTAGTTGCGACCCTGCCTGAGCCGCCCGTCGCGGCCCTGCCTTGTCGCCGCTCGTCGCGACCTAATCCGCCGCCCGTCGCGGCCCTGCTTTCCCGCCTGTCGCGGCCCTGCTTTGCCGCCCGTCGCGGCCCTCTCCTGCCGCCCTACGTCGCGGCCCTGCCCTGCCGCCCCAAGTCGCGGCCCCTGACCTGCAGCCACCGTCGCGGCCCCGCTGTCGCGCCCTGCACTGCAGCCGCCGCCGCGCCTGCAGCGCCTGTCGCGGCCCTGCCTTGCCGCTGACGCACATGCAGCCGCCGTCGCGGCCTCATCGTCGCGGCCTCACCGTCGCGGCCCTGCCCTGCAGCCGCCACAGTCGCGGCCCTGCTCTACCGCCGCCCAGTCGCGGCCCTGACCTAATCGCCAGCTGCGGCCCTGCCCTGCACCCGCCCCTGGTAAGCACCCGCGCCGCCCAGCCGAGCCGCGTCGCTCAGCCGAGCCGCGCCGCCCTGCCGAGCCGCGCCGCCTAGCCGAGCCGCGCCGCCCAGCCGAGCCGCGCCGCCCAGCCGAGCCGAGCCGCCCAGTGTAGCCGCACCGCCCTACCGAGCCGCGCCGCCCTACTGAGCCGCACTGCCCTGCCCCTGCTGCTTCTGCTGCTACTGCTGCTTCTGCTGCTACTGCTGCTTCTGCCGCTATGGCTAGTCCTACTGTTCTTACCTTTGATGCTGAGGGACGTGCTGTTGACTTCGAGGTTTGGGTAGACGACCTACAGCTGTTTCTCCAGTGCGACTCCAAGGATGGAGTCTCTCTGTTCGATCACACGTCCGGTGTCTCTCCTGCACCTGCTGCCACTGCTGACAGTACGGTTCGCTCGCAGTGGACTACTCGTGACGCTGTTGCTCGTCTTGCTGTTCGTAGTCACCTGCCGTCTGCTGAGCGCGCGCACTTTGGCCAGTACAAGACTGCAAAGTCTTTGTATGACGCTGTTGTCGCACGCTACTCCTCCCCTGCCACTGCTGCTCTCAGCCGCCTCATGCTGCCGTACCTGTTCCCTGACCTTGCTGCCTTTGCCACAGTCGCTGACCTCATTACTCACCTCCGCACTAGTGACACCCGCTACCGCGCTGCGCTTCCCACTGAGTTCTGTGCCAAGAATCCCCCCCCCATGTACATCACTCTCTACTACCTAGTCACCCGTCTCCCTGACTCTCTCTCTCTTCAGTCAGGGACCACTTTCTCTCCCTTTGCCCCACTGAGCTCACCGTCAACCTGCTTGAGGAGCGCCTTACTGCAGCAGAGAAGAGAATTGTTGCTGTAGGTGCTTCTCGCGGCGACCCTCGCGCCCCTTTCTTTGAGGGGTGCTCCCCCGTCCCCCTTCTGTGACATTGGTGCCCAAGCCAGTGACGGCAGTTGTGCCCGTGTTTCCCCATCCTCCTGTGTCGGTTTATGTTGCCGTTGTTTCCTCTCCTGATCCTCCGCTGTCTGCTTCTTCTTTTATTGATGCAGGTCCAGTGTTGCCAGGAGCATAGGTTGAGGCAGTCGGGATGGCGAGGGTGCAACAGAGGCCATCTGGTCCGGGGCGCTCGAGATCTGTCTCTTCAGGGTTCGACCATGTCGGTTTTTCCGTGGGCGTTGTCTTAAGCAGAAGCGATCTGTCGATGTCACCTTCGTTGCCTTGTGACTCAAAGTTAAGGACGAAGCACTTCTCAACCGCCTTGCCGATGTAAGTTTTATTGTAAAGTAGTTCGAAGCACTTCTCTTCGCAGTTGGTTCGGATCTCAACGCCGCATTTTATGAGTTGTGCTGCAGAGAGAAGGTTGAACTGAAGATCGGGGACGACGAGTACATCTCTGATGTGGATGGTGAAGTTGGTGTCACTTGACTGCAGGTATACCTCTCCAATGTCGTACGCTTTCAATCGATTGTTGTTTGCGACGGTTATTTCACACGGACGTTGCATTCGCTTCGAGTTGCTAATGAATGTTGTTGAACCCACGATGTGTTGTCCACAGCAGCTACCAAGGTACCACTTGTTGAAGTTGTCGCGCCTTCGGCGCGCGATGCTGTCGATCTTTGGGGTAACGATGCGGTCGAGATCAACGTAGAAGCCCGAGAGGTTGTTCTCGTGGGTTGCGGAAAACCCGGAAGGAGACTCAAGCGTGCTTGGAGGCATCTCGTAGTCAGGTGGGAGAGTTATCGGCCTGTTTCTCCTGTGTCCGATTGTAGGATCATTGTTCAGGCTCGGTGCGATGGGTTTGATTGGTGCGATTGTCGGGAATTGAACACTGTCGTAATAGCGAATGCCTCTCCAGCGGGCCATACACCTCAAGATTGTCCCTTTCCTTTGTCCTTGGCAGAGATGCGCGAAGGGACTTGCGAGGTGCTCGCGACGCCAGGTGGCGATATTGTCGCTGTTGATGCTCCCGCTGGCGTTGAAGGGTGAGTTGAAGATTGATGCTGGTTATTGTTGCGTCTTTCGTTGGCAGCTTTGCGCTTGAAGCAACGGTCCATCGTGTGACCCGGTTTCTTGAAGTACTTGCAGAAGTACCATTTCTTTTAGTGGGACTCCCCTTCAGTTGCGCCAGCGTAGAACACCAATTTCTCGCTTTTGTCGTTTCTCTCGTTGTACAGATCGATCTCCTGCGGCTCGGAGAAGAGTGTGGCACAGAGGGTAGCCTCAGAGACAACTCCTCGAGCGCGAAGCAACGACTTGCACTGTCACCACACTGGTCCTAATCCGGAATGGACTATGATGACAAACATGTCGCCCGGGACGTTTCCGCCACACTTCTTAAACTGGTCGCCCTTAATTTTCTGGTCCAATCCAGCAGCCTTTAAAGAGTCATAGATGTTCCGAACGGCTGGCGCCAAAACGAGGTTATACTCTCCATTGTCACATGTCAAAAACGGCTCATTTCCAACAGAGAGTGAGACAAAAACACGTTTCACGCTTAGCCGCAGATGCAGGGCTCAACATGCATCTTGGTGGTAATCTTACCTTATATCGGCGCCTCCTGGGAACGCGTATCTTTTGACGTTATAGTCAACCCAGTCCTGAGCCTTCTTGGGACTCATGGCCATGTCGTTCAGCAGTTCATTGGCTACCATCACCGTCACCTAATGAGACAGAAGTCAGGGACACTAAACCCACGCCGGTAAACCCACGCCCACTTTCTCCCGCACATTTTGGCTGATGTCAGTTGGCTGAGTAGGCGACTCATTGTTACTGGATCTGTTGCCATGTATGAATTGCGCAGGTAGTCCCAAGACACTTGCGCGGGAGCCCAATCCGTCTTGAAGGAGCGGATGCCAAGCTGCTCGGAGGGAGAGAGATTGCGGAGAAGACCGGTGTATGCGAGTGTCAAAACAGTAGCTAGAACGCAGGAGCCATAGCTAGGGTTTAGCTAGCTAGGCAAGAGAGAATAAGCAAAAGAGGGATTTGACTAGAAAGGAGGGAGGTACAAATAGCAAGCCCTAAAGGGTTATACTCACTATTGAGTACCCCACTACAGACTAGACAAGCATTATATTCTGACACACCCCCATAGTCAAAGTGGGGTATAATCAGCACAGCAAGCAGTCATAGAGCAGGTTCACAAGTGCAAGCAAAGCTAGAGGCATTCACAATGGGCACGTGAGGAGGAGGAGGCTGGACTGTGAGAGGAGAGGAGATAGGAGGCGACGGCTGAATCTGCAGACACACGGGCAACAGGAGCGGCGCGCACAGTGGCTACCGGCGGCAGAGCCCCGGACTACAGGAGTAACTGGCTCTGCGGCTAACTCTGAGCGGCAGGAGCAACGGACCCATGGGCGACAGGCACAGCAGGCTCTCTGGGCTACCAGCGGCAGAGCCCCGGACTACAGGTGCTGCGGACGACAAGACGGCAACCTCCGCTCAACCTCCCCCAACTGTCCCACCCCCCTTTTCACACACCCCTTGCTGCACCCCTAGCTCCACTCCTACGTCACCCCCCTAGCACCACTCCCTCGGCTCCCACACACCCACCCCCCTTCAGCGGCAGCTGCAGCAGTGGGAGACGGAGGAGGAGGAGGAGCAGGGGACTGCGCACACACCCGTCACCCCCATGCTTGCCGCCCCCACACCCGCCACCCCCAAACCCTAAAACGGGCAACACGGGGCAGGAGCGCGGGCAGCAGCGCGGGGGACGGCGCGCGGCCCCCAGGGCGCCGCGACGGGGCAGCGGGGGCCGCGCGCGGCTCCCTAGGGCGCCTCGACAGGGCAGCGAGGGGTCGCGCGCGGCTCCCTAAGGCGACGCAACGAGGCAGCGGGGGCCGCGCGCGGCTCCCCAGGGCGCCGGGACGGGATAGCAGGGGCCGTGCGCGGCTCCCCAGGGCACTGCGACGGGGCAGCGGGGGGCCGCGAGCGGCTCCCCAGGGCGTCGCGACGGGGCAGCGAGGGCCGCGCGCGGGTTGCGGGGCGACGCGACGAGCTCCCGGGGGGGCGACGCGACCGTCGATGGGGGGGACGCGCGGGTCCCCGGGGTGACGCGTGAAGCAGGAAGCCGCCACGCGCCTTGGGGCGCACGGCGGGCAGAAAACCGCCATGCGCCCCGAGCGCGTGGCGGGAAGAAAAAAAAAAAAAAGCGTCGCGCGCCACGGGGCGCGCGACAGACAGGAAAGCAGCGGAAGCACGTGGGGCCCACAGGCCAAGAGCGTAACCGCTCTGATTCCATGTCAGAATAATGGCATAAGTAGGAGTAAGTAGTTGGGTTTAAGTGGGCCTAGGCTTAGTAGCCTAGGCCAAGGGAGTCGAGCTAGATTGTGCCAAGGAGAGAGAGTCGAGAAATGAGAGGGGAATGAATGTTCACTATAGCACTAGGGTACATATAGCAAACAAAGAGGTGCACCACCTATAAAGTTAATATCTACACTACAGCTAGAACTACATGCAGGTATAAGAATATAATTCTGACATCCCCCCGTAACTGCATGCAGGAATAGCTAAGTGCAGAACACAACCTGCAGGGGTACACCACAGACAGAGAAAACAGCAACAGCAGGCAAGGCAACAGAGCAGGTACAGCAGCAAAGGGGCAGGTACTCCTGCCACCCCTTTACTCTCCTCCCCCCCCCATTCCTTCACCCTCCCCCCCCCCTTCCCTCCCTGCACTGCTGCAGGAGCAGCAGAGGGAGGGGAAGAGAGGAGAGGTGGGGGGACGGCGGCTGATTGGTCGCACACCCGCCACCCCAGTGCCACTCCTCTGGCTTCCCCACACCCTCACACCCTCCCCCCCAGCGACAGCTGCAGCAGTGGGAACGAAAGGAGGAGGAGGGGAAGGGAAACACACCACCCATCACCCCCACACCCGCCACCCCCATACCCTCCCCCCCCACGGCTGCAGGGAGACGAAGGAGGATGGGGGGGGGGGGCGGGGATAAAGCCGCAGAGCGGCTACAGAGGGTCAGCGCGGGTAGGGCAGGGGCGGCTGCAGCGCGTGCAGGCGCAGGGTGAGGTAGAGGCGCCGTCGCGGGCGCCAGGGGCGGGTCCGCAGCGGCTCAGGGCACCGTCGCGGGCGCCAGGGGCGGGTCCGCGGCGGCTCAGGGCACCGTCGCGGGCGCCAGGGGCGGGTCCGCGGCGGCTCAGGGCACCGTCGCGGGCGCCAGGGGCGGGTCCGCGGCGGCTCAGGGCACCGTCGCGGGCGCCAGGGGCGGGTCCGCGGCGGCTCAGGGCACCGTCGCGGGCGCCAGGGGCGGGTCCGCGGCGGCTCAGGGCGCCGTCGCGGGCGCCAGGGGCGGGTCCGCGGCGGCTCAGGGCGCCGTCGCGGGCGCCAGGGGCGGGTCCGCGACGGGCAGAAAAAACGTCACGTGCCACCCGGGCGCGGGACAGAACGAAAATCGCCACGCGCCCGAGGCGCGCGACCGGAAAAACAGCAGCGGAAGCGTGAGGCTGGCCCACAAGCCAGGACTTAACAGTCTCTAATACCATGTCAGAACAGTAGCTAGAACGCAGGAGCCATAGCTAGGGTTTAGCTAGCTAGGCAAGAGAGAATAGGCAAAAGAGGGATTTGACTAGAAAGGAGGGAGGTACAAATAGCAAGCCCTAAAGGGTTATACTCACTATTGAGTACCCCACTACAGACTAGACCAGCATTATATTCTGACAGCGAGGAGAGACTCGTGGTAATAAAGGTTTTTCTCCTGTGGAGTACCTTCTGTCGGAAAAGGAAGGTTCTCGTCGTAGTACATCCAGATCTGCGCTGTTGTCGCTCGAACTCGAAGCTCCACGTGTAGAAGTCCTTGCCGTCGAACAAGAAGGATGTCTTCAGTTTTGATGTTGTGAGAATATTTTTTTGCAGTGATGCTAACTCCTCCGTTTGCGCACGTTGTTGGTTGTCTTGTGCAGGAGCTGAGCCTTGACGATTGTCAAAGGTGAAGGACCTCTCGGAGTTGACACGCCGGTCTTCTCCTAGGAGAGGAAGTCCTGCAACTCCTCGAGCGTAGCTTGAGCCGTCGATGCTCATAGCTTGATGGCTCGCAAGAGCGTTAATGAGAGCGATGAGTTGCTCAACTGTCAAACTTATATGCTATAGCTTGTTTAGGCTGTAGTGGGGTAGTCAATATGGGGTACAACACTTTAGGGTTTCACTACTTGTACCCAACTTTCTGCTAGTTCAATCATTCCTGTTTCAAAAAAAAAAAAAAATTCCCCGCTCCCCCCCCCGCCTCTCTTCCTAGCGCCAGGTGCCGCTGTGGTAGACCCCCTCCCCCCTCAGGGTGCCGCTCCCTCAGGTGTGTCCCAGGTAGACCCGGTTGAGCCTGTCGAGGTAGCTGTCGACTCTCGTCCTACTAGGGGTGCTGAGCCTGAGCGTGCGGAGCCTGGGGGTGCGGAGCCTGGGGGTGCGGAGCCTGGGGTTGCGGAGCCTGGGGTTGCGGAGTCTGGGGGTGCTGAGCCTGGGGGTGCGGAGTCTGGGGGTGCTGAGCCTGGGGGTGCTGAGTCTGGGGGTGCTGAGCCTGGGAGTGCTACACCTGGAGGAGCTCTCTCCTCAGAGCAGCTGCGTGAGTGGTACTTACAGTACTGCAGCCTCAGGAGAGGTGCTTCTGGAGCTAGGAGCGCTGCTGGAGCTGGTGCTAGTGCTTCCCCTCCTAGGCGCGCACTGCCCTCTCCCCAGCAGCTCCGAGAGTGGTACGCTCGGCACTGCAGTCTCCGGAGTGGCGCTCCTCGCGTCGCGGACCCTGGTGCTGGAGCTGCTGGAGGTGCTGCTGCTGCTGGCGGTGCTGCTGGCGCTGCTGGAGGTGCTGCTGGTGCTGGAGCTGCTGGAGGTGCTGGTGCTGCTGGCACTGCTGGAGGTGCTGCTGGTGCCGGTGCTACTGGAGGTACTGGGTCTACTGACGTTGCTGGAGGTGCTGCCGGTGCTGCTGGTGCTGGTGCTGCTGGCGCTGCTGGAGGTGCTGCTGGTGCTGGAGCTGCTGGAGGTGCTGCTGCTGCTAGCGGTGCTGCTGGCGCTGCTGGAGGTGCTGCTGGTGCTGGAGCTACTGGAGGTGCTGCTGCTGCTAGCGGTGCTGCTGGTGCTGCTGGAGGTGCTGCTGGTGCTGGTGCTGCTGGAGGTGCTGGTGCTGCTGGAGGTGCTGGTGCTGCTGACGCTGCTGGAGGTGCTGCTGGTGCTGGAGCTACTGGAGCTGCTGGAGGTACTGCTGCTGCTGGCGGTGCTGCTGCCACTACTGGAGGTGCTCGTACTGGAGGTTCTGGAGTTGCTGGGACTCAGCCTGCTGAGGGGGTTGGAGCTGGAGGTGCTGAGCGGCCGCGGCCGTACTACGTTCCGCTCCTTCAGCAGGTTCTTGGTCTCCCGCCCTCTACTAGTCCTTCTCCTCCCCTACTGAGTTCACCGTCTGTCCAGTCGCAGTCACAGTTACAGTCTGCCTCTCCGCTGCCTGCTCCTTCTCCTTACACTGCGCCGACGAGTAGTCTTACGGAGCGTCGTGAGCCTGAGTCTCGTCCTCCGTCGCCTGAGTCTAGTCCTGCGTCTTCTGAGTCTCGTCCAGAGTCGCCTGTCCGCACTGCCCGCACTGGTCGTCGTGCTCCACGTGAGCGTCCTCCTCCTGTCCTTGGCACTCACTATATGACCCTGCGTCCTTCCACTGCTCCACAGCGCGTCCCTCTGCCGTCTCCTCCTGCGTCCTCTCTTCCTGACGTTGCCGACCCGCCGTCAGACCTTACTCGTGCTGCCAGTCCTACTGTCGCGCGTCTCCTTGCCACTGTTGTCACTGACCCTACCTTTGAGTCCTCTGTTGCGTCTGCTCTAGTCGCTGAGCTTGTGGACTTTGCTGCCGCCTGTCGTCTAGACTACGCCGCTAGCCTTGTTGCTGAGTCTGAGTCTGTCTGTCCTCCGTCCGTCGGGGGTGAGTGTGCTCTTGGGACGGACATCCTTGAGGACAGACAGGAGGAGTTTGAGTGCTTTGCTGCTGCTTTACCTCATCTCGTGTCCATGCTGGTTGCCCCTGAGGGAGACCCGGATGCACCAGACATCCCGACCCCACGCTCCTACGCAGAGGCCATGGAGGGTCTCTACTCCTCTCAGTGGCAGACAGCCATGGACGCAGAGATGGCTTCCTGGAAGTCCACAGGCACCTACGTCGACGAGGTTCCCCCACCTGGGGCGAACATCGTCAGTGGCATGTGGATTTTCAGGGTGAAGCGGCCGCCGGGTTCTCCGCCTGTCTTCAAGGCGCGTTACGTTGCACGAGGCTTCAGTCAGCGAGAGGGAGTTGACTTCTTCCAGACCTTCTCCCCGACCCCGAAGATGACCACTCTTCGGGTTCTGCTGCACGTTGCTGCTCAGCGTGACTACGAGCTCCACTGCCTTGACTTCAGCACTGCGTTCCTACAGGGCACCCTGCACGAGGAGATCTGGCTGCGCCGCCCACCTGGCTTCACTGGGTCGTTCCCTCCTGGTACCCAGTGGAGCCTCCGGCGGCCAGTCTACGGTCTCCGCCAAGCGCCCCGTGAGTGGCACGACACACTGAGGACTACTCTTGCTGCTCTTGGGTTTGCTCCTTCTACTGCTGACCCGTCGCTGTTTCTACGCACCGACACCACTCTGCCGCCGTTCTACGTTCTCGTGTACGTAGACGACTTGGTCTTTGCTACTGCTGACACTGAGGCACTCGCCCACGTGAAGTCGGAGCTGCAGAAGAGACACACGTGCACAGACCTGGGTGAGCTGACAAGCTATCTTGGCTTGCGGATCACCCGGGACAGAGCACAGCGCACCATCACCTTGACTCAGTCACAAATGGTGCAGCAGGTCCTTCAGCGCTTCCGCTTCACGTACTCCTCGCCTCAGCCCACTCCTCTGCCTACCGGTCACTCGCTCTCAGCTCTGCCTTCGGATGAGTCCGTAGAGCCGAGTGGCCCGTATCCAGAGCTTGTGGGCTGCCTCATGTACCTGATGACCTGCACTCGACCTGACCTAGCCTACCCTCTTAGCATCCTAGCACGCTATGTCGCTCCTGGCCGTCACCGGAAGGAGCACATGGATGCAGCTAAGAGGGTGTTGCGCTACTTGTGCAGTACGTCGGGCATGGGGCTTGTGCTTGGAGGACGGCGCAACGTTGTCCTCACTGGACACTCAGACGCTTCTTGGGCTGACGACCAGGCTACTCAGCGGTCGTCTCAGGGTTACACCTTCAGTCTTGGCTCTGGCTCAGTTTCTTGGGGTTCTACACGCTCTTCCTCTGTTCTCAGCTCCAGTTGTGAGGCTGAGATCTACGCCACAGCCATGGCTGCCCAGGAGCTTCGCTGGCTCACCTACCTGCTGACCGACCTGGGAGAGCGGCCTCGTTCTCCTCCAGTGCTGTACGTCGACAACAAGGCCGCCCTTGCCTTGTGTCAGGAGCACAGACTGGAGCACAGAACGAAGCACATCGCTCTGCGCTACTTCCTTGCTCGAGAGCTGCAGCAGCGTGGTCAGCTTCGTCTCTCTTACGTGGCCACTCGGGCCAACACTGCTGACGTGTTCACCAAGGCTCTTCAGCCTTGTGACCATCAGCGTTTCTGTACTGTTCTAGGCCTTGTGCCTACTCTCCCTCACTTGCTCACTTCTTGACTTTGCTTGTACTGTGATCTATACAAATATATATATATACCTGCATGCTTTCACTTGCTAGGTTGTGATCACTGTACCTCTTGTTATATTATCAAACTGCATGTGAACTGGTCTTGTGACCGCTTGCTTGTGCTCGGAATTTGTGTGGTATCCTTGAGATCCACCCTGAGCTTGCTTTGCTTTTCTTGACTGGTCTTGTGACCTCTTGTTCTCCCCCACTTTGCCTATGGGGGTGTGTCAAACTTATATGCTATAGCTTGTTTAGGCTGTAGTGGGGTAGTCAATATGGGGTACAACACTTTAGGGTTTCACTACTTGTACCCAACTTTCTGCTAGTTCAATCATTCCTGTTTCTTTCATTCTGACATCAACAACGTTGGCATTGGCGGAAGTTACTGCTGACCGCATGTTGGTTGTTGTTGCTGGTGGTGGGCCCGGGGAGTCTGCGGTAGCTTTCCCTTCAGGGGCCATAGTGATGCAAACTCTGTAAGAGGTGTTGTAATGAGTAAATTAGTAAAGGGTTGTTCTACGAAGAACAAGAACTTGGCAAGCCTTATAATCCACTTGTGCTCTCATACCATGTTGATATAACTGAACAATCGTTATGGATAGGATAAAGCTAGCCAAGTGTATGAAGACAGTGAAGTCTTGGAATGACCTTGTTTATAATAAGTTGAAAGAGAACAAGATGATTAAGATAGCATTACAAGGGAAATGTATAGCATTCCCAGCTAGCCATGTGCTATGAGGGGTACATTCCCTTATTAACTGTTTTGCATTGCTACAGTTATCGCGACTATTGCGATACTTGACAGTTACCATGTTGCAGCGTTTAACCTCCGATTACAGTTGCGGGGTGGTAAACAGTCGCGATCATTTAATTTCCTGCGACTGTTAACCTTCAGGTGGATGTTGACCTTCGCGTGCTCTATACGAGCTAACGCGGTACTGGTACAAGCGCGCTGCTTCGTTATGAAGCGGTGCGATAAGGAGAACCTTCGAGAATGTTATAATATCCCTTGGTTATTCCAACAATTTTTCTTTTTCAGTTTGGCGAGAAAAACAGTTTCGTGGGTGGACAGGATGTACAGCGAGGGTCATGTGGGTTGGATTGGCTGATGATGAGTGCATGTGACGCGCTAGAGGTGCAAGTGGCGAGAGTGAGGTTTCGGTTCAGCGGTCTGTGGAGGTTGAGGGACTAGGTGAAATTGGGTTGTCTTTGCATCGTGTGAAGTGCGGGCAACTGAGGTACACACGAGGAAGAGGGGGGGGGGTGTCAGATTTATATGACATAGCTACTGTAGGCTATAGTGGGGTAGCACATATGGGGTACAGTTTTCCTAGGGTTTGCATTTGTACCCAACTTTCCCTTAGTCATTTCATTCCTCGTTTCTTCTCATGGTATCGAGCAGGTTCCCTAGTGGGAACGATTCCTAGGGCCCACCACCACGAATTTTTTTTTTTTTCCTGCCCGGAGCGCGCTTCGCTCCGGCCCGAGTCGCGCCCTGTGTGCTCTCCCTACCGTCGCGCCCTCGCTAGGCCCCTCACGGCCCCGTCGCGTCGCCCTTAGCGGCCCTCTCACGGCTCGTCGCGCCGCCCCTACGGCCCTTCGTGCCGCCCTTACGGCCCGTCGCGCCGTCCTTACGGCCCCTCGTGCCGCCCCTTACGGCCCCTCGCGCCGTCCCTTACGGCCCCTCGCGCGGCCCCTTACGCCCCTTACGGCCCCTCCCGCGGCCCCTCACGGCCCCCTACGGCTCGTCGCCGCCCTCCGCGGCCCCGCCACCTACCTGTGCGGCCCCGCCACCTACCTGTGCGGCCCCGCCACCTACCTGCGGCCCCGCCACCTACCAGCGGCCCCGCCACCTCCCCGCGGCCCCGCCACCTACCTGTGCGGCCCCGCCACCTTCCTGCTGGCCCCGCCACCTACCTGCGGCCCCGCCACCTACCAGCGGCCCCGCCACCTACCTGCGGCCCCGCCACCTACCTGCGGCCCCGCCACCTACCAGCGGCCCCGCCGCCTACCTGCGGCCCCGCCACCTACCTGCGGCCCCGCCACCTACCAGCGGCCCCGCCACCTACCTGCGGCCTCGCCACCTACTAGCGGCCCCGCCACCTACCTGCGGCCCCGCCACCTACCTTTGCGGCCCCGCCGCCTCCTCTCAGCGGCCCCGCCGCCTCCTCCCAGCGGCCCCGGACGCCGCCCTCTCAGCGGCCCCGCCGAGCCGCCCAGCAGCCGAGCCGCCCAGCAGCCGAGCCGCCCAGAAGCCGAGCCGCCGAGCCGCCCAACAGCCGAGCCGCCGAGCCGCCCAGCAGCCGAGCCGCCGAGCCGCCCAGCAGCCGAGCCGCCGAGCCGCCCAGCAGCCGAGCCGCCGAGCCGCCCTGCAGCCGAACCACCCGAGCCGCCCTGTCCGGTAAGAGCAGCGCCTCTTTCACAGCACTGCCCTCACCCTACTGTTTGCGCTGCTAGTCTACTGCTGTCATGGCTACCCCTAGTGTCCTCGCTTTTGACGCTGAGGGTCGGGCCATTGACTTTGACGTCTGGATAGATGACCTGCAGCTTTTCTTACAGTGCGACAGAGCAGACGGCCTCTCCCTCTTTGACCTCACTTCTGGTGCCTCTCCTGCCCCCGCTGCTGATGCTGACGCCACTGTTCGCTCATAGTGGGCCACGCGCGATGCTGCTGCACGTCTTGCTGTGCGTCGCCACCTGCCTACCTCTGAGCGTGCGCACTTTAGCCAGTACAAGAGTGCTCACACCTTGTACGACGCTGTAGTTGCGCGCTACTCCTCCCCTGCTACTGCTGCACTGAGCCGCCTCATGCTACCGTACCTCTTCCCTGACCTTGCTGCCTTTCCCACAGTCGCTGACCTCATTACGCACCTCCGCACTAGTGACACTCGCTACCGCACTGCGCTTCCTGCTGAGTTCTGCGCCAAGAACCCCCCCCCCATGTACATCACCCTCTTCTACATAGTCACCCGGCTCCCTGACTCCCTTCGCGTAGTCAGGGACCACTTCCTCTCAGTTTGCCCCACCACTCTCACCGTTGACCTCCTCGAGAAGTCCCTCCTAGCAGCAGAGAAGAGCATAGTAGCTGTAGGAGCCTCTCGTGGTGACCCTCGCACCCCCATCTTTGAGGGGTGTTCCCCCTCCCCCCTTTTGCCCTCTGTTGCCTCTGCTGCTGCGGCCGACCTCGTTGGGCTTGAGTCGGTCGGTGCGGCGTCTACCCCTAGCGGGAGACGCCGCCCTGGCAAGGGCAAGGGGGGCAGGGGCACTGGAGGAGCTAGCGGGGGCGGTGGAGGCGGCGGTGGAGGCAGTGGAGGGGGTGGGGGTGGCGGTGGGGGTGGTGGTGGGGGTGGAGGTGTCGGTGGCGGCGGTGGAGGCGGAGGCGGCGGCGGCGGTGGCGGTGGGAGCGGAGGTGGCGGCGGTGGAGGAGGCGGCGGCGGAGGAGGTGGAGCTGGTCGGGGTGGCGCTGCGCAGAGGGTCGGCTCCGGTGGTGGTCAGCGCCAGCAGCAGCAGCAGCAGCAGCAGCGCACTCGTGACATCCCCCCTCCTCAGCAGCTCCGTGAGTGGTACGCTGCACGCCAGCGGGGTGGGGGTATTGGTCCGTGCACCTACGTCCTGCGCACCGGCGACCGCGCGGGTGAGCAGTGCGGGGGTGCGCACTCCACCCAGCGCTGCTTTGGCCGCCTGACGGACGCTTGGCGTCACCAGTTCCCTGAGGCCACTGAGATCCCCCGCTGGGGTGAGCTGTCTAGGGCGGGTGTCCCTGTCTTTGACCTTGACTTTGATGCTATTCTTGCTGCCATGTATACTGTGGCTATTAGTGATGAGGGTGACTGTTACCGGTGTTTTCCGCCCGACCCGGGCATTGAGACTGCTGCTCTAGGTACTGGTGAGGCTGCTGCTCTAGGTGCTAGCGAGGCTGCTTCTCTAGGTGCGTCTGCTCCCTCAGGTGCTGGTGAGTCTGCTCTCTCAGGTTCTGCGTCGGCTTCGGCCTCCCACACCTTCACCCTTGACTCGGGGGCTTCTCGCTCCTTCTTTCGAGACCGCACCACACTCACGCCGCTTGGCCGGCCAGTTGCGGTCTCTCTGGCAGACCCCTCTGGGGGTCCTGTCCTTGCTCACTTCTCCACTGTCCTCCCGTGTCCGGCGGCCCCCTCTGGCACCCTGTCTGGTCTTTACCTCCCCTCGTTCTCTACGAACTTGGTGAGTGGTGCTGACCTACAGGATGCGGGGGTTCACCAGTTCACTCCTGCGAGTCAGCGGGTGACCCACTGCACGGACGCTCGGACTGGCCGACACCTGGCCACGTTTACCCGTCGGCCGGGGTCGAGCCTGTACACCCTGACCACTGCGTCTCCTCCAGTCACTGCGTCTGGTCAGGTAGCTGCGTCGGGTCAGGTGTTTGCTGCAGCGTCCAGGTCTGGTCCTGAGTCTGCCTCCTGTTCGTGTCGCCTCCTGTCTCACGAGACTCTCCTCTGGCACCACCGCCTTGGTCACCCCTCCCTGCTTCGTCTCCGAGGCATGGCCTCCCGTGTCCTTGTCTCTGGTCTTCCCCGGTCCCTCCCTCCCCTTCCTCCGGGGCCTGGCCCTACCTGCGTCCCCTGTGTCGAGGGGCGGCAGCGGGCTGCCCCTCACTCCTCCTCGTTTCCTCCGACAGAGGCCCCGCTGCAGACGCTTCACATGGACGTGTGGGGCCCGGCCCGCGTCCGTGGACAGGGTCACGAGCGCTACTTCCTGCTGGTGGTTGACGACTACTCGCGTTACACCACAGTCTTCCCCTTGCGCAGCAAGGGTGATGTCACTGAGGTGTTGATCGACTGGATCCGCGCAGCTCGTCTCCAGCTCAGGCAGAGCTTCGGCTCGGACTTTCCTGTTCTGCGTCTGCACTCTGACAGAGGTGGAGAGTTCTCCTCTGGCCTTCTGCGAGCCTACTGTCGTGCACGAGGCATCCGCCAGACCTTCACGCTTCCGGACTCTCCACAGCAAAATGGGATTGCTGAGCGCCGCATTGGCATGGTCATGGACGTCGCCCGTACGTCCATGTTGCATGCGGCTGCCCCCTATTTTCTGTGGCCGTTTGCGGTTCGGTACGCGGCGCATCAGATCAACCTTCACCCCAGGGTCTCCATGCCGGAGACCTCCTCAGCCTTGCTGTGGACGGGGAAGGTTGGCGATGCGTCTGCGTTCCGTGTCTGGGGATCTCGGGCGTTTGTCCGCGACTTGTCTGCGGACAAGCTGTCCCCTCGTGCTGCTCCTTGCGTCTTCCTTGGCTTCCCCCCTGACGCGCCAGGGTGGCAGTTCTACCACCCCACCTCTCGCCGTGTTCTGTCCTCCCAGGACGTCACGTTTGACGAGTCGGTCCCCTACTACCGCCTCTTCCCCTACCGCACTCCGTCCCTCCCCCCGCCACCGCTCTTCCTTGTACCAGGTCCCCCCCCGGTAGACCCCCTCCCCCCTCAGGGTCCTGCCCCTTCAGGTGTGTCCCAGGTAGACGCAGTCGAGCCTGTCGAGGTTACTGGTGACTCTGGTGCTGCTGAGGGTGCTGAGCCTGGGGGTGCTGACTCTGGGGGTGCTGAGCGTGTGGGTGCTACGCCTGGGGGTGCTGAGCCTGAGGGTGCTACTACTGGGGGTCCTGAGCCTGGGGGTGCTGAGCCTGGGGGTGCCACGCCTGGAGGTGCTGAGCTTGGGGGTGCGGAGCCTGAGGGAGCTGGGCCTGCTCGTGTGGCGTCTGGCGGTGCTGAGCCTGGAGGTTCTCCGGGTGCTTCGTCTCGGCGGGAGCCACTCTCTCCACAGGAGCTGCGCGAGTGGTTTGCCCGGCGCTGGAGGCGTGCTGCTGGAGCTGGAGGTTCGTCGGCTGCTGAGGGTGCTGGTGCCGCGGGTCCCGGAGGTGCTCGTACTGGGAGTACTGGAGCTGCTGGGCCTGCGGGTACGACTGGAGCTGGAGCTGCTGAGGGTGTTGGCGCTGAGGCTACTGCTGTCGGTCCTGGAGGCGGTCCTGCTGGGGGTGCTACTGGTGCTGCTGGAGGTACTGGAGCTGGAGGTGCCGCTGGCGCTGGTGCTGCCGCTGTGGGTACTGGTGCTGTCCCTGCTGTGTCTGGAGTCGCCGCACGGCCTCGGCCGTACTTCGTTCCGCTCCTTCAGCAGGTTCTTGGTCTCCCGCCTTCTACTGGTCCTCCTCCTCCCTTAGAGAGTCCACAGCCTGTCCCGTCACAGTTACAGTTACAGCCGGCCTCCCCACTGCCCGCTCCTTCTCCCTACACTGGTCCTACTGGAGGTCTTACTGAGCGTCGTGAGCCTGCGTCTCGCCCTGCGTCGCACTAGTGGTCGTGGTTCGCGTCAGCGTCCTCCTCCTGTCCCTGGCACGCACCGGATGTCTCTGCGTCCGTCCACTGCTCCTCTGCGTGCCCCTTTGCCTTCTCCTCCTGAGTCCTCTCTTCCTGCTCTTCCTGACCCGGAGTCGGACTCTCTTCGTGCTGCCAGTCCTACTGTCACGCGTCTCCTTGCTACTGTTGTCACTGGCCCTTCCTTTGAGTCCACTGCTGCGTCTGCCCTAGTTACTGAGCTCGTCGACTTTGCTGCTCGCTGTCGTCTAGACTACGCTGCTAGTCTTGTTGCTGAGTCTGAGTCTGTCTGTCCTCCGTCCGTCGGGGGTGAGTGTGCCCTTGGCACGGACGTCCTTGAGGACAGGCAGGAGGAGTTCCAGTGTTTGGCTGCTGCTTCACCTCATCTCGTGTCCGTACTGCTTACCCCTGAGGGAGACCCGGATGCACTTGACATCCCGACTCCGCGCTCTTACGCGGAGGCGATAGAGGGTCCCTACTCCTCTCAGTGGCAGGCAGCTATGGACGCAGAGATGGCTTCCTGGAAGTCCACAGGCACCTACGTTGACGAGGTTCCCCCGCCTGGGGCGAACATCGTCAGTGGCATATGGATTTTCAGGGTGAAGCGGCCGCCGGGTTCTCCGCCTGTCTTCAAGGCGCGTTACGTGGCTCGTGGCTTCAGTCAGCGGCAGGGAGTTGACTACTTTCAGACCTTCTCTCCCACCCTGAAGATGACCACTCTTTGGGTACTGCTGCACATAGCTGCTCACCGCGACTACGAGCTGCACTCTCTTGACTTCAGCACTGCTTTCTTGCAGGGCAGCCTGCACGAGGAGATCTGGCTGCGTCGCCCACCTGGCTTCACTGGGTCCTTTCCTCCTGGCACCCAGTGGAGCCTCCGGCGGCCAGTCTATGGTCTCCGCCAGGCACCGCGTGAGTGGCACGACACACTGAGGACTACACTTGCGGCTCTTGGGTTTGCTCCCTCTACTGCCGACCCGTCGCTGTTTCTGCGCACCGACACTTCTTTGCCGCCGTTCTACATCCTCGTGTATGTCGACGACTTGGTCTTCGCCACAGCTGACACTGCTGGACTCGCCCACGTGAAGTCCGAGCTGCAGAAGAGACACACGTGCACAGACCTGGGTGAACTGCGTAGCTACCTTGGCTTGCAGATCACCCGGGACAGAGCACGCCGCACCATTACCCTGACTCAGTCACACATGGTGCAGCAGGTCCTTCAGCGCTTCGGCTTCACGTACTCCTCGCCTCAGGCCACTCCTCTGCCTACTCGCCACTCGCTCTCAGCTCTGCCTTCAGATGAGTCCGTAGAGTCGAGTGGCCCGTACCCAGAGCTTGTTGGCTGCCTCATGTACCTGATGACCTGCACACGACCTGACCTTGCATACCCTCTTAGCATTCTTGCACGCTATGTTGCTCCTGGGAGACACAGACCGGAGCACATGGCTGCAGCGAAGAGGGTGTTGCGCTACTTGTGCAGTACGTCGGGCATGGGGCTTGTGCTTGGAGGGCAGAGTCCAGTGGTCCTCACTGGGCACGCAGACGCTTCTTGGGCTGACGACCAGGCTACGCAGCGGTCGTCACAGGGTTACACCTTCAGCCTTGGTTCCGGCTCTGTTTCGTGGCGGGCTACCCGCTCGTCTTCTGTTCTCGGCTCCAGTTGTGAGGCTGAGATCTACGCCGGGGCCATGGCTGCACAGGAGCTTCGCTGGCTCACCTACCTGCTGACTGACCTCGGAGAGCCGCCTCGTTCTCCTCCAGTACTGTACGTAGACAACAAGGCCATGCTGGCCTTGTGTCGAGAGCAAAGACTGGAGCACAGAACGAAGCACATTGCTCTCCGCTACTTCCTTGCTCGTGAGCTACAGCAGCGTGGTCAGCTGCGGCTTGCGTACGTGGCCTCTGAGGCCAACACTGCTGATATCTTCACCAAGGCACTTGCGCCTTGTGATCATCAGCGCTTCTGTACTCAGCTGGGTCTTGTGCCTACCTTGCCTCACTTGCTCACCCCTTGACCTTGTTTGTACTGTTGCATATATATATATACACCTGCTCTTGCTTGTCTAGCCTTATATAAATATGTAATCCTGCATGTGAACTGGCCTTGTGGCCTTGAACTTGTGCTCGGAATGTGTGGTGACTTTGTGATCCACCCTGAGCTTGTTTTGCTTTGCTTGACTGGTCTTGTGACCCCTTGTTCTCCCCCACTTTGCCTATGGGGGTGTGTCAGATTTATATGACATAGCTACTGTAGGCTATAGTGGGGTAGCACATATGGGGTACAGTTTTCCTAGGGTTTGCATTTGTACCCAACTTTCCCTTAGTCATTTCATTCCTCGTTTCTTCTCAGGGGGGGGGGGGGGGGGGGGGGGTGCATGAGAGGGGGGTTGGGGCACGTGTGAGTGAGGGAGAGGTGGGGTCGTGGGCTGCGAAAGCCAATCAAATTGGATGAGGTGAAAGGGGCACGCCGCACGTTGGGAAAGTTCTAAGGAAATTCAAGGGTGTACGTGTGATTTCTACCACGTACACACACCCTTACGAGGGGTTACTGGCTGGAAGTGTTATGAAAGTTTTGTTACGACAAACTCTCGCATTTCAGGGACCACAGAAACAACATTCTGTTAAGACAGGGTTCAGAAACGGTATTGTCTGTAACAGTCTAAAAAACACCAAGGTTCAAATAGGGAATACTCTGAATCAATCAGGGTTCTGAAAAGTCAGGGATACATGCCCAACATGTATGAAATTCCGGACTAATCAGAGTATTTAGTATGATAAAAACAGCACTGGTCCAGGGCCTCCCTGCCTACCTCCCCCCACCCCTGTGCCATATAGAGCATGATTCCCAAAAAAATCCCAACTAGGAAAAGTGCGTTGTCGGAGATCTTCGATGTGATTGGTTCTTTCAAAAGTTTCTAGCATCTTTCTTCTCACCTCGCGAAGTCCTGGAGGTGTGTTGTGTTTTGTTGCCAGCACATACTCTAGTGCATGTATACTTGGCTAGATGCTGAGTAACACGAACCGATGTTGGCCCGCCCTTTTGCCGTGCAATGCAATACAATTTCCTGACTCGTTGATACCCCTACTACACGTTGCAAGCCTATATTCCTTAGCCCGCTCCTAAGCCCGCTCCTTAGCCTGTGCCTTAGACCGTTCCTTAGCCTGTCCCTTAGCCCACAAATGAGCCCTCTCCTTTTCGTCCCATACATTGCAGTTTGGAGTAGAGCGCTTGCTGATCTTGGCTGATAACAAGTGCATGTACGACGCAGAAGGAAGGCACCACAAAGACAATCTTGGCCGCAGCGGTGCCAATTGCCCTGCCCAAGAGCATAGCGAGGAGGATTGTAATTGTTGAAGTAACCTAGGAATATGGCGGACAGGATAAGGTGTACAGAGATTAAGACAGCGGAACTCCTATAGAGACCTTAACATAGTGAATGTAAATGACAAGATGATAAAACATGGCATTACATCGAAATATATAGTCATAGCTAGCAATGTACTTTACGGGGTACATTCCCTTATTCTACCGTATTACAGGTGTCGGTACAGTGACAGTGACTATTTCGATGCCTGCGATTACTTGGTGCAGCGCGTAATTTCTGGTCTGGGTCAGTCAACAATCCGTGCGGTTGACTGACGACTATCGACTTTCCGCCTTTTACTACTATCGCGTGCTATATATGAGTGTAACGCGATAGTTGATAATGCGCATTCTCTATATGAGATAGTGCGCTATAATGAAACCTCGGGGGATGCCAGTATTACGTTTCAATGGTCGAACACCCCCCCTCATTCTTGAAGGTATCACGTGGGTCTTCTTGACGTGGCAACTTTTTCGTCAGAAAATCAGCTGCCATTTCGCCAGTTGGACAGTAGGTGAGGTCCACCTTGCCTTTGTGAATGGCATCCTTTACGGAGTAGTAACGAAGCGGTTGACAAAGCCAGGTTTGTTCGCGATTTTGATCGCGCTCTGGTTATCACGGGGTAACTTAAAGGACCCGTTGGTTGCGAATTTCGCCTCTTCAAGGAATTTATGCAGCTAGAGTTTTTTTCGCGAACATCTGAGGTAGCAGCGATGAACTTGGCTTCGGCTGACGAGAGAGCGGCGAGCTCCTTTTTTTGTGAGTTCCAGAAGATAGGTCCAACAGGTCCAAGATGAAAGATAAAAGCTGTGCGAGAGTGTATGTTTTCGGTATTTCCTGCATGATCAGTATCTACGTAGCCTTTAAGCCGGAAGGTAGCAGTCTCGTTTGCCGTGTAGGTTAGGCCGACGTCGGGTGTGGAGATGAAGTATTGTAGTGTATGTCAAACATATATGACATAGTCTGTGTAGGCTGTAGTGGGGTAGTCAATATAGGGTACAACACTTTTAGGTTTCCTACTTGTACTCACCTGCTTGCTAGTTCAATCATACCTTCCTTCACTATTCTGACATGGTATTCTGAGCAGGTTCCCTCGTGGGAACGTTTTTTTAGGGCCCACCACGATTAACATTTTTTTTCCTGCCCTGCCCGAAGCGCGCCTCGCGCCTGCCTCACCTGCGCCGTCGCGCGCCCTGCCCTAGTGCCGCCCGTCGCGGCCCTGCCTTCTCGGTCCATCGCGACCCTGCCCTAACGGCCCGTCGCGGCTCTGACCTAGCCGCCCGTCGCGGCCTTGCCCTGTCGCCGCCTAGTCGCGGCCCCGACCTAGCCGCCTCGTCGCGGCCCTGCCCTGCCGCCACCCGCGGCCCTGCCTTGCCGCCCGTCGCGGCCTACCCTAGCCGCCCGTCGCGGCCCTACCCTGCCGCCCGTCGCGGCCCTACCCTGCCGCTCGTCGCGGCCCCGACCTCGCCGCCCGCCACGGCCTCTGCCCTGCCGCTGCTCGTCGCGGCCCTGCTCTACCGCCGCCCAGCCGCGGCCCTGCCCTACTGCCGCCCTGTTGCGGCCCTGCTCTGCCGCCGACTCGTCGCGGCCCTGCCCTTCAGCCGCCCCAGTCGCGGCCCTGCTCTACCGCCGCCACGTCGCGGCCCTGCCCTGCTGCCGCCCCAGTCGCGGCCCTTACCTTACCGCCAGCTGCGGCCCTGCCCTTCACCCGCCCCTGGTAAGCACCCGCGCCGCCCAGCCGAGCCGCGCCGCCCAGCCGAGCCGCGCCGCCCTGCCGAGCCGCGCCGCCCTGCCGAGCCGCGCCGCCCTACTGAGCCGCACTGCCTTGCCCGCGCTGCTCCTACTGCTACTGCTGCTACTGCTGCTACTGCTGCTGCTGCTGCAGCCATGGCTAGCCGTAATGTTCTTACCTTTGATGCTGAGGGGCGTGCAGTTGACTTTGACGTGTGGGTTGACGACCTGCAGCTCTTTCTTCAGTGTGACTCTAAGGACGGCGTATCCCTTTTCGATCACACGTCTGGTGTCTCTCCTGCACCTGCTGCCACTGCTGACAGTACGGTTCGCTCGCAGTGGACCACTCGTGACGCTGTTGCTCGCCTTGCTGTTCGTAGTCACCTGCCGTCTGCTGAGCGCGCGCACTTTGGCCAGTACAAGACTGCTAAGTCTTTGTATGACGCTGTCGTAGCGCGCTACTCCTCCCCTGCCACTGCTGCCCTCAGACGCCTCATGCTGCCGTACCTGTTCCCTGACCTTGCCGCCTCATTACTCACCTCCGGTGAGTTTTGGCTCGGACCTTCCTATTCTGCGTCTGCACTCAGACAGGGGTGGTGAGTTTTCCTCCGACCTTCTGAGGGCTTTCTGTCGTGCGGAGGGCATCCGCCGGACGTTCACGCTTCCGGCCTCCCCACAGCAAAATGGGATTGCTGAGCGCCGCATTGGCATGGTCATGGACGTCGCTCGTACGTCCATGATCCATGCGGCTGCTCCCCATTTTCTGTGGCCGTTCGCGGTTCAGTACGCTGCGCATCAGATCAACCTTCAGCCTCGTGTCTCCTTGCCAGAGACCACACCTACTCTGCGGTGGACGGGGAAGGTTGGCGATGCGTCTGTGTTCCGTGTCTGGGGATCTCGAGCCTTTGTCCGCGATTCTTCCGCGGACAAGCTGTCCTCCCGTGCTGTTCCCTGCGTCTTCCTTGGCTTCCCCCCTGACGCGCCTGGGTGGCAGTTTTACCACCCCACCTCGCGTCGTGTTCTGTCCTCTCAGGATGTCACGTTTGACGAGTCGGTGTCTTACTACCGTCTCTTTTCCTACCGCACTGCCCCTCTCCCCCCCCCGCCGCTCTTCCTAGCACCAGGTGCTCCTTCGGTAGACCCCCTCCCCCCTTAGGGTCCTGCCCCCTCAGGTGTGTCCCAGGTAGACCCTGTCGAGCCTGTCGAGGTAGCTGTCGACTCTGGTGCTGCTAGGGGTGCTGAGCCTGCGGGTGCGGGGCCTGGGGGTGCTGAGCCTGGGGGTGCTGAGCTTGAGTGTGTGGAGCCTAGGGGTGCTGAGCCTGGGGGTGCTGAGCCTGGGGGTGCTGAGTCTGGGGGTGCTGAGGCTGAGCGTGCTGAGTCTGGAGGTCCTCCTGGTGTCCCGTCACGACGGGAGCCCCTCTCTCCACAGCGGCTGCATGAGTGGTACGCTCGGCTCTATAGCCGTGCTGCTGGAGCTACGGGGCCTACTGCTGGAGGGGCGTGTGGAGCTGGAGCTGCTGGAGCCGCTGGTCCTGGAGGTGCTCGTGCTGGAGGTCCTGGCGCTGCTGGAGGTCCTGCTTCTGTTGGAGCTGCTGGAGGTGCTGGAGCCGCTGGTCCTGGAGGTGCTCGTACTGGAGGTACAGGAGCTGCTGGGGCTGGTGGTGCTGCAGGAGTTGGAGCTGTTGCTGCTGGAGGTGCTGCTGGAGCTGGTGCTGCTGGAGGTGCTGCAGCTGGTGGTGCTGCGGGAGTTGGAGCTGGAGACCCTGGAGCTGAGGGTACTAGTGCTGTCTCTGCTGTTTCTGAAGGCACTGCGCGGCCGCGGCCGTACTACGTTCCGCTCCTTCAGCAGGTTCTTGGCCTCCCGCCTTCTACTGGTCCTACTCCTCCCTTACTGAGTCCACCGCCTGTCCAGTCGCAGTCGCAGTTACAGCCAGCCTCTCCACTGCCTAGTCCTTCTCCTTACTCTGGACCGACTAGAGTTTTTACGGAGCGTCGTGAGCCTGAGTCTCGTCCTGCGTCGCCTGAGTCTCGTCCTGAGTCGCCTGTTCGCGCTGTTCGCACTAGTCGTCGTGTTCCGCGTCACCGTCCTCCTCCTGTCCCTGGCACTCACTATATGACTCTTCGTCCTTCCACTGCTCCACAGCGTGTCCCTCTGCCATCTCCTCCTGCGTCCTCTCTTCCTGACGGTCCGGACCCGGAGTCTGACTCCCTTCGTGCTGCTAGTCCTACTGTCACGCGTTTCCTGGCCACTGTTGTCACTGACCCTTCGTTTGAGTCCACTGCTGCGTCTGCTCTAGTTGCTGAGCTTGTTGACTTTGCTGCCGCCTGTCGTCTAGACTACGCCGCTAGTCTTGTTGCTGAGTCTGAGTCTGAGTCTGTCTGTCCTCCGTCCGTTGGGAGTGAGTGTGCTCTTGGCACGGACCTTCTTGAGGACATACAGGAGGAGTTTGAGTGCTTTGCCGCTGCTTTACCTCATCTCGTGTCCATGCTGATTGCACCTGAGGGAGACCCGGATGCACCAGACATCCCGACCCCGCGCTCTTACGCAGAGGCGATAGAGGGTCCCTACTCCTCTCAGTGGCAGACAGCCATGGACACAGAGATGGCTTCCTGGAAGTCCACAGGCACCTACGTCGACGAGGTTCCCCCGCCTGGGGCGAACATCGTCAGTGGCATGTGGATTTTCATGGTGAAGCGGCCGCCGGGTTCTCCGCCTGTCTTCAAGGCGCGTTACGTTGCACGAGGCTTCAGTCAGCGAGAGGGAGTTGACTTCTTCCAGACCTTCTCCCCTACCCCGAAGATGACCACTCTTCGGGTTCTGCTGCACGTCACCGCTCAGCGTGACTACGAGCTTCACTCTCTTGACTTCAGCACTGCTTTCCTACAGGGCAGCCTGCACGAGGAGATCTGGCTGCGCCGCCCACCTGGCTTCACTGGGTCGTTTTCTGCTGGTACCCAGTGGAGCCTCCGGCGGCCAGTCTACGGTCTCCGCCAGGCGCCCCGTGAGTGGCACGACACACTAAGGACGACACTTGCGGCTCTTGGGTTTGCTCCTTCCACTGCTGACCCGTCGCTGTTTCTACGCACCGACACCTCTCTGCCGCCGTTCTACGTCCTCGTGTACGTCGACGACTTGGTCTTTGCTACTGCTGACACTGAGGGATTCGCCCACGTGAAGTCGGAGCTGCAGAAGAGACACACGTGCACAGACCTGGGTGAGTTGCGCAGGTATCTTGGCTTGCAGATCACCCGGGACAGAGCACAGCGCACCATTACCTTGACTCAGTCACACATGGTGCAGCAGGTCCTTCAGCGATTCGGCTTCACGTACTCCTCGCCACAGCCCACTCCTCTGCCTACTCGCCACTCCCTCTCAGCTCCACCTTCGGACGAGTCCGTAGAGCCGAGTGGTCCGTACCCATAGCTTGTGGGCTGCCTCATGTACCTGATGACCTGCACTCGACCTGACCTTGCCTACCCTCTTAGCATTCTGGCACGCTATGTTGCTCCTGGGAGACACTGGAAGGAGCACATGGATGCCGCTAAGAGGGTGTTGCGCTACTTGTGCAGTACGTCGGGCATGGGGCTCGTGCTTGGAGGACGGGCTCGAGTTGTCCTCACTGGTCACGCAGACGCTTCCTGGGCTGAAGACTTGGCTACGCAGCGGTCGTCACAGGGTTACACCTTCAGCCTTGGCTCCGGCTCTGTTTCTTGGCGGTCTACCCGCTCTTCTTCTGTTCTCAGCTCCAGTTGTGAGGCTGAGATCTACGCAGGGGCCATGGCTGCACAGGAGTTACGCTGGCTCACCTACCTGCTGACCGACCTGGGAGAGCCGCCTCGTTCTCCTCCAGTGCTGTACGTCGACAACAAGGCCATGATTGCCTTGTGTCAGGAGCACAGAACGAAGCACATTGCTCTGCGCTACTTCCTTGCTCAAGAGTTGCAGCAGCGTGGTCTGCTTCGTCTTGCTTACGTGGCCATTCGGGCCAACACTGCTGATGTCTTCACCAAGGCACTTCAGCCTTGTGATCATCAGCGTTTCTGTACTGTTCTTGGCCTTGTGCCTACTGTGCCTCACTTGCTTACTTCTTGACTCTGCTTGTACTGTGATCTCTATACATATACCTGCATGCTTACACTTGCTAGGTTGTGATCACTGTATTGCTTGTTCTCCTTTATATAGCTCTGCATGTGAACTGGCCTTGTGGCCATTTGCTTGTGCTCAGAATGCGTGGTGACGTCGTGATCCACCCTGAGCTTGCTTTGCCTTTCTTGACCGGTCTTGTGACCTCTTGTTCTCCCCCACTTTGCCTATGGGGGTGTGTCAAACATATATGACATAGTCTGTGTAGGCTGTAGTGGGGTAGTCAATATAGGGTACAACACTTTTAGGTTTCCTGCTTGTACCCACCTGCTTGCTAGTTCAATCATTCCTTCCTTCACTATTCTGACAGTGTACGGCGTAGATCCGCCATATTCTCCCCTTCAGGTCAACGTAGATACTGGGCGAGCTGGCTGGCGACGTAGGATAGATCCGGGTGGCACGTGACTGCGGCGGAGTGTAGGCATTCGAGCTGATGTTGGTAGAGCTGATGATCCGCAGTAGAGACTGGTGTGGTGTTAGGAGTGTGTCTGGGAGGAGGAATGCAAAACGGAGTGGAGAGGTTGATGGGAGCGATGGAGAATGTTAGCGACCGAGAGGTGAATGCTTTTGGTGGACTATGAAATGTTCAGTCCGAGGAACTGTGTGACGGTGTGGGAAATGATGACATCGAGCTTCTACTGGATATTTGGCCCACTCCTGAGCCCCCGCCTTATCCCGCCCCTTAGCCCACGCCTTCTTAACGCCGATGTGTGCTCGTCACCGTGCCTGCTAGTTTCTGCCGCCTGCTCATCACCGCATCGTCGCTGCATCTGCTCCATGCCATGTTATCACCTTTCTCCGTCCCAATGAAAACGTCTCTCTATGCCCCATCCAGCACCCTTTTTTTGCTACGACGCCTTTCTTGCTTCAGCTCACCCATCTCTTTTATGGTCCCGTTCCCCACATCCGTTCTTCCCCCCCCCCCCCCGCTCTTTCAGATGTGCACTTTCGAATTGGATGAGGTGAAAGGGGCACGCCGCACGTCGGGAAAGTTCAAAGGAAATTTAAGGGTGTACGTGTGATTTCTACCACGTACACACACCCTTGCGAGGGGTTACTGGCTGGAAGTGTCCTGAAAGTTTCGTCTTGACAAACTCTCGCATTTCAGGGACCACAGAAACAATATTATGTTAAGACAGTCTAAAAAACAGTCTAAAAAGACAGTTAAGAAACGGTATTGTCGGTAACGGTCTAAAAAACATCAGGGTTCAAATAGGGAATACTCTGAATCAATCAGGGTTCTGAAAAATCAGGGATACATGCCCAACATGTCTGAAATTCCGGACTAGTACTGATAAAAACAGCCCTTCCAGGGCCCCCCTACCTACCTCCCCCCACCCCTGTGCCATATAGAGCATGATTCCCAAAAAAATCACAACTAGGAAAAGTGCGTTGTCGGAGATCTTCGATGTGATTGGTTCTTTCTAATGTTTCTAGTATCTTTCTTCTCACCTCGCGAAGTCACGGAGGTGTGTTGTGTTTTGTTGCCAGCACATACTCTAGTGCATGGATACTTGGCTAGATGCTGAGTAACACGAAACGATGTGGCCCGCCCTTTCGCCGTGCAATGCAACACAATTTCCTGACTCGTTGATACCCCTACTACACGTTGCAAGCCTATATTCCTTAGCCCGTCCAAGATTAAAGATAAAAGCTATGCGAGAGCGTATGTTTTCGGTATTACCTGCATGATCATTATCTACGTAGCCTTTAAGCCGGAAGGTAGCAGTCTCGTTTGTCGTGTAGGTTAGGCCGACGTCGGGTGTGGAGATGAAGTATTGTAGTGTACGGCGTAGATCCGCCATATTCTCCCCTTCAGGTCAACGTAGATACTGGGCGAGCTGGCTGGCGACGTAGGATAGATCCGGGTGGCACGTGACTGCGGCGGAGTGTAGGCATTCGAGCTGATGTTGGTAGAGCTGATGATCCGCAGTAGAGACTAGTGTGGTGTTAGGAGTGTGTCTGGGAGGAGGATGCAAAACGGAGTGGAGAGGTTGATGGGAGCGATGGAGAATGTTTTCGCAAGCGTCTCGGCGTACTTAGCGACCGAGAGGTGAATGCTTTTGGTGGAGTATGAAATGTTCAATCCGAGGAACTGTGTGACGGTGTGGGAAATGATGACATCGAGCTTCTACTAGATGTTTGGCCCACTCCTGAGCCCCCGCCTTATCCCGCCCCTTAGCCCGCACCTTCTTATCGCCGATGTGTGGTCGTCGCTGTGCCTGCTAGTTTCTGCCGCCTGCTCATCACCGCACCGTCGCTGCATCTGCTCCATGCCATGTTCTCACCTTTCTCCGCCCCAATGAAAATGTCTCTCCACGCCCCATCCAGCACCTTTTTTTTGCTACGACGCCTTTCTTGCTTCAGCTCACCCATCTCTTTTATGGTCCCGTTCCCCACATCCGTTCTCCCCCCCCCCCCCCCCCCCCCCCCCCGCTCTTTCAGATGTGCACTTTCGAAGTTATCGAGGAGTTCGGTGCTCGTCCTGGTGTACAAAAGATCATCAATTAAGGCGACAAGGAGAATGAAGTTTCCGCTATGTTAGACAAGATACATTCCTTGGTTGTGTGATAGCTCTTAGAAGCCGAGTGAGATGAGGACGGAATGCAGGTATTGTTGCCACTAGATGGGGGATTATTTGATGTCGTAGAGGGATTTCTAGAGCAGGCAAACTTTGGATGCATCTTCCTTGAAGGCATGTGTTTGCTCGACGTAGATGGTAGCGTCGACGATGTCGTAGAGGAATGCGTTCTTGCCGTCAATCTGGCGGAGGCCCAGATGCTTGGCGGAGGCCCAGATGCTTGGCAGTGGTGATGCAGAGCAGAGTGCGGATTGAAATGTGGTGGCTAACAGGTACGAACGTTTGGTCGTAGTTGGTGCCATGAGTCTATGAAGTCGCGTACCATCCAGCGTGCATTGTATTTGTCGACGTCAGTATTCGTTTTTACGCTGAAACCCATTTGCCGTTGAGGATTTTCTTTCTGCATGCAGCAGAGCATGGGACCGGCTTCCAGGTTCCGCGTCGCGTAGTCCAGGACAATCCATGCCTTGAACTCCTGGGAGATTCCAAGGTGAATTTCTAAGTGGGCTCGGTCAGCAACTTTCCAGTTCGGGCAGTCCGGGGTCTGTATTGTACCATGCAGCCGAAGACTCGACGAGGGCGAGTGTATGTGTTGTGCCCGTGGTGGTGCCGGAAGTGGTGTGACAGTGGTTTGGTCGTCGAAGAAGCAATGGGACACGCGGAGTCAAGCGTGAAGGAGAGAGACGCATGAGCAGTAGTCGCACCTGGGCTAGCAACTATATAAGAATCTACACTAGAAACACAAGCACATACACTAGCAACATGCAAAGATCCTTGTATAGGTACAGTCAACAACAACATACATGGCAAAACCTGCCAGCACGAGGGGGGGCGATTGAATTCTGTGGCGACTGAAGCAGCACAGAGCAGAGTGGTCGAGGCGCTCGCAGGTAGCACCTGCACCAGGACCCGTCAGGATCCGGTACTAGCAGGGGCCAACGTCGCAGCCTCCGCGACGAGGTTCCCAACTGGGAGGGCCACTGCTGCGGTCGACGCTGCCCGGACCACCAGGTCCCCACTGCTGCTGCTGCCCCTTTTGCTACTGCTGCTGCTGCAGCTGCTGCCCCTGTTGCTGCACCTGCTGTTGCGGCTGTGGCTGCTAGTGCTGTGGCTGCTGCTGCTGCTGTGTCCCTGCCCATCCCTAGAGCCAGCACCCCCAGGCGTCGTACCTGCAGCGCCAGTTCCGCCTCCAAAGCAACCTCCTCCTGAAGCCACTACCTCCACCACCACCACCCTTCCCTCCCTTCTTACCTCCCTTGCCCTGTTTCTGCCAACCAGCGGAAGAAACAGCTGCATTCTCCTCAGTAGCAGACGAGTCAGCAACAGCAAGAAGTAAAGGTAGGAAGTTGGGCCACAGCACACCCCTCAAAGAGCCAACGAAGCGGAGGTTACTCTTGATCTCATTGAGAGTGGTCTCATTGAGTTCGATAGTAAGCGCAGTGGGGTGTTGACGGAGAAATGTGTCGTGTGTAGACGCAAGACGTTCAGGGAGGCGTGCGACTACAAAGTAGAGGGTGGCAAACATAGGCTGCGAGTGGCTAGCGAGTTGGGCGTCGGTACAGCAAGCATGATAGCTAGAGTCGAGAGAGTACAAGAAGAAGAAAGGCATGAGGGGCCGACCAAGGGAGGCAGCGGAAGGAGTAGAATAGCGAGAGACAATAGCGTAAAATCATTCCTTCTCTGACTTGACCTGGCTGAACTGGACTCCCTGTGCCTCTTGGAGGAGGCTGCTAAGAGCGAGATGAGCCGAAGTGTCACGAGACGGCAATACTGAGTACTCCTTGCGCAGCGTAAGAAACCGCTCTCACTGGGCATTAGTGGGCACGGAAGGGAGCGGGGTGGGACGCTCAGGGGCAGGCAACTCACCCGACGTGTGAGTGAACAACGTGTCACGGTCCTGGCGCTGGCTCTGGAGGTACAGCTCGGCGTGCAGCAACCACGTGCTAAAGTCTAACGCTCGACTCTCTGCGTCGAATCGCAGAACTCTAGGGGTTGCCATGGCGAAAGCTAGCAGGGCGTAGGAGCAGCTTTCAAGGAACAGCTAGTTAGGAATGACAGGCTAGGAGCGGTAGGCTAGGAACGGCATGCTAGGAGTGCCAGGCTAGGAGCGGGAGGTTAGGAGCGCCAGGCTAGAAACAATGGGCCAGGGATGGCGGGCTAGGAATGGCGTGAAACCCTAAAACGACTCAAGGAAGAGGAAGCTAGGAACGGTCGGCTAGGAGCTAGTTTGAAACCCTAAAACGGCGCCAATGAGGGGAAGTGCGGCTTCCAGCCACTATTAGGAGAGCCACAGGCAGATACAATGGTGATGACTGACAGGCTAGCACTGCGGGCAGGTGGTGGCGGTATGTGCTGGCGCTGGTGGTGCTACTAGTGAGTGTGCTAGCAGATGGCTCTGCTAGTGCTGCGGGTGCTGGTGCTGCTGGTGGCTGCTCGCAGAGGAGCTGTGCACTGCTGCGTGCGCGTGGCTGCTGTTGCTGTGCGGGGCTGCTGCTGTGTGCGCGCGGTTGGTGTGTGCGTGGCTACGGCGTGCGCGGTTGCTGCTTGCTCGCTGCGCATGGGCGGCGGCGGCGGGCTGTGGTGCGTGTAGCAGCAAACGCTGGTGCTCGCTGCTGTGCGCGCTAGTTCGTGCTGCAGTGCGCGCTGGCGTGGGCTGCTGTGCGCTAGTGCGTATGCTGATGCGCGTGATACGGGCTGGCTGGCAGTGGCTGGCTGGCTATGGCTGGCAGAGACGCAGTGACCGAGGCAGGCTGGCCGGCGAAGGCGCTAGGAGCTAGGGCAGTATAGGTAGGAGACGGCCTAGGAACTACCCAATGATACCATATCAGAGTTAGGCAAGAGGAATTAATGTGACTAGCAGGAGATGGGTACAAATGTGAAAACCTAGAAAGGGTTGTACCCTATACAATGCAACTCACTATAGCCCAAGAAACCTAACACACATATACATATACTTTGACAAATGTCACAGCTTCAATATTCGTTACTCCGCTCAACTTTGTTGAACAATCCACAACATTCATGTATATCTCAACAGAACAGCATGCGACGCTCCGTTTTGCATTTATTTGCGGAGAGTCACTCTACACCGGGAGCTGGACTACGGGGGAAGGCACGGGTGGTACGAGTGATCGTAGTGTCCTTGCGTTCTCTAGCACTTGTGCATTCACGGTGGAAGTTGGCAAGAGCTTCACTAGCAAAAGTTCATAACAATAATGCAAGAATGGTAGGCAACAATGGATACATCAGGAACCTAGCAACCTAGCACACAGGCAGGTCGACCGCCAACGTAGCAAGTCGGCGGCCCGCCAAAATAGCAAGTAGGCGGCTCGTCAGCGCAGCTCGATGGCGGCTTGCCAGCACTGCAATTCGGCGACCTGCCAACATGGCACCAAGGCGGCTTGCCAACGCTGCAGCAAGGCGGCTTGCCAGCGCTGCAACCGCAGGTGACATTAGTGCATATTTGCACCCACTTCGCAGGTGCGTGTAGGCGGTTGAGCACGTGGTGCACCACCGCGAACATTGCGCATGTACCAGGTCGGCCACGTCACGACGGTTGCGCCTGAAGAGCCACGTCGACCTCGGGATACCAGCCCAAGGTCGGCTTTGCCAAAACCTCCTGGGCGACTGTCGCGCACCCCGCAGAACCTCGTCAACTGAGTAACTTGGTCGACCAGGATGTCAGAAATAAACTGCAGGAATGATGGCATTGACCAGAATGAGGCATACAAGTATGAACCCTAAATGGGTTGTACCCCCTATTAAGTACCCCACTATAGCCTAACAAGAATAACTGTAATTTGACACACCCCCATAGGCTAAGTGGGGGACAACAAGATGGTCACAAGACCAGCCAAGAGAAGAAGCAAAGCAAAGCGCAGGGTGGATCTCAAGATCACCACACAGTCCGAGCACAAGCAAGTGGCCACAAGGCCAGTTCACATGCAGAGTTATAATAACAAAAGCAGTATACTGATCACAACCAAGCAAGCGTAAACATGCAGGTATAAAGATATATAGCAGTGTACAACAAGGACAAGGCGAGATCAAGAGACAAGCAAGTGAGGCAGAATGGGCACAAGCCCAAGAGTAGTGCAGAAACGTTGATGATCACCAGACCCCAGGCCCTTGGTGAAGATATCAGCAGTGTTGGCTTGTGAGGCTACGTAAGCAAGGCGAAGCTGACCACGCAGCTCCAGCTCTCGTTCGAGAAAGTAATGAAGAGCAATGTGCTTCGTTCTGTGCTCTAGCCTCTGCTCCCGACACAAGGCAATCATGGCCTTGTTGTTGACGTACAAAACGAGGCCGCTCACCCAATTCAGTCAGGAAGTAGGTCAGCCAGCGTAACTCCTGTGCAGCCATAGCCCTACCGTGGATCTCGGCCTCATAGCTGCAACTAAGCACAGAAAACGAGCTGGTGGACAACCAGGAGACAGAACCAGCGCCAAGACTGAAAGTGTAACCTTGTGACGACCGCTGAGTCGCCTAGTCGTCGGCCCATGAAGCGTCTGAGTGCCAGTGAGCACAACTCGATGCCTGGCGTACTGCACAAGCAACGCAGAATCCTCGTAGCGCGCCCGGATGCTGAGAGGGTACGCGAGGTCAGGTCTAGTGCACGTCTTCAGGTACATGAGGCAGCCCACAAGCTCTGGATACGGACCACTCGGCTCAACGGACTCGTCTGAAGATGGAGCTGAGAGCGAGTGACCTGAAGGCAGAGGAGTGGGCTGTGGCAAGGAGAACCAAAAGCGAAAGCGCTGAAGGACCTACAGCACCATGTGTGACTGAGTTAGAGTTGTCGGAATCTCTCTTTCCTCACAGTCCAACCTGCTCCTGCCTCTGTGCTTGTCTTCTCCCTCTATCTCCTGGCCTTGGGTCTTCTTACTGAACCTCTCAGCTTGGCTTCCTTGTGGCCCTCCTTATTCTATGGTTCCCTCCCTTACCTCCAGCCTCACTCCCCACTTCCCGGCGTGCTGTTCCCCCCTCTTCTTGTACCTCTGCGCATCTCTCAGTTGCGCCACATGTAAGTTCTCCAGCGCTGCTGGTAATAACTTTCTCAAGTACCTCGCTCTAGCCTCAGCCAGCCCCACCCAGTCTGCGTCATTGACCACCTGCACCGCCCCCGTGAGTATCCTTGGCGCATCCACAGGTAGCACTGGTTCTCGCCCCAGGAGGAGATAGTATGGTGACAGGTCCCTCAGCGCAGCTTGCTTGCTGAATCGGTATCCTGCTGCCACCCATGGTAACCGTGCGTCCCAATCTTGCTTGAATTGTTCCCCGTACGCTCTCAGTCCTCTTTTCACAGTCTGCACGAATCGCTCGGTGAGCCCGTCGCTCTGCGGATGGTAGCGAGATGTTCTCCTGTGAGTGATGCCTGTGGCTTGTAGTAGTTTGTCAAACTCCCCCATGAACTCGGTCCCCTGGTCTGTGAGCACCTCTCCGCACGCCCCGAATCGAGTGAGTACTTGTTCCTCGAATGCCTCAGCTATTTTGGCGGAGTTCTTGCTGGGGAGGGCCTTCACTTCGACCCACTTGCTGCCGTGCTCTATCATTATCAGAATGTACTGTTTCCCTCTCCTGCTCAGCGGCATTTCTCCTGCTAGGTCCAGGGACCACCTGAATCCTATGCCATGAATAGGTAACGATTGCAGTTCCTTCCTGCCCCGCTCCAACTCGGCTTTGTTTCGGCTGCATAGCTCGCAACTGTCCACCCACTCTCTGATTTCCTTACGCATCCCTGCCCACCACCAGCCCGCCCGTCTCTACCAGCTGTGCCGTGCGGAGGCTCCCGTAGTGTCCTAGCTGTCGATGCACTTTACTGATAATCTATTCTCGTTCGTGTGGCCGCGGGACCAGTTTCCATCCGTCCTTGGTGTTCTTCTGCAGCTGCTCTTGGTGCCATCGGTAATGTATTCCCCGGGCCCTGGCTCTCTCGCTAGCTGGGGTCCCCTCTGTCATCTTTCCTTGCACCCAGTCCAAGACTTCTTGATCCTCCCAGACGTCTGCTGGCCCCTGTCCTGTCCTACGGCGGGCTCCTTCTGCATCTATCTCTCTTGCTAGCGCTACTAGGCATGACGTAGGGCGGCGAATCGGCGGGTTTCGCGACAGCCCATCCACGTGCTACATCGTTTTGCCTGCTCTATGCCGAATTGAGAAGTCATATTCCTGTAATCGCATGGCCCAACGGGCATTCCTCCCCGTCAGCGCCTGGTTAGTCATTAGCCAAGTCAGTGGCTGGTGATCCGTCACCAGCTCGAACAGCCTCCCCTGTAAGTACACTCGGAAGTGGGTGATTGCCCACACTGCCGCTTGTCCTTCGCCCTCATATGAGCTATAGTTAGCCTCTGTGGGGTTGCAGCTCCTGCTGGCAAATGCCACGACCTTCTCCTCTCCTTCCCTCGTCTGGCACAATATCGCCCCCATACCCGCGCTACTCCAGTCCGTGTACAGGACGAACGGGTCTTCTTTATTGGGCAGTGTCAGCACCGTGGCGGTTTTCACGGCCTTCAGCAGTGCCTGTAGTGCCCCCTGCTCCGCCTCCCCCCATTCCCATTTCTGGTCTTCTCTTAGCAGCCTGTTCAGTGCCGCGGCTGTTTTGCTGAAGTTCGGTACGAATTTGTGGTAATAGTTCAGGAATCCGAGCACTGCCCTCAGCGTGCTCCTGTCTTTCGGCTGGGGAACTCTATCCAGTACTTCCACCTTCGCTTGCTGCATCCCCAGCTGCCCCCCTTGGACCTCAAATCCCAGGTACTTCAACCCCGTATTCCCGAAACTGCACTTCTTCGGATGGCAAGTCAGACCGGCCTTCTGAATAGCGTCCAGCGTGGCCTTTACATCCTTCACATGCTGCTCCGCGTCAGGGCTGAAGACGACCATGTCGTCTATGTAGCAGGCTGCCGCTGGCACTCCTCGCAGTATCGTGTCCATGGCGCGCTGGAACACCGCAGGCGCGTTCCTCGTCTCGAAAGGCATGAATAGCCATTCATATAGGCAGTCCGGCCCGTGAAACGCCGTTTTCTTGCGATCTGCCTGTCTGACGGGAATCTGGTTGAACCCCTGCCTCAAATCTAAAGTAGAGAATACTTTTGCCCCCTGCAGCTTATCGAAGATCTCCTCAGCTGACTGCATGGGGTACCGATCCGCCACCGTGACCTTGTTCAAGCTCCGGTAATCCCCACACATCCTCCGCGCTGAGACAGCTCCAGTCAGATCTTTCCGTGAGGCTACCACCGTCACCGCCGCGTAGTCGCTCTCAGACCGTTGAATTAACCCTGCTCCCAGCAGTTCGTTGCATTTCTCGGTGCAGATGTCTATATCCCCCGGAATCATACGCCGCTTCCGTTGATAAACCGGGACCTCGCTGGTGAGTTCGATCTTCATCTCGTGCGTGTTACACCTCCCCAGCTCCTGCAAGGTGTACGCGAACGTCCCGCGGTGCTGCCTCAGCACTTCCTGTAGTTCTTCCGCCGTCTCTGCGCTCATCCCTCCTCCGAATACCCAGTCGTCATCTGGCCCCCGTTCCCGCTTCCCTGCGAGCTCTTCCCCTGCCTCCGCGTCTCCATCCGTTCCTCCCTCCATCACCTCCATGGCCATATGCGCCGCCCATCCTTCGTCTATCTTTTCGTCATACCTGGCTTCGATCATGGCTAACGACCTCTTCTGCCATTCGACGGACTCTAGGTCTTTGTACCTCTCGCAGCATGCGATGTCTCTCTGTAACTCTTTCGCCTTTAGGTGCATCCGCATGGTGTCCAGGAGCCAGGTCATCACGTTTGCGTCCATGGCCCGGCCTAATGCTGCCCTACACTGCTGCTCCGTCACCTCTGGGTGCGCCGTCGCTCCCCACATGTGTCCCATGGCCGCTTCTCGCTCGTTCGCCGTCGGCTGTTCCCAAACTCCCCTCCGTACATCGTAGATCATGCCGGGCCCCGGCAGCTCTCCGTCCATTAGGAATCCCCGTGCCTCTGCATAGGAGACTATCGTCGGCAGGGCCTGCCGCGGCTTGCCGGGCTCGTTGCACTGGTACTGCGACGGGTGATCCGTGCATGTCACAGGGGCTGGCAGACGGTTCGGCTCCAAGATGTCGCTCACCAGGCGTGGCTCTGGACGCTGCATCAACGCCAGTGAGTGCCGTAACGCTGCGGTGGACATCACGTTCTGCCAATACCTCCGCGGTCTGTGTGCCCGCGACCCCAGCTGCGCTGCATCCGCCGGTACGCCTCTTCCCAGGACCCCCACGATCTCCTCAAACGCTCGTTTCACAGGCTCTCTCTTATCCTCGGCCAGATCCACATTTTCTAGGATATAGGCGACCTCCCCCTGGCGCTGCTGCAGCATCTCTAACACTCGTTGGAGGTCCCGGAACGATGCCCCCCTGACATCTTCCATCCCCAGGCCTTCCCCCGCCCTAGAGTATCCCTGACATTCCCATCCCGCGACCACCAGATCTATCTGTCCCCACCGATTCAGTAAACTTTCTGATATGTCCCGCACGTCGTGGACCCCCTGCTCTGCTTCAGGCGGGATGGCGTCCTCCCACATCTGGTCGGGGTACTCCTCTCTCAGCAGTAAGGCGTGGAGGCATGCCATCTTTCGCACTACTGGGTCTCGTTCCACGTGAATCCATTGCTTGATCGTACATCCCGCCCGCAACGCCGCAGCTAGGCCGGTTCTGATTCCTCCATATAACTCCAAGAGGCATATGGGCGTGTCCAAGGTCTGAACGCGACTAACGCGTTCCGTCAGGTCAGCCGGGCTTTGTCCCACGATCCGCCTTTCTATCCGTCGTTCGTATTCCTCCTCGTACTTCTCCCACGGCCATTCCTCCAGCTCTTCCGTCAGATCTCTCTTTTGGGCCTGATACGCCTCGCGTGGCTCCTGCCTTACAAACCGTACTGGCAACGTGCCCACGGCGCTCTCAGGGTCCCAGTACTGTACTCGGAATAGCACCTTCTCCTGCCAGGTACAAATGGTGGCTCCCACCTTGTAGAGGAGTTCCATTCCGACGAGAACATCGTAGTCCTCCGACTCGGACACGCCGCACTGCAGACGGATGCAGCACTCCTTTTCGGTCCCCGGTAGAAGTACCACTTCCACTGGCCTCCTCGTTTTCGGCATCCACTTGGGTTCTCCTCCCTCGGCGGTCATGAGTAAAATTCCCCTCTCCACTGTCCGACCGGCTACGTCCAGCTTCAACTGTTTGGCGAGCCCTTTCCCTATCAGCACGTGGTGCGCGCCCGTATCTATGATTGCTTGCTTCACCGGTAGGCCTCCCACTGTGAGGCTCCCTTTCTCTGCAATCAGTACCGACGCCTGGCATACTAGCCATTCATTCGGGTGTCGCCTCATATCCGAAGGGCGCGTGCTCTCTGTCGGTCTGTCCCGTGGGCGGGCTCCACTGGTCACCCCACTCTCCTGGGATTGGCTAACTCTGGGGCGGAGCCTGAGGTCGTCCCGTGCCCGGGGATAAGCCATCACCGCGTATTCCCGCTGGTAGTCCTCATCTTCCTCTTCCTCGGACTCGTCCACTTCTTCATACGCCAGCAGGGCCCGTGCTTTCACGTCGCTCGAGTTGGGGAGCTGCTCCATTCGCAGCTGCAGCCGCCGAACGTCGGCTTGTAGTTCTTCCCGAGTCGCTCCCCGCGTTTCTCTCGATCGACTGTAACAGTCTTCCTTCCGATGTCCCCGCTTCCCGCACTGGTCGCATGTCGGCGCTTTGGGGCAATCTCGCTTCAAGTGTCCGTGTTCCCCGCATATATGACAGAGCCGTGGATCAGCAGTCGCTGCCGCCTGCTTCCTCCCGGGGAGAGATCTGGTACTGCCGCGGCTGCCCAACTCGTCCTCGCCCGACCCTTTCCTTCTGAATCTTCCAGGTCCAGCAGTCGCTGCGCCTGCTCCGTCTTCTTCGTCAACAGGTAAACCTCCTTAAGGGTGATGTCAGCACCTATGCCGTAGACGGTGCTCCGTACCACTCCCTTCAGTTCCTCGTCCAGCCCCCGCACGAATTTCCGTACGAGCAAGCGCTCCTCCTTGCTTTCCAAGTCCTCCGCGAGTTCTCTGGGTCGGCAGTAGTAGGCTAACAGGGACTCCTCCTTTTTCCGCCTGAAGTCTCGGAACTCCTCGACACGCGCCTTATTCTGTCCGGCGAACTCCTTCCGCAGCAATTGTACGAACCGCGCGGTGGGGTTAGATATTTCTCTTTCCGATAACTCCTCCAAAATCTCGTCTCGGGTCAGGCGATAGAACGTTTCTGCTTCGCCCGCTAACGTTCCCACCATTTTCCGGAAGAACTCAGCCGGGTCGTATTCATCGCGTTCCCAGCAGTACTGGACCGTCTCGAGCTGCATCAGGTAATTCTTCAGACTTGGCCCCACGCCTGGAATACCCGTGTATCGTTCCGCCACCTCCACTTTAGGCAAGTTAGTCGCCTTCCAGCGCCCTCCGCTGCTGCCGGATCCTCCGCGCACGTCGTCAGGTTCGGCCGCGACGCCGCTGTGTACTAGAGCCATCCCTTGTCGCCTCTCCGGCGCGGGATCTCCTCCCGAAGATCCTCGCCGATCCGTTATTCCTCTTGCTGCCGTCATCCCAGGCATACCGGTATGCGGGTTAAGCAATTCCTGTCTCTTCCATCGTTCGTGAATCCGGTTGGTCCATCGGGCGTCGTGCGGCGTATCTCCCGGGTCCGAGACGGCAGTCCGCTCCATACTGTCTCCGGCCGCGCGTGCTCGTTGATGAGGCGTCAGGTACTTAGGTGAATCCTTTTCAGAGCGCTCCGAGTCGGGATATCCCCCGGTAACTCTTGCGTCGGCGTTCCACCCTGCCGTGGGCCTCAACTCGCCTGCGTCGTTCCACAGTCTAGTCCGTACTAAATCGCGACTGTTCATCGGTGTTTCTTGCGTAATTGTTGAAAAGTCTCCGGCCTATGCCTGTACTGGTGTCCCAAACCCTAGCTCGGCAGGCTGGGAGATCTGGTTGAAAGGCTGCTAGCTTGCTTGCGTCAGATGGTTTCTCGTGCTTATCCTTCGCTAGGGAGATTGGAAGTCGAAAGCTTTAGTGTGAAAACAATTACGCAAGCATCTTCTCTAAGCTTGCCTACTTTCTTAAGTACTACCGAAGGGTTACCGTTGTGTTAACGGTCCCTTTTCGCCCGCCAATTCCTAGTTTTCGGTTCGTTCAATTCGGCTCTCGCCCGTTTCAGTTTTATCCTCTCTACTGTTGCCCCTATTCATTCTACTATTCACGATGATATATCTACTGCCTATGCAACGATTAGAATCGTGACAGAGTGATGGTGAGCGCTGCTCTGTCCCGGGTGATCTGTAAGCCAAGATAGCTACGCAGCTCACCCAGGTCACTGCAGGTGTGTCTCTTTTGCAGCTCCGCCTTCACAAGGGCCAATGCCTCAGTGTCAGCAGTAGCAAGGACCAAGTCGTCGACGTACATGAGGATATAGAACGGCGGCAGCGAAGGGTCGGTGTGTAGAACAGTGACGGGTCAGTCGTCGAAGGAGCGAAACCAAGAGCCGCAAGTGTCGTCCTCAGTGTGTCGTGCCACTCGCGGGGCACCTAGCGGAGACCGTAGACTGGCCGCCGGAGGCTCCACTGGGTACCTTCAGGAAACGACCCAGTGAAGCCAGGTGGGCGGCGCAACCAGATTTCCTCATATATACATCCCTTCAAGAAAGCTGTGGAGAAGTCGAGCGAGTGCAGCTCGTAGTCACGTTGTGCTGCAACGTGCAGTAACACCCGAAGAGTGGTCATCTTCGGGGTTGGGGAGAAGGTCTGGAAGAAGTCAACCCCCTGTCGCTGACTGAAGCCTCGTGCAACGTAACGTGCCTTGAAGGCAGGCGGAGAACCCGGCGGCCGCTTTACCCTGAAAATCCACATGCCATCAACTATGTTCGCCCAACGAGGGGGAACTGCGTCGACGTATGTGACTGTGGACTTCCAGGATGCCATCTCCGCGTTCATGGCTGTCTTCCACTGAGAGGAATACTGACCCGTGATCGCCTTTGCGTAAGAGCGTGTGGTCGGGATGTCCTGTGCATCCGGGTCACCCTCAGGGGCAAGCAGCATGGCAGCGAGATGAGGTACATCAGCCGCAAGGCACTCCAGCTCAAACTGCCTGTCCTCAAGGACGTCATGGCCAAGGGCAAGCTCACCCCCGACGGACGGAGGACAGTCAGACTCAGAAACAAGACTCGCGCAGTAGTCAAGGCGGAAGGCAGCAGCAAAGTCAACGAGCTCAGTGACTAAGGCAGACGCAGCAGCATACTCAAAAGTAGGGTCAGCGACAAGTGTGGCCAGACAACGAGTAACAGTCGGACTAGCAGCACAAGCAATGTCAAACTCAGCGTCAGGAACATCAAGAAGAGAGGACGCTGGAGGAGACGGCAGGACAACACGCTATGGAATAGAGGAAGGACGAAGTGCCATAGTGTGAGTGCCGGGGACAGGTGGAGGACGAACACTAGGAGCACGAACAGGTGTGGCAAGACGAGACGCAGGCTCTCGACGCTCGGTCTGGGAGTCTGTCAACTCAGTGTGAGGAGAAGGAGCAGGCAGTGGGGAGTCAGGGTGTAACTGTGTCTGGGACGGGTCAGGCGGTGGACACAGTAGAGAAGGAGTAGTGCCAGTGGAAGACTGTAGACTTAGAACCTGGCGAAGCGCCGAGCCAGGTGGCGGCAGCGACGACTACGGCTGTGGCCAGAAAAACGGTTGCTGCTGCAGTGGCTGCACAACACCCTCGGCACTAGAACCTCCAGGACCTCCAGCTCCAGTACCTCCAGCACCAGCACCTCTAGCTCCAGTACCTCCAGCTCCAGTACCTCCAGCTCCAGTACCTCCAGCTCCAATACCGCCAGCACCAGCATTTCCAGCACCAGCACCTCCAGCTCCAGTACCTCCAGCTCCAGCACCTCCAGCTCCTGTACCTCCAGAGTCAGCATCCCCAGGCTCAGCACCCCCAGACCCAGCACCCTCCAGTTTCAGCACCCCCAGAACCAGCTCCCCCAGAGTCCGCACCTCCAGTGTCACCGCCCCCAGCAGCACCGGAGTCCACATCGACAGGCTGCAGAGGCGATGAAGACGACCGAGGCGGAAAACCAAGAGGGGTCTTCGAGCGCAGTGGGCGGCGAGAGGCCCCTGTGTCGTCAGCAGCGGGGTCACCCCCCTCGGCTGGGCCAGAGGTGTCTGAGGAGACCTCCAAAGGCTCAACCAAGAGGGGTGGGTCAACCTGAGACACACCTGAGGGAGCAGGACCCGGTGGGGGGAGGGGGTGTACCGGGGGGGGACCTGGAACCAGGAAGAGGGGCGGGGGGGGACGGGGGAACTGCTGTGGGGGAAGAGACGGTAGTAGCACACCGACTCGTCAAAGGTGACGTCGCGGGAGGACAGGACGCGGCGCGTGGCTGGGTGGTAAAACTGTCATGGCGGGGCGTTGGTGGGAAAGCCAAGGAAGACGGAGTGAACAGTGCAGGGAGAGAGTCTGCTCGCGGTAGTATCGCGGACAAGGGCAAGCGAACCTCAGACCCGAAACGCCGACGCATCGCCAACCTCCCCCGTCCAAAGCAGGGTAGGCGAGGTCTCTACCTGGGAGACACGGGGCCAGAGGTTGAGATGTTGAGCGGCGTATCGGACCGCAAACGGCCACAGAAAATGGGGAGCAGCCGCATGGATCATGGAGGTGTGAGAAACCTCTTTGATCAAGCCAATGCTGGGCTCTGCAATCCCATTCTGTTGTGGAGAGGTCGGAAGCGTGAACGAATGGGTGATGCCCGCCTCACGACAAAAGTCCTCAAGGAGGCGGGAGGAAAACTCACCACCTCGGCCAGAGTGCAGTCGCAGGACCGGGAGGTCCTGCCGGAACCGTGCACTCAGCTGGCGACGAACTGCGCAGATCCAAGAGATCAAGACACTGCGGACATCCGCCTTGCTCTGCAAGGGGAAGACCGTGGTGTAGCGCGTGAAGTTTTCAACAACCAGCAGAAAGTAGCGCTCCCGACCCTGTCCACTGACGCGGGCGGGGCCCCACACGTCCATGTGGAGTGTCTGCAGAGGAGCAGTGGTCGGAGGAAACGAGGAGGAGTGAGGAGCGACGCGCTGCCGCCCCTCGACGAAGGCGGATATGCACACATACAAGACCGAGGAGGTCAGGAACTCCCGCCTTGCCATGCTGGCTGCTCTCGGCTTCTTCTTCCATGCGTGGATCACCGGCGTGGGCCCGTACTAGAACATGCTCCACCACTTGGCCGACCCCGTGAACAACAACATCCTCACCAACCTCAAGCTGCACTATGCTGTTTATTCTCGATATAAATGTAAAGATGTGAGAATTTCAAATACAAACTGAGGAAAGAAAAAAGAAAAAAGAAAAACCCGCAGAAATAATAGCGGTCTTAAGAACCTAACCGCTCTGATACCATGTCAGAAAGAAACTGCAGGAATGATGGCATTGAACAGAATGAGGAATACATGTATGAACCTTAAACGGCTTATACCCCCTATTGAATACCCCACTACAATCTGTCAGAATAAGGAAACAGTGAATGATTGACTGAAGCAGGAAGAGCGGTACAAGTAGCAACCCTAACAAAGGGTTGTACCCCATATGGAGTAACCCACTATAGCCTAACATCACTAACATGATATATACATGTTTTGACACACCCCCATTGGCAAAGTGGGGGACAACAAGGGGTCACAAGTCCAGTCAAGAGAAGAAGCAAAGCAAAACAAAGCTCAGGGTGGATCTCAAGATCACCACGCATTCTGAGCACAAGCAAGCAGCCACAAGGCCAGTTCACATGCAGAGTTTATAATAACAAGAGCAGTACACTGATCACAACCTAGCAAGTGTAAGCATGCAGGTATACTCATATATATATTAGTGTACAACAAGAGCAAGATCAAGAGACAAGCAAGTGAGGCAGAGTGGGCACAAGCCCAAGAGCAGTACAGAAACGCTGATGATCACTAGACCCAAGGGCCTTGGTGAAAACATCAGCAGTGTTGGCCCGAGTGGCCACGTAAGCAAGACGAAGCTGACCACGCTGCTGTAGCTCTCGCGTGAGGAAGTAACGGAGAGCAATGTGCTTCGTTCTGTGCTCCAGTCTCTGGTCCTGACACAAGGCAATCATGGCCTTGTTGTCGACGTACACAACTGGAGGAGAACGAGGCCGCTCACCCAAGTCGGTCAGCAGGTAGGTCAGCCACCGGAGCTCCTGTGCAGCCATAGCCCCAGCGTAGATCTCGGCCTCACAGCTGGAACTAAGTACAGAATAAGAGCGAGTGGACCTCCACGAGACAGAACCAGCACCGAGACTCAAACTGTACCCCTGTGTCGACTGGTGAGTCGTCTGGTCGTCAGCCCAAGAAGCGTCTGAGTGGCCGGTGAGAACAACTGAACCCCGTCCTCCAAGCACGAGCCCCATGCACGATGTACTGCACAAGTAACACAATACCCTCTTCGCAGCATCCCAGTGCATCTTTCGATGCCTACCGGGAGCCACGTAGCGAGCCAGGAGGCTGAGAGGGAACGCGAGGTCAGGTCGTGTGCACGTCATCAGGTACATGAGGCAACCCACAAGCTCTGTGTACGGACCACTCGGCTCTACAGACTCGTCCGAAGGTGGATCTGAGAGCGAACGACCGGTAGACAGAGGAGTGGGCTGTGGCGAGGACCACGTGAAGCGGAAGCGCTGAAGGACCTGCTGTGTGACTGAGTGGGGGTGATGGTGCGGCGTGCTCTGTCCCGGGTGATCTGCAAGCCAAGGTAACTCCGCAGCTCACCCAGGTCAGTGCAAGTGTGTCTCTCCTGCAGCTCCGCCTTCACCAAGGCCAGAGCCTCAGTGTCAGCAGTAGCAAAAACCAAGTCGTCAACGTACACAAGAACGTAGAACGCCGGCAGAGAAGTGTCTGTGCGCAGAAACAGCGAAGGGTCAGCAGTCGAGGGAGCGAATCCAAGAGCCACAAGTGTAGTCCTCAGTGTGTCGTGCCACTCGCGGGGTGTCTGTCGAAGGCCGTAGACTGGTCGCCGAGGACTCCACTGGGTACCCTCAGGAAACGTCCCAATGAAGCCACATGGACGGCGCAACCAGATAGCCTCGTGAAGGCTACCCTGCAAGAAGGCTGTCGAGAAGTCGAGGGAGTGCAACTCGTAGTCACGCTGTGCTGCAACGTGCAGTAGCACCCGAAGAGTGGTCATCTTCGGGTTGGGGGAGAAGGTCTGAAAGAAGTCGACCCCCTCACGCTGACTGAACCCTAAACCCTAAACCTTGAAGGCAGGCGGAGAACCCGGCGGCCGCTTCACCCTGAAAATCCATATGCCATCGACTATGTTCGCCCCAGGTGGGGGAACCTCGTCGACGTAGGTGCTTGTGGACTTCCAGGAAGCCATCTCTGCGTCCATGGCTATCTGCCACTGAGAGGAGTACTCCCCCGTGATCGCCTCTGCGTAAGTGCGTGGGGTAGGGATGTCCATTGCATCCGGGTCTCCCTCAGGGAAAACTAGCGAGGACACGAGATGCGGTGCAGCGGCCGCGAGGCACTCAAGCTCAAACTGCCTGTCCTCAAGAACGTCACAGCCAAGGGCAAGCTCACCCCCGACGGACGGAGGACAGGAAGAGTCAAAGACAAGACTCGCAGCGTAGTCAAGGCGGCACAAAGCAGCAAAGTCAACAAGCTCAGCAACTAAGGCAGACGTAGCAGTAGACTCAAAGGAAGGGTCAGTCACAACTGTGGCAAGGAGACGAGTGACAGTCGGACTGGCAGCCCGGACAAGGTCTGACTCAGGGTCAGGAACGTGAGGAAGAGAAGACGCAGGAGGAGACGGCAGGACAACACGCTGTGGAACAGAGGAAGGACGAAGTGCCATACGGTGAGTGCCTGGCAAAGCTGGAGCACGAGGACGGACAACACGACGACCGCGAACAGGTGTGGAAGCACGAGTCTCAAGCTCACGACGCTCAGGAGTGGAAGCACGAGTCTCAGGCTCACGACGCGTTGTCAGGGACGCAGTGACATCAGTGTGAGGAGCAGGAGCAGGCAGCGGGGAGCCAGGCAGTAGCTGTGGCTGAGACTGGTCAGGCGGTGGGAACAGTAGCGGAGGAGTAGTACCGGGAACCGGGAACTCAGTAGCAGCAGGCGGGAGACTGAGAAGGCGACTAAGCGCAGACGGCTGCGGCTGAGGAGTCGCACCCCTAGAACCTCCCGCTCGAGTAGCAACAGCACCCCCAGAACCAGTGCCCCCAGCTCCACCACCGGGACTGCCCCAACGAACAGCCCACTCGCGAAGCTGCAGCGGCGAGAGCGACTCCGGTCGACTAGCACCACTAACTCCAGTACCTCCAACAGCACCTCCAGTAGTACCTCCAGTAGTACCTCCAGTGTCAGCACCTCCAGCAGGACCTGCACCTCCAGCACCTCCAGCAGCGCCTGTGCCTCCAGTACCAGGAACACCAGCACCAGCACCTCCAAGGCTAGCACCTCCAGAACCTGAACCTCCAGCACCTCCAGCAGCACCTGTGCCTCCAGTACCAGGAACACCAGCACTAGCACCTCCAGGGCTAGCACCTCGAGAACCTACAACTCCAGCACGTCCAGCTCTAGGAGAGCGAGCACGGCTAGCTCCACCACCTGGGCTGCCCCACTGTACAGCACACTCGCGAAGCCGCTCCGGCGAGAGAGTCGCCCGCCGACGTGCACTAGAGCCACCAGTACGAGCAACCACAGTCCCACCAGTAGCAGAACCTCCAGCACCTCCAGCGCCAGCACCTCCAGCTCTAAGACGGCTAGCTCCACCACCAGGGATGCCCCACTGGACAGCCCACTCGCGCAGCCGCTCTGGCGAGAGAGCCTCCTGCCTACTCGTAGCAGGACCACCAGCACCAGTACCTCCAATACCTCCTGTACCCAGAGGGCACTCAACACCCCCAGAACCAGTACCACCTCCTGCAGCACCAGAGTCCACAGCGACAGGCTGCAGCGGCGGTGAAGACGGTCGAGGCGGAAACCCAGGAGGGACAGCCAAGCGTGCAGAGCGGCGAGGGATCACTGTGGCAGCAGGAGTCGGGTCACCCCCCTCAGCTGGGCCAGAGGTGTCTGAGGAGACCTCCAAAGGCTCAACCAAGGGGGGTGGGCCTACCTGAGACACACCTGAGGGAGCGGGACCGTGAGGAGGGAGGGGGGCTACCGGGGGGGGGTCGTCCACCAGGGTGAGAGGCGGGAGGGGTACCGGGGAACTGCGGTGGGGGTGAAGACGGTAGAAGCAGATGGACTCGTCAAAGGTGACGTCCTGGGAGGACAGCACACGACGAGAGCCCGCGTGGTAAAACTGCCAGGGCGGTGCGTCGGTGGGAAAGCCAAGGAACACGCACCGAAGAGTGCGTGGAGAGAGCTTGCCCGCAGGCAAGTCGCGGACAAGAGAGAGGGAACCCCAGACCCGAAACGCCGACGCATCACCAACCTCGCCCGTCCACCGCAAAGTGGGGGAGGTCTCCGGGTGGGAGACACGGGGCCAGAGGTTGAGATTCTCAGCGGCGTATCGGACCGCAAACGGCCACAGAAAATGGGGAGCAGCCGCATGGATCATGGAGGTGCGAGCAACCTCCATGACAAGACCAATGCGGTGCTCGGCAATCCCATTCTGCTGTGGAGAGGCCGGAAGCGTGTACGTCTGGCGGATACCCTCAGCACCACAGAAGTCCTCAAGGAGGTGGGAGCAAAACTCACCACCTCGGTAAGAGTGCAGCCGCAGGACAGGGAGGTCCTCACGGAACCGAGCGCGAAGCTGGAGACGAACAGCGCAGATCCAGCGGATCAAGACACCGCGGACATCCGCCTTGCTCTGCAAGGGGAAGACCGTGGTGTAGCGCGTGTAGTCGTCGACTACCAGCAAAAAGTAGCGCTCGCCACCCTGTCCAGTGACGCGGGTGGGGCCCCACACGTCCATGTGCAGGGTCTGCAAAGGAGCAGTGGTAGGAGGAAACGAGGAGGAGTGAGGAGCGGCGCGCTGCCGCCCCTCGACGCAGGGAAGGCAGGGCGGTGCAAGCGACCTCGGGAGCGGGGGCAGGGACGTGGGGAGACCAGACACAAGGAGACTAGAGTGCATGCCACGCAGGCGTGGCAAGGAGGGGTGGCCAAGACGGTGGTGCCAGAGGAGAGTCTGGTGCGTGAGGAGACGACACGAACAGGACGAGGCGACCTCAACCGACGCAGCTACCTGACCTGACTCAGCTACCAGCGCAGACTCAGTGGTCAGTATGTACAGGCCAGACCCAGGCCTCCAAGTGAACGTGGCGAGGTGCTCACCAGTGCGCGAGTCCGTACAGATCGCCACTAGCTCGCCTCCAGGCTGGGTGACGAAGACCCACTGGTCCTGGAGGACAGAGGTAGTCACCAAGTTCTTAGCGAACGAGGGGAGGTGGAGACCTGTGAGGAGGCCGGAAGGGGCCGCCGGACAAGGGAGAACAGTGGCGCCACGCGCGACTACCGGGCCCCCAGAGGGGTCGGCCAGTGTGATAGGGACAGGGACTGTGAGCGGTGTGACTGTGGTGCTGTCGCGGAAGAAGCAGCGAGACGCGCCCGAGTCGAGAGTAAAGGTGTGCAAGGCCTCCTCAGGCTCTGCACCTGTGCTAGCTGAGTCAAAAGCACCAAGACTAGCAGCCTCTACGCTACCAGGTGCCTCTCCACCCCCAGCACGCGTACCCCAAGCTCCGCCACCGGGGCTGCCCCACCGGACAGCCCACTCACGAAGCTGCTGTGGGGAGAGAGTCTCCGGCGAACGCTGCTGCCGCTGCTGTCCACCCCCAGAACCTCCGCGTCTACCAGCGGCACTACCAGCAGGAGTAGACTCACAGGGACCTCTAGTAGTAGCACACCAGGCTCCGCCACCGGGGCTGCCCCACCGGACAGCCCTCTTGCGAAGCTGCTGCGACGAGAGCGGCTCCCGCCGATGAGTACGAGGACCGCCAGCACCAGCACCTCCAGCCCTAGCACGGCTAGCTCCGCCACCGTGGCTGCCCCACCAGATAGCCCACTCGCGAAGCTGCTGTGGCGAGAGAGACTCCTGCACACTCGGCTGCCGCTGACGTAGGACAGTGGTAGTGGCCATGGCAGGGAGTGGCAGCTAGTAGCAGCAGCTGCGTAACAGCAGTAGCACAGGCGGCAGTAGTAGGCGGTAGCACCTAGGGCGGCAGCAGCAGGCGGCAGCACCTAGGGCAGTAGCAAGCAGTAGCTCCTAGGGCAGCAGCACCTAGGCCGTTTTTTTTTTTTTTTTTTTTTTTTTTTTTTAGGGTTTAGCAGGGCGCGCTGGGCGCTGGGCAACAGGGCGCGCTAGCGCGCTGGGCAGCAGGGCGCGCTGGGCAGCGGGGCACGCTGGCGCGCTGGGCAGCTGGGCGCGCTGGCGCGCTGGGCAGCGGGGCGTGCTGGCGCGCTGGGCTGCGGGGCGCGCTAGCGCGTTGGGCAGCGGGGCGCGCTGGCGCGCTGGGCAGCGGGGTGCGCTGTCGCGTCGGGCAGCGGTGCGCGCTGGCGCGTTGGGCAGCGGGGCGCGCTGGCGCGCTGGGCAGCAGGGCGCGCTGGCGCGCTGGGCAGCGGGGGGCGCTGGTGCGCTGGGCAGCAGGGCGCGCTGGCGCGTTGGGCAGCGTGGCGCGCTGGCGCGCTGGGCAGCGGGGCGCGCTGGGGCGCTGGGCAGCAGGGCGCGCTGGCGCGTCGGGCAGCGGGGCGCGTTGGCGCGCACGGCAGCGGGGCACGCTGGCGTGCTGGGCAGCAGGGCGCGCTGGCGCTGTGGGCAGCAGGGTGCGCGTGCAGAGCGCGCGGGCAGGCAGGGCGGTGCAGCTGCAGGCAGAGCGCGCGCAAACAGGGCGGCGCTCAGGCAGGGCAGCAGGGCGCTCAGTAGCAGGGCAGCTGGGCGCGCGCGGGCAGGGCAGTAAGGCGCGCGCTGGCGCTAGGCAGCAGGGCAGGGAAAAAAAAATCAAGTCTGGGCAGGGCGGAACTTTCGGTGGGCCCTAAGGAAAGTACATACTCTAATACCATGTCCGAATAAGGAAACAGTGAATGATTGACTAAAGCAGGATGAGTGGTACAAGTAGCAACCCTAACAAAGGGTTGTACCCCATAGGGAGTAACCCACTACAGCCTAACATCACTAACATGATATAAACATGTGTTGACACAATCTACCAAAAATATTTGTAATTTGACACGGGAAACCGCCAAGTCGGCGCCGACTTGGGCGGTAGGAGCCGACCAAGAGATGTACGGTATGTGCTCGTCGACCGCCTAGGTCGACGCTGTTAACGGGAATGGAGTGTTGGCCCCGCCCTCGCTTGGGCAACGCCGACGACTTGGGCGGATGTACGGGAGTAGCAGCCGACCGTTCACAGTGGGAGAGCTGCTCGACAGGCATCGTCGAGCTGCAGGGGACCGCTGTGGTGCTTCTGTCGACCAGGGAGCTCGACAGCTGCAACTGACTGGTCTGGGCGACAGGTGGGCTGTCGACCAGGAGGGGCAGTTCGACCGGGAGGTCGACGGAGCAGTCCGTCGCCCTGACAAGTGAGCAGCGGTCGACGAGGGGAGCTCGGCGACAACAGCTGACAGTTCTGGTCGACGGAAGGGGTCCGTCGACCAGGGGGTAGCTCGACGGGAGCTGCGGTCGACCAGAGGGACCCAGTGGTCGACCAGAGGCACTGGTGGTCGACCGGAGCACTTGGTGGTCGACCAGGTCGACCGGGTAACCTGTTCGACTAGTTCTGCGGAGGCACGCGAACGTCGTCAAGGTCGCGATGGCGAAGGCGACTTCGGGTTGGTATCCCGAAGTCGATGTGGCTCGTCAGCCGCAGACAACAGCCGACGGATGCACAACGGTGCAAGTCGGGCCAATCGTCTGCGCGCACCTGCGAGCGTACGCACTGCTATCTTCTACGGGGCAACGCTGGACAGCCGCTTTGCTGCAGCGTTGGCACGCCGTCGACCTGCAGTGTTGGCAGGTCGCCCTTCTGCAGTGCTGGCGCGGCTCCTCTACGCAACGCTGGCAGGCGGTCGACCAAGCTGTGCTGGCGGTCGACCAGGCTAGCTGCAGGGTTGCTAGGTGCCTGATGTAGTCATTCTGTCATTACTTGTTCAATCATTCGGTAATTTCGACTTTGCTAGTGGAAACTCTTGCCGATTTCTCCCGTGATTGTGCAAGCACCAAGGAACTAGGCAAAGCTACGATCACTCCTAGTAGTTTGTGCCAACCCCCGTAGTCAAGCTCACTACCGTTGTAAAGTGAATCTCCGCAGACGCCACCCGCCGGCTTCACTAAGTCGGCGTCCCCGCTGGTCGACGAACCCCTTCATCGCCCACAACAATCAGAGTCGGCCGCCGACTTCCCGTCGTCGGCGGCTTTGCGGTGGTGCCGCGCAGGTCGACCAACTTCATCGACTTGCTCAAGTCGGCATCGCCCACTGCAGACGGTCGGCTGCACCTCCCGCGCACCCGACCACGAAGTCGGCGTCGCCCAAGCGAGGGCGGGGCCAACTCCTGTCAACATTATTGACGCAAAATGTCGACTCCTTACCATGCGTCAACATGCCCGGGAGAAAAATATATGTAATACATACGGGGAAAGGAATGCAACGCGGGGGGCATCAACATTGAACACCACGCAGCAAGGTGTTTAGGGTTGATGCCTCCCCATGCTTGCAAGATAATCCCTCGAGGGTATTTGTTTTACCCCGGGCAGCGGTTTAGGGTGGGAAGGGTAGGTTGTCTATTGAGACATGGCACATTAAGAGGAACTAGTATTCTAATTGGGATAGGCATATAAGGCTTGGCATATAGTGTACTGCACTTCAGTAGACCGTCCGGCAGGTGCGATAAGAGAGGTCTTGTTGGAAATGGAGTGTGTGTGGGGTGGCTGGAAGATGCAGAGTCCTGCTTGGTAGGTTGAACCGCGCCGCGCACGTAATCGGGTTTTCGCTTGGTGAACGAAATGCATGGTGAGTCCCACGGCACGGTGGAACAGCTTCGTCGCACCACGTGAACTTTCCTGCCACGTATGTCTCCTGCTCGAATTTCGCTTCTCGCCTGCTGCGCACGAAACGATTCCTCAGGATTCAACACGTTTCCAGACTCATGCCGACGCCGACAGAATCGTAGTTCCAGCCAAGCCGAGCCGCGCATGGACCACCAGCCCAGCGAAGCTCCCTACCTATGCCCGTCATGAAAAGCCCGTCTGATAGTATGCTCACGCACGAGTAGATTTACACAAATAGTCAGGTTTGTTGCGTCCAGAAAAAGCAACTACTACAATTACTCTCTTCAGCCGCTTGAGCTATCCTTACGAGCGCTGCACCTTCTTTTGCTTTCATTCCTGTACGTGTGTCTCTCAGGTCCTGGATTAGTCAGCATATAGTGACGCGGGGACCAGCGTTATGAGTTGCACGGTGCACTGCGAGTATGAGACTCAGCGGCCAGATGCAAATGCCCGCTGCCACTCTCTCATGTCTCCGCCCGACTTGAAAAAACATCAGCCGCAGCCGCAGCTCTGGGTGCAAATACCTGAGGACGACACAAGCGAGTGTTACTCTTACGGGAGTGACTGCGACGACAGCTGCTCCACATCCTCCACATCACCCACGCCAACGCCAGTGTCAACACACTGGCTCGCGCATTGCTGCTGCTCTGCCGTGGCGTCACCTGCCGATGCCGATTCGACTCTCAGAGGCGGAGTCCCCGTCGGCTGAGAGGGATTCGCGGCGTAGGTCGCGGGCAGAGCCTCAAAAGAAGCGCTGGCGCCTTGAAAAATCCACATGGTGGACGATAAGTTCATCGATTCGTCAGTATGCAATGCTTGGAAGTGGTCCGTTGTGTCGTTTTCTTGCCAGAAGCCGTAGTCCGCCATGGCGAGTCCGTCATTCTGAAGATTAACTTCATTAACCTCCATCATTTGTTCGCCTTGCGGTTTGCTAGACGGCGCCGTGGCGCCGCCGAGTGGAAGTATTGAGGCCCCTCCACTGGCGGCCGCGTCTCCAAGGGCGAATGCACCGTTATCGGCAACCCACGAATCGGCCCCGCCATTCGCGTTGATGGTTTCGGTGCTGGCTTCCCACGGGCCGCAGCTGAAATCTGGAGAATCGAAAAAGCCATGCTCATTGCTCATGAGTGGGATGTGTTGATTCGGAATTCGGGGGGTTGGGATGCGATGAGCTTTGCCGGGTCAATCAGACACGCGGGGTTGACTGGCTTCGCGTTCAAAATGTGGAAGGTGGTAAAGGTTTTACGTCTAAACAGGAGCTGACAAACTCGGCAGGGCTGAGAGATCAGCGGCGGATTAGGAGGAACTCGTATGCCAGCTAAACTCCTTTTGCACTTGCGGTTCACCTTGAGGTTCCCTTTCATACGCGAACGACTGAGGATGAGGACTCGTATGTCTGCTGACTCCTTTTGCATCTGCGGGAAAATGGTTCAGCCGTGAAGTTCCTATTTATTGCAGAATGGATGGCGCTGAGAACAGGGCTGTCGATTCAAGGCCATTTGCCCTTAATGCCCTGAACATTAAGGGTTGACATCGCTCCCGGGTCCGAATTTAAAGGGTTGCTTTTTAGTACAGCCCTGAATTCTAAAGGGCGTCGTCAGGGCCTTCCCCTGATTCTTCAGGGCACATTTGGTGGCTTGCCCTGATTCGCCGTACAAGTTTGGGGACTTCCCCGGAGCCCCCCCCCCCCTCTCCACCTCCCTTCCTCTCAACTCTCCCCTGTCCCCCACCCCTTGTTAGAGCCGCAAGCTTGCCACATCACCTTTGATGGAAGGTAGTTAGGCAATTTGAGACAATTGCAGCTTCCAGTGTTAGAGCAGTGTACATTTGTGAATGTCGAGGTAAATTCCTGCCCTGAACGCTAAAGTGTTGCCCTGATTTCAAGTGTTAAAACCGGGGTGCACATTCAGCTGAATGTGCATCAAAGGTTATCCCTTGACTGAGTGGGTTACGAGGTGTGCTTTCAACCCCTTCAAGTCGAAATTCGTTACCCCCCTCCCCCGCAATTTCGTTTCCCCACGCCCCCGCAATTTCATTTCCCCCTCCCCGTCGAAATTCGATTCCCCCCCCTCCCGCCAATCTGTTTCATCCCTCCCGCCATTCGGTTTCACCCACTCCCGCCATTTCACCCCCTCCCGCCACCTACGAAATGCCCGAAGCTCTAGCGGAATCATTTTTTTGTCGCCCCTCGTGAGCCAATCACTGTTTTTCTCCAAACCCCCTTCCCAACATCTCAAGCCGAACCGCGTTGAATGTGCACCCTGGTTTTAAGATGGGGCCTAACCACCCAATGCAAGTGATAAACCTTTGGGTCCACCCCCTTCCAAAGTGCACCCTTGCTTTAAGGTTTTGAAAAAGCCGCTTCCCGGAATTCAGGGCTGGAAACAGGGGACCTCAGCCACTCAAGTGTTGGCCTAAAACCAATCGACAGCCCTGGCTGAGAACGTGGGTGGGACGAAAGTGCATGAAGAACGTGAGAGAAGGGGACGAGTGCACCGCAAGGCATTACACATTTCCCTCCCCTCAAGCATCACGATTTCTGTCGTTCGCGAAAGCGAGGGATCCAGCGAACGAGCGAGAATTGGGCGCTGTTCGAGAACCCCCCCCTCCCCCCCAGAACAGAAGCTGCATCTCAAAGCTGCGAAAATCGGGCGCCCAATTCGAGTGTAGGGGTTACTCTGCAGCGTGCTTGGTTCGTCACGTTTGCGTAGTCACTGGCGAAAAAAAAAAAAAAAATGAGTGCGGAATTTCGTGACAACCTTTGCGATGGACCAACGTGGCTCGCTCATTCCTCCCGTAAAGGGAAGAAAATGTCGCATTGACTAAGACGACGAGTGAAGATCAGCAGCTGAAGCAATCGAGGATGGTCCGAACGAAGCATTTGACACACCGCTCAAGAAACAACTAGCCAATCGCACGCATCCCACGTGGCTTCATGGACAATCCGGAGAACTCTGTAGCCAATACCACTCGTTACCGCACAAAAACGTTTAGCTTCTGCTCTCATCATCACAGTAGTGTAGACGTTGATTTCCCACGATAGCATCGAACAATTAATGGGCCAACTTTATTTGCACTCAAAAAAGGTTTCCAGGGCTGGTTTGCAGATGCATATTAGTTTGTCTGCACACACAGCCGCCGGCCCGTCAAGCAATGTCGTTCGACCACCAGCCGTCGTCGGAAGGGCAGAAAATTAAACCCCGTCGAGAAGGGGTCAACCCTAAACTCCTCGCTATTTCCCATGTGTTAGAGTAAGGATCTTGGATAGGATAGGAAGTGCTTTGGTAGAGTTGGTAGCGGAAGTCTTGTAAGAACTCAGATCATAGTGAATGTAAATGACCAAGTTGATTAAAAGATAGAATACAAGGAATATAAATAGTCCTAGTCTAGCCATGTACTCTAAGGGGTACATTCCTTTATTATAACTGTTTTACATGCATTTCTACAGTGACTCTGACTGTTGTACTGCCTTTCTTGTTACCGAGTCGCTGCATGTAACCTGTACGGTTACGCCTGTTGCCATTCCTCGATGGTAGGTCAAGCGTCGGTCCAGATGGTCAACAGTCGCGATAGTTGACTCTTGCGACTGTTGACCTTCATGCCCTTGTTACGGGCTGATCCGATATTGCGGTAGTTGCTGCTTCGACAGAGTCAAGTGCGATACTGCTGCACCTACAGGAATTCTAAGTATAATTCCCTTCACACTCCAACACTCCCCTTCATTCCTGGAGGTGCGCCACGTGGCTTTTGCGAGTGACTCCGCACAGGTCCGAGCAGTACTGGAACTTCTGACGTGGCAGTTTCTTCGTGAGGAAATCAGCTGCCATTTCGCCAGTTGGACAGTAGATGAGCTGGACCTTCCCTTTGTCGATTTCGTCCTTCACGAAGAAGTAACGCAGGGCGATGTGTTTCGTGCGGTTGACGAAGCCTGGCTTGTTTGCGATTTTGATTGCGCTCTGGTTATCGCAGAGTAACTTAAAGGACCCGTTCATCGCCGTCTTCGTTTCCTGCAGGAGCTCCGTGAGGTAGAGTCCTTCGCGAACTGCTGCGCTTGCTGCGATGAATTCTGCTTTTGCTGACGAGAGGGCGATGAGTTCCTGTTTGTTGGAGTTCCAGGAGATGGTTCCTGCAGGCTCGAGTTTGAAAATGAAGCCTGTGCGGGACCTCCTGTTGTCTGCGTCCCCTGCGTGGTCAGCATCCACGTAGCCGGTGAGTTGTAGTGGAGCTGTTAAATTGGCCTTGTAGGTGAGACCGACATCGGGCGTAGAGATGAAGTACTGTAAGGCGCGGCGCAGGTTTGCTAGGTTCTCCCCTTTAGGTCGGCGCAGGTACTGGGCGAGCTGGCTGGCGATGTAGGATAAGTCCGGGCGGCATGTGACGGCGGCGAACAGTAAGCATCCGAGCTGCTGCTGGTAGAGACGGTGATCAGCCGGTGAGAGCGGAGTAGTGTCGGGCTCGTGGTTAGGCGGAGGAATGCGGAACGGGGTGGTGACGCCGATGGGAGCTATCCCGAACTTCTTAGCAAGGGTCTCGGCGTACTTTGCGGCGGAGAGATGAATTGTGTCCGCGGTCTGAGTGATGTTGAGGCCGAGGAATTGAGTGACCTCATGGTCGATCGTGACCTCCAGCTTCTCCTGAATTTCGCGTTCGAAGCGATCGAGCAGGTCGTTGTCGTCGCCGGTGTAGAGAAGATCGTCGACGTAGGCGACGAGCAGGATGAAGTGGCCGCGGGATTCGAGGCGGTACATCCCCTGGTCATGGGGAAGCTGCTGAAAACCGAGCTCGATGAGGACGCCGTGAAGATGCTGCTGCCACAGGCGTGGTGCCTGCTTGATGCCGTACAGGGACTTTTGCAGGAGACAAACTGCGCCCCCGTCTTCTTCGAACGCAAGTGGCTGCTCGACGTAGATGATAGCGTCGACGATCGCGTAGAGGAACGCGTTGGAGACGTCGATCTTGCGAAGCGGGCGCTGTTTCACGGCGGCGATGCAGATAAGAATGCGCACTGAGGTATGACGACCGACGGGTGCGAATGTCTGGTCGTAGTCCACAAATTGTGTCTGCTCGAATCCGCGAACCACCCAGCGCGCCTTGAATTTCTCGACCGTTCCGTCCGCGAGAGTCTTGATGCGGAAGACCCACTTCCCTGTAAGGATTTTCCTCCCCTTTGCGTGGCGGCGTGGTACCAGCTTCCAGGTGCCGCGGCGTTGGAGTGCAGCGACTTCGGCGGCCATGGCGGCTCTCCACTTCTCAGCATCGGGCCCATTGAGAGCCTGGCGAACGGTGGTGGGCTCGATCAGCTGCTGGTTACCCCGAACGGCGACAGCGAGGCCAAGAATGCGAAGGCCTGTGAGGTTGGATTCGGCTGTGGTGGTAACTTCGACCACGTCGTCGTCGTCACCAGGGATGTCGCGAAAGGTGTCGCGGGATGAGTCGCGAGCTGGGTCTTCATTCATGGGTGAGTGCATTTCTGCACTTGCATAATCGTGCTGTGCCTGTACTGCTTCATGGGGATCGATGTTGGTTGGGAAGTGTGCAGGAGTGCCGAGCTGCTCCGTAACGGGGATGAAGGGTGCCTCGTCTGCTACGTCAGCTGCTGCCTCGTCCGGTTGTTCTCCCACCACGTCAACATCGTCCTCGTCATTGGCGTAGCTGTGTTGTCCCTGAAAAACATTTTCTGGTGCGTTTTGTGCAGTGCGGTGCTGGCGGTACAGTGGCAGAGTCAATCTTTCGTAGAAGATGCAGTCACGTGAACGCGTGAGCTGGTGGGTGGCGAAATCCAGGATTGTCTAGGCGTGGTATTCGGATTCGATTCCGAGGTGAATGCCCCAGCGAGCGCGATCTTCAAATTTTCCGGTTCGGGCAGTGTGAGGGCGGTACTGTACCATGCACCCGAAGACTCGCAGCATGCGTGTGTCAGGGTGTTTTCCGGTCCACTCCTTGAAGGGTGAACTGTTGTTGGGCAGTGCCTTCGAGGAGAGCATGTTGTGCAGCCGAACTGCATGTGCCATTGCAAAGGGCCAGTACTTGGTTGGCACAACTGACTGCTTCATGAGGGCTCGCATTTTTGTCGCGAGGCTCCTGTTGGTTCTCTCGGCCAATCCCTGCTGTTCGTGGGCGTAAGGCAAGGAGATCATCCTCTTGATCCCCTTCTGCTTGCATAGGGTTTTGAAGTCGTCCGACAGGTATTCCAGAGCTCCGTCTGTCTGGAACGCCTTCAGCTTGTAGCCTTGCTTTGATTTTCTGCCATGGCAAGCCAGATTTCGAAGCAAGCGTAGGCGAGGTAGCGATCCCGAACGTTAACGGCCCAGACGAAGCGTGTGCCAACGTCGATGAAGGTAAGGGTGTATTGTTCCCCGCCGGCTCCTTTCGCCGTGAGCATTAAAAAGTCGCTGTAGACTTTCTCCAGCGGTTTATATCGCTCAGCTCCAGGAATCTTCTCAGCGAAGGGCGTGTGGCGGAGCGCAGCTGCCGGGCAGACGGTGCAGGTAGGCAGGTCGGTTCGTGGTTTCAACAGTTTGCCATCGGGCAGCAACAGTGCGTCTGCCGCAAAAACATTTGCATTGATGCAGTTGTTGAGCACTTCGATTGATGGGTGTCCCATGCGTTGATGCCAGATGTCTCCGTCGGCCCGATATCCCTTAGTGCGCGTGTATAGCTCCTTCTCGCGCGCTAATATCTCCTCCGCTGTTTCTTGCCTTGTTGCGTCCGCAAGTTCATCGGGCACGGTGACTTGGACTGCCGCTGCTTGAATTGTCACCCCATGATACGCTCCGCTGGTGTCGCCGGTGGTGACAGTGTCCATCGTCACCGGTAGCTCCAATGGCTTTTCTGGACGCGAGGTTCGTGCGTGGCGATCTTCGGGTTGCGCAACTTCGTCTTCCTCGAATAGGGTATCGCCGATCGCCACTCCCCTTGTCTCGAGGCGAAGATAGTCTCTGCCGTCCGTTGTGATGGGAAGCAGGTGAGGTCCGTATTCTGTCAGTGACTCCTCCTCCTCGGCTTCTGGTGCCTCTTCAGTAATTTCCGGTTCCTCTACTGCTTCTTCTTCTGCAGGTGCGTCGGCGATGTTGCCCCATCCAGTTTCAGCTGCAACAGCTTCTCCGAACGCAGTGTTTTCCATGATCCAGCGTGTGTCCACGGCGTCCCAGCCTTCGGTGGTGTTCCAACCGGTAGGTTGCTCGACGCGGGGCCAGATTGCTCGTGCCCATCCTCCGGCTTCAGTGTTGGCCGTGTCCGTTGTTGTAGCTGCTGTTTCTGATGTGATTTCTTCGCCTTCTTCCACCGCCTGTGGTCCAGTGTCTGCAGGGTTCGTGGTCGAGGCAACGGGTACGGCAAGAGCGCGGAAGGTTCCGTCGAGGCCGGGTTGTTGATAATCGGTCTCTTCTGGGTGACTCCATCTTGGCGGCGACGGGTGGCCCGGAGGGTCAAGAACAAGGATGTGTTCGTTGTCGCCGGTGGTTCTGGGCGACTCGAAGTCGAGCACGAAAACGCCTTCCACACTCGTTGCCTTTCCGATGAAGATGCCGTTGTATATTAAGTGCATCTCGTCTTCTGTTGTTTGCAGGCCAACCCCGCACTTCATCAGCTGGTGAAGTGACAAGAGATTGTACCGGAGTTCCGGCACAATGAGGACGTCGCTTATGTGGATGCAGTTGCCGGTGTCATGTGACTCCAGTTGCACTTGTCCGCGGCTTCTGGCGTAGATGGTCTGGCTGTTGGCGACGGTGATCTCCACTTCGTTAAAGAGTCGCTCTCTGTTGAGGATGAAGACATCTGAGGACACCATGTGCTGACCACAGCAGCTGTCCAGGTACCACGTGTTGACTTCTTTTCTTGCCTTGGCCAGATTGGCAAGCTTCGGAGTGACGTGATGTTCCATGTCGTGATCATTTTCGTAGTCGTAGTAACATTCTTCGTTGTCGTCTACGATGCGTGCAGGTGGCGACTCCTGAATCCACTCCGGCGCTTCCCAGTCAAACTGCATCCGTCCGACCGTCAACTCGTCATAGGTTGAATCATTCTCCTCTTCTTCTTCGACTGATCCTTCGGGCCGCTCCTGAGGCGGGTCTGCGAACATGTCTTCCCAGCTGCGGAAGAAGCGGTAGTGACGGTTGGGGCGAGGCGGTCCACGACGCACCATGCAAGTCAAGACCTTGCTTTTGCCCTTGTCGCTTGTGTTCGCAGAGAGGCGCGCGGGGGGTTGGGACGTGCTGGCGACGGCTGGCGGCGACACAGTTTGGTTGCGCGCTGCGGCTCCTCCTTGCTGGTGAGCAGCGGCACCCTTCTGGTTGTTGTTGTTGCCGTTCAGTTTCTAGCAGTCTTGAATCATGTGCCCAGTCTTCTTGCAGTATTTGCAGAAGAGTCTTTTCTTGTCCGGTGGCGCTTGAGCGTAAAAGGCGATCTTCTCCTTCTTGTTGCCTCGTTCGTTGTACAGGTCGATTTCCTTCTGCTCGGAGAGAAGCGTGGAGCAGAGGGCAGTTTCGCTGAGGGTTCCTTGCGTGCGAAGGAGTGACTTGCATTGGCGCCATTCCGGGCTCAATCCAGCGAGGATGATAGTGACGAACATATCGTCAGGGAAGTTTCCGCCGCTTTTCCTGAATTGATCTCTCAGGTTCCTGCAGCGGTTGATGTATGGGCCGGCCTTCTCGCCGGGAAAAATCTTGACGTTGTTCAGCTGGTTGAGCAGGCGACTAAGTGTCACCGAGTCTGTTGCCATGTGGCAGGTGCGCAGGTGTTCCCAGGACTGTTGCGCGGGCGCCCATTCGTTCTTGAAGGGGCGAATGCTCAGCTGTTCTTCAGGCGACAGGTTTCGTATCAGGACGGTGAAGGCCAGGAGTGATTCGTTGTAGTACTGACTTTTCTCCTGAGGTGAGCCATTGGTCGGAAATGCGTACGACCCGTCGTAATACATCCAGATCTGAGCGCCTTGAGCTAGTAGCTCAAATTTGAAGCTCCACGTGTAGAAATCTTGTCCGTCGAAGGGCTTGGTAGTTCTGAGCTTCGACGTGGAGAGGAACTTGCTCTGCATTGAAGCCATTGCCTCGTAATGTGTTTGTTGTGCTTGAGCAGATCCTTGAACTCCGCGGTTGTCGAAGGTGAAGGATCGCTCAGATCCAGCTCCTTGAGGATCGGGAGGTCTTCGGGCGTAACTTGAGCCATCAATGCTCATTGGCTGATGGCTCTCCAGTGCGCTGATGCGGGAAATCAGTTGCTCGAGTAGAGCTGTGTCCACAGTCGTCGTAGTAGAGGCGACATTGGTGGAGGGTTGCACTGGATTTTCTCCAGTTTCTCCGCAGTCTGCGCCTGGCATGTTGATGCCCTTTTTTGATGTTGAGATTAATTTGTAAAGAAGCTTTGTCGGAAGCCCTTTTAGCAGATCCTATAATCCAAACTAGCTCTCATACCATGTTAGAGTAAGGATCTTGGATAGGATAGGAAGTGCTTTGGTAGAGTTGGTAGCGGAAGTCTTGTAAGAACTCAGATCATAGTGAATGTAAATGACCAAGTTGATTAAAAGATAGAATACAAGGAATATGAATAGTCCTAGTCTAGCCATGTACTCTAAGGGGTACATTCCTTTATTATAACTGTTTTACATGCATTTCTACAGTGACTCTGACTGTTGTACTGCCTTTCTTGTTACCGAGTCACTGCATGTAACCTGTACGGTTACGCCTGTTGCCATTCCTCGATGGTAGGTCAAGCGTCGGTCCAGATGGTCAACAGTCGCGACAGTTGACTCTTGCGACTGTTGACCTTCCTGCCCTTGTTACGGGCTGATCCGATATTGCGGTAGTTGCTGCTTCGACAGAGTCAAGTGCGATACTGCTGCACCTACAGGAATGCTAAGTATAATTCCCTTCACACTCCAACACCATGTTTAGGGTTAATTATTCTCTATCGCATGCCATCCCAAGAGGGTATTGTTGTTTCGGCCCGCGGAGAGCTGACGGACCTTCGGACCGTTACGCGACTGGCCGGAGGTTAGTCGGACCGGCTATTCAACCCGATTGGCTGAGAGCAGTGATCGATTACATATAAAATAGCATGCACCTGTTAAACTAAGAGAAGAGGAATGGTCGATTAGGTAAGGGGGGAGGGTACAAGAAAGTCGAGAGAATGGTTGTACCCTCTAGGGATAACCCCCACACAGCCTACAAAGCTATAAATATATAAAGCGTTTTGACACACCCCCATAGGTGAAGGAGGGGATAGCCAAACCTAACAGTGGTCACAAGACGAGTCGAGCAAGAGAACAAGCTAGGCAAAGCACAGGGTGGATCTCAAGGACACCACACATTCTGAGCACAAGCAAGCGGCCACAAGGCCAGTTCACATGCAGAGTTATAATAGCAAGGCAGTACACTGATTACAACCTAGCAAGAGTAAGCAAGCAGGTATAAAGATATATATCAGTGTACAACAAGTGCAAGTCAAGCAACCAGCAGGTGAGGCAGAGAGGGCACAAGCCCAGGAGCAGTACAGAAACGCTGATGATCACCAGACCCACGGGCCTTGGTGAAGACGTCAGCAGTGTTGGCCCGAGAGGCCACGTAGGAGAGGCGCAGCTGACGACGCTGCTGCAGCTCACGTGCAAGGAAGTAGCTGCGGAGAGTCACTCTACAACGGTAGTGAGCTTGACTACGGGGTTTGGCACGAACTACTAGGAGTGATCGTAGCTTTGCCTAGTTCCTTGGTGCTTGCACAATCACGGGAGAAATCGGCAAGAATTTCCACTAGCAAAGTCGAAATTACAGAATGAATCAACAAGCAATGACAACACTGACTACATCAGGCACCTAGCAACTCTGCAGCTAGCCTGGTCGGTCGCCAGCACAGCTTGGTTGACCGCCTGCCAGCATTGCGTAGAGGAGCCGCGCCAGCACTGCAGAAGGGCGACCTGCCAACGCTGCAGGTCGACGGCGTGCCAACGTTGCAGCAAAGCGGTTGTCCAGCGTTGCCCCGTAGAAGACAGCAGTGCGCACGCTCGCAGGCGCGCGCAGACGATTGGCCCGACTTGCACCGTTGTGCATCCGTCGGCTGTTGTCTGCGCTTGACGAGCCACATCGACTTCGGGATACCAGCCCGAAGTCGCCTTCGCCATTGCGACCTCGACGACGTTCGCGTGCCTTCGCAGAACTCGTCGAACAGGTTACCCGGTCGACCTGGTCGACCATCAAGTGGGCAGCTGATTCAGACACGCGGCCCTCTTGCTGAAATTTGGCACGAACTTTCTATAGTAGTTCAGAAAGCCTAGGATAGCGCGTAGCGTGGTCCGACTCTCGGGTACTGCCAGTTTGTCCAGCACCGCCACCTTGGCCTGTTGAATTGTCATCTGCCCCCCGCAGACCTCAAAGCCCAGATACAGCACCGCCAGGGAGCCGAACTTGCATTTCTTGGGGTGACATGTGAGCCCTGCCCCCCGTACGGCCTCCAACACCAGCTTCACGTGCGTCACATGCTGTTCTGCGGTCTCACTGTACACCACCACGTCATCGATGTAGCAGGCGGCGCAGTGCTGCAGACCGCGCAGCACTTGATCCATCGCTCTCTGAAAGACCGCCGACGCGTTCTTTCAGCGGTGGACCAGGAGATCGCGGCCCCTCCGAAGACGAACACGTAGCCGCCCGTGCTCGGCCGATTCTGCTTGTCGCCCGCGTCATCGGCGTCCACGTAGCCGATCAGCTCCAGCGACTCTGGTCCACCGCCGAACGCCAGGGCGGTGTCGCGGGTGTCGGCGAGGTAGGCGAGGCAGTGGTCGACCTCGCGCCAATGCTGGTCGCTCCTCACCGTGAGGCCGCTCCCCAGCTTGCTGCAGGCGAACGCGATGTCCGGCCTCGTCGTCGTCGCCGCGAACTGCTGAGAGCCAGCCTTCTGCCGGTACTCCTCCTCCTCGCGCTCTTGCGCCTCCTCGTCGTCGAGTGTCAGCTCGGCATAGGCGTCGACCGAGACCGGCGTCTTCGGGACTCGACCGCCCTGCTCCTCGTCGATGAACCGCCTGCGCAGCTTGTCGGCGTAGTTCTGCTGGTGCAGCCACAGCTTCCTCGCTGGCCTGTCGCGCACGATCTCCAGCCCGAGGTACTTGACGACCGGCGAAATCTCGCGCAGCTCGAAAGCAGCCTCCAGCAGCTCCTTCAGCTCCTTCAGCATCGCGGTGCTGCTGCTGGCGGCAAGCAGGTCGTCGACGTAAACCAGCACCCAGCAGGTCACTCCGTCGTCGCCGGCCTTGAAGTAGAGCGCCTCGTCGACCTGGCTCTTCTTCTAGCCAGCGCCCAGCAGCACACTGTCGAGAGCCCTGTACCACAGCAGCGGCGACTGCTTCAGCCCGTAGAGGCTCTTCAGCAGCTTGCACACCCGGCCGGTCCCATCGTTGAAGTAGTCCGGCTGGTACATGTACAGCACCCGGTCGAGCTTACTCTGCAGGAAAGCATTCTTCATGTCGAGCTGCATCATGTTGAGGTCGAGGACGGCGACAATGCTGAGGAAGATCCTCAGCGTGACGTAGCTGCTCACCGGCGAGTACGTCTCGTCGTAGTCGGCGCCGTACACCTGCGTGAAGCCCTTCACGACCAACCTCGCCTTCTCGCGCTCGACGGTGTCGTCGATGCGGTACTTGGTCGTCAACACCCACCGGTTCGTCATGATGTTCACCCCGCGTGGGCTTTCGACCAGCTCCCAAGTGCCCATGCCGATGAGGCTGCGGATCTCTTCTTCCATGGCGGCCTTCACCGCCTCGCCCTTCCAGCTCGCCAGCGCCTCCTTCACCGTCATCGTGGCGATGTCCCAGCGGTGTTCGGGGTCGGCATGCACGTCGGGGTCGAGCTCCGGCAGATCTTCATCCTCCTCGGCGTCGTCGTACAACAGGTCGTCGTCAACCTCGTCGTACACCGTGGTGAAGGCAGCTGGCGGTAGGCAGGCGTGGAAGCTCAGCCGCTCCGGCGGCCGTCGAGCTCGACCTGTGCGTCGCAGCTCAGGCTTCGTGATCGGCACCTCCACCACGTCGCTGTCGGTGGACTCCTCACCCGCCGACTACTCCCCTTCCTCGTCGACGTCTTCGTCGTCGACCAGCTGCTTCGACCCATCGACCGGCTGCTCACCTCCTGCTGACTTCGACAGCTCCCCTGTCGAACGCCCCGTCTGCTGCTCCCCTGTCGACTGCACCCCTGCTGCTGCCTCCTGTTCGACCGGCTCCCCTGTCTGCTGCTCCCCTGTCGTCGACGGCTTCCCATCCTGGTCGACGAGATTGGCGCCCTGTCGACCGCCGGCGATGCCACTGGCTGGCGCCACAGGCGACGCCTCAAGGCTCCCCTCATCGCCGGCGGCCGACACAGGTGTCGACGCAGGCCGACCTGCGACGGGGGAGGGAGGAGCAAGAACAGGGGGAGGTGGAAGAACCTCCACAACATCCTCAGCAGCAGGCTCGTCGATTTCGGCAAGCAGTGGAACCGTCGCCGTCGAGGTGTCAGTCGGCGGGTGTGCCTGCGTCCGCCCCGACGCCGGCCCATACTTCGCCTTCCACACCTCCAGCGACAGCGTCTCATAGAAGATCACCTCGACCGACGTGACCACCTTGTTGTCGGTCAGGTCGAGCACCTCCCAGCCCTTGCTCTCCGGCGACACACCCAGGTGAAGCCCTTAGCGAGCCTTCGGCGCCAGCTTCCCACCGCGCTGCTGCTCGGGAACCATGAACTGCACCATGCAGCCCCCTACCCGCGCAAGCGTGAGGTCGGGCTTCTTCCCGGTCAGCAGCTGGTACGGCGTCGTCCCCGGTGGCGTCGTCGACCGCTCCAAGGAGTTGTGCACCCATACAGCCTGTCAAAGAGCAAGGTGCCACCAGTGGTGCTGCACGCCCATGTGCAGCAGCATCGTCCCCACGGACTCGACGACCGTGCGCATCTCCCGTTCAGCCATGCCGTTCTGCTGCGGAGTGTAGGGGCACGTCAGGTCGTAGTAGATGCCCTTCCCATCGACGAAGTTGGTGAAATCCTTGCCGAGGAACTCCCCTCCCCGGTCAGAGCGGAGCGACAACACCGACTTCTTCGTCTGCCGTTCCACCAGCACTAGCCACCTCTGAAACTCCCGCAGCACGTCGCTCTTCTTAGCGACCGGCATTGCCCACACGAACTGAGTGTGGCGATCCTTCAGCAACAGGAAGTACAGGCTGCCATCCTTGGCAGCCACCCGAAATGGCCCGCACAAGTCAATGTGCACGACAGCCAGTGCCTCCTCGGCGTCCAAGCCCTTGTCGGGGAAGGTGTGTCGCGCCAGATTTCCTCCGACGCACGAGACACACGGCGGGTCTGCTCCGGTCGACGGCGTGATGTCGAGCCCTGTAGCAACTTCATGCTTCGCCGAGCTCTTGATCGTGTCGACGCCGACGTGTGCGAGCCTCGCATGCAAACGGTCGGGGGTCGACTTCGTCGCCGAGACGATCGTCCGCAGAGCCACCACTTCGGTCGACGACGAATGCGTCGAGCAGGGGCGAAGGTCGGTGCAGAGGACTCGTCCGGTGTAGCGTGCTCGACCGAGCACCTCCCCGGTCGAGGCGACGAGCAGCATCTCGTCGCCGTCGCCCTGCAGCTGCACTCCGTTCTCCTTCAGCTGGCCAGCAGATAGCAGGTTCGTCTGTACGCCCGGAACGTAGAGCACGTCGGGGATGAGGACCCGCTTCCCGGCCTCCCCTTGTAGAGCGACGGTTCCGCGACCCTCGACAGGCTGCAGCGCCCAGTTGAATCCACGCACGTGCTTTACTCCGTCGCTCGGCGCCATGTCGACGAAGACCGCCTTCGTCCCCATTAGGTGGTGGGAGCACCCGCTGTCGAGCAGCACCGCCATCGGGTTGGCCTGCACAGCTGCCGCCACCGCCTGGAAGTCCTCGCCAGCCTCCGGTGCCAGCGAGACTGTCGGCTCCACCATGCCGACCATCGAGCACGACGCCTTCCCGTCGCCTCGGCCCTTGCCGCTGGAGCTGTCGACGTCCTTCGTCGACGACGTCTTCTTCGACGTCTGCTTCTCCTTGCGCGGCTTCTCATCTCGACGGGGGCACTCAAAGGAGAGATGGTCGGGGTCGCCGCAGATCCAGCACTCCCGCCGTCGACCACCACCTCGTCGACCCTTGTCCCGCGTCGACCTCTTCTCGTCGACGTCCTTCGTCGACCGCCCACCTCCGCTACCACCTCCGCCCGGCTTCCCGCGCTGCCCTTGCTGCTGATTCAGCTTCGTCGGTGTAGCGTAGTTTGCCTGCCGAAGGAGCTCCGTGGGCTGCTCTGCCTCCTGCATCGCCTCATCTTGGAGAATGTAGCTGGTGAGGGAGTCCTCGTCGAGGGACTCCCGTGTGCCGGGCACCATCGTCATCCTCTTCATGAGGTTGTAGCTGCGCGGTAGGCCCTTGAGGACGTGGGTGATGTAGGACGCCGTCGAGTATTCGGCGCCCGCCATCCGCATCTCAGCCAGGATCCGTCGAGCACGGTTGCAGTAGTCCGTCGCCGATTCCTGCTCGCCCATACGAATGTGTGTCATCTTCTCCTCCAGCTGTCCGATGTACAGGTCGTCCTTCACCTGGTACGTTGACAGGATGAAGTGCCACGCTTGGTGACCAGCATCCAGGCGCTCTCGACAGCTCTTGAGCGCTAGTTGCACCACCGGCGAGCAGCACCTCGAGATGACCATGAAGGTGAGCAGGTGAGCAGCACGAAACTCTCCGCGCAGCTCGACATCGTCCACGGGTGGAATTGGCACGGTGTCGTCGGCGAAACCTTTCAGCCCGGCGACCTCCAGCTGAGGTTCGATCGACTCCCTCCAGGTGATGAGGTCTCGTCGACCTTGCAGACGTGCGACGGTGATCCGGTCCGGCGAGAACTTGAAGTAACCATACGGCGGCGCAATCCCGCCTGCCGTCACATGTGTTGTCGCCGAGAGTCCTCCATCACTCCGTAGAGGAGAGCGTCGTCGACCATCGACGTCGGCACGCGAGCTGCCTGCAGCCGCCGTCGACCGCTGCACTCGTACCTGGATTCCGTCGACACTTGATCACCCCTCTCTGCTTCGTGCCTTCGCTGCCACTGACTCGTGCACCACCGTCAACCTCGTCGTCGACGCCACCTTCGTTGCGCACCGGTCGAGGAGATGCAGGACGGGAAGGGTGTTCCGTCGCCCACTGCGACCGGATGCCCAACTTGGCGATCACCAAGGGGATCGTCCCGTACTCGCCATCCGCGTGGCGTCTCCTCGCGTCAGCCAAACGTGCCTCCGAGGTGTCCGCTACGCGCGCATCAACTACGGGGTCGACCATGGCGACTAACGCTGCTGCCGGCCTACGAACGACTTAGTAGGTGCAAAAGTCGGCTCCTATCTGAAGGTAATCTGCGGGGCCGTCCACGCTCACCGCACCATGCGGAGAGTCACTCCACAACGATAGTGAGCTTGACTACGGGGTTTGGCACGAAATACTAGGAGTGATTGTAGCTTTGCCTAGTTCCTTGGTGCTTGCACAATCACGGGAGAAATCGGCAAGAGTTTCCACTAGCAAAGTCGAAATTACAGAATGAATCAACAAGCAATGGCAACACTGACTACATCAGGCACCTAGCAACTCTGCAGCTAGCCTGGTCGACCGCCAGCACAGCTTGGTCGACCGCCTGCCAGCATTGCGTAGAGGAGCCGCGCCAGCACTGCAGAAGGGCGACCTGCCAACGCTGCAGGTCGACGGCGTGCCAACGCTGCAGCAAAGCGGCTGTCCAGCGTTGCCCCGTAGAAGACAGCAGTGCGCACGATTGCAGGTGCGCGCAGACGATTGGCCCGACTTGCACCGTTGTGCATCCGTCGGCTGTTGTCTGCGCCTGACGAGCCACATCGACTTCGGGATACCAACCCGAAGTCGCCTTCGCCATTGCGACCTCGACGACGTTCGCGTGCCTTCGCAGAACTCGTCGAACAGGTTACCCGGTCGACCTGGTCGACCATCAAGTGCTCCGGTCGACCACCAGTGCCTCTGGTCGACCACTGGGTCCCTCTAGTCGACCACTAGGTACCTCTGGTCGACCACTGCTCCCGTCGAGCTACCCCCTGGTCGACGGACCCCTTCCGTTGACCAGAACTGGCAGATGATGTCGCCGAGCTCCCCTCGTCGACCGCTGCTCAGTTGTCAGGTCGACGGACTGCTCCGTCGACCTCCCGGTCGAACTGCCCCTCCTAGTCGACAGCCCACCCGTCGACCTCCCGACCAGTCAGTTGCAGCTGTCGAGCTCCCTGGTCGACAGCAACACCACAGCGGTCCCCTGCAGCTCGACCAAGCCTGCCGAGCAGCTCTCCCACTGTGAACGGTCGGTTGCTACTACCGTACATCCGACCAAGTCGTCGGCGTTGCCCAAGCGAGGGCGGGGCCAACACTCCATTCCCGTTAACAGTAGCGAAGAGCAATGTGCTTCGTTCTGTGCTCCAGTCTCTGCTCGGGACACAAGGCCAGCATGGCCTTGTTGTCGACGTACAGAACTGGAGGAGAACGAGGCTGCTCCCCCAAGTCGGACAGCAGGTAGGTCAGCCAGCGAAGCTCCTGTGCAGCCATGGCCCCAGCGTAGATCTCGGCCTCACAGCTGAAACTAAGCACAGAAGACGAACGAGTGGACCTCCACGAGACAGAACCAGAACCGAGAGTGAAGGTGTACCCCTGTGACGACAGCTGAGTCGTCTGGTCGACAGCCCAGGAAGCGTCGGAGTGACCTGTGAGTACCACTGCGTCCCATCCTCCAAGCACAAGCCCCATGCCCGATGTACTGCACAAGTAACGCAGTACCCTCTTTGCAGCTTCCCAGTGCACCTTTCGGTGTCGACCGGGAGCCACGTAGCGAGCCAGGAGGCTAAGAGGGTACGCGAGGTCAGGTAGTGTGCAGGTCATCAGGTACATGAGGCAACACACGAGCTCTGGATACGGACCACTCGGCTCTACGGACTCGTCCGAAGGTGGAGCTGAGAGCGAGTGGCCTGTAGGCAGAGGAGTGGGCTGTGGGGAGGACCACGTGAAGCCAAAGCGCTGAAGGACCTGGTGCACCATGTGTGCACTGCGTCAGGGTGATGGTGCACCGTGATCTGTCCCGGGTGACCTGCAAGCCAAGATAGCTCCGCAGCTCACCCATGTCAGTGCAGGTGTGTCTCTCCTGCAGCTCCGACTTCACGCGGGCCAGTGCCTCAGTGTCAGCAGTAGCAAAGACTAAGTCGTCGACGTACACGAGGATGTAGAACGGCGGCAGAGAAGGGTTGGTACGCAGAAACAGCGACGGGTGAGCAGTGGAAGGAGCAAACCCAAGAGCCGCAAGTGTCGTCCTCAGTGTGTCGTGCCACTCGCGGGGTGCCTGACGCAGGCCGTACACTGGCCGCCGCAGGCTCTACTGGGTACCCTCAGGAAACGACCCAGTGAAACCAGGTGGACGGCACAGCCAGATGGCCTCGTGAAGGCTACCCTACAAGAAAGCTGTCGAGAAGTCGAGGGAGTGCAGCTCGTAGTCACGCTGAGCTGCAACGTGTAGCAACACCCGAAGAGTGGTCATCTTCGGGGTGGGGGAGAAGGTCTGAAAGAAGTCAACCCCCTAACGCTGAATGAAGCCTCGAGCAACGTAACGTGCCTTGAAGGCAGGCGGAGAACCTGGCGGCCGCTTCACCCTGAAAATCCACATGCCACTGACGATGTTCGCCCCAGGTGGGGGAACCTCGTCGACGTAGGTGCCTGTGGACTTCCAGGAAGACATCTCTGCGTCCATGGCTGTCTGCCACTGAGAGGAGTACTCACCCGAAATCGCCTCTCTGTAAGATCGCAGGATGGGGATGTCAAGTGCATCCATGTCTCCCTCAGGGGCAAGCAGCATGGCAGCGAGATGAGGTACAGCGGCCGCAAGGCACTCCAGCTCCTCCTGTCTGTCCTCAAGAACGTCACAGCCAAGGGCAGTACAGCCAAGGGCAGTCTCACGCCCGACGGACGGAGGACAGGCAGGGATAGGGTCAGAAACAAGACTCGCAAGGTAGTCTAGGCGGTACACAGCAGTAAAGTCAACGAGCTCATCGACTAAGGCAGACGCAGCAGGAGACGAGAACGAAGGGTCAGTCACAACCGTAGCAAGAAAGCGAGTAACAGTCGGACTGGACGCACGAGCAAGGTCAGACGGAGGGTCAGCAACGTCAAGAAGAGAGGACGCAGGAGGTAACGGCAGGACAACACGCTGCGGAACAGAGGAAGGACGGAGTGTCATATCGTGAGTGCCTGGGACAGCCGGAGCACGCTGACGACGAACACGAGGAACACGAACACGGACAGCAGCTCTAGGCTCGGGCTCAAGGTCAAAGCTGGACTCAGGCTCTTGACGCTCAGGGGTGGAAGCACGAGTCTTAGGCTCTCGACGCTCAGTCAGGGACTGTGTCACCGCAGTGTAAGGAGCAGGAGGAGGCAGTGGGGATTGCGGTAGCAGCGATGGCTGTGACTGGTCTGCCGGTGGAAACAGTAACAGAGGAGTAGTACCTGCCACAGGGAAGTCAGTAGCACCTGGCGGAAGACTGAGAAGGTGGCGAAGAGCACCAGCAGCTCCCGTACCTCTAGCACGAGCAGCTCCTCCAGCACTCCCAGCAGCACCTCCAGCACCAGTAGCACCAGCACCTCTAGTACCTCCAGCACCAGTAGCACCAGTAGCTCCAGGTCCTCCAGCACCAGCAGCACCTCCAGTACCTCCAGCACCACCAGCAGGACCAGCACCTCCAGCACCAGCAGCTCCAGTAGCTCCACGTCCTACAGCACCAGCAGTACCAGCAGCTCCACGTCCTCCAGCACCAGCACCAGAACCAGCAGCTCCAGCACCTCCAGCACCAGCAGCTCCACGTCCTCTAGCACCAGCAGCACCTCCAGCACCTCCAGCACCAGCAACACCTCCAGCACCAGCAGCACCAGTAGCTCTACGTCCTCCAGCACCAGCATCACCTCCAGTACACAGGACCAGCAGCTCCAGCACCTCCAGTAGGGTCACCCACAGCTCCACCGCCACTAGGACTCGCAACACCCCAAGAGTCAGCACCTCCAGTCGAAGCACCCCCAGAACCCGCACCCCCAGTGTCACCACCAACAGCAGCTCCAGGGTCCACAGCAGCAGGCTGCTGAGGCGGCGAAGACGGCCGAGGTGAAAAACCAGGGGGGGTCTCCAAGCGAGGAGAGCGGGCAACCTCAGGCACAGTACCCCCAGGCTCAGCACCAGCAGTCTCAGCTCCAGAGTCCACAGCAGCAGGCTGTGGAGGCAGAGAAGAGGGTCGAGGCGGAAAGCCCGGGGGGGTCTCCAAGCGTGGAGGGTGGCGAGTGGCCGCCGTGTCGTCCGCAACAGGGTCACCCCCCTCAGCTGGGCCAGAGGAGTCAGAAGAGATCTCCACTGGCTCATCCAAGGGGGGTGGGTTGACATGAGACACACCTGAGGGAGCAGGATCCTGTGGGGGGAGTGGGTCTACCGGGGGGGGGACTGGAACCAGGAAGAGGGGTGCAAGGGGGACCGGGTGAGACGCGTGCGGGTGCAGCTGGTAGAAGCAGACAGACTCGTCAAAGGTGACGTCCTGGGAGGTGAAGACTCGACGCGAGGGCGGGTGGTAGAACTGCCACGGCGGGGCGTTAGTGGGGAAGCCAAGGAAGACGCAGCGGAGAGTGCGGGAGGAGAGCTTGCTCGCTTTGGCATAACGAACAAGGGAGAGCGCGCCCCAGACCCGAAACACTGACGCATCGCCAGCCTTCCCCGTCCACCGGAGTGTGGGCGAGGTCTCTGGCTCCGAGACACGGGGCCAGAGGTTGAGCTGATGCGCAGCGTATCGGACCGCAAACGACCACAGAATATGGGGAGCGGCCGCATGGATCATGGAGGTACGAGCAACCTCCATGATCAAGCCAATGCGACGCTCAGCAATCCCATTCTGCTGAGGAGAGGCCGGAAGCGTGAACGTCTGGCGGATGCCCTCGTCTCGACATTACCCCGCAAGGAGGTCAGAAGAGAACTCACCGCCCCTGTCAGAGTGCAGACGCAGGACTGGGAAGTCCTGCTGAAAACGCTCGTGCAGCTGGAGACGAGTAGCACGGATCCAGGGGATCAAAACACCGCTGACGTCCGCCTTGCGACGCAAGGGGAAGACAGTGGTGTAGCGTGTGTAGTCGTCAACAACCAACAGGAAGTAGCGCTCCTGACTCGTTCCACCGATGGGGGCCGGGCCCCACACGTCCATGTGGAGAGTCTGCAGAGGAGCGGTGGTCGGAGGAAACTCGGAGGAGTGAGGAGCGGCGCGCTGCCGCCCCTCGACATAAGGAAGACACGGCGGGGCAGGAGAGCGCGGGAGGGAGGGCAGGGACTCGGGAAGGCCAGAGACAAGGAGACGGGAGTGCATGCTGCGGAGACGCGGCAGGGAGGGGTGACCGAGGCGGTGGTGCCAGAGGAGAGTCTGGTGGGAGAGTACCCGACATGAGCAGGACGCTGCAAGCTGACCAGACGCAGACACCTGACCTGACTCAGCCACCTGTGCAGACACAGTGGTAAGTGTGTACAGACTAGACCCAGGCCGTCGAGTGAACGTAGGAAGGTGACGGCCAGTCCGGGAGCACGTACAGATCGCCACACGCTGCCCTCCAGGAGTAAAGGTATCAACCCAGACATCCTGAATGGCAGCGTTGCTCACCAAGTTCGTAGAGAACGTGGGGAGGTGGAGACCTGACAGTGAACCGGAGGGGACTGCTGGACACAGGAGGACAGTGGAGGACCGTGCGACGATTGGGCCCCCAGTGGGGTCAGCCAGTGAGACCGCGACCGGGGCAGCTAGTGGTGTGAGTGTGGTGGCGTCACGAAAGAAACAACAAGACGTGCCTGAGTCAAGTGTGAAAGTGTGCAGGGCCTCAGCGGAGGCAGCGGACTCACTAGCACCTGGGATAGCAGACACACTGGCACCTAGAGCTGCAGCGGACTCACTATCACCAAGAGCAGGAGCATCACCAGGGACACACGAGTAACATGCATCGTCATCACTAGACTCAGTCACATACATAGCATATAGAGCCTTGTTGATATGAACAAAATCAAGAGCATAAATATCTACTCCCATCCGCCACAGTTTCAACCAGTTGGGGACATCCAGCTCAGTCCCGTACTCATCCACCCAGGCATCCTCAAGACGACCGAAGCAGCGGTACTCAGTGTGCCGCTTCCCGCAGGGCTGACCCTTTAGCTTCCCAGTGCGCCGGACATACGGGCAGCGCCCAGAGCCCCCAGAGGCACCACTCCCGACCACCCACTCACACAGCTGCTGCGGGGTGGGGTTCTCTGGGAGGTGCGGCAGCTGTTGTCCACCCCCAGAGCCTCCACCGCCACGGGTGGGACCGCCACCGCCTCCACCCTTGCCAGCCCCACTCCGACCTCCTCCACCACCCCCGCCGCCTCCACCGCCCCCGCCGCCTCCACCGCCACGTCCGCCACCACTGCCGCCACCCCCAGAGCCGCCCCCACCGCCTCCACCCCCGCCCCCGCCACCCCCGCCACCCCCACCGCTGTTGCCACCCCCACCACCCTTGCCCCCTTTGCCCTTGCTGTTGTTGCGCCTTCCACTAGGAGCAGACGCAGCGCCAGCCTCCTCAGCACCAAGGAGGTCGACAGTAGCAGCAGTAGCAACTGAGGGGAGGAGAGGGGAGGGAGAACATCCTTCAAAGAAGGGGGAGCAGGGAGTGCCGCGAGAGGCAGCGACAGCATTGGTGCTCTTCTCTGCCTCGAGAAGGGACTTCTCGAGCGAGTCAAGCGTGAGCTCAGTGGGTCAAGGGCTAGGAACTGGTCCCTGACAGTGTGAAGGGAGTCAGGGAGGCGAGTGACGAGGAGGTACAGGGTGAAATACTGCGGGGGGGGGGGGGTTCTTAGCGAGAAAGTCCGGCTTGAGAGCGGAGCGGAAGCGAGCCTCACTAGTGCGGAGGTGGGTAAAGAGGTCAGCGACAGTGGTGAAGGCGGCTAGGTCCGGATGCAGGTACGGCAACATGAGACGGCCTACGGCAGCAGTGACCGGGGAGGAGTGGCGAGCGACGACAGCGTCATAGAGGGCATGGGCTGTTTTCTGCTGGCTAAGATGCGCTCGTTTAGCGACAGGAAGGTGGTTGCGAACCGCAAGGCGGGCAGTAGCATCACGAATCATCCACTGAGTATGAGCAGCTGTCTCTGTGGCAGATGGGGCGGGGAGGGTTCCGTCGGTATGGGCTAACAGGGGAACTCCATCCTTCGCCTCGCTCTGCAGGAACAGCCGGAGGTCATCGAGCCAGATGTCAAAGTCGATAGCGCGGCCCTCAGCGTCGAAACTAAGAACGGAGACGGTAGTCATAGTAGCAGTAGCAGTAGCAGTAGCATTAGCAGCAGCAGCAGCAGTAGCAACAGCAGCAGCAGCAGCAGCAGCAGTAGCAGCAGCAGCAACAGCACAGTAGGGGCAAGGCAGTGCGGGTCTGGCAGGGCGGCGCGGCTCGGGCAGGGCGGCGCGGCTCGGCAGGGCGGCGCTGCTCGGCAGGGCGGTGCGGCTCGTGCTGGGCAGGGCGTAGCAGCGGCGCAGCAGCAGTGGCAGCAGCGCTTGCAGCAGCAGGAACAAAAGTAGTTGCAGCAGCAAGTAGCAGCAGCAGCAGCAGCAAGGAGGAGCAGCTGCAGCAAGTAGCAGCAGCAGCAGCAAGGAGGAGCAGCAGCAGCAAGTAGCAGCAGCAGCAGCAAGGAGGAGCAGCTGCAGCAGCAGTAGCACCCAGGAGAAGGCGCACAGCACCACCAGCAGAGGCAGCTCAGGCGCAGTAGCAGCTCAGGCGCAGCAGCAACTCTGGTGCAGCAGCGCGCTAGCAGTTCGCGGGCAGGGCGAGCAGCGCGCGGGCAGCAAATGCAGCGCGCGAGCAGCAGGGGCAGCACGCAAGCAGCGGGCGCAGCGTGCGGGCTGCAGGACAGGGCGTCGCGCGGGCTGGGCAGCGGGACACGTGCGCTGGGCAGCGGGGCGCGCGGGCTGGGCAGTGGGGCGCGCGTGACTAGGCAGAAAAATCGACTCGCCTAGGGCGCGTTTCGGGTAGGATAAAAGACGGGACGCGCCTAGGGGCGCGACTCGGGCAGTTGATCGAAAATTTAACGGTGGGCCCTTTTAAAAATCCGGTCCTAAGGACCTAATCGCTCTTAATACCATGTTAAACTAAGAGAAGAGGAATGGTCGATTTGTCAAACATATATGTTATAGCCTGTTTAGGCTGTAGTGGGTTAGACCTCAGGGGGTACAGTTTCCTAGAGTTTCATATTTGTACCCATCTCATTTCCTAGTCAATTCATTCCTCGTATTATTCTCACATGGTATAGAGCGGGTTCCCTAGTGGGACCGTTTTTTTTTTAAGGGCCCACGACTACGATTTATTTTTCCTTACCTGCCCGAAGCGCGCTTCGCGCCTACCCTTAAGCGCCCAGTTGCGCCTTGTAACGGCCCCTTCGCGGCCTCTTTGCGCCCTTCGCGACCCCTCTCATGGCCCTTCGCGGCCCCTTCGCGGCCCTTGGCGGCCCCTCTCACGGCCCTTCGCGGCCCCTTCGTGGCCCTTCGCGGCCCCTCTCGCAGCCCTTCGCGGCCCCCTCGCCGCACTTTGCGGCCCCTTCGCGGCCCTTCGCGGCCCCCCTTTGCGGCCCTTCGCGGCTCTTCGCCGCCCCGTCGTCGCCGCCCCTCCCGCCTCTCCGCGGCCCCCCCCTACTGTTCGCGACGTCCCCGGGCGTCGCCCCTGCTCATCGCGGTGCCCCCTGGGTGCCGTTCCTGCTCGTCGCGGCGCCCCCGGGGTGTCGCCCCTGCTCGTCGCGGCGCCCCGCCCTGCAGCAGCTGCCACGGAGCCCCGCCCTGCAGCAGCTGCCGCGGAAACCCCCCCCCCCCCCCCTGCCGCCGTAGCTGCCCCGCCCTACAGCAACTGCCGCGGAGCCGCCTGCAGCAGTCGCGGCCCCGCCCTGCAGCAGCTGCCGCGGAGCCCCCCCCTGCTGCAGTCGCGGCCCCGCCCTGCTGCAGCTGCCGCGGAGCCGCCTACAGAAGTCGTGGCCCCGCCCTGCAGCTGTCCCGGCCCCGCCGTCGCCGCCGTCGTGCGCCTACCGTGCTCGCCCGGCGAGCGACTGCCCTTCCCGCCACTGGTGAGCACTTGCCCTACCCGCGCTTCCCGCGCGCCTGCCTTACTAGCGTGCTGCCACACTGCCCTGCCCGTGCTGCTACAACTGTATCTGCTGCTACTGCTGCTGCTACTGCTACTCCTGCTACTGCTGCTCCTGGCGGTGGCCAGATGCAGCTCCAGCGACGTCCGCGTGAGTCCCTCACGCCCCAGCAGCTACGTGCGTGGTACGCTAGTTGGGGTTGTAGGGGTGGCCGCGCTGCTACTGCTGCTACTGCTGCTACTGCTGTTACTGCTGCTAATGCTGCTACTGCGGCTATACTTCTACTGCTGCTCATGGCGGTGGCCAGATGCAGCTCCAGCGACGTCCGCGTGAGTCCCTCACGCCCCAGCAGCTTCGTGAGTGGTACGCTAGTTGGGGTTATAGGGGTGGCCGTGGTGGGAGTCGCCCTGGAGCAGGTCGTTCGGGAGCTTCTTGTAGTGACCAGGTGCAGCGGCAGCGGCGTGCGGTCCTTTCGCCCCAGCAGCTTTGTGAGTGGTACGCTCAGAGTGGAGGGTCACGAAGTACTGCTCGCTGCCCGTACGTCGTTCGCACTGGTGCTCGGGCTGGTCAGCCTTGCGGGACGTTTGGTCACACAGAGTCCCGCTGCTTCTCCCGTCTGAGCGACGCCTGGCGTACAGAGTTTGGCGACGCAGCTGAGCTCCCCGACTGGGTGGAGCTGTTTAGGCAGAGGGTAGATATCTTTGCTCTTGACTATGATGCTATCCTCACTGCCATGTATGCGTTACCTACTAGTGCTGAGGGTGCCTGTTACCTGTGTGTGCCGCCTGACCCAGGTATAGAGTCTACTGCTCTAGGTGCTGGTGAGTCTGCTGCTCTAGGTGCTGGTGAGGCTGCTGCTCTAGGTGCTGGTGAGGCTGCTGCTCTAGGTGCTGGTGAGGCTGCTGCTCTAGGTGCTGGTGCGTCTCCTGCTCCAGGTGCCGGTGAGGCTGCTGCTCTAGGTGCTGGTGAGGCTGCTGCTCTAGGTGCTGGTGAGGCTGCTGCTCTAGGTGCTGGTGCGTCTCCTGCTCCAGGTGCCGGTGAGGCTGCTGCTCTAGGCGCTAGGGAGTCCACTCCTCCAGGTGCTGGTGAGTCTGCTCTCTTTGGTACTACGCCTGCTGCGGCCTTGCACACTTTCACCCTTGACTCGGGTGCTTCCCGCTCCTTCTTTCGCGACTGCACCACACTCTCGCCGCTCAGTCCGCCAGTAGCAGTCTCTCTGGCTGACCCCTCTGGGGGTCCGGTCCTTGCACACTCCTCCACGGTCCTGCCGTGTCCGGCGGTCCTGTCTGGCTCTCTGTCTGGCCTCCACCTCCCCTCGTTCTCCACGAACTTGGTGAGTGGATCTGACCTTCAGGACGTGTGGGTTGACCAGTTCACTCCTGGAGGTCAGCGGGTGACCCACTGTTCGTGTACTCGGACGGGCCGGCACCTGGCCACGTTCACCCGTCAGCCTGGGTCCAGCCTGTACACCCTGACTACAGTGTCTCCTCCGGTTGCTGAGTCTGGTCGGGTAGCCGCGTCGGGTCAGGTGTTTGCTGCAGCGTCCCGGTCTGGCCCTGAGTCTGCCCCTTGCTCGTGTCGCCTCCTGGCTCACGAGACTCTCCTTTGGCACCACCGCCTTGGTCACCCCTCCCTGCCTCGTCTTCGAGGCATGGCCTCCCGTGTCCTTGTCTCAGGTCTCCCAGAGTCCCTCCCTCCCCTTCCTCCGGGGCCTGCCCCTACCTGCGTTCCCTGCGTCGAGGGCCGGCAGCGCGCCGCTCCTCACTCCTCCGAGTTTCCTCCGACAGAGGCTCCACTGCAGACTCTTCACATGGACGTGTGGGGCCCAGCCCGCGTCCGTGGACAGGGTCACGAGCGTTACTTCCTGCTGGTTGTTGACGACTACTCGTGTTACACCACGGTCTTCCCCTTGCGCCGCAAGGGTGAGGTCACTGAGGTGTTGATCGACTGGATCCGCGCTGCTCGTCTCCAGCTCAGGAAGAGCTTCGGCTCGGACTTTCCTGTTGTGCGTCTGCACTCTGACAGAGGTGGAGAGTTTTCCTCCGACCTTCTGCGAGCTTTCTGTCGGGCGGAGGGCATCCGCCAGACGTTCACGCTTCCGGCCTCTCCACAGCAAAATGGGATTGCTGAGCGCCGCATTGGCATGGTCATGGATGTCGCTCGTACGTCCATGATCCATGCGACTGCTCCCCATTTTCTGTGGCCGTTCGCGGTTCAGTATGCGGCGCATCAGATCAACCTCCAGCCCCAGGTCTCCATGCCGGAGACCACCCCCACTCTGTGGTGGACGGGGAAGGTTGGCGATGTGTCTGTGTTCCGTGTCTGGGGATCTCGAGCTTTCGTCCGTGACTTGTCTGCGGACAAGCTGTCCTCCCGTGCCGTTCCCGGCATCTTCCTTGGCTTCCCCCCTGACGCGCCTGGTTGGCAGTTTTACCACCCCACCTCGCGCCGTGTTCTGTCCTCTCAGGACGTCACGTTTGACGAGTCGGTTCCTTACTACCGTCTCTTCCCCTACCGCACTGCCCCCCTACCCCCCCCGCCGCTCTTCCTCGTGCCAGGTACTCCTCCGGTAGACCCCCTCCCCCCTCAGGGTCCTGCCCCCTCAGGTGTGTCTCAGGTAGACGCAGTCGAGCTTGTTGAGGTAGCTGTTGAATCTGGTGCTGCTAGGGGTGCTGAGCTTGGGGGTGCTGAGTCTGGGGGTGCTGAGCCTGGGGGTGCTGAGCCTGGGGCTGCTGGGTCTGGGGGTGCTGAGACTGGAGGTCCTCCGAGGGTCCCGTCGCGGCGGGAGCCCCTCTCTCCATGGCAGCTTCGTGAGTGGTACGCTCGGCGCTGAAGCCGTGCTGCTGGAGCTGGGGGGCCTACTTCTGGAGGTGCTGCTGGTGCTGGAGCTGCTGGTGGTGCTGCTGGAGGTGCTGCTGGAGGTGCTGCTGGTGCTGGAGCTGCTGGAGGTGCTGCTGGTGCTGGAGCTGCTGGTGGTGCTGCTGGAGGTGCTGCTGGTGCTGGTGCTGCTGAAGGTGCTACTGGTGCTGGAGCTGCTGGAGGTGCTGCTGGTGCTGGAGCTGCGGGAGGTGCTGCTGGTGCTGGAGCTGCTGGAGCCGCTGGTCCTGGAGGTGCTCGTACTGGAGGTACTGGAGCTACTGGGACTGGAGCTGCTGCGAGAGTTGGAGCTGGAGGTGCTGGAGGTGCTGGAGCTGCTGGTGGTGCTGCGGGAGTTGTAGCTGGAGACCCTGGAGCTGAGGGTGCTGGTGCTGTCTCTGCTGGTTCAAGAGGTGCTGCGCGGCCGCGGCCGTACTACGTTCCGCTCCTTCAGCAGGTTCTTGGCCTCCCGCCCTCTACTAGTCCTCCTCCTCCCCTACTGAGTCCAGCGCCTGTCCAGTCGCAGTCCCAGTTACAGCCAGCCTCTCCACTGCCTAGTCCTTCTCCTTACTCTGGGCCGACTAGAGGTCTTACGGAGCGTCGTGAGCCTGAGTCTCGTCCTGCGTCACCTGAGTCTCGTCCAGAGTCGCCTGTCCGCGTTGTCCGCACTGGTCGTCGTGTTCCGCGTGAGCGTCCTCCTCCTGTCCCTGGCACTCACTATATGATTCTGCGTCCTTCCACTGCTCCACAGCGTGTCCCTCTGCCGTCTCCTCCTGCGTCCTCTCTTCCTGACGGTCTGGACCCGGAGTCTGACTCTCTTCGTGCTGCCAGTCCTACTGTCACGCGTTTCCTCGCTACTGTTGTCACTTACCCTTCCTTTGAGTCCACTGCTGCGTCTTCTCTAGTTGCTGAGCTTGTTGACTTTGCTGCCACCTGTCGTCTAGACTACGCCACTAGCCTTGTTGCTGAGTCTGAGTCTGTCTGTCCTCCGTCCGTCGGGGGTGAGTGTGCTCTTGGCACGGACGTCCTTGAGGACAGACAGGAGGAGTTTGAGTGCTTTGCCGCTGCTTTACCTCATCTCGTGTCCATGCTGCTTGCCCCTGAGGGAGACTTGGATGCACCAGACATCCCGACCCCGCGCTCTTACGCAGAGGCGATAGAGGGTCCCTACTCCTCTCAGTGGCAGACAGCCATGGACGCAGAGATGGCTTCCTAGAAGTCCACAGGCACCTACGTCGACGAGGTTCCCCCGCCTGGGGCGAACATCGTCAGTGGCATGTGGATTTTCAGGGTGAAGCGGCCGCCGGGTTCTCCGCCTGCCTTCAAGGCGTGTTACGTTGCACGAGGCTTAAGAGGCTTCAGTCAGCGTGAGGGAGTTGACTTCTTCCAGACCTTCTCCCCTACCCCGAAGATGACCACTCTTCGGGTTCTGCTGCACGTCGCCGCTCAGCGTGACTACGAGCTCCACTCTCTGGACTTCAGCACTGCTTTCCTACAGGGCAGCCTGCACGAGGAGATCTGGCTGCGCCGCCCACCTGGCTTCACTGGGTCGTTTCCTCCTGGTACCCAGTGGAGCCTCCGGCGGCCAGTCTACAGTCTCCGCCAGGCACCCCGTGAGTGGCACGACACACTGAGGACGACTCTTGCTGCTCTTGGGTTTGCTCCTTCTACTGCTGACCCGTCGCTGTTTCTACGCACCGACACCACTCTGCCGCCGTTCTACGTTCTCGTGTACGTAGACGACCTGGTCTTTGCTACTGCTGACACTGAGGCACTCGCCCACGTGAAGTCGGAGCTGCAGAAGAGACACACGTGCACAGACCTGGGTGAGCTCACAAGCTATCTTGGCTTGCGGATCACCCGGGACAGAGCACAACGCACCATTACCTTGACTCAGTCACACATGGTGCAGCAGGTCCTTCAGCGCTTCCGCTTCACGTACTCCTCGCCACAGTCCACTCCTCTGCCTACCGGTCACTCGCTCTCAGCTCCACCTTCGGACGAGTCCGTAGAGCCGAGTGGCCCATATCCAGAGCTTGTGGGCTGCCTCATGTACCTGATGACCTGCACTCGACCTGACCTAGCCTACCCTCTTAGCATTCTGGCACGCTATGTCGCTCCTGGCCGCCACAGGAAGGAGCACATGGATGCTGCTAAGAGGGTGTTGCGCTACTTGTGCAGTACGTCGGGCATGGGGCTCGTGCTTGGAGGGCGAGGTCCAGTTGTCCTCACTGGTCACGCAGACGCTTCTTGGGCTGACGACTTGACTACGCAGCGGTCGTCACAGGGTTACACCTTCAGCCTTGGCTCCGGCTCTGTTTCGTGGCGGTCTACCCGCTCGTCTTCTGTTCTCAGCTCCAGTTGTGAGGCTGAGATCTACGCAGGGGCCATGGCTGCACAGGAGTTACGCTGGCTCACCTACCTGCTGACCGACCTTGGCGAGCCGCCTCGTTCTCCTCCAGTGCTGTACGTCAACAACAAGGCCATGATTGCCTTGTGTCAGGAGCACAGACTGGAGCACAGAACGAAGCACATCGCTCTGCGCTACTTCCTTGCTCGAGAGTTGCAGCAGCGTGGTCAGCTTCGTCTTGCGTACGTGGCCACTCGGGCCAACACTGCTGATGTCTTCACCAAGGCCCTTCAGCCTTGTGATCATCAGCGTTTCTGTACTGTTCTAGGCCTTGTGCCTACTGTGCCTCACTTGCTTACTTCTTGACTCTACTTGTACTGTGATCCTTATATATTTCTACCTGCATGTTTACACTTGCTAGGTTGTGATCACTGTACTTCTTGTTGCATTATCAAACTGCATGTGAACTGGTCTTGTGACCACTTGCTTGTGCTCGGAATTTGTGTGGTATCCTTGAGATCCACCCTAAGCTTGCTTTGCTTCTCTTGACTGGTCTTGTGACCTCTTGTTCTCCCCCACTTTGCCTATGGGGGTGTGTCAAACATATATGTTATAGCCTGTTTAGGCTGTAGTGGGTTAGACCTTAGGGGGTACAGTTTCCTAGGGTTTCATATTTGTACCCATCTCATTTCCTAGTCAATTCATTCCTCGTATTATTCTCACACGATTAGGTAAGGGGGGAGGGTACAAGAAAGTCGAGAGAATGGTTGTACCCTCTAGGGATAACCCCTACACAGCCTACAAAGCTATAAACATATAAAGCGTTTTGACAGCACCCTCAAACTATGCCGTGGCGTATTGTGAATGTAGATGAAGTTGGCCCAACAACCACGTGCGAATCCCCTTCTGGGGGACTGGCAGAAGTCGCTGGCACGGGGGTTTGATCGCGGAACTCGGCCTACCAAATGCGTGGAAACACGAATGTTGAATTATGACAGTTCCAGTGTTGATTTATGTAAGGAAATTTCCTTTTCCTTACTTCGCGCCCCTAGTTACCGCGTACATGACCATTCCCGCCACCGGCATCCAACAGTGAAACGTTACCCGCTCGCGACACTCGCCTTGACCACGACTGTGTTCACGACGCGACCTAACCTCACGGTTCGGCTGGTAACCCGCGCTCCGGACCTCCACCTCGACATTTCCCAACCTCGGCGCTAGGCCCGTAGCGCACCCCAATTTCTCGCGTTACCGTTACCACGCTAGCTTCGCTATATATTTTTCGCTCATGCCTTCGCTCAATGTATTGTTTTGCTTCGATAGTGCAATTCTCGCTCGCTCGCTCAATTGCACTCGTAACACTTGGTCTTCAGAGCCTACGATCTCTTCTCGGACCGCACCCACACCTTCGCTTCCCCACTATCTCAATTTTTAGAGGGGGTAGACATCTCTCAGTGTTCAGGCACCGCCACTCGAAGTGCTCTCTCGGAAGCACAGACGGCCACGACTGAGGCTCTCGCTGAGCTTGCCCGACACCCCCGCCATGGCCGAACTCAATCTCGCGACGTTGACGCAGGAGCAGCTTGACCAGCTCGTACGCCAACTCGAAGATTCGGCGCTCGAAATTGCAACACTCACGGCGGAACGTGACTCCGCCCGCCTGCAATCAACGGTGAACACACCAGCACCAACACCGACATCTGCAAATGCACCTGCGCAATCGGACGAGCCGATTGTCATCTCATCCAGCACACCGTCACAACACGACAGCGTGGGACAGCGCTCAAGCACAGCCAGTGATGGCGCCACCCAATCAATGCCTGGCATGGAGAGGAACAGGGCTGCACCAAACACGAGCGGGCCTCGTGAAGCCCGTCGTCACGTCGAGTTTGCAGCAACAAGCGATCACGACAACATGGTAGCACCGATGCCGCTCAAGCCGCAGCGCCCGCCCTGCTTCGATCCTAGCCAACGCGGAGGTCCGACAGTTCAATCGTGGGTCTTCACGATGAACGTCTTCTTCGACGCGAATTACGTCGAGTCGGACGCAGCGAAGATACGATACGCTGTTTCGCTGCTACGGGGCCCCGCCATGGACTGGTGGCGAGTCATTGTGACGTCGCCACGCGCCTACGAGCCGCCGTCGCAAGAGGAAGGGCCCGCGGGTCCAGCCGTCACCTGGAGTTCGTTCTGCGAAACCGCCCAGTACAGCACGTGGGATGCGTGGTGCGCAGGGCTTCGGGCGCGCTTCGAGCCGATCGCGGCTTCTATTTCGGCGCGTAAAAATTTGCGTACTTGGCGACAGCTTGGATCGGTCCAAGATTACACGAGCGGTTTTCTCGCACTATGCGAGCAAGTCGGTTACATGCACGAGACGGGTCGGGTGGACCGTTATGTCGGAGAGTTGAAACCGGACATCTCGCACGAAATCATGCTACGCGGGCTATCGAATTTCAACGAAATCCTCATGCTTGCCGAGAAAATCGACATTTTGCGCCGTCCGAGACCGGGGTCCTACTACGGACATCGTCCTCGAGGACTGATCGAGCACGCCACTGTACATGCCGTTGCGGCAAACACAGCTGCTGCGCAATTTAAGGGGCGGTGTTTTGCTTGCATCAGGCCGGGCCACCGCAAGAGCGACTGCCCAGAGGAGCTGTGTCGGAAATTCACTCCCTTGCTCGTCTCCTCTGCTGCTTCCCTGCCTTGCCTTATGACCCCAGCCCTTCTCTCCCTTGTGCCTCTCTCTCGCACAGGCCTTGTACCTCTCTGCCGCTTCCTTGAGTGTTGGTGCTCTCCCTTGTTCTTCCTGAGTTGCTTGAGTTCTCCTTAGGTAGCCGGAGTGAAAATCCCACTTGCCCCCTCTGGAGCTAGCTCGGGCTCCTGCTCGCTCTGCTCCAGACACCCGGCGCTCCTGGTGCGTGCTCGCGCGGTGTTGGTAACATGATCTCGGACTCGCCTGCCCAGCTGGTTCTCCAGCACCACCACTCCTGAGTCCCGTGCTTCCACCACTCGCCAGCGCTCTTCACTGAGCCCTCGGTCCAGCACATGCTGTCGTGCAGTGCGGCGGTACACTTCTTGCCCCTCCCGCGCTGGTGCCCCCCTTGGCGGGCGCCCCCCCCCAAGCCTCTGTCGGTAGTGCTGTGCATCTCGCAGTTGCGCGACGTGCAAGTTCTCGAGGGCTGCTGGCAGGAGTGAACGCAGGTAGTCTCCCCTCACCTTAGCCAATGCCGCCCAGAGTTCTGGAGCCCCGGCGGTCACCACTTCGGTCAGCACTCGCGGAGCTCCTACGGGCAGGATGGGGTCTCGCCCATACAGCAGATAGTAGGGCGAGACATCTCGCAGGGCCGCCTGCTTGCTGAAGCGGTACCCAGCCGCCACCCAGTGCAGATCGGCATCCCAGGTGCGGTGATGGGCCTCTCCATACGCGCGCAGGCCTCGCTTCAGGGTCTGCACCATGCGCTCAGTCAGGCCATCCGCTTGAGGGTGATAGGGTGAAGTCCTTCTGTGCGTGATTCCGATCGCCGTCAGTGCCTGGTCAAACTCTCCACGGAACTCCGTTCCTTGGTCGGTGAGGACCTCGCCACATGCCCCCATCCTGGTGAGCACCTGCTCCGTGAATGCCTCCGTCACCAGGGCTGCGCTCTTGCTGCTGAGGGCGCGGACCTCCACCCACTTGCTCACGTGCTCAATCATAACAAGGATGTACTTCTTGCCCCTGCGGGTGATCTGCAATTCTCCTGCCATGTCAAGGGACCAACGGTAACCCAGCCCGCGAATGGGTAGTGACTGCAGTTCTTGCTGGCCCCGCTCCAGTTGTGCTCGGTTCCTGTCACACGCCTCGCATTGCCCCACCTGCTCCCGGATCTGCCTCGCCATGCCCGCCCACCACCAGCCCGTGTTCACCAATTGGGTGGTCCTCACATGCCCATAGTGCCCCAGCTGAGTGTGAACTCTCCTGATGATGCTTTCACCTGCCTTCTCCTGCCCTGATGAACCAGTTTCCACCCCTCTCGCGTCCTTAGCTGCACCTGCCCTGCGTACCACCTGCACCCCTCTCGCACGCGCCCGTTCTGACACCTCTTCCTCCGCCTCACTCTCGCCTCTGAGCCAGCGCAGTGTCTCGGTGTCCGCCCACACGTCTGGCGTGCCCCTCGCTTCTGGCTGCAGCCCCGCCTGCTTTTCCACCTCCCTCGCCAATGCCATCAGACAAGCCTCTGGTTCCGCTGCTGGAGGGTTACGTGACAGCCCATCCATGTGCTGCAGGGTGCGTCCTGGGCGGTGCTTGATGATGAAATCAAATTCCTGCAACCGCATTGCCCAGCGTGCATTTCTTCCTGTCAAGCTGTGGTTGGTCATGAGCCAGAGAAGGGGCTGGTGATCTGTGACTAGGGTGAACTCTCGTCCCTGCAGGTACACACGGAAATGTGTGACAGCCCAGACCGCCGCCAGCCCCTCCCCTTCGTACGAGCTGTAGTTTGTCTCGGCCGCGTTACAGCTGCGGCTGGCGAAGGCCACCACCCTCTCTCCCATCTCGGTCTGCTGGCACAGCACTGCTCCCATGCTGGCGCTGCTCCAGTCAGTGTACAAGGTGAACCTCCCCTCTGGCTTTGGCAGTTGCAGAACTGGTCCCGTCTTCACCGCCTCCAGCAACTCCCTTAGTGCCCCCTGCTCCGTCTCTCCCCACTTCCACGCCACGTCCTCCCTGAGCAGCTGATTCAGACACGCGGCCCTCTTGCTGAAATTTGGCACGAACTTTCTATAGTAGTTCAGAAAGCCTAGGATAGCGCGTAGCGTGGTCCGACTCTCGGGTACTGCCAGTTTGTCCAGCACCGCCACCTTGGCCTGTTGAATTGTCATCTGCCCCCCGCAGACCTCAAAGCCCAGATACAGCACCGCCAGGGAGCCGAACTTGCATTTCTTGGGGTGACATGTGAGCCCTGCCCCCCGTACGGCCTCCAACACCAGCTTCACGTGCGTCACATGCTGTTCTGCGGTCTCACTGTACACCACCACGTCATCGATGTAGCAGGCGGCGCAGTGCTGCAGACCGCGCAGCACTTGATCCATCGCTCTCTGAAAGACCGCCGACGCGTTCTTTCAGCGGTGGACCAGGAGATCGCGGCCCCTCCGAAGACGAACACGTAGCCGCCCGTGCTCGGCCGATTCTGCTTGTCGCCCGCGTCATCGGCGTCCACGTAGCCGATCAGCTCCAGCGACTCTGGTCCACCGCCGAACGCCAGGGCGGTGTCGCGGGTGTCGGCGAGGTAGGCGAGGCAGTGGTCGACCTCGCGCCAATGCTGGTCGCTCCTCACCGTGAGGCCGCTCCCCAGCTTGCTGCAGGCGAACGCGATGTCCGGCCTCGTCGTCGTCGCCGCGAACTGCTGAGAGCCAGCCTTCTGCCGGTACTCCTCCTCCTCGCGCTCTTGCGCCTCCTCGTCGTCGAGTGTCAGCTCGGCATAGGCGTCGACCGAGACCGGCGTCTTCGGGACTCGACCGCCCTGCTCCTCGTCGATGAACCGCCTGCGCAGCTTGTCGGCGTAGTTCTGCTGGTGCAGCCACAGCTTCCTCGCTGGCCTGTCGCGCACGATCTCCAGCCCGAGGTACTTGACGACCGGCGAAATCTCGCGCAGCTCGAAAGCAGCCTCCAGCAGCTCCTTCAGCTCCTTCAGCATCGCGGTGCTGCTGCTGGCGGCAAGCAGGTCGTCGACGTAAACCAGCACCCAGCAGGTCACTCCGTCGTCGCCGGCCTTGAAGTAGAGCGCCTCGTCGACCTGGCTCTTCTTCTAGCCAGCGCCCAGCAGCACACTGTCGAGAGCCCTGTACCACAGCAGCGGCGACTGCTTCAGCCCGTAGAGGCTCTTCAGCAGCTTGCACACCCGGCCGGTCCCATCGTTGAAGTAGTCCGGCTGGTACATGTACAGCACCCGGTCGAGCTTACTCTGCAGGAAAGCATTCTTCATGTCGAGCTGCATCATGTTGAGGTCGAGGACGGCGACAATGCTGAGGAAGATCCTCAGCGTGACGTAGCTGCTCACCGGCGAGTACGTCTCGTCGTAGTCGGCGCCGTACACCTGCGTGAAGCCCTTCACGACCAACCTCGCCTTCTCGCGCTCGACGGTGTCGTCGATGCGGTACTTGGTCGTCAACACCCACCGGTTCGTCATGATGTTCACCCCGCGTGGGCTTTCGACCAGCTCCCAAGTGCCCATGCCGATGAGGCTGCGGATCTCTTCTTCCATGGCGGCCTTCACCGCCTCGCCCTTCCAGCTCGCCAGCGCCTCCTTCACCGTCATCGTGGCGATGTCCCAGCGGTGTTCGGGGTCGGCATGCACGTCGGGGTCGAGCTCCGGCAGATCTTCATCCTCCTCGGCGTCGTCGTACAACAGGTCGTCGTCAACCTCGTCGTACACCGTGGTGAAGGCAGCTGGCGGTAGGCAGGCGTGGAAGCTCAGCCGCTCCGGCGGCCGTCGAGCTCGACCTGTGCGTCGCAGCTCAGGCTTCGTGATCGGCACCTCCACCACGTCGCTGTCGGTGGACTCCTCACCCGCCGACTACTCCCCTTCCTCGTCGACGTCTTCGTCGTCGACCAGCTGCTTCGACCCATCGACCGGCTGCTCACCTCCTGCTGACTTCGACAGCTCCCCTGTCGAACGCCCCGTCTGCTGCTCCCCTGTCGACTGCACCCCTGCTGCTGCCTCCTGTTCGACCGGCTCCCCTGTCTGCTGCTCCCCTGTCGTCGACGGCTTCCCATCCTGGTCGACGAGATTGGCGCCCTGTCGACCGCCGGCGATGCCACTGGCTGGCGCCACAGGCGACGCCTCAAGGCTCCCCTCATCGCCGGCGGCCGACACAGGTGTCGACGCAGGCCGACCTGCGACGGGGGAGGGAGGAGCAAGAACAGGGGGAGGTGGAAGAACCTCCACAACATCCTCAGCAGCAGGCTCGTCGATTTCGGCAAGCAGTGGAACCGTCGCCGTCGAGGTGTCAGTCGGCGGGTGTGCCTGCGTCCGCCCCGACGCCGGCCCATACTTCGCCTTCCACACCTCCAGCGACAGCGTCTCATAGAAGATCACCTCGACCGACGTGACCACCTTGTTGTCGGTCAGGTCGAGCACCTCCCAGCCCTTGCTCTCCGGCGACACACCCAGGTGAAGCCCCCAGCGAGCCTTCGGCGCCAGCTTCCCACCGCGCTGCTGCTCGGGAACCATGAACTGCACCATGCAGCCCCCTACCCGCGCAAGCGTGAGGTCGGGCTTCTTCCCGGTCAGCAGCTGGTACGGCGTCGTCCCCGGTGGCGTCGTCGACCGCTCCAAGGAGTTGTGCACCCATACAGCCTGTCAAAGAGCAAGGTGCCACCAGTGGTGCTGCACGCCCATGTGCAGCAGCATCGTCCCCACGGACTCGACGACCGTGCGCATCTCCCGTTCAGCCATGCCGTTCTGCTGCGGAGTGTAGGGGCACGTCAGGTCGTAGTAGATGCCCTTCCCATCGACGAAGTTGGTGAAATCCTTGCCGAGGAACTCCCCTCCCCGGTCAGAGCGGAGCGACAACACCGACTTCTTCGTCTGCCGTTCCACCAGCACTAGCCACCTCTGAAACTCCCGCAGCACGTCGCTCTTCTTAGCGACCGGCATTGCCCACACGAACTGAGTGTGGCGATCCTTCAGCAACAGGAAGTACAGGCTGCCATCCTTGGCAGCCACCCGAAATGGCCCGCACAAGTCAATGTGCACGACAGCCAGTGCCTCCTCGGCGTCCAAGCCCTTGTCGGGGAAGGTGTGTCGCGCCAGATTTCCTCCGACGCACGAGACACACGGCGGGTCTGCTCCGGTCGACGGCGTGATGTCGAGCCCTGTAGCAACTTCATGCTTCGCCGAGCTCTTGATCGTGTCGACGCCGACGTGTGCGAGCCTTGCATGCAAACGGTCGGGGGTCGACTTCGTCGCCGAGACGATCGTCCGCAGAGCCACCACTTCGGTCGACGACGAATGCGTCGAGCAGGGGCGAAGGTCGGTGCAGAGGACTCGTCCGGTGTAGCGTGCTCGACCGAGCACCTCCCCGGTCGAGGCGACGAGCAGCATCTCGTCGCCGTCGCCCTGCAGCTGCACTCCGTTCTCCTTCAGCTGGCCAGCAGATAGCAGGTTCGTCTGTACGCCCGGAACGTAGAGCACGTCGGGGATGAGGACCCGCTTCCCGGCCTCCCCTTGTAGAGCGACGGTTCCGCGACCCTCGACAGGCTGCAGCGCCCAGTTGAATCCACGCACGTGCTTTACTCCGTCGCTCGGCGCCATGTCGACGAAGACCGCCTTCGTCCCCATTAGGTGGTGGGAGCACCCGCTGTCGAGCAGCACCGCCATCGGGTTGGCCTGCACAGCTGCCGCCACCGCCTGGAAGTCCTCGCCAGCCTCCGGTGCCAGCGAGACTGTCGGCTCCACCATGCCGACCATCGAGCACGACGCCTTCCCGTCGCCTCGGCCCTTGCCGCTGGAGCTGTCGACGTCCTTCGTCGACGACGTCTTCTTCGACGTCTGCTTCTCCTTGCGCGGCTTCTCATCTCGACGGGGGCACTCAAAGGAGAGATGGTCGGGGTCGCCGCAGATCCAGCACTCCCGCCGTCGACCACCACCTCGTCGACCCTTGTCCCGCGTCGACCTCTTCTCGTCGACGTCCTTCGTCGACCGCCCACCTCCGCTACCACCTCCGCCCGGCTTCCCGCGCTGCCCTTGCTGCTGATTCAGCTTCGTCGGTGTAGCGTAGTTTGCCTGCCGAAGGAGCTCCGTGGGCTGCTCTGCCTCCTGCATCGCCTCATCTTGGAGAATGTAGCTGGTGAGGGAGTCCTCGTCGAGGGACTCCCGTGTGCCGGGCACCATCGTCATCCTCTTCATGAGGTTGTAGCTGCGCGGTAGGCCCTTGAGGACGTGGGTGATGTAGGACGCCGTCGAGTATTCGGCGCCCGCCATCCGCATCTCAGCCAGGATCCGTCGAGCACGGTTGCAGTAGTCCGTCGCCGATTCCTGCTCGCCCATACGAATGTGTGTCATCTTCTCCTCCAGCTGTCCGATGTACAGGTCGTCCTTCACCTGGTACGTTGACAGGATGAAGTGCCACGCTTGGTGACCAGCATCCAGGCGCTCTCGACAGCTCTTGAGCGCTAGTTGCACCACCGGCGAGCAGCACCTCGAGATGACCATGAAGGTGAGCAGGTGAGCAGCACGAAACTCTCCGCGCAGCTCGACATCGTCCACGGGTGGAATTGGCACGGTGCCGTCGGCGAAACCTTTCAGCCCGGCGACCTCCAGCTGAGGTTCGATCGACTCCCTCCAGGTGATGAGGTCTCGTCGACCTTGCAGACGTGCGACGGTGATCCGGTCCGGCGAGAACTTGAAGTAACCATACGGCGGCGCAATCCCGCCTGCCGTCACATGTGTTGTCGCCGAGAGTCCTCCATCACTCCGTAGAGGAGAGCGTCGTCGACCATCGACGTCGGCACGCGAGCTGCCTGCAGCCGCCGTCGACCGCTGCACTCGTACCTGGATTCCGTCGACACTTGATCACCCCTCTCTGCTTCGTGCCTTCGCTGCCACTGACTCGTGCACCACCGTCAACCTCGTCGTCGACGCCACCTTCGTTGCGCACCGGTCGAGGAGATGCAGGACGGGAAGGGTGTTCCGTCGCCCACTGCGACCGGATGCCCAACTTGGCGATCACCAAGGGGATCGTCCCGTACTCGCCATCCGCGTGGCGTCTCCTCGCGTCAGCCAAACGTGCCTCCGAGGTGTCCGCTACGCGCGCATCAACTACGGGGTCGACCATGGCGACTAACGCTGCTGCCGGCCTACGAACGACTTAGTAGGTGCAAAAGTCGGCTCCTATCTGAAGGTAATCTGCGGGGCCGTCCACGCTCACCGCACCATGCGGAGAGTCACTCCACAACGATAGTGAGCTTGACTACGGGGTTTGGCACGAAATACTAGGAGTGATTGTAGCTTTGCCTAGTTCCTTGGTGCTTGCACAATCACGGGAGAAATCGGCAAGAGTTTCCACTAGCAAAGTCGAAATTACAGAATGAATCAACAAGCAATGGCAACACTGACTACATCAGGCACCTAGCAACTCTGCAGCTAGCCTGGTCGACCGCCAGCACAGCTTGGTCGACCGCCTGCCAGCATTGCGTAGAGGAGCCGCGCCAGCACTGCAGAAGGGCGACCTGCCAACGCTGCAGGTCGACGGCGTGCCAACGCTGCAGCAAAGCGGCTGTCCAGCGTTGCCCCGTAGAAGACAGCAGTGCGCACGATTGCAGGTGCGCGCAGACGATTGGCCCGACTTGCACCGTTGTGCATCCGTCGGCTGTTGTCTGCGCCTGACGAGCCACATCGACTTCGGGATACCAACCCGAAGTCGCCTTCGCCATTGCGACCTCGACGACGTTCGCGTGCCTTCGCAGAACTCGTCGAACAGGTTACCCGGTCGACCTGGTCGACCATCAAGTGCTCCGGTCGACCACCAGTGCCTCTGGTCGACCACTGGGTCCCTCTAGTCAACCACTAGGTACCTCTGGTCGACCACTGCTCCCGTCGAGCTACCCCCTGGTCGACGGACCCCTTCCGTTGACCAGAACTGGCAGATGATGTCGCCGAGCTCCCCTCGTCGACCGCTGCTCAGTTGTCAGGTCGACGGACTGCTCCGTCGACCTCCCGGTCGAACTGCCCCTCCTAGTCGACGGCCCACCCGTCGACCTCCCGACCAGTCAGTTGCAGCTGTCGAGCTCCCTGGTCGACAGCAACACCACAGCGGTCCCCTGCAGCTCGACCAAGCCTGCCGAGCAGCTCTCCCACTGTGAACGGTCGGTTGCTACTACCGTACATCCGACCAAGTCGTCGGCGTTGCCCAAGCGAGGGCGGGGCCAACACTCCATTCCCGTTAACAGTAGCGAAGAGCAATGTGCTTCGTTCTGTGCTCCAGTCTCTGCTCGGGACACAAGGCCAGCATGGCCTTGTTGTCGACGTACAGAACTGGAGGAGAACGAGGCTGCTCCCCCAAGTCGGACAGCAGGTAGGTCAGCCAGCGAAGCTCCTGTGCAGCCATGGCCCCAGCGTAGATCTCGGCCTCACAGCTGGAACTAAGCACAGAAGACGAACGAGTGGACCTCCACGAGACAGAACCAGAACCGAGAGTGAAGGTGTACCCCTGTGACGACAGCTGAGTCGTCTGGTCGACAGCCCAGGAAGCGTCGGAGTGACCTGTGAGTACCACTGCGTCCCATCCTCCAAGCACAAGCCCCATGCCCGATGTACTGCACAAGTAACGCAGTACCCTCTTTGCAGCTTCCCAGTGCACCTTTCGGTGTCGACCGGGAGCCACGTAGCGAGCCAGGAGGCTAAGAGGGTACGCGAGGTCAGGTAGTGTGCAGGTCATCAGGTACATGAGGCAACACACGAGCTCTGGATACGGACCACTCGGCTCTACGGACTCGTCCGAAGGTGGAGCTGAGAGCGAGTGGCCTGTAGGCAGAGGAGTGGGCTGTGGGGAGGACCACGTGAAGCCAAAGCGCTGAAGGACCTGGTGCACCATGTGTGCACTGCGTCAGGGTGATGGTGCACCGTGATCTGTCCCGGGTGACCTGCAAGCCAAGATAGCTCCGCAGCTCACCCATGTCAGTGCAGGTGTGTCTTTCCTGCAGCTCCGACTTCACACGGGCCAGTGCCTCAGTGTCAGCAGTAGCAAAGACTAAGTCGTCGACGTACACGAGGATGTAGAACGGCGGCAGAGAAGGGTTGGTACGCAGAAACAGCGACGGGTGAGCAGTGGAAGGAGCAAACCCAAGAGCCGCAAGTGTCGTCCTCAGTGTGTCGTGCCACTCGCGGGGTGCCTGACGCAGGCCGTACACTGGCCGCCGCAGGCTCTACTGGGTACCCTCAGGAAACGACCCAGTGAAACCAGGTGGACGGCACAGCCAGATGGCCTCGTGAAGGCTACCCTACAAGAAAGCTGTCGAGAAGTCGAGGGAGTGCAGCTCGTAGTCACGCTGAGCTGCAACGTGTAGCAACACCCGAAGAGTGGTCATCTTCGGGGTGGGGGAGAAGGTCTGAAAGAAGTCAACCCCCTAACGCTGAATGAAGCCTCGAGCAACGTAACGTGCCTTGAAGGCAGGCGGAGAACCTGGCGGCCGCTTCACCCTGAAAATCCACATGCCACTGACGATGTTCGCCCCAGGTGGGGGAACCTCGTCGACGTAGGTGCCTGTGGACTTCCAGGAAGACATCTCTGCGTCCATGGCTGTCTGCCACTGAGAGGAGTACTCACCCGAAATCGCCTCTCTGTAAGATCGCAGGATGGGGATGTCAAGTGCATCCATGTCTCCCTCAGGGGCAAGCAGCATGGCAGCGAGATGAGGTACAGCGGCCGCAAGGCACTCCAGCTCCTCCTGTCTGTCCTCAAGAACGTCACAGCCAAGGGCAGTACAGCCAAGGGCAGTCTCACGCCCGACGGACGGAGGACAGGCAGGGATAGGGTCAGAAACAAGACTCGCAAGGTAGTCTAGGCGGTACACAGCAGTAAAGTCAACGAGCTCATCGACTAAGGCAGACGCAGCAGGAGACGAGAACGAAGGGTCAGTCACAACCGTAGCAAGAAAGCGAGTAACAGTCGGACTGGACGCACGAGCAAGGTCAGACGGAGGGTCAGCAACGTCAAGAAGAGAGGACGCAGGAGGTAACGGCAGGACAACACGCTGCGGAACAGAGGAAGGACGGAGTGTCATATCGTGAGTGCCTGGGACAGCCGGAGCACGCTGACGACGAACACGAGGAACACGAACACGGACAGCAGCTCTAGGCTCGGGCTCAAGGTCAAAGCTGGACTCAGGCTCTTGACGCTCAGGGGTGGAAGCACGAGTCTTAGGCTCTCGACGCTCAGTCAGGGACTGTGTCACCGCAGTGTAAGGAGCAGGAGGAGGCAGTGGGGATTGCGGTAGCAGCGACGGCTGTGACTGGTCTGCCGGTGGAAACAGTAACGGAGGAGTAGTACCTGCCACAGGGAAGTCAGTAGCACCTGGCGGAAGACTGAGAAGGTGGCGAAGAGCACCAGCAGCTCCCGTACCTCTAGCACGAGCAGCTCCTCCAGCACTCCCAGCAGCACCTCCAGCACCAGTAGCACCAGCACCTCTAGTACCTCCAGCACCAGTAGCACCAGTAGCTCCAGGTCCTCCAGCACCAGCAGCACCTCCAGTACCTCCAGCACCACCAGCAGGACCAGCACCTCCAGCACCAGCAGCTCCAGTAGCTCCACGTCCTACAGCACCAGCAGTACCAGCAGCTCCACGTCCTCCAGCACCAGCACCAGAACCAGCAGCTCCAGCACCTCCAGCACCAGCAGCTCCACGTCCTCTAGCACCAGCAGCACCTCCAGCACCTCCAGCACCAGCAACACCTCCAGCACCAGCAGCACCAGTAGCTCTACGTCCTCCAGCACCAGCATCACCTCCAGTACACAGGACCAGCAGCTCCAGCACCTCCAGTAGGGTCACCCACAGCTCCACCGCCACTAGGACTCGCAACACCCCCAGAGTCAGCACCTCCAGTCGAAGCACCCCCAGAACCCGCACCCCCAGTGTCACCACCAACAGCAGCTCCAGGGTCCACAGCAGCAGGCTGCTGAGGCGGCGAAGACGGCCGAGGTGAAAAACCAGGGGGGGTCTCCAAGCGAGGAGAGCGGGCAACCTCAGGCACAGTACCCCCAGGCTCAGCACCAGCAGTCTCAGCTCCAGAGTCCACAGCAGCAGGCTGTGGAGGCAGAGAAGAGGGTCGAGGCGGAAAGCCCGGGGGGGTCTCCAAGCGTGGAGGGTGGCGAGTGGCCGCCGTGTCGTCCGCAACAGGGTCACCCCCCTCAGCTGGGCCAGAGGAGTCAGAAGAGATCTCCACTGGCTCATCCAAGGGGGGTGGGTTGACATGAGACACACCTGAGGGAGCAGGATCCTGTGGGGGGAGTGGGTCTACCGGGGGGGGGACTGGTACCAGGAAGAGGGGTGCAAGGGGGACCGGGTGAGACGCGTGCGGGTGCAGCTGGTAGAAGCAGACAGACTCGTCAAAGGTGACGTCCTGGGAGGTGAAGACTCGACGCGAGGGCGGGTGGTAGAACTGCCACGGCGGGGCGTTAGTGGGGAAGCCAAGGAAGACGCAGCGGAGAGTGCGGGAGGAGAGCTTGCTCGCTTTGGCATAACGAACAAGGGAGAGCGCGCCCCAGACCCGAAACACTGACGCATCGCCAGCCTTCCCCGTCCACCGGAGTGTGGGCGAGGTCTCTGGCTCCGAGACACGGGGCCAGAGGTTGAGCTGATGCGCAGCGTATCGGACCGCAAACGACCACAGAATATGGGAAGCGGCCGCATGGATCATGGAGGTACGAGCAACCTCCATGATCAAGCCAATGCGACGCTCAGCAATCCCATTCTGCTGAGGAGAGGCCGGAAGCGTGAACGTCTGGCGGATGCCCTCGTCTCGACATTACCCCGCAAGGAGGTCAGAAGAGAACTCACCGCCCCTGTCAGAGTGCAGACGCAGGACTGGGAAGTCCTGCTGAAAACGCTCGTGCAGCTGGAGACGAGTAGCACGGATCCAGGGGATCAAAACACCGCTGACGTCCGCCTTGCGACGCAAGGGGAAGACAGTGGTGTAGCGTGTGTAGTCGTCAACAACCAACAGGAAGTAGCGCTCCTGACTCGTTCCACCGATGGGGGCCGGGCCCCACACGTCCATGTGGAGAGTCTGCAGAGGAGCGGTGGTCGGAGGAAACTCGGAGGAGTGAGGAGCGGCGCGCTGCCGCCCCTCGACATAAGGAAGACACGGCGGGGCAGGAGAGCGCGGGAGGGAGGGCAGGGACTCGGGAAGGCCAGAGACAAGGAGACGGGAGTGCATGCTGCGGAGACGCGGCAGGGAGGGGTGACCGAGGCGGTGGTGCCAGAGGAGAGTCTGGTGGGAGAGTACCCGACATGAGCAGGACGCTGCAAGCTGACCAGACGCAGACACCTGACCTGACTCAGCCACCTGTGCAGACGCAGTGGTAAGTGTGTACAGACTAGACCCAGGCCGTCGAGTGAACGTAGGAAGGTGACGGCCAGTCCGGGAGCACGTACAGATCGCCACACGCTGCCCTCCAGGAGTAAAGGTATCAACCCAGACATCCTGAATGGCAGCGTTGCTCACCAAGTTCGTAGAGAACGTGGGGAGGTGGAGACCTGACAGTGAACCGGAGGGGACTGCTGGACACAGGAGGACAGTGGAGGACCGTGCGACGATTGGGCCCCCAGTGGGGTCAGCCAGTGAGACCGCGACCGGGGCAGCTAGTGGTGTGAGTGTGGTGGCGTCACGAAAGAAACAACAAGACGTGCCTGAGTCAAGTGTGAAAGTGTGCAGGGCCTCAGCGGAGGCAGCGGACTCACTAGCACCTGGGATAGCAGACACACTGGCACCTAGAGCTGCAGCGGACTCACTATCACCAAGAGCAGGAGCATCACCAGGGACACACGAGTAACATGCATCGTCATCACTAGACTCAGTCACATACATAGCATATAGAGCCTTGTTGATATGAACAAAATCAAGAGCATAAATATCTACTCCCATCCGCCACAGTTTCAACCAGTTGGGGACATCCAGCTCAGTCCCGTACTCATCCACCCAGGCATCCTCAAGACGACCGAAGCAGCGGTACTCAGTGTGCCGCTTCCCGCAGGGCTGACCCTTTAGCTTCCCAGTGCGCCGGACATACGGGCAGCGCCCAGAGCCCCCAGAGGCACCACTCCCGACCACCCACTCACACAGCTGCTGCGGGGTGGGGTTCTCTGGGAGGTGCGGCAGCTGTTGTCCACCCCCAGAGCCTCCACCGCCACGGGTGGGACCGCCACCGCCTCCACCCTTGCCAGCCCCACTCCGACCTCCTCCACCACCCCCGCCGCCTCCACCGCCCCCGCCGCCTCCACCGCCACGTCCGCCACCACTGCCGCCACCCCCAGAGCCGCCCCCACCGCCTCCACCCCCGCCCCCGCCACCCCCGCCACCCCCACCGCTGTTGCCACCCCCACCACCCTTGCCCCCTTTGCCCTTGCTGTTGTTGCGCCTTCCACTAGGAGCAGACGCAGCGCCAGCCTCCTCAGCACCAAGGAGGTCGACAGTAGCAGCAGTAGCAACTGAGGGGAGGAGAGGGGAGGGAGAACATCCTTCAAAGAAGGGGGAGCAGGGAGTGCCGCGAGAGGCAGCGACAGCATTGGTGCTCTTCTCTGCCTCGAGAAGGGACTTCTCGAGCGAGTCAAGCGTGAGCTCAGTGGGTCAAGGGCTAGGAACTGGTCCCTGACAGTGTGAAGGGAGTCAGGGAGGCGAGTGACGAGGAGGTACAGGGTGAAATACTGCGGGGGGGGGGGGTTCTTAGCGAGAAAGTCCGGCTTGAGAGCGGAGCGGAAGCGAGCCTCACTAGTGCGGAGGTGGGTAAAGAGGTCAGCGACAGTGGTGAAGGCGGCTAGGTCCGGATGCAGGTACGGCAACATGAGACGGCCTACGGCAGCAGTGACCGGGGAGGAGTGGCGAGCGACGACAGCGTCATAGAGGGCATGGGCTGTTTTCTGCTGGCTAAGATGCGCTCGTTTAGCGACAGGAAGGTGGTTGCGAACCGCAAGGCGGGCAGTAGCATCACGAATCATCCACTGAGTATGAGCAGCTGTCTCTGTGGCAGATGGGGCGGGGAGGGTTCCGTCGGTATGGGCTAACAGGGGAACTCCATCCTTCGCCTCGCTCTGCAGGAACAGCCGGAGGTCATCGAGCCAGATGTCAAAGTCGATAGCGCGGCCCTCAGCGTCGAAACTAAGAACGGAGACGGTAGTCATAGTAGCAGTAGCAGTAGCAGTAGCATTAGCAGCAGCAGCAGCAGTAGCAACAGCAGCAGCAGCAGCAGCAGCAGTAGCAGCAGCAGCAACAGCACAGTAGGGGCAAGGCAGTGCGGGTCTGGCAGGGCGGCGCGGCTCGGGCAGGGCGGCGCGGCTCGGCAGGGCGGCGCTGCTCGGCAGGGCGGTGCGGCTCGTGCTGGGCAGGGCGTAGCAGCGGCGCAGCAGCAGTGGCAGCAGCGCTTGCAGCAGCAGGAACAAAAGTAGTTGCAGCAGCAAGTAGCAGCAGCAGCAGCAGCAGCAAGGAGGAGCAGCTGCAGCAAGTAGCAGCAGCAGCAGCAAGGAGGAGCAGCAGCAGCAAGTAGCAGCAGCAGCAGCAAGGAGGAGCAGCTGCAGCAGCAGTAGCACCCAGGAGAAGGCGCACAGCACCACCAGCAGAGGCAGCTCAGGCGCAGTAGCAGCTCAGGCGCAGCAGCAACTCTGGTGCAGCAGCGCGCTAGCAGTTCGCGGGCAGGGCGAGCAGCGCGCGGGCAGCAAATGCAGCGCGCGAGCAGCAGGGGCAGCACGCAAGCAGCGGGCGCAGCGTGCGGGCTGCAGGACAGGGCGTCGCGCGGGCTGGGCAGCGGGACACGTGCGCTGGGCAGCGGGGCGCGCGGGCTGGGCAGTGGGGCGCGCGTGACTAGGCAGAAAAATCGACTCGCCTAGGGCGCGTTTCGGGTAGGATAAAAGACGGGACGCGCCTAGGGGCGCGACTCGGGCAGTTGATCGAAAATTTAACGGTGGGCCCTTTTAAAAATCCGGTCCTAAGGACCTAATCGCTCTTAATACCATGTTAAACTAAGAGAAGAGGAATGGTCGATTTGTCAAACATATATGTTATAGCCTGTTTAGGCTGTAGTGGGTTAGACCTCAGGGGGTACAGTTTCCTAGAGTTTCATATTTGTACCCATCTCATTTCCTAGTCAATTCATTCCTCGTATTATTCTCACATGGTATAGAGCGGGTTCCCTAGTGGGACCGTTTTTTTTTTAAGGGCCCACGACTACGATTTATTTTTCCTTACCTGCCCGAAGCGCGCTTCGCGCCTACCCTTAAGCGCCCCGTTGCGCCTTGTAACGGCCCCTTCGCGGCCTCTTTGCGCCCTTCGCGACCCCTCTCATGGCCCTTCGCGGCCCCTTCGCGGCCCTTGGCGGCCCCTCTCACGGCCCTTCGCGGCCCCTTCGTGGCCCTTCGCGGCCCCTCTCGCAGCCCTTCGCGGCCCCCTCGCCGCACTTTGCGGCCCCTTCGCGGCCCTTCGCGGCCCCCCTTTGCGGCCCTTCGCGGCTCTTCGCCGCCCCGTCGTCGCCGCCCCTCCCGCCTCTCCGCGGCCCCCCCCTACTGTTCGCGACGTCCCCGGGCGTCGCCCCTGCTCATCGCGGTGCCCCCTGGGTGCCGTTCCTGCTCGTCGCGGCGCCCCCGGGGTGTCGCCCCTGCTCGTCGCGGCGCCCTGCCCTGCAGCAGCTGCCACGGAGCCCCGCCCTGCAGCAGCTGCCGCGGAAACCCCCCCCCCCCCCCCCTGCCGCCGTAGCTGCCCCGCCCTACAGCAACTGCCGCGGAGCCGCCTGCAGCAGTCGCGGCCCCGCCCTGCAGCAGCTGCCGCGGAGCCCCCCCCTGCTGCAGTCGCGGCCCCGCCCTGCTGCAGCTGCCGCGGAGCCGCCTACAGAAGTCGTGGCCCCGCCCTGCAGCTGTCCCGGCCCCGCCGTCGCCGCCGTCGTGCGCCTACCGTGCTCGCCCGGCGAGCGACTGCCCTTCCCGCCACTGGTGAGCACTTGCCCTACCCGCGCTTCCCGCGCGCCTGCCTTACTAGCGTGCTGCCACACTGCCCTGCCCGTGCTGCTACAACTGTATCTGCTGCTACTGCTGCTGCTACTGCTACTCCTGCTACTGCTGCTCCTGGCGGTGGCCAGATGCAGCTCCAGCGACGTCCGCGTGAGTCCCTCACGCCCCAGCAGCTACGTGCGTGGTACGCTAGTTGGGGTTGTAGGGGTGGCCGCGCTGCTACTTACTGCTGCTACTGCTGCTACTGCTGTTACTGCTGCTAATGCTGCTACTGCGGCTATACTTCTACTGCTGCTCATGGCGGTGGCCAGATGCAGCTCCAGCGACGTCCGCGTGAGTCCCTCACGCCCCAGCAGCTTCGTGAGTGGTACGCTAGTTGGGGTTATAGGGGTGGCCGTGGTGGGAGTCGCCCTGGAGCAGGTCGTTCGGGAGCTTCTTGTAGTGACCAGGTGCAGCGGCAGCGGCGTGCGGTCCTTTCGCCCCAGCAGCTTTGTGAGTGGTACGCTCAGAGTGGAGGGTCACGAAGTACTGCTCGCTGCCCGTACGTCGTTCGCACTGGTGCTCGGGCTGGTCAGCCTTGCGGGACGTTTGGTCACACAGAGTCCCGCTGCTTCTCCCGTCTGAGCGACGCCTGGCGTACAGAGTTTGGCGACGCAGCTGAGCTCCCCGACTGGGTGGAGCTGTTTAGGCAGAGGGTAGATATCTTTGCTCTTGACTATGATGCTATCCTCACTGCCATGTATGCGTTGCCTACTAGTGCTGAGGGTGCCTGTTACCTGTGTGTGCCGCCTGACCCAGGTATAGAGTCTACTGCTCTAGGTGCTGGTGAGTCTGCTGCTCTAGGTGCTGGTGAGGCTGCTGCTCTAGGTGCTGGTGAGGCTGCTGCTCTAGGTGCTGGTGAGGCTGCTGCTCTAGGTGCTGGTGCGTCTCCTGCTCCAGGTGCCGGTGAGGCTGCTGCTCTAGGTGCTGGTGAGGCTGCTGCTCTAGGTGCTGGTGAGGCTGCTGCTCTAGGTGCTGGTGCGTCTCCTGCTCCAGGTGCCGGTGAGGCTGCTGCTCTAGGCGCTAGGGAGTCCACTCCTCCAGGTGCTGGTGAGTCTGCTCTCTTTGGTACTACGCCTGCTGCGGCCTTGCACACTTTCACCCTTGACTCGGGTGCTTCCCGCTCCTTCTTTCGCGACTGCACCACACTCTCGCCGCTCAGTCCGCCAGTAGCAGTCTCTCTGGCTGACCCCTCTGGGGGTCCGGTCCTTGCACACTCCTCCACGGTCCTGCCGTGTCCGGCGGTCCTGTCTGGCTCTCTGTCTGGCCTCCACCTCCCCTCGTTCTCCACGAACTTGGTGAGTGGATCTGACCTTCAGGACGTGTGGGTTGACCAGTTCACTCCTGGAGGTCAGCGGGTGACCCACTGTTCGTGTACTCGGACGGGCCGGCACCTGGCCACGTTCACCCGTCAGCCTGGGTCCAGCCTGTACACCCTGACTACAGTGTCTCCTCCGGTTGCTGAGTCTGGTCGGGTAGCCGCGTCGGGTCAGGTGTTTGCTGCAGCGTCCCGGTCTGGCCCTGAGTCTGCCCCTTGCTCGTGTCGCCTCCTGGCTCACGAGACTCTCCTTTGGCACCACCGCCTTGGTCACCCCTCCCTGCCTCGTCTTCGAGGCATGGCCTCCCGTGTCCTTGTCTCAGGTCTCCCAGAGTCCCTCCCTCCCCTTCCTCCGGGGCCTGCCCCTACCTGCGTTCCCTGCGTCGAGGGCCGGCAGCGCGCCGCTCCTCACTCCTCCGAGTTTCCTCCGACAGAGGCTCCACTGCAGACTCTTCACATGGACGTGTGGGGCCCAGCCCGCGTCCGTGGACAGGGTCACGAGCGTTACTTCCTGCTGGTTGTTGACGACTACTCGCGTTACACCACGGTCTTCCCCTTGCGCCGCAAGGGTGAGGTCACTGAGGTGTTGATCGACTGGATCCGCGCTGCTCGTCTCCAGCTCAGGAAGAGCTTCGGCTCGGACTTTCCTGTTGTGCGTCTGCACTCTGACAGAGGTGGAGAGTTTTCCTCCGACCTTCTGCGAGCTTTCTGTCGGGCGGAGGGCATCCGCCAGACGTTCACGCTTCCGGCCTCTCCACAGCAAAATGGGATTGCTGAGCGCCGCATTGGCATGGTCATGGATGTCGCTCGTACGTCCATGATCCATGCGACTGCTCCCCATTTTCTGTGGCCGTTCGCGGTTCAGTATGCGGCGCATCAGATCAACCTCCAGCCCCAGGTCTCCATGCCGGAGACCACCCCCACTCTGTGGTGGACGGGGAAGGTTGGCGATGTGTCTGTGTTCCGTGTCTGGGGATCTCGAGCTTTCGTCCGTGACTTGTCTGCGGACAAGCTGTCCTCCCGTGCCGTTCCCGGCATCTTCCTTGGCTTCCCCCCTGACGCGCCTGGTTGGCAGTTTTACCACCCCACCTCGCGCCGTGTTCTGTCCTCTCAGGACGTCACGTTTGACGAGTCGGTTCCTTACTACCGTCTCTTCCCCTACCGCACTGCCCCCCTACCCCCCCCGCCGCTCTTCCTCGTGCCAGGTACTCCTCCGGTAGACCCCCTCCCCCCTCAGGGTCCTGCCCCCTCAGGTGTGTCTCAGGTAGACGCAGTCGAGCTTGTTGAGGTAGCTGTTGAATCTGGTGCTGCTAGGGGTGCTGAGCTTGGGGGTGCTGAGTCTGGGGGTGCTGAGCCTGGGGGTGCTGAGCCTGGGGCTGCTGGGTCTGGGGGTGCTGAGACTGGAGGTCCTCCGAGGGTCCCGTCGCGGCGGGAGCCCCTCTCTCCATGGCAGCTTCGTGAGTGGTACGCTCGGCGCTGAAGCCGTGCTGCTGGAGCTGGGGGGCCTACTTCTGGAGGTGCTGCTGGTGCTGGAGCTGCTGGTGGTGCTGCTGGAGGTGCTGCTGGAGGTGCTGCTGGTGCTGGAGCTGCTGGAGGTGCTGCTGGTGCTGGAGCTGCTGGTGGTGCTGCTGGAGGTGCTGCTGGTGCTGGTGCTGCTGAAGGTGCTACTGGTGCTGGAGCTGCTGGAGGTGCTGCTGGTGCTGGAGCTGCGGGAGGTGCTGCTGGTGCTGGAGCTGCTGGAGCCGCTGGTCCTGGAGGTGCTCGTACTGGAGGTACTGGAGCTACTGGGACTGGAGCTGCTGCGAGAGTTGGAGCTGGAGGTGCTGGAGGTGCTGGAGCTGCTGGTGGTGCTGCGGGAGTTGTAGCTGGAGACCCTGGAGCTGAGGGTGCTGGTGCTGTCTCTGCTGGTTCAAGAGGTGCTGCGCGGCCGCGGCCGTACTACGTTCCGCTCCTTCAGCAGGTTCTTGGCCTCCCGCCCTCTACTAGTCCTCCTCCTCCCCTACTGAGTCCAGCGCCTGTCCAGTCGCAGTCCCAGTTACAGCCAGCCTCTCCACTGCCTAGTCCTTCTCCTTACTCTGGGCCGACTAGAGGTCTTACGGAGCGTCGTGAGCCTGAGTCTCGTCCTGCGTCACCTGAGTCTCGTCCAGAGTCGCCTGTCCGCGTTGTCCGCACTGGTCGTCGTGTTCCGCGTGAGCGTCCTCCTCCTGTCCCTGGCACTCACTATATGATTCTGCGTCCTTCCACTGCTCCACAGCGTGTCCCTCTGCCGTCTCCTCCTGCGTCCTCTCTTCCTGACGGTCTGGACCCGGAGTCTGACTCTCTTCGTGCTGCCAGTCCTACTGTCACGCGTTTCCTCGCTACTGTTGTCACTTACCCTTCCTTTGAGTCCACTGCTGCGTCTTCTCTAGTTGCTGAGCTTGTTGACTTTGCTGCCACCTGTCGTCTAGACTACGCCACTAGCCTTGTTGCTGAGTCTGAGTCTGTCTGTCCTCCGTCCGTCGGGGGTGAGTGTGCTCTTGGCACGGACGTCCTTGAGGACAGACAGGAGGAGTTTGAGTGCTTTGCCGCTGCTTTACCTCATCTCGTGTCCATGCTGCTTGCCCCTGAGGGAGACTTGGATGCACCAGACATCCCGACCCCGCGCTCTTACGCAGAGGCGATAGAGGGTCCCTACTCCTCTCAGTGGCAGACAGCCATGGACGCAGAGATGGCTTCCTAGAAGTCCACAGGCACCTACGTCGACGAGGTTCCCCCGCCTGGGGCGAACATCGTCAGTGGCATGTGGATTTTCAGGGTGAAGCGGCCGCCGGGTTCTCCGCCTGCCTTCAAGGCGTGTTACGTTGCACGAGGCTTAAGAGGCTTCAGTCAGCGTGAGGGAGTTGACTTCTTCCAGACCTTCTCCCCTACCCCGAAGATGACCACTCTTCGGGTTCTGCTGCACGTCGCCGCTCAGCGTGACTACGAGCTCCACTCTCTGGACTTCAGCACTGCTTTCCTACAGGGCAGCCTGCACGAGGAGATCTGGCTGCGCCGCCCACCTGGCTTCACTGGGTCGTTTCCTCCTGGTACCCAGTGGAGCCTCCGGCGGCCAGTCTACAGTCTCCGCCAGGCACCCCGTGAGTGGCACGACACACTGAGGACGACTCTTGCTGCTCTTGGGTTTGCTCCTTCTACTGCTGACCCGTCGCTGTTTCTACGCACCGACACCACTCTGCCGCCGTTCTACGTTCTCGTGTACGTAGACGACCTGGTCTTTGCTACTGCTGACACTGAGGCACTCGCCCACGTGAAGTCGGAGCTGCAGAAGAGACACACGTGCACAGACCTGGGTGAGCTCACAAGCTATCTTGGCTTGCGGATCACCCGGGACAGAGCACAACGCACCATTACCTTGACTCAGTCACACATGGTGCAGCAGGTCCTTCAGCGCTTCCGCTTCACGTACTCCTCGCCACAGTCCACTCCTCTGCCTACCGGTCACTCGCTCTCAGCTCCACCTTCGGACGAGTCCGTAGAGCCGAGTGGCCCATATCCAGAGCTTGTGGGCTGCCTCATGTACCTGATGACCTGCACTCGACCTGACCTAGCCTACCCTCTTAGCATTCTGGCACGCTATGTCGCTCCTGGCCGCCACAGGAAGGAGCACATGGATGCTGCTAAGAGGGTGTTGCGCTACTTGTGCAGTACGTCGGGCATGGGGCTCGTGCTTGGAGGGCGAGGTCCAGTTGTCCTCACTGGTCACGCAGACGCTTCTTGGGCTGACGACTTGACTACGCAGCGGTCGTCACAGGGTTACACCTTCAGCCTTGGCTCCGGCTCTGTTTCGTGGCGGTCTACCCGCTCGTCTTCTGTTCTCAGCTCCAGTTGTGAGGCTGAGATCTACGCAGGGGCCATGGCTGCACAGGAGTTACGCTGGCTCACCTACCTGCTGACCGACCTTGGCGAGCCGCCTCGTTCTCCTCCAGTGCTGTACGTCAACAACAAGGCCATGATTGCCTTGTGTCAGGAGCACAGACTGGAGCACAGAACGAAGCACATCGCTCTGCGCTACTTCCTTGCTCGAGAGTTGCAGCAGCGTGGTCAGCTTCGTCTTGCGTACGTGGCCACTCGGGCCAACACTGCTGATGTCTTCACCAAGGCCCTTCAGCCTTGTGATCATCAGCGTTTCTGTACTGTTCTAGGCCTTGTGCCTACTGTGCCTCACTTGCTTACTTCTTGACTCTACTTGTACTGTGATCCTTATATATTTCTACCTGCATGTTTACACTTGCTAGGTTGTGATCACTGTACTTCTTATTGCATTATCAAACTGCATGTGAACTGGTCTTGTGACCACTTGCTTGTGCTCGGAATTTGTGTGGTATCCTTGAGATCCACCCTAAGCTTGCTTTGCTTCTCTTGACTGGTCTTGTGACCTCTTGTTCTCCCCCACTTTGCCTATGGGGGTGTGTCAAACATATATGTTATAGCCTGTTTAGGCTGTAGTGGGTTAGACCTTAGGGGGTACAGTTTCCTAGGGTTTCATATTTGTACCCATCTCATTTCCTAGTCAATTCATTCCTCGTATTATTCTCACACGATTAGGTAAGGGGGGAGGGTACAAGAAAGTCGAGAGAATGGTTGTACCCTCTAGGGATAACCCCTACACAGCCTACAAAGCTATAAACATATAAAGCGTTTTGACAGCACCCTCAAACTATGCCGTGGCGTATTGTGAATGTAGATGAAGTTGGCCCAACAACCACGTGCGAATCCCCTTCTGGGGGACTGGCAGAAGTCGCTGGCACGGGGGTTTGATCGCGGAACTCGGCCTACCAAATGCGTGGAAACACGAATGTTGAATTATGACAGTTCCAGTGTTGATTTATGTAAGGAAATTTCCTTTTCCTTACTTCGCGCCCCTAGTTACCGCGTACATGACCATTCCCGCCACCGGCATCCAACAGTGAAACGTTACCCGCTCGCGACACTCGCCTTGACCACGACTGTGTTCACGACGCGACCTAACCTCACGGTTCGGCTGGTAACCCGCGCTCCGGACCTCCACCTCGACATTTCCCAACCTCGGCGCTAGGCCCGTAGCGCACCCCAATTTCTCGCGTTACCGTTACCACGCTAGCTTCGCTATATATTTTTCGCTCATGCCTTCGCTCAATGTATTGTTTTGCTTCGATAGTGCAATTCTCGCTCGCTCGCTCAATTGCACTCGTAACACTTGGTCTTCAGAGCCTACGATCTCTTCTCGGACCGCACCCACACCTTCGCTTCCCCACTATCTCAATTTTTAGAGGGGGTAGACATCTCTCAGTGTTCAGGCACCGCCACTCGAAGTGCTCTCTCGGAAGCACAGACGGCCACGACTGAGGCTCTCGCTGAGCTTGCCCGACACCCCCGCCATGGCCGAACTCAATCTCGCGACGTTGACGCAGGAGCAGCTTGACCAGCTCGTACGCCAACTCGAAGATTCGGCGCTCGAAATTGCAACACTCACGGCGGAACGTGACTCCGCCCGCCTGCAATCAACGGTGAACACACCAGCACCAACACCGACATCTGCAAATGCACCTGCGCAATCGGACGAGCCGATTGTCATCTCATCCAGCACACCGTCACAACACGACAGCGTGGGACAGCGCTCAAGCACAGCCAGTGATGGCGCCACCCAATCAATGCCTGGCATGGAGAGGAACAGGGCTGCACCAAACACGAGCGGGCCTCGTGAAGCCCGTCGTCACGTCGAGTTTGCAGCAACAAGCGGTCACGACAACATGGTAGCACCGATGCCGCTCAAGCCGCAGCGCCCGCCCTGCTTCGATCCTAGCCAACGCGGAGGTCCGACAGTTCAATCGTGGGTCTTCACGATGAACGTCTTCTTCGACGCGAATTACGTCGAGTCGGACGCAGCGAAGATACGATACGCTGTTTCGCTGCTACGGGGCCCCGCCATGGACTGGTGGCGAGTCATTGTGACGTCGCCACGCGCCTACGAGCCGCCGTCGCAAGAGGAAGGGCCCGCGGGTCCAGCCGTCACCTGGAGTTCGTTCTGCGAAACCGCCCAGTACAACACGTGGGATGCGTGGTGCGCAGGGCTTCGGGCGCGCTTCGAGCCGATCGCGGCTTCTATTTCGGCGCGTAAAAATTTGCGTACTTGGCGACAGCTTGGATCGGTCCAAGATTACACGAGCGGTTTTCTCGCACTATGCGAGCAAGTCGGTTACATGCACGAGACGGGTCGGGTGGACCGTTATGTCGGAGAGTTGAAACCGGACATCTCGCACGAAATCATGCTACGCGGGCTATCGAATTTCAACGAAATCCTCATGCTTGCCGAGAAAATCGACATTTTGCGCCGTCCGAGACCGGGGTCCTACTACGGACATCGTCCTCGAGGACTGATCGAGCACGCCACTGTACATGCCGTTGCGGCAAACACAGCTGCTGCGCAATTTAAGGGGCGGTGTTTTGCTTGCATCAGGCCGGGCCACCGCAAGAGCGACTGCCCAGAGGAGCTGTGTCGGAAATTCACTCCCTTGCTCGTCTCCTCTGCTGCTTCCCTGCCTTGCCTTATGACCCCAGCCCTTCTCTCCCTTGTGCCTCTCTCTCGCACAGGCCTTGTACCTCTCTGCCGCTTCCTTGAGTGTTGGTGCTCTCCCTTGTTCTTCCTGAGTTGCTTGAGTTCTCCTTAGGTAGCCGGAGTGAAAATCCCACTTGCCCCCTCTGGAGCTAGCTCGGGCTCCTGCTCGCTCTGCTCCAGACACCCGGCGCTCCTGGTGCGTGCTCGCGCGGTGTTGGTAACATGATCTCGGACTCGCCTGCCCAGCTGGTTCTCCAGCACCACCACTCCTGAGTCCCGTGCTTCCACCACTCGCCAGCGCTCTTCACTGAGCCCTCGGTCCAGCACATGCTATCGTGCAGTGCGGCGGTACACTTCTTGCCCCTCCCGCGCTGGTGCCCCCCTTGGCGGGCGCCCCCCCCCAAGCCTCTGTCGGTAGTGCTGTGCATCTCGCAGTTGCGCGACGTGCAAGTTCTCGAGGGCTGCTGGCAGGAGTGAACGCAGGTAGTCTCCCCTCACCTTAGCCAATGCCGCCCAGAGTTCTGGAGCCCCGGCGGTCACCACTTCGGTCAGCACTCGCGGAGCTCCTACGGGCAGGATGGGGTCTCGCCCATACAGCAGATAGTAGGGCGAGACATCTCGCAGGGCCGCCTGCTTGCTGAAGCGGTACCCAGCCGCCACCCAGTGCAGATCGGCATCCCAGGTGCGGTGATGGGCCTCTCCATACGCGCGCAGGCCTCGCTTCAGGGTCTGCACCATGCGCTCAGTCAGGCCATCCGCTTGAGGGTGATAGGGTGAAGTCCTTCTGTGCGTGATTCCGATCGCCGTCAGTGCCTGGTCAAACTCTCCACGGAACTCCGTTCCTTGGTCGGTGAGGACCTCGCCACATGCCCCCATCCTGGTGAGCACCTGCTCCGTGAATGCCTCCGTCACCAGGGCTGCGCTCTTGCTGCTGAGGGCGCGGACCTCCACCCACTTGCTCACGTGCTCAATCATGACAAGGATGTACTTCTTGCCCCTGCGGGTGATCTGCAATTCTCCTGCCATGTCAAGGGACCAACGGTAACCCAGCCCGCGAATGGGTAGTGACTGCAGTTCTTGCTGGCCCCGCTCCAGTTGTGCTCGGTTCCTGTCACACGCCTCGCATTGCCCCACCTGCTCCCGGATCTGCCTCGCCATGCCCGCCCACCACCAGCCCGTGTTCACCAATTGGGTGGTCCTCACATGCCCATAGTGCCCCAGCTGAGTGTGAACTCTCCTGATGATGCTTTCACCTGCCTTCTCCTGCCCTGATGAACCAGTTTCCACCCCTCTCGCGTCCTTAGCTGCACCTGCCCTGCGTACCACCTGCACCCCTCTCGCACGCGCCCGTTCTGACACCTCTTCCTCCGCCTCACTCTCGCCTCTGAGCCAGCGCAGTGTCTCGGTGTCCGCCCACACGTCTGGCGTGCCCCTCGCTTCTGGCTGCAGCCCCGCCTGCTTTTCCACCTCCCTCGCCAATGCCATCAGACAAGCCTCTGGTTCCGCTGCTGGAGGGTTACGTGACAGCCCATCCATGTGCTGCAGGGTGCGTCCTGGGCGGTGCTTGATGATGAAATCAAATTCCTGCAACCGCATTGCCCAGCGTGCATTTCTTCCTGTCAAGCTGTGGTTGGTCATGAGCCAGAGAAGGGGCTGGTGATCTGTGACTAGGGTGAACTCTCGTCCCTGCAGGTACACACGGAAATGTGTGACAGCCCAGACCGCCGCCAGCCCCTCCCCTTCGTACGAGCTGTAGTTTGTCTCGGCCGCGTTACAGCTGCGGCTGGCGAAGGCCACCACCCTCTCTCCCATCTCGGTCTGCTGGCACAGCACTGCTCCCATGCTGGCGCTGCTCCAGTCAGTGTACAAGGTGAACCTCCCCTCTGGCTTTGGCAGTTGCAGAACTGGTCCCGTCTTCACCGCCTCCAGCAACTCCCTTAGTGCCCCCTGCTCCGTCTCTCCCCACTTCCACGCCACGTCCTCCCTGAGCAGCTGATTCAGACACGCGGCCCTCTTGCTGAAATTTGGCACGAACTTTCTATAGTAGTTCAGAAAGCCTAGGATAGCGCGTAGCGTGGTCCGACTCTCGGGTACTGCCAGTTTGTCCAGCACCGCCACCTTGGCCTGTTGAATTGTCATCTGCCCCCCGCAGACCTCAAAGCCCAGATACAGCACCGCCAGGGAGCCGAACTTGCATTTCTTGGGGTGACATGTGAGCCCTGCCCCCCGTACGGCCTCCAACACCAGCTTCACGTGCGTCACATGCTGTTCTGCGGTCTCACTGTACACCACCACGTCATCGATGTAGCAGGCGGCGCAGTGCTGCAGACCGCGCAGCACTTGATCCATCGCTCTCTGAAAGACCGCCGACGCGTTCTTCAGACCGAAGGGCATGAACAGCCATTCGTAGAGGCCATCCGGCCCATGAAAAGACGTCTTCCGCACATCCGCCGCTGCTATCCGGATCTGGTTGAACCCCTGGCGAAGGTCCAGGGTGCTGAACACCCGCGCACCTTGCAGTTTGTCAAAAAACTCTTCCGGGGTTGGCATGGGGTATCGGTCTGGCACTGTCAGCTTGTTTAGGTCCCGATAGTCGCCGCACATGCGTCGTGACAGGATTTCCCCCGTGAGCTCTTTCCTCGCTGCGACCTCGGTGGCGGCTGCATACTCTGACTCTGAGGGCCGAATGAGTCCTGCCGCCAGCAACTCGCGACATTTTTCTTGGCAGATCTCCAGGTCCCCTGGGCTCATCCTCCTCTTGCGCTGGTACACTGGGATTTCTTCGGTGAGCTTGATTTCCAGCTCTCTTCCCGTGTACTTGCCGAGCTCGAACAGCGTGAAGGCGAATGCCTGCCTGTTGTCCTTCAGGATCACCCATAGCTGCTCCTTCAGCTCTCCCTGCACTCCCTCTCCGATCTCCCAGAGCACCTCTGTGCTCTCCTCGCAGCTACCGGATGGAGCCGTGGGCTGCTGAGTTTTCCTCCGCCCTTCGCTCTGCTCGCTGCCCCCGCCTGGTCCTGGCGGGTTGCTTGACTCTTGCTGCCCTGGGTCCTCCTCCCTTGGCGCTGCGGGAGGTTCAATCCAGCTCTCTGCCGCCGCCGTCTCTCCGCCTGGCCCCACCTCTCTTGCCATCAGCGCCCAGCCCCGCTCGCGTTGCTGCTGCCTCTCCACCTGGATCTCCAGCAGATGCTGCTCCGCCCTTTGTTGGCTCGCGACCACCTTGTCCTCGGTGTCGTCGTCCGGTCCTCCCACCTCGGCCTCCATCTCCAGCTGCTTGGTCGCCAAGTGCATCTGAATGACATGCACTAACCAGTGTATGGCCTCCGCATCCATAGCTCTGCCCAGGGCCTCCCTCCTCTGGGCCTCCTCCACTCCTGGTGCTGCGGTAGCTCCTGGTATGAACCCCATCGCCAGTTCCCGTTCCGCCGCCGAGGGCTCCTCCCACCTGCCCTTCACGCTGTCATAGACCATACCGGGCCCTGGCAGCCCTTCGCTCCAGACGAAGCCGTGCGACTCCGGCCGTGCCACCAGCGTGGGCCACGCCTCCCTGGGCAGACCAGGCTCATTGCATTGGAACTGGCTGGGGTGATCCGGCTTCAGCACTGGGGCCGGCGTGCGGTGCGGCTCCAGGATGTCCTCTACGGGGTGGGGCTGCGGCCGTTCTGTCTGGATCAGTTCCATCCTCAGATTCCCTTCTGGGATGCCGTTCTGCCAGTAGCGCCTCACTCGGTGTGCGTAGGAACCCTGCTGCACCGCATCCCAGGCCACTCCTGCCCCCAGTTCTGCCGCCACCAGCTCCAGCATGCGCCTCACTGGCTCCCTGCAGTCGGTGGAGAAATCCGGGTTCTCCAGGATGTATAAGTATTCCCCGTGCTGCTGGTAGATCAGCTTCATGACCCGCAGCAGTTCCAGGAATAGCTCTGAGCGCGGGTCTTCCAGCCCCCGCCCCTTTCCGGCCCTTGACACCCCTTGGCACTCCCAACCTGCCACCAGCAGGTCCACGCGTCCCCAGCGTTCCACGTCTGCCTGTGATACTTCACGGATGTCGTGGATCATTTCTTCTTCGACCTCCGTCTCCACCCCGCACATGAGCTGTGATGGGTACAGTGCTCCTAGCCTCCTGGCGTGCTGCATCGCCATGCGGCGGACCACCGGATCCAGCTCCACCAGCACCCACTTCTTCACTTTGCATCCCGCCTTCAGGGCTGCCGCTAGTCCAGTGCCTATTCCGCCGAAGAGCTCTACAACCGTCAGGTGCTGTTGCAGCCTTTCCAGGTCTGTGAGGCGCGGTGGCAGCACCAGTGGGCGTGGGCTCCGTTCCTCCTCCACCAGCCTTGTCTCCCTCTCCAGCACGTACTGCTTCCAGGACCAATCCTCCAGGCGTTCCTCCATCTCGGCCATCCTTGCGCTGAAGGCCTCCCGTGGCTCCCGCTTCACGAAATGCACCGGCAGCGTGCCCACCGGACTGTCGTCACGCCAATACTGTGTCAGGTAGAGCACCTTCTCCTGCCATGTGCAGATGGTGGCGCCGACGCGGTACAGCAGCTCCATCCCGATGAGTAGATCGTAGTCCTCCGACGGCGTCACCCCGCACCTCACCCTGATGCGGCACTCATTCTTCGTCCCTGGCTGTAAAATTACTTCCACCGGCATCCGAGTGCTGGGCATCCACTTCGGCTCCCCACCTTCCGCCGTCATCACCAGAATCCCGCGATCCGTGAGCCTGTTTGGCAGATCCAGCTCTAGCTTCTGCGCCAGCCCTTTACCCAGCAGGATGTGGTGCGCCCCTGTGTCAATGATGGCGTGCGCCACCGTCACTCCGCCCACCGTGATCCCTCCCTTCTCTATCGTCAGGACGGACGGCTGGCAGGCCATCCTTTCCCTGGGATGCCTTTCCGCCGTCATTTCTTGTTCCGGCTCTGCCGCGTATCCTCTGAACCTTCGGACCACTCTTGCGGGAGGCTCGACCGGGTCCCGCCCGTCGCTGCGCAGTCGTATCTCCTCTCTCTGCCGAGGGGCCCCCACCATCAGCACGAACTCGGCCTCGCTCCCTTCTCCCTCGTCCTCTCCCTTGGCCAGCATCGCAGCCTCCTTCTGCACTCCCCCTTCCACTTCTCGGATTCTTGCCTGCAGTTGGCGTAGCTGGATCTCCAGCTCCTCCTTGCTCTTGGGCCCCGCTGATCCTGGCCGCCTGCTGTAACAGACTTGGGTGCGATGGCCCCGTCTCCCGCAGTTGTCACAGCTTGGGACCTCCGGGCACTCTCGCCTCATGTGGCCTTCCTTCTTGTAGTGGTCGCATGTCGGTGCACGGGTGCAATCTCGCTGTAGATGTCCTTCCATGCCGCAGCGGTGGCACCTCCGAGTCTCCGTCTCGCGCCCTCCTCGCCGGATCCCGGAGTCCCCTGTGGTAACAGCCGTCCACGCCGCTCGTCGCCGATCCTCCGCCGGCGCCTCGACTCGTTCCATCTCGTAGAGGCGCAGTCCCAGCTCATGCTTCTTTGCCAGCTCGTACGCCTGCTCGAGCGTTGCGGTCGGCCCCATCTCGAAAATCCTCCCGCGCACTTCTCTCGCCACTCGTTCCTCCAGACTGGTGAGAAACTTCGTTACCAGCCTCCACTCATCCTTGGACTCCATGTCCGAGGCGAGTTCCCGAAGCCGCCCGTAGTTAGCCAGCAGGGACTCCCCCGGCTTGCGGCGGAACGATGAGAACTCCCGCATGCGCTCTGGCGTCTGCACTGGGAAGTGCCGACACAGCATCGCGAAGAACTGCGGGACTACCTCCCATGTCACTCCCGCCGTCTGCCCCGCTTCTCCCAACATGCGCTCGAGCTCCATGCCATTCGCTGTCTCCGCCTCTCCCGTCACCGTATTGGATAGACCTCGGAAGAAGTCTTCAGGCTCCAGTCCGTCCTTCATCCACCGGTACTGCGCGTTGCGTATCTGCATCATGTAATTCTTCAGGGTGCTGCCCGTCCCGGGAGTGCCCGTGAAGCGCTCGGGGATCTCGATCTTGGGTAAGGCGGCGTAGCGTACTGGTCCACGTATCACTTCTGTGCCTCGATGTTCCGAGAGAGACAGGTGACTCGTCTGCAGCAGCAGCTCCGTGACCGTGACCTCATCCTCCGTGTTGAGCACCGCCTCTCCGGTGGCCGTCAATTCCGCTGATGACGGTCCCCTCATATTCCCATGCTCGCCCAGGCTTCCGCTCGGCAGGTCACCCAGGCTGTGCCTCCGATGGGGCGCCGTGTAGATCTCGCCGCCCGCACGGCTTCCAAATACTCCGCCGGGCGCGTTCCCTTCCGTCCCTGCAGCATCCCCGGCCCGCCAGCTGGGGTTGGCCATGCTTGAGGCTTGCAGCGGCACCTCGTATCGTCTGCCTGACCTAAGCAGCATACACCGCTCTCTCTGCCCCGTCGTGAGATTCCCTTCGTTGTATGTCAGAAAGTCTCACTAACCCTTATACTGCTTGACTCATGGCTTCCGCCTGGGCACTGATGCTCGTGTTTGGTTTAACGAGATTACATTGCTGAAGCAGAAAACATACAACGAAGCATCAGACACTAGTGTTCAGGAGGACTATGTACAAGATGGGCCCAAACCCTAGCACCTGACCCTCAGCAGTAAACGACAAGCAAACATCACTTCCTAGCATAGCTCGCGCCACCGAGCACTATGTACATGCCAACAGCGGCTTGCAGCTGCATGAGCTCCAGTTGGGGTCTTTGGCCAGGTGTCACACTGCCTTGCATGTGGTCTTGCAACCCCCGCCAGCTGTCGAACCTGCTGCCCTTATACTCGTTGGTAGCATCTGCCCTGCAAGGAAGAACATTTACAAGCTTATACAAGGAGAAACATGCACACCCCACCCCACCCCATCATACGCAGGCACACCCCGTTTCGCTACTCGCTTATCGTACAAGTATGTACAGTACCGCTCGTGACACCGCTGCTCACCCCACTGATTCACCACAACGCCTGTTGCCTCGCTTGATGCCACTCCAATATCCTCGAAATGCGTGTTGCTGATCGCTTTCTTACGCCGAACAACCTTTGCTGGCTCGGTCAGTACTCCGCCCTCATGGTCGGTGTATTATCGTGACAGCTGAGACGTCGTGGAGAAGAGCAGGGGAGGGAGTCTGGGAGGCAGTGAAACGCCAACTGTCAGTAGAGATCGAGCCCACTACTGACGAGACTCACCGCTCGCCCGACCCCACTGACCCTCACCGAGTCACAGTATCGATTCACGCCATCGATCGGGCTCGGATGAATAAGGAGGGTACATCGACGGATTGCCCAATACTGATATACGGGGAAATACAGGGGACAGCAGTGAAGAGTTTTATAGACGGAGGAGCAAGTCACAGCTTAGTTAATACCGCCACCACACGGAAACTGCAACTGAGACTTAGTCGCTGTTTACCGGAGATCGACGCACGTTTAGTGGACGGCACGCCACTGGCCATACGGGAGAAAGTGGAGAGAGTGAAAGTTCGCTGCGGGGTAAATTTCGGGTATACACAGGAAATGCTCGCGACGACACTGGATGAGCACGACATTTTACTGGGGCATGATTGGCTGAGACGCTACAACCCGCGAATTGATTGGACGATGGGTAGCTGCACGGTGCGAAGTAGTGGTAACTGGGTCGAACTACCTCGCTGGCGGTCACCCGAGTCTTCGACGGTCCACGTCAACACCATCACGATGAAACGGGCTGTCGCCGCTGGAGCTGACGTGTACGCGGTGGGTATTGCATTGGTGGGAGAAGCCGAGCATCCGAGTGATTTTCAGAAACTGCTAGCAACCGTCCTGCCCGAACTACAGGAACTACTAAAACGGTACCCGGTGATTTTTCCGGACGATTTACCGGAAGGATTGCCACCTCAGCGAGCACACTACCACCGCATAGAACTAGAACCAGGGGCACAGCCAACCGTACAGCGACAGTTCAGACTGACACAGCCCAAGCTCGACGAACTGAGGAAGCAGTTAGATTACCTGTTAGAGAAAAAAATAATTCGACCGAGCTCGTCGCCGTTCGCCGCACCGATACTGTTCACACAAAAAAAATACGGAGGATTTCGCATGTGTATCGATTACCGCGCACTGAACCGGGTAACAGTCAAGTCGCATTATCCCATCCCCCGCGCCGACGAACTGGTAGATCAACTGCGAACAGCACATGTCTTTTTGAAAATTGACGTACGAGGGGGTTACCATCAGATTAGGGTCGAACCATCGGACTGCGCCAAGACGGCATTTAGAACTCGGTACGGGTCCTTCGAATATACAGTAATGCCATTCGGGCTGACCAACGCACCGGCAACTTTTCAAATGACCATGAACGAGGCGTTTAGGCCACTTTTAGATATATGCGTAATAGTTTACCTCGACGACAACTTGGTCTACAATCGCGACAAGCAACAGCACTTAGTAGACTTGGAAGCGGTGTTTAAAATTATAGACGAGCACATGCTACTGACAAAGGGTTCCAAGTGCGAGTTCTTCCAGGATAGGTTAGAATTTTTGGGACCCGTTATTTCGGAGGCTGGGGTTGAAATCGACCCCAAGAAGCTGGCCACGGTAAAAGCGTGGCACCCCCCGACAAATATCACGGAGCTGCAGAGTTTCTTAGGGTTCGTTAATTATGTCAGAATGTTGTATTTGTCTAGCCTGCAGTGGGGTACTCTATAGCGAGTACAGCCCAATCTAGGGTTTCCTATATGTACTCAACTGCTTGCTAGTGCAACCCCTCTTTCTTGTTCTAAACTTCTTCTTGCTATTCTGACATGGTATCAGAGCAGGTCGATCCCCTTGGGTCGATCCTGTGGGTGGGCCCACCACCTAAAGCTTCCGCTGCTCTACTTCCTGTCGTGCGCCTCGGGCGCGCGACGACTTCTTCCTGCCGTTTCTGGCGTTTTTCATCCCACCGTGCGCTCGGGGCGCGCGGCGGTTTTCTGCCCGCCGACCGCCCCGTGGCGCGCGGCGGTTTTCTGCATGGCGCGCCCCCCCCCCCGTCGACCGTCGCGTCGCCCCCGGGGACCAGCGCGCGCCCCCCGTCGACCCTCGCGTCGCCTCAGGGGACCCGCGCGCACCCCCCCACCGTCGGATCGCGCGCTGCCCCGCTGGACCCGCGTGACGCCCTGCGGGATCCGCGCGCTGCCCCACCGTCGACCCTCGCGTCGCCCCCGAGGACCCGCGCGCTGCCCCGCTGGACCCGCGCGCCGCCCCTGGAACCGCGCACGACCCCCGCTGCCCCGTCGCGGCGCCTTGGGGAGCCGCGCGCGGCCCCCCCGCTGTCCCATGGTGGCGCCCTGGGGGCCGCGCGCCGTCCCCCCGAGCCGTCCCCCGCGCTCGTGCCCCGTGCCACCCGTTTTAGGGTTTGGGGGTGGCGAGTGCGGGGGTGGCGGTTCTGGGGGTGACGGGTGTGTGAACCGTCCCCTACTCCTCCTCCTCCTCCGTCTCCCACTGCTGCAGCTGCCGCTGAGGGGGGTGGGTGTGTGGGAGCCGAGGGTTTAGGGTTTAAGGGGGGTGCCGTGGGAGTGGAGCTAGGGTTTCAGCAGGGGGTGTGTGAGAGGGGTGTGGGACGGTCGAGGGAGGTTGAGCGGAGGCTGCTGTCTTGTCGTCCGCAGCGCCTGTAGTCCGGGGCGCACTGTCCTGGTAGCCCAGAGAGTCTGCTGCGCCTGTCGCCCGTGGGTCCGTTGCTCCTGTAGCTCCTCGTAGCCCGTGAGCCAGTTACTCCAGTAGTCCGGGGCGCACTGTCCCGGTAGCCACTGTGCCAGCAGCTCTTGTTGCCCGTGTGTCTGCAGCTTCAGCCGCCGTCTCTCATCTTCTCTCCTCTCACAGTCCCTCCTCCTCCTCACTTGCCCGCTGTGATTACCTCTAGCTTTGCTTATTATTGTGAACTCCTGCTATACCTGCTCATTGTGCTGATTACACCCCACTTTGGCTATGGGGGTGTGTCAGAATGTTGTATTTGTCTAGCCTGCAGTGGGGTACTCTATAGCGAGTACAGCCCAATCTAGGGTTTCCTATATGTACTCAACTGCTTGCTAGTGCAACCCCTCTTTCTTGTTCTAAACTTCTTCTTGCTATTCTGACAAATTATGTACGTCGGTTCGTCCCCGACATGGCACGGTTAACTGCGCCAATGGCGGATTTGATGCGGAAGGGAGTCGCTTTTACGTGGGGGGAAAAAGAGCATGCTGCCTTCTTTGCCCTGAAAAATGTTCTCTGTTCACCGCCCGTCCTGCGCATTGCCGACCCACACCGCCCATTTGAAGTAGTTACAGACGCAAGCGACGTCGCCATCGGAGCAGTACTGCTACAGGATTTCGGCAACGGCCTACAACCCATTGCATACGAGTCATGAAAACTGCATCCACCTAAGAAAAATTACCCGATACACGACCGCGAAATGCTCGCGATCGTGCACGCGTTCAAAGTCTGGCGCTGTTACTTGACCGGCGCAGACGTGACAGTACAGACAGACCACAAATCACTACAGTACCTCCGCGCACAGCCCCACCTCAACCCACGACAGGTTCGTTGGCTCGACTTCCTCGAGTCAATTTTCCACTACACGGTCACCTACAAAAAGGGGGCATCGAACATCGCCGACGCACTGACCCGCCCCGCTGCCCAAATCCACGCCATACTACTCCCCCAGACCAGCCCACTGCTCACAGGACTATTTACCCACGGCTACCAAACATACCCGTTCTTCACCGGAGGAAATTCACAGCAGTTCGCAGCAGCAAAAGGGGTGTATTACGTAAAAGCCGGCACTGATAGGATCTGGGTACCGGGCTACACCCTACTACGGGAAATACTGCTTTAGGAGGCACATGACGGAGTCACCTCATGACATTTCGGAGTAGAAAAAACACGACAGCAGCTGCAGCGATATTATTACTGGCCCGAGATGCTGATCGACGTGCAGAGACACGTGGCATCGTGTCCCACCTGCCAGCTCATGAATTCGTCACGACAGCGACCAGCAGAACAGTTGCAGCCGATACCACCCCCAGAGGGTGCTTGGCAGCAGGTGACGATGGACTTCGTCACAGGGTTACCGACTGGAGCAAGTGGGAACGACGCGATCCTGCTCGTCGTCGATCGGCTGACGAAGATGGCACATTTCGCAGCCTGCAAAAAATCAATCACAGCCGAAGAAACCGCCCGCCTCTTCATCGCCACCGTCGTTCGACTGCACGGGACACCAGCAGCGATCATCAGCGACCGCGACACGAAATTCACCAGCAACTTCTGGCGGAACCTGTGGCAGCAGTTCGGCACGCGACTACAGTTCAGTTCATCTTACCACCCCGAAACTGACGGACAGACAGAACGGACAAATCAGACCATGGAACAGCTAATCCGAGCCACGTGCGACGACCCAACTACGTGGGAACAGCAACTGCCACTCATCGAGTTCGCATACAACAACTCGCCATCCGCCACGACCCAACAGTCACCTTTCTACCTGGACTACGGACAAGACCCCATAGTACCCATGACCCCGAATCCTGACAACCCGGTGCCACGCGCGCAACAATTCGCAGAAATATTACAGGCAGCACGGACCCGAGCAGCAAAAGAAATAAAGAATTCAAACCTCATCGCTAAGCGGAACGCCGACCGCCACCGCCGCCCCGTCATTTACCAACCCGAACAAACCAGGTATTACTTGACACTCAAAACCTCCGCCTACCCATCACTCCGAAACTCCGCCCCCGATATTGCGGGCCATTTCGTATCAGCCACATGATCACCCCCGTCACCGTCCACCTCCTCCTCCCTGCTGACTGGTACGCCAGCCCGTCGTTTCACGTCAGCCTGCTTCGCCCGTATGTTCCATCCACCAGCCAACTGCCTCGCAACCGCCCCGCCAGCATGACACGACCGCCGACAGAGCCAATCATCACACCCGAAAAAATACTGAGCCACCGAGTTCGTGACCCACGGGGAGCCCGCAGGATCAACGCACGCCCACCAAAGACAACTGGGTCCCCCTGGATAGAATCGAGAACCACCCTGTCCTCACCGAGTACCTGTACACGCACTCTCGTAATGATGGCCTCCTTAGGGAGGGGGGTAGTGTAAGGAAAATCCGTTTTCCTTACTTCGCGCCCCTGCTTACCGCGCACATGACCATTCCCGCCACCGGCACCCAACAGTGAAACGTTACCCGCTCGTGACACTCGCCTCGACCACAACTCCCGCCACTGTTCATGACGCAACCCAACCTCACGGTTCGGTAGGTAACCCGCGCTCCGGACCTCCACCTCGACATTTCCCAACCTCGGCGCTAGGCCCGTAGCGCACCCCAATTTCTCGCGTTACCATTACCATGTTAGCTTCGCTATATATTCTTCGCTCATGCCTTCGCACAATGTATTGTTTTGCTTCGATATTTCAATTCTCGCTCGCTCGCTCAATTGCACTCGTAACATTTACCATGAATGTTTTTTATGCCATGACACGCACCCACCCCCACCAAACCCTTCAATCCGTCTCCGCCAGTTAGTTCTCAATAGTGTCAATTCCTTGCTTTCAGTAGGTGATAGCCCGCAAGAACTGGTGCTGGAAAGTCCTGCTACTTGATTTTGTTAGAATGAACAAGTGTGTGTGAACTAGCAGAAAGTTGGGTACAAGTAGGAAACCCTAAGTTCGTTGTACCCCCTAAGGCTAAACCCACTATAGCCTACACAATGTAAACATATAATGTTTGACACACCCCCATAGGCTAAGTGGGAGACAACCAGATGGTCACAAGACCAGTCAAAGCAAGGCAAAGCAAAGCAGATTGATAATAAACAAGAGGTACAGTGATCACAACCTAGCAAGTGTAAGCATGCAGGTATATATATAGAGATCACAGTACAAGCAGAGTCAAGAAGTGAGCAAGTGAGGGACAGTAGGCACAAGGCCTAGAACAGTACAGATTCGCTGATGATCACAAGGCTGAAGCGCCTTGGTGAACACATCAGCAGTGTTGGCCCGAGTGGCCACGTACGAAAGACGAAGCTGACCACGCTGCTGCAGCTCTCGAGCAAGGAAGTAGCGCAGAGCGATGTGCTTCGTTCTGTGCTCCAGTCTGTGCTCCTGACACAAGGCAAGGGCGGCCTTGTTGTCGACGTACAGCACTGGAGGAGAACGAGGCCGCTCTCCCAGGTCGGTCAGCAGGTAGGTGAGCCAGCGAAGCTCCTGGGCAGCCATGGCTGTGGCGTAGATCTCAGCCTCACAACTGGAGCTGAGAACAGAGGAAGAGCGTGTAGAACGCCAAGAAACTGAGCCAGAGCCAAGGCTGAAGGTGTAACCCTGAGACGACCGCTGAGTAGCCTGGTCGTCAGCCCAAGAAGCGTCTGAGTGTCCAGTGAGGACAACGTCGCGCCGTCCTCCAAGCACAAGCCCCATGCCCGACGTACTGCACAAGTAGCGCAACACCCTCTTAGCGGCATCCATGTGCTCCTTCCGGTGACGGCCAGGAGCGACATAGCGTGCTAGGATGCTAAGAGGGTAGGCTAGGTCAGGTCGAGTGCAGGTCATCAGGTACATGAGGCAGCCCACAAGCTCTGGATACGGGCCACTCGGCTCTACGGACTCATCCGAAGGCAGAGCTGAGAGCGAGTGACCGGTAGGCAGAGGAGTGGGCTGAGGCGAGGAGTACGTGAAGCGGAAGCGCTGAAGGACCTGCTGCACCATGTGTGACTGAGTCAAGGTGATGGTGTGCTGTGCTCTGTCCCGGGTGATCCGCAAGCCAAGATAGCTTGTCAGCTCACCCAGGTCTGTGCACGTGTGTCTCTTCTGCAGCTCCGACTTCACGTGGGCGAGTGCCTCAGTGTCAGTAGTAGCAAAGACCAAGTCGTCTACGTACACGAGAACGTAGAACGGCGGCAGAGTGGTGTCGGTGCGTAGAAACAGCGACGGGTCAGCAGTAGAAGGAGCAAAACCAAGAGCAGCAAGAGTAGTCCTCAGTGTGTCGTGCCACTCACGGGGTGCCTGACGGAGACCGTAGACTGGCCGCCGGAGGCTCCACTGGGTACCAGGAGGGAACGACCCAGTGAAGCCAGGTGGGCGGCGCAGCCAGATCTCCTCGTGCAGGGTGCTCTGTAGGAACGCAGTGCTGAAGTCAAGGCAGTGGAGCTCGTAGTCACGCTGAGCAGCGACGTGCAGCAGAACCCAAAGAGTGGTCATCTTCGGGGTCGGGGAGAAGGTCTGGAAGAAGTCAACTCCCTCTCGCTGACTGAAGCCTCGTGCAACGTAACGCGCCTTGAAGACAGGCGGAGAACCCGGCGGCCGCTTCACCCTGAAAATCCACATGCCACTGACGATGTTCGCCCCAGGTGGGGGAACCTCGTCGACGTAGGTGCCTGTGGACTTCCAGGAAGCCATCTCTGCGTCCATGGCTGTCTGCCACTGAGAGGAGTAGAGACCCTCCATTGCCTCTGCGTAGGAGCGTGGGGTCGGGATGTCTGGTGCATCCGGGTCTCCCTCAGGGGCAATCAGCATGGACACGAGATGAGGTAAAGCAGCAGCAAAGCACTCAAACTCCTCCTGTCTGTCCTCAAGGACGTCCGTGCCAAGAGCACACTCACCCCCGACGGACGGAGGACAGACAGACTCAGACTCAGCAACAAGGCTAGCGGCGTAGTCTAGACGACATGCGGCAGCAAAGTCAACAAGCTCAGCGACTAGAGCAGACGCAGCAGAGGACTCAAAGGTAGGGTCAGTGACAACAGTGGCAAGGAGACGCGCGACAGTAGGACTGGCAGCACGAGTAAGGTCTGACGGCGGGTCAGCAACGTCAGGAAGAGAGGACGCAGGAGGAGACGGCAGAGGGACGCGCTGTGGAGCAGTGGACGGACGCAGGGTCATAGTGAGTGCCAAGGACAGGAGGAGGACGCTGACGCGGAGCACGACGACCAGCGCGGACAGCCCGGACAGGCGACTCTGGACGCGACACAGGCGACTCTGCACTAGACTCAGGCGACGGAGGACGAGACTCAGGCTCACGACGCTCAGTAAGACTACCCGTCAGCGCAGTGTAAGGAGAAGGACCAGGCAGCGGAGAGGCAGGCTGCAACTGTGACTGGGACTGGACAGGTGGTGGACTCAGTAGGGGAGGAGTAGGACCAGTAGAGGGCGGGAGACCAAGAACCTGCTGAAGGAGCGGAACGTAGTACGGCCGCGGCCGCTCAGCAACTCTAGCTCCAACCCCCGCAGCAGCTCCAGTCCCAGCAGCTCCAGCACCTCCAGCAGCTCCAGCAGCACCGCCAGCAGCAGCAGTGCCTCCAGCAGCTCCAGCACCAGCAGCACCTCCAGCAGCTCCAGCAGTACTAGCACCAGCAGCACCAGTACTAGCAGCACCTCCAGCAGCTCCAGCAGCACCTCCAGCAGCTCCAGCAGCACCAGCACCAGCAGCACCAGTACCAGCAGCACCTCCAGTAGCTCCAGCAGCACCAGCACCAGCAGCACCTCCAGCAGCGCCAGCAGCACTAGCATCAGCAGCACCAGTACCAGCAGCACCTCCAGCAGCTCCAGCAGCACCTCCAGCAGCTCCAGCAGCACCAGCACCAGCAGCACCAGTACCAGCAGCACCTCCAGCAGCTCCAGCAGCACCAGCACCAGCAGCACCTCCAGCAGCGCCAGCAGCACCGCCAGCAGCAGCAGCACCTCCAGCAGCACCAGCAGCACCAGCAGCACCTCCAGCAGCGCCAGCAGCACCGCCAGCAGCAGCAGCACCTCCAGCAGCTCCAGCACCAGCAGCACCTCCAGCTGCAGGGTCCGTGACACTAGTAGCGCCACTCCGGAGACTGCAGCGACGAGCGTACCACTCTCGAAGCCGCTGGGGAGAGGGCAGCTCCCGCCTAGGAGGGGAAGCACGAGCACGAGCTCCAGCAGCACCTCTCCTGAGGCTGCAGTACTGAAGTACCACTCACGCAGCTGCTGTGAGGAAAGAGCGCCTCCAGGTGTAGCACTCTCAGTCGCAGCACCTTCAGGCTCAGCACCCCCAGACTCAGCACCCCCAGACTCAGCACCCCCAGACTCAGCACCCGCAGGCTCCGCAACCCCAGGCTCCGCACCCCCAGGCTCCGCACCCCCAGGCTCCGCACGCTCAGGCTCAACACCCCTAGCAGGACAAGAGTCGACAGCTACCTCGACATGCTCAACCGGGTCTACCTGGGACACACCTGAGGGAGCGGCACCCTGAGGGGGGAGGGGGTCTACCACAGCAGCACCTGGCGCGAGGAAGAGAGGCGGGGGGGGGAGCGGGGCAGTGCGGTAGGGGAAGAGGTGGTAGTAGGGCACCGACTCGTCAAAAGTGACGTCCTGAGAGGGCAGGACACGGTGCGAGGTGGCGTGGTAAAACTGCCAACTAGACGCGTCCGGGACAAAGCCAAGGAAGACACAAGGAACAGCGCGGGAGGAGAGCTTGTCCGCGGACGTATCGCGGACAAAAGCTCGAGATCCCCAGACCCGGAAACGCGACGCATCGCCAACCTTCCCCGTCCACAGCAGTGTGGGCGAGGTCTCCGGCAAGGAGACACGGGGCCAGAGGTTGAGCTGATGTGCAGCGTACCGGACCGCAAACGGCCACAGAAAGTGGGGGGCAGCCGCATGGATCAAGGAGGTACGAGCGACCTCCATGACCAAGCCAATGCGGCGCTCAGCAACCCCATTCTGCTGTGGAGAGGCCGGAAGCGTGAACGACTGCTCAATGCCCTCCCCCTGACAGAAGGCCCTCAAGAGGTCGGAGGAAAACTCCCCACCTCTGTCAGAGTGCAGACGCAGGACAGGAAAGTCCGAGTGGAACCTCTCTCTGAGCTGGAGACGGGCAGCGCGGATCCAAGGGATCAAAACATCAGGGACTTCACCCTTGGTGCGCAAGGGGAAGACCGTGGTGTAGCGCGAGTAGTCGTCAACAACTATCAAGAAGTACCTCTCGTGACCCTGTCCACGAACGCGGGCTGGGCCCCACACGTCCATGTGGAGCGTCTGCAGGGGAGCAGTCGTCGGGGGAAACGAGGAGGAGTGAGGAGCGGCGCGCTGCCGCCCCTCGACACAGGGAAGACAGGGAGGAGCAGGCGAGGGTGGGAGGGGAGGGAGAACCCTGGGAAGACCAGAGACAAGGTACCGGGAGTGCATGCCACGAAGGCGCTGCACTGACGGGTGACCAAGGCGGTGGTGCCAGAGGACGGTCTCGTGCGCCAGAGAGTGACACGAGCAGGGGGCCGACAGCTGACCTGACGCAGACGCAGACGCTGCTACCTGAGGGGACTCAGTGGTCGGTGTGTACAGGTCCGACCCCGGCAACCGAGTGAAGGTAGCCAGGTGGCGACCCGTCCGAGCACACGTGCAGTGTGTCACGCGCTCGTAGGCAGGGGTGAACTGGTGGACACCCCCGTCCTGGAGCGCACTACCCGCCACCAAGTTCGTAGAGAACGAGGGGAGGTAGAGACCTGACAGTGTGCCCGACGGGACCGCAGGGCAAGGGAGAACAGTAGAGGAGGTCGCAATGACCGGACCCCCAGAGGGGTCAGCAAGGGAGACTGCAACCGGCCGAGCAAGCTGCTCAAGGGAAGTGCGGTCACGAAAGAAACAGCGGGAAGCGCCTGAGTCCAGTGTGAAGGTGTGCAGTGCCTCAGTAGACGCAGTACCAGAGGGCACAGACTCACGAGTACCTAGAGCAGCAGCCTCACCAACACCTGGGGCAACAGACACACTAGCACCTAGAGCGGCAGCCTCACCAGCACCTGAGGCAACAGACACACGAGCACCTAGTGCAGCAGCCTCACCAGTACCTAGAGCAGCAGACTGGATACCGGGGTCAGGCGGCACACACAGGTGACAGGCACTCTTAGCACTAGTAGACAATGCATACATGGCAATGAGGATAGCATCATAGTCAAGAGCATAGATATCTTCCCTCTGCCTAAGCAGCTCCACCCAGTCGGGGAGCTCAGCGTCGTCGCCAAACTCTGTACGCCAAGCGTCGCCCAGACGGGCGAAGCAGTGGGACTCTGTGTGACCACGTGTCCCGCAAGGCTGACCAGTCCGTTCACCTGTGCGAATGACGTACGGGCAGCGAGCAGTACTCAGTGACCCTCTACTCTGAGCGTACCACTCACGAAGCTGCTGGGGCGAAAGAGCCTCGCGTAGACGACGCTGCTGCTGCACCGGGCCACTACAAGAAACTCCCGAACTACCCACTCCAGGACGACTCCCACCACTGCCACCCCGACAACCCCAACTGGCGTACCACTCACGAAGCTGCTGGGGCGTGAGGAACACACGCGGACGGCCCTGGAGTTGCATCTGGCCATGCCAGGAGCAACAGTAGAAGCAGTAGCAGCAGCAGTAACAGCAGTAGCAGCACGGGCAGGGCAGTGCTCACCAGTGGTGGGAGGGTAGGCGCACGACGGAGGCGACTGCGGTGGCGGCTGCTCCAGGGGCCAGGGGCGGCTCCTGCAGTGGTGGCTGCTCCAGTGGCCAGGGGCGGCTGCTCCAGGGGCGGCTGCTCCAGTGGCCAGGGGCGGCTGCTGTAGGGGCGGCTGCTCCAGGGGCCAGGGGCGGCTCCTGCAGTGGCGGCTGCTCCAGTGGCCAGGGGTGGCTGCTCCAGGTGCGGCTGCTCCAGTGGCCAGGGGCGGCTGCTGCAGGGGCGGCTGTTCCAGGGGCCAGGGGCGGCTGCTGTAGAGGCGGCTGCTCCAGAGTCGGCTTCTCCAGGCGCGGGGTAGGTCAGGGCGATGCAGTGGGCAGGTGCGACGCGCGGGCAGGGCGACGCGGCGGGCAGGGCGACGCGGCGAGCAGGTGGCGACGCCGCGGGCAGGGGCGACTCGGCGGGCAGAGCGACACGGCGGGTAGGGGCGACGCCGCGGGCAGGGTGACGCGGCGGGCAGAGGCGACGCCGCGGGCAGGGCGACGCGGCGGGCAGGTGGCGACGTCGCGGGCAGGTGGCGACGCCGCGTGCAGGTGGCGACGCCGCGGGCAGGTGGCGACGCCGTGGGCAGGGCGACGCGGCGGGCAGGTGGCGACGCCGCGGGCAGGTGGCGACGCCGCGGGCAGGTGGCGACGTCGCGGGCAGGGCGACGTGGCGGGCGGCGAGGGCCTGTAGGGGCGGCGCGCGGTCGGGCAGAGGCTGCGCGCGGCCCTGACGGGTCTGCAGGGGCGGCTCTCGGGCCTGACGGGCCTGCAGAGGCGGCCCGGGGGCCTGACGGGTCTGCAGAGGCGGCTCGGGGGCCTGACGGACCTGTAGGGGCGGCTCGAGGGCCGTACTAGGGCAGCAGGAGGCAGCGCGAGGGCTGCAGGACGGCACGCAGGCAGAACGAAGGGCGGGGCGCGCAAGGGCGCACTAGCAGGAAAAAGGGCGCACGAGGGCGCACGAGCAGAGAAAGGCGCACGAGGGCGCACGTAAGGTAGGGCGCACGAGGGCGCTTCTAGCGGAATAGTGGGCCTGTAGTAGAAAGCGGTCCTAGGTGGCAACCTAGGCTCGTGATACCATGTTAGAATGAACAAGTGTGTGTGAACTTGCAGAAAGTTGGGTACAAGTAGGAAACCCTAAGTTTGTTGTACCCCCTAAGGCTAAACCCACTATAGCCTACACAATGTAAACATATAATGTTTGACAGATTTGATTTATTGTTTTCCCCCGGCGAAAATGGTGAAGAAGCGGAAGGCTAAGAACCAGGGCGGGGCTGGCGACATGGACATTGGCGACGCTGCCGTGACATCCGCCGTGACATCCACCGCGGGAGCCGCTAAGGACGTCGTGGCCGCAGGATTTCCCTACGCTTCAGCCACCGAGGGAGGCGCCGCTGCATCCGGCCAGGAGGCGGGAGGTCCGATCGCTAGCGGCAATGCAATGGGTAAGTTGAAGATTAGAGGTGGGAAACGGTAATGGGAGGGGAGCCATTACATTGACTTGGCTTAACAGGAAGGATGGAGGGAACCCTGAATCTTGGGCAATGACTAGGCTCGTCGCCTGAGCTGTTGACACGTGTCATCGCCTCAGCATTCCCTGCCTTGCTCGCACTTCAATCTCATTAGAAGCACCCCCGTATTATTCGCAAGGTACCTAAAATAATGTTGCAATCGCTATGGCAGCTCTCGTCTTCTTCATCTCGCGCGATTCCTGCCTTCTTATTCCCCCCACTTCACCCACACGCTTCATCCCACCGCCCCACTCCCCCGGGCACCGCACCAGGCTTCCGCCCTTCACCTCCGCCACCCTTGCCCTTCCCAACCAACCCCTCCCCCCCCTTTCCCTCCCATGTTTCCACCCTTGCCCCGCACGCTCTCCCTCTCCCCCTTCCCCCCGGAACTCCTCCCTGTTCCCTTTTCCCGCCATGTGCGCCCCCTGTCACACAAGCCAGGCAGCCAACGGCAACGAAAGTCACCCCCCTTCACCTCCGTGCCCCCCTCTACATACTCCCCTTCCCCCCTCCCCTCCCTCTACCCACCCCTCCTCTCTCTCCCCTGCCTCCTGTTCCCCCCTTTCCCTCCACATCTCCCCTCCAACCCTCCCCACCCGCCTCACCCACCCTCCCTTCGGGCACAAGTGAGACGATGGGGTTCACAGTGATCAAGGCGTCGGCTGGCAATGCCCACAGCCACACAAGGCATCACCCCAAGTCACAATTCCCGTGCTCCCCTTCCACTTCCCCTTCCCCCCCTTCCCCACCTCCCCCCCCACTGACAGACACGAGTGAGACGATGGGGTTCACCGTGATCAAGGAGTCGGCTGATGCAGCTCGCAGCATACCCGCGCTGCCCGGCATGCGGTGAGCCTCCCACATAGGTGTTTTGAAGTTCTTTTGAGGCGCCTCAGAAGTTGTTTTGAAATACCTGTGCTCTCACTAACCACATACTCTCGAAATAACCTACATTCACACTTGTAAACAATCACAGGTGACATATATCAATGATAAGATATGCTCTCTATCATTTACACTCAGTCATCTGCAATCTCATTTGAGATAAGTTACTGTTCGAACTCCACCTAACACCCACACGCCACCTGACAGGAAGAAGGGGGCACCGGAGCGACGAGCCAAGACGAGGAAGAAGCAGAAGCTGCTTGATAAGGCGCTTGCGATCTGATAGAATCTGAACCGTCTTATAGGATCGTCTCAGGTTGATCGCACGGAGTGTAGCAGGGGAAGGTTTGCTTGGTAATGTCGAGTACGGACTCTGTCAGTAGAAGGAGATATAGATCTTGACAGAAGTGACTAATACAATGCGGTACACGGGTTTATATAGGAATAAACTAGAATACGAAAGGTCCTAGCTAGCCATGTACCCTGAGGGGGTACATTCCCCTTAGGGCTAACCTAGATGCAGGATTGCAACTGTGCGGTTCGGTAACCGTGCGCGGTTCGGTAACCGTTTGAAGTTTTCCCGTGCTTTGCACTTCGGATTCTTCGTGCTTGTAAACTGTCTTCGATAACTGTCTTGTCGCTCGGTCTTCGTCCTCGCTGCAGTCATCTTCGCGTTAAGGATTCGTTACTCAGGAATGTTTATTCAACAATTCCATATCGTAACACTCCCCTTCATTCCTGGAGGAGCGAAGTCTTGACGCGCTTGGTTATGCTGCAGATGTTTCCGCAGTGATGGTACTGCTGACGTGGCAGTTTCTTAGTGAGGAAATCAGCTGCCATGTCACCAGTGGGGCAGTAAGTCAAGATGACTTTGCCTTTGTCAACTTCGTCTTTGACGAAGAAGTAGCGGAGTGCGATGTGCTTGGTGCGGTTGACGAAGCCAGGCTTGTTCGCGATTTTGATCGCGCTCTGGTTGTCACAGTGAAGTTTGAAGCTCGCATATGTCGCAATTTTCGCCTCCTGGAGCAGTTCCTGGAGGTAGAGCCCTTCGCGAACTGCTGATGTGGCAGCGATGAACTCGGCTTCAGCAGAGGAAAGTGCCACCATTTCATGCTTCTGAGAATTCCAGGAAATTGGACTAGTAGGTTCGAGGCGAAAGAGGAAGCCGGTTCAGGACCGTCGATTTGCAGGGTCGGCGGCATGATCTGCGTCCACGTAACCGACGAGGCTAAATGAGCGAGTCGTGAGGGTGGAGTAGGTGAGTCCAATGTGCGGCGTGGAGATGAAGTATTGCAAGGCGCGCTGCAGATCCAACATGTGCTCCCCTTCAGGCCGCTTGGCATACTTGGCGAGTTGGCTCGAAATGTAGGACAAGTCAGGCCTGCACGTCACTGCAGCGAAGAGGAGGCAGCCGAGTTGCTGCTGGTACAATTGATGGCCGGATGGGTTGAGTGGGGTGGTGTTGGGATTGGCAGGAACGTGTGGAGAGCGGTATGGGGTGGAGAGGTTTGCAGGCTGAATGTTGAATTTGGCGGATAGGGTGTCAGCGTACTTGGCCGCGGAGAGGTGAATGGCGTCAACAGCGTCGGAGATGTTGAGGCCCAAAAACTGTGTGACCTGATCGGTGCTGGTGATTTCGACGCGGTTGCTGAGATTTTTCTCGAACTGGGCGAGGAGCTCGTTGCTGGTGCCGGTGTAGAGAAGATCATCAACGTATGCCGGGAGAAGGATGTAATCTCCGCGGAAGTGAAGGCGATACATGCCGGGGTCGTGAGGAAGCTGGATGAAGCCAATGTCGAGGAGGATTTGGTGAAGATGCTGCTGCCAGAGTCGCGGGGCCTGCTTGATGCCGTAGATTGGTTTCTTGAGCTGACAGATGCGGTCGTCGCCGTCGCCGTAGGTGTGAGGCTGCTCGACGAAGATGAGGGCGTCGACTGGCGCGTAGAGGAAAGCATTCTTGACGTCGATCTGACGGAGTGGAAGATGCTTTGCGGCGGCGATGGCGAGGAGAATGCGGACCGATGTGTGGCGGCTGCCGGGGGCGAAGGTTTGATCAAAATCAACGCCATGACGTTGATCAAAACCGCGGACGACCCAGCGGGCCTTGAATCGTTCGATGGTGCCGTCGGCTGCGGTCTTGACACGGAAGACCCATTTGCCGGAGAGGACGCGTCTCCCCTTCAGCGCTGCGCGGTCAGCGAGGACCCAAGTTTTGCGGGCTTCGAGGGCAGCGACTTCGGCGTCCATAGCTGCGCGCCATTCCTTGGCGAGGGTCCCGTGAGGGCCTGGCGTAGGGTTTTGGGTTCAACCGCCTTTGGAGGGCGGGAGACAGCTGTGTGGAGGCCGAGGATGTGAAGTCCAGAAAGGCCGGGGCTGTGGCGCTGGTCGCTAGTTACTTCGACCACGTCGTCGTCAGAGTTGTGGGGGTAGGGCTGAGCAGAGAATCGCGCGAGGAGTCGAGTGGAGCGCTATCTTCGTCGTCGTCTTCATCGCTCCAGGGGCAGGGGCCAGGAAGAGGATCCGTAGGGTCTTGGTCCGCGAGTGCTGCTTCTGCTTCATCCTCTGGAGTGGCGAAGCTGCGCGGCGGGCGCTCATAGTCATCGACGTTGTGTTCCCCCCTGGTGCGGTCGGCGTGGAGATCACTCTGGAACTTGCGGATTGTGAGGTCTTCGTAGAATATGACGTCGCGGGCCACGACGATTCGCGAGATGTCGTGGTCGAGGATGTTCCAGGCGTGGTGTTCGAAGCTGATGACGAGATGCACTCCCCAGCGAGCGCGACGTTCGAACTTCCCGGTGTTTGCTGATGCGAGCCGATACTGCACCATGCACCCCCAGACGCGTAGCATGGAGACGTCGCCCTTGGTGCCTGTGAACTTGAGGTGAGGAGAGAGGTTGTCGGTGTTGGCAGTGGTGCTGAGCAGATTGTGTAGACGGACAGCGTGATGCATGGCGTAGGGCCAGTACTTCGCGTCAACGTCACTCTGCTGCAGGAGGGCGCGGACCTTGGTCATGAGAGTGCGGTTGGTGCGTTCGGCGACGCCTTGCTGGGGATGAGCGTACGAGAGAGAGAGCTTGTGGAGGATTCCCTTGTCAAACATATGTTATAGCCTGTTTAGGCAGTAGTGGGTTAGACAATAGGGGGTACAGCAATTCTAGGGTTCCCTATTTGTACCCATCTCATTTCTAGTTGATTCATTCCTCGTATTATTCTCACATGGTATAGAGCGGGTTCCCTAGTGGGACCGTTTTTTTTTAAGGGCCCACCACTACGAATTTTTTCTTACCTACCCGAAGCGCGCTTCGCGCTTGCCTTATCTACGCCCTGTGCACCTGCCCTCCCGTCGCGCGCTCTGCCCTTAGCGGCCCGTCGCGCCCTGTAACGGCCCCTTCGCGGCCTCTTCGCGCCCTTCGCGGCCCCTCTCGCGGCCCTTCGCGGCCCCTCTCGCGGCCCTACGCGGTCCCTTCACGGCCCTTCGCGGCCCCTCTTGCGGCCCTTCGCGGCCCCCTCGCCGCCCTTCGCGGCCCCCCCCTTCGCGGCCCTTCGCGGCCCCCCCTCACGGCTCTTCGCGGCCCCTTCGCGGCCCTTCACGCCCCCCCCCCCTTCGCGGCCCTGCTCGGCTCTTCGCCGCCACTGTCGCGGCCACCTACCCTGCAGCAGCTGCCGTCGCCCCTGCTGCCGCCGTAGCGGCCCTGCTGCCGCTGCCGAACCTGCGGCCACCCTGCCGGCCCTGCTGTCCCGGCCCTGCCCTGCCGCCTCTCCGCGGCCCCTTGCCCTGCCGACGCGCCCCGGCCCTCCACTCCCGCCACTGGTAAGCGCACCGCCGCACCCGCGCGCTGCTGCGCCCGCGCCGCCCTGCCGAGCCGCGCCGCCCTGCCGAGTCGCGCTACTGCTGCTGCCGCTAGGCCACTGCTGCTGCTCCTGCTGCTATGGCCAGCCCTAACGTCCTCACCTTCGATGCTGAGGGCCGAGCGGTCGATTTTGAGGTCTGGGTCGATGATCTGCAGCTGTTCCTGCAGTGCGATAGCAAGGATGGCGTCTCACTTTTTGACCTCACTTCTGGCGCCTCTGCTGCACCTGCTGCTGATGCTGCCAGTACTGTTCGCTCACAGTGGACCACGCGTGATGCTGCTGCCCGTCTTGCTGTCCGTAGTCACCTGCCGTCTGCTGAGCGCGCGCACTTTAGCCAGTACAAGACTGCTAGCACTCTGTACGCTGCTGTTGTTGCGCGCTACTCCTCCCCTGCCACTGCTGCCCTTAGCCGCCTCATGCTGCCGTACCTGTTCCCTGACCTAGCCGCTTTTGCCACAGTCGCTGACCTCATTACGCACCTCCGCACTAGTGACACCCGCTACCGCGCTGCGCTTCCTGCCGAGTTCTGCGCCAAGAACCCCCCCCCTATGTACATCACTCTCTACTACCTCGTCACCCGGCTCCCTGACTCCCTTTGCTCGGTCAGGGACCACTTCCTCTCCCTTTGCCCCACCACGCTCACCGTTGACCTCCTCGAGGAGCGCCTCCTTGCAGCTGAGAAGTGTATAGTCGCTGTAGGAGCCTCTCGTGGTGACCCTCGTGCCCCTTTCTTTGAGGGGTGCTCCCCCGTCCCTCTTTTGCCCTCTGTTGCCTCTGCTGCTGCTGTCGACCTCGTTGGCACCGAGTCGGTCGGCGCTGCGTGTGCCCCTAGTGGGAAGCGCCGCTACGGCAAGGGCAAGGGGGGCAAGGGGGGTGGAGGGGATGGCGGGGGCAGCGGAGGTGGCGGTGGAGGAGGCGGAGGGGGTGGGGGTGGAGGTGGGAGTGGTGGCGGGAGTGGGGGCTTCGGTGGCGGCAGTGGAGGTGGAGGCGGCGGAGGCAGCGGGAGTGGGGGTGGAGGTGGCGGCGGCAGCGGAGGAGGTGGGGGTGGCGGGGGCGGTGGTGGGCAGCGGGGAGGCTCTAGCGGTGGCCAGCGCCAGCAGCAGCAGCGCTCCCGTGAGACCCCGTTGCCTCAGCAGCTTCGTGATTGGTACGCTAGGCATGGGAGGTCTTGGGGTGCTGGTCCCTGCACCTACGTTCTTCGCACCGGCAACCGCAGTGGAGAGACATGCGGCGGCCCGCACACCACACCACGCTGCTTCGGCCGCCTGACTGACGCCTGGCGTACACAGTTCCCTGGCTCCACTGAGATCCCTCGCTGGGATATTCTGCTTAAGTCGGGGGTTGCTATCTTTGATCTTGATTATGATGCTATCCTTGCTGCTATGTATGCTGTGTCTATTAGTGCTGAGGGTGACTGTTACCTGTGTGTTCCGCCCGACCCGAGCATTGAGGCTGCTGCTCTAGGTGCTAGTGAGTCTGCTGCTCTAGGTGCTGGTGAGGATGCTCTCTCAGGTACCGCGTCGGCTCAGGTCTTGCACACTTTCACCCTTGACTCGGGTGCTTCCCGCTCCTTCTTTCGCGACTGCACCACACTCTCGCCGCTCAGTCGGCTGGTGGCAGTCTCTCTGGCTGACCCCTCTGGGGGACCAGTTGTGGCCCGTTCCTCCACTGTCCTCCCGTGTCCTGCGGCTCCGTCCGGCTCGCTGTCTGGTCTTCACCTCCCCTTGTTATCTACGAACTTGGTGGCGGGTGCTGATCTTCAGGATGGGGGTGTTCACCAGTTCACCCCTGCCTACCAGCGTGTGACGCACTGCACGTGTGCTCGGACGGGCCGTCACCTGGCCACGTTCACCCGTCGGCCAGGGTCCAGCCTGTACACCCTTACCACTGAGTCTCCTCCTGTCACTGCGACTGGTCAGGTAGCAGCGTCGGGTCAGGTGTTTGCTGCAGCGTCCCGGTCTGGCCCTGAGTCTGCCCCTTGCTCGTGTCGCCTCCTGTCTCACGAGACTCTCCTTTGGCACCACCGCCTTGGTCACCCCTCCATGCCTCGTCTTCGAGGCATGGCCTCCCGTGTCCTGGTCTCAGGTCTTCCTGAGTCCCTCCCACCCCTTCCTCCGGGGCCTGCCCCTACCTGCGTTCCCTGCGTCGAGGGCCGGCAGCGCGCCGCTCCTCACTCCTCCGAGTTTCCTCCGACAGAGGCTCCCCTACAGACTCTTCACATGGACGTGTGGGGCCCAGCCCGCGTCCGTGGACAGGGTCACGCGCGTTACTTCCTGCTGGTTGTTGACGACTACTCGCGTTACACCACGGTCTTCCCCTTGCGCCGCAAGGGTGAGGTCACTGAGGTGTTGATCGACTGGATCCGCGCTGCTCGTCTCCAGCTCAGAGAGAGTTTCGGCTCGGACTTTCCTGTTTTGCGTCTGCACTCGGACAGAGGTGGAGAGTTTTCCTCCGACCTTCTGCGAGCTTTCTGTCGGGCGGAGGGCATCCGCCAGACGTTCACGCTTCCGGCCTCTCCACAGCAAAATGGGATTGCTGAGCGCCGCATTGGCATGGTCATGGATGTCACTCGTACGTCCATGATCCATGCGGCTGCTCCCCATTTTCTGTGGCCGTTCGCGGTTCAGTACGCGGCGCATCAGATCAACCTCCAGCCCCGGGTCTCCATGCCGGAGACCACCCCCACTCTGCGGTGGACGGGGAAGGTTGGCGATGCGTCTGCGTTCCGTGTCTGGGGATCTCGAGATTTCGTCCGCGACTTGTCTGCGGACAAGCTGTCCTCCCGTGCCGTTCCCTGCGTCTTCCTTGGCTTCCCCCCTGACGCGCCTGGGTGGCAGTTTTACAACCCCACCTCGCGCCGTGTTCTGTCCTCTCAGGACGTCACGTTTGACGAGTCGGTTCCTTACTACCGTCTCTTCCCCTACCGCACTGCCCCCCTCCCCCCCCCGCCGCTCTTCCTCGCGCCAGGTACTCCTCCGGTAGACCCCCTCCCCCCTCAGGGTCCTGCCCCCTCAGGTGTGTCTCAGGTAGACGCAGTCGAGCCTATTGAGGTAGCTGTCGACTCTGGTGCTGCTAGGGGTGCTGAGCCTGCGGGTGCCGGGTCTGGGGGTGCTGAGCCTGGGGGTGCTGAGCCTGGGGGTGCTGAGCCTGGGGTTGCTGAGTCTGGGGGTGCTGCGCCTGGGGGTGCTATGTTTGGGGGTGCTGAGACTGGAGGTCCTCCGAGTGTCCCGTCGCGGCGGGAGCCACTCTCTCCACGGCAGCTTCGTGAGTGGTACGCTCGGCGCTGTAGCCGTGCTGCTGGAGCTGGGGGGCCTGCTGCTGGAGGTGCTACTACTGCTGGAGGTGCTGCTGGTGCTGGAGCTGCTGGTGGTGCTGCTGGAGGTGCTGCTGGTGCAGAAGCTGCTGGTGGTGCTGCTGGAGGTGCTGCTGGTGCTGGAGCTGCTGGAGGTGCTGCTGGTGCAGGTGCTGCTGGTGCTGGTGCTGGAGCTGTTGGAGCTGGTGGTGCTGCGGGAGTTGTAGCTGGAGACCCTGGAGCTGAGGGTGCTGGTGCTGTCTCTGCTGGTTCAGGAGGCGCTGCGCGGCCGCGGCCGTACTACGTTCCGCTCCTTCAGCAGGTTCTTGGCCTCCCGCCTTCGACAGGAACTACTCCTCCCCTACCGAGTCCACCGCCTGTCCAGTCGCAGTCACAGTTACAGCCAGCCTCTCCACTGCCTTCTCCTTCTCCTTACTCTGGACCGACTAGAGGTCTTACGGAGCGTCGTGAGCCTGAGTCTCGTCCTGCGTCGCCTGAGTCTCGTCCAGAGTCGCCTGTCCGCGCTGTCCGCACTGGTCCTCGCGTTCCGCGTGAGCGTCCTCCTCCTGTCCCTGGCACTCACTATATGACTCTGCGTCCTTCCACTGCTCCACAGCGTGTCCCTCTGCCGTCTCCTCCTGCGTCCTCTCTTCCTGACGGTCCGGACCTGGAGTCTGACTCCCTTCGTGCTGCCAGTCCTACTGTCACGCGTTTCCTTGCTACTGTTGTTACTGACCCTTCCTTTGAGTCCACTGCTGCGTCTGCTCTAGAGGCTGAGCTTGTTGACTTTGCTGCCGCCTGTCGTCTAGACTACGCCGCTAGCCTTGTTGCTGAGTCTGAGTCTGTCTTTCCTCCGTCCGTCGGGGGTGAGTGTGCTCTTGGCACGGACGTTCTTGAGGACAGACAGGAGGAGTTTGAGTGCTTTGCCGCTGCTTTACCTCATCTCGTGTCCATGCTGATTGCCCCTGAGGGAGACCCGGATGCACCAGACATCCCGACCCCGCGCTCTTACGCAGAGGCGATAGAGGGTCCCTACTCCTCTCAGTGGCAGTCAGCCATGGACGCAGAGATGGCTTCCTGGAAGTCCACAGGCACCTACGTCGACGAGGTTCCCCCGCCTGGGGCGAACATCGTCAGTGGCATGTGGATTTTCAGGGTGAAGCGGCCGCCGGGTTCTCCGCCTGTCTTCAAGGCGCGTTACGTTGCACGAGGCTTCAGTCAGCGTGAGGGAGTTGACTTCTTCCAGACCTTCTCCCCTACCCCGAAGATGACCACTCTTCGGGTTCTGCTGCACGTCGCCGCTCAGCGTGACTACGAGCTCCACTCTCTGGACTTCAGCACTGCTTTCCTACAGGGCAGCCTGCACGAGGAGATCTGGCTGCGCCGCCCACCTGGCTTCACTGGGTCGTTTCCTCCTGGTACCCAGTGGAGCCTCCGGCGGCCAGTCTACGGTCTCCGCCAGACACCCCGTGAGTGGCACGACACACTGAGGACGACTCTTGCTGCTCTTGGGTTTGCTCCTTCTACTCCTGACCCGTCGCTGTTTCTACGCACCGACACCACTCTGCCGCCGTTCTACGTTCTCGTGTACGTAGACGACTTGGTCTTTGCTACTGCTGACACTGAGGCACTCGCCCACGTGAAGTCGGAGCTGCAGAAGAGACACACGTGCACAGACCTGGGTGAGCTAACAAGCTATCTTGGCTTGCGGATCACCCGGGACAGAGCACAGCGCACCATTACCTTGACTCAGTCACACATGGTGCAGCAGGTCCTTCAGCGCTTCCGCTTCACGTACTCCTCGCCACAGTCCACTCCTCTGCCTACCGGTCACTCGCTCTCAGCTCCACCTTCGGACGAGTCCGTAGAGCCGAGTGGCCCGTATCCAGAGCTTGTGGGCTGCCTCATGTACCTGATGACCTGCACTCGACCTGACCTAGCCTACCCTCTTAGCATCCTAGCACGCTATGTCGCTCCTGGCCGACACATGAAGGAGCACATGGATGCTGCTAAGAGGGTGTTGCGCTACTTGTGCAGTACGCCGGGCATGGGGCTCGTGCTTGGAGGGCGAGGTCCAGTTGTCCTCACTAATCACGCAGACGCTTCTTGGGCTGACGACTTGACTACGCAGCGGTCGTCACAGGGTTACACCTTCAGCCTTGGCTCCGGCTCTGTTTCGTGGCGGTCTACCCGCTCGTCTTCTCTTCTCAGCTCCAGCTGTGAGGCTGGGATCTACGCAGGGGCCATGGCTGCACAGGAGTTACGCTGGCTCACCTACCTGCTGACCGACCTTGGCGAGCCGCCTCGTTCTCCTCCAGTGCTGTACGTCGACAACAAGGCCATGATTGCCTTGTGTCAGGAGCACAGACTGGAGCACAGAACGAAGCACATCGCTCTGCGCTACTTCCTTGCTCGAGAGTTGCAGCAGCGTGGTCAGCTTCGTCTTGCTTACGTGGCCACTCGGGCCAACACTGCTGATGTCTTCACCAAGGCCCTTCAGCCTTGTGATCATCAGCGTTTCTGTACTGTTCTAGGCCTTGTGCCTATTGTGCCTCACTTGCTTACTTCTTGACTCTGCTTGTATTGTGATCCTTATATATGTCTACCTGCATGTTTACACTTGCTAGGTTGTGATCAATGTAGTTCTTGTTGTATTATCAAACTGCATGTGAACTGGTCGTGTGACCACTTGCTTGTGCTCAGAATTTGTGTGGTATCCTTGAGATCCACCCTGAGCTTGCTTTGCTTCTCTTGACTGGTCTTGTGACCTCTTGTTCTCCCCCACTTTGCCTATGGGGGTGTGTGAAACATATGTTATAGCCTGTTTAGGCTGTAGTGGGTTAGACAATAGGGGGTACAGCAATTCTAGGGTTCCCTATTTGTACCCATCTCATTTCTAGTTGATTCATTCCTCGTATTATTCTCACATCCCTTCTCCTGTAGGTATGTTGCCAGCTTGTCGCTCTTGAACTCTTTTACGCAGTCGGTTTGCCACAGCTTGAGCGTGCAGCCAGACTGTGTCTCAGCATTAGCGTGCCAGACCTTGAAGATGTCATGCGCCTTGCTCCTGTGAGAGACGTTGGCGACCCAGACGAAGCGAGAGTGTGCGTCGATGACGATGAGGGTGTATTCTTCGCCGTTGGTGCCTGTCTGTGTGAGAACGAGGAAGTCGCTGTATACTTTCTGGAGTTTTTTCGTAATGGTGGTGCTGGGCTCGAGGAGCTTGAAAGGCATGTGGGTCAGAGCAGCTTCAGGGCAGATCTCGCAGTCGGTGCGTCGAGTAGTGTTGTTGGGGACAGGGGTTCCATCAGGGTGGAGGAAGGTTCCGGGGATGAACACCTCGGCGTGGATGCAGTTGTTGAGAACCTCCTGCGAGGGATGACCGAGGCGTTTGTGCCAGAGGTCTGGGCGCGCGCGTATAGCAGGGGGAGCGTGCGTAGAAGGCGAGCAGCTCGGTGATGTTGGTGGGAGGAGGCTGTGGGATTGGCTGTGGTGAAATGGAGAGTCCGAGAGCGAGGATAAGGTCACGAGCGGTGGGCTGTGGTGCTTGTTCCACAGTGGCGATGGGAGAAAGTGGTGTGTCAAACATATATGCTATAGTCTGTGTAGGCTGTAGTGGGGTAGTTCATATAGGGTACAACACTTTTAGGTTTCCAACTTGTACCCACCTGCTTTCTAGTTCAGTCATTCCTTCGTTCAAAAAAAAAAAAAAAAAAAAAAAAAAAAAAACCAGACGTTCACGCTTCTGGCCTCCCCACAGCAAAATGGGATTGCTGAGCGCCGCATTGGCATGGTCATGGACGTCGCTCGCACGTCCATGATCCATGCGGCTGCTCCCCATTTTCTGTGGCCGTTCGCGGTTCAGTACGCTGCGCATCAGATCAACCTTCAGCCTCGTGTCTCCTTGCCGGAGACCACACCTACTCTGCGGTGGACAGGGAAGGTTGGTGATGCGTCTGTGTACCGTGTCTGGGGATCTCGAGCTTTTGTCTGCGATACTTCCACGGACAAGCTGTCCTCTCGTGGTGTTCCCTGCGTTTTCCTTGGCTTCCCCCCTGACGCGCCTGGGTGGCAGTTTTACCACCCCACCTCGCGCCGTGTTCTGTCCTCTCAGAACGTCACGTTTGACGAGTCGGTCTCTTACTACCGTCTCTTTCCCTACCGCACTGCCCCTCTCCCCCCCCCCGCCGCTCTTCCTAGCACCAGGTGCTCCTTCGGTAGACCCCCTCCCCCCTCAGGGTCCTGCCCCCTCAGGTGTGTCCCAGGTAGACCCTGTCGAGCCGGTCGAGGTAGCTGTCGACTCTGGTGCTGCTAGGGGTGCTGAGCCTGCGGGTGCGGGGCCTGGGGGTGCTGAGCCTGGGGTTGCTGAGTCTGGGGGTGCGGAGCCTGGGGGTGCAGAGCCTGAGCGTGCTGAGCCTGGGGGTGCTGAGTCTGGGGGTGCTGAGCCTTAGCGTGCTGTGTCTGGAGGTCCTTCGGGTGTCTCGTCACGGCGGGAGCCCCTCTCTCCACAAGGGCTGCGTGAGTGGTACGCTCGACGCTGTAGCCGTGCTGCTGGTGCTAGAGCTACTGGAGCAGCTGGAGGTACTGCTGGTGCTGGAGCGGCTGGAGCCGCTGGTTCTAGAGGTGCTCGTGCTGGAGGTACTGGCGCTGCTGGAGGTCCTGCTGGTGTTGGAGCCGCTGGAGGTGCTGGAGCCACTGGAGGTGCTGCTGGTGCTACTGGAGGTGCTGCTGGTGCTGGAGCTGCTGGAGCAGCTGGAGGCACTGCTGGTGCTGGAGCTGCTGGAGCCGCTGGTTCTAGAGGTGCTCGTGCTGGAGGTACTGGCGCTGCTGGAGGTTCGGCTGGTGCTGGAGCGGCTGGTCCCGGAGGTGCTCGTACTGGAGGTACTGGAGCTGCTGGGCCTGGTAATACTGCAGGAGTTGGAGCTGGAGGTACTGGAGCTGTTACTGCTGGATGTGCTGCTGGAGGTGCTGCGGCTGGTGGTGCTGCGGGAGTTGGACCTTGAGACCCTGGAGCAGAGGGTACTGGTGCTGTCTCTGCTGTTTCTGGAGGCGCTGCGCGGCCGCGGCCGTACTACGTTCCGCTCCTTCAGCAGGTTCTTGGCCTTCCGCTTTCTACTGGTCCTCCTCCTCCCCCCTTACTGAGTCCACCGCCTGTCCAAACGCAGTCGCAGTTACTGCCAGCCTCTCCACTGCCTGGTCCTTCTCCTTACTCTGGACCGACTAGAGGTCTTACGGAGCGTCGTGCGCCTGAGTCTCGTCCTGTGTCGCCTGAGTCTCGTCCTGAGTCGCCTGTTCGCGCTGTCCGCACTGGTCGTGTTCCGCGTCAGCGTCCACCTCCTGTCCCTGGCACTCACTATATGACTCTGCGTCCTTCCACTGCTCCACAGCGTGTCCCTCTGCCGTCTCCTCCTGCGTCCTCTCTTCCTGACGGTCCGGACCCGGAGTCTGACTCCCTTCGTACTGCTAGTCCTACTGTCACGCGTTTCCTCGCCACTGTTGTCACTGACCCTTCGTTTGAGTCCACTGCTGCGTCTGCTCTAGTTGCTGAGCTTGTTGACTTTGCTGCCGCCTGTCGTCTAGACTACGCCGCTAGTCTTGTTGCTGAGTCTGAGTCTGAGTCTGTCTGTCCTCCGTCCGTCGGGGGTGAGTGTGCTCTTGGCACGGACGTCCTTGAGGACAGACAGGAGGAGTTTGAGTGCTTTGCCGCTGCTTTACCTCATCTCGTGTCCATGCTGATTGCCCCTGAGGGAGACCCGGATGCACCAGACATCCCGACCCCGCGCTCTTACGCAGAGGCGATTGAGGGTCCCTACTCCTCTCAGTGGCAGACAGCCATGGACACAGAGATGGCTTCCTCGAAGTCCACAGGCACCTACGTCGACGAGGTTCCCCCACCTGGGGCGAACATCGTCAGTGGCATGTGGATTTTCAGGGTGAAGCGGCCGCCGGGTTCTCCGCCTATCTTCAAGGCGCGTTACGTTGCACGAGGCTTCAGTCAGCGAGAGGGAGTTGACTTCTTCCAGACCTTCTCCCCTACCCCGAAGATGACCACTCTTCGGGTGCTGCTGCACGTCGCCGCTCAGCGTGACTACGAGCTTCACTCTCTTGACTTCAGCACTGCTTTCCTACAGGGCAGCCTGCACGAGGAGATCTGGCTGCGCCGCCCACCTGGCTTCACTGGTTCGTTTCCTGCTGGTACCTAGTGGAGCCTCCGACGGCCAGTCTACGGTCTCCGCCAGGCACCCCGTGAGTGGCACGACACACTGAGGACTACTCTTGCTGCTCTTGGGTTTGCTCCTCCTACTGCTGACCCGTCGCTGTTTCTACGCACCGACACCACTCTGCCGCCGTTCTACGTTCTCGTGTACGTAGACGACTTGGTCTTTGCTACTTCTGACACTGAAGGACTCGCCCACGTGAAGTTGGAGCTGCAGAAGAGACACACGTGCACAGACCTGGGTGAGCGGACAAGCTATCTTGGCTTGCGGATCACCCGGGACAGAGCACAGCGCACCATTACCCTGACTCAGTCACACATGGTGCAGCAGGTCCTTCAGCGCTTCCGCTTCACGTACTCCTCGCCACAGTCCACTCCTCTGCCTACCGGTCACTCGCTCTCAGCTCCACCTTCGGACGAGTCCGTAGAGCCGAGTGGCCCGTATCCAGAGCTTGTGGGCTGCCTCATGTACCTGATGACCTGCACTCGACCTGACCTTGCCTACCCTCTTAGCATCCTAGCACGCTATGTCGCTCCTGGCCGACACAGGAAGGAGCACATGGATGCCGCTAAGAGGGTGTTGCGCTACTTGTGCAGTACGTTGGGCATGGGGCTCGTGCTTGGAGGACGGGCTCGAATTGTCCTCACTAGTCACGCAGACGCTTCCTGGGCTGACGACTTGGCTACGCAGCGGTCGTCACAGGGTTACACCTTCAGCCTTGGCTCCGGCTCTGTTTCTTGGCGGTCTACCCGCTCTTCTTCTGTTCTCAGCTCCAGTTGTGAGGCTGAGATCTACGCAGGGGCCATGGCTGCACAGGAGTTACGCTGGCTCACCTACCTGCTGACCGACCTGGGAGAGCCGCCTCGTTCTCCTCCAGTGCTGTACGTCGACAACAAGGCCATGATTGCCTTGTGTCAGGAGCACAGACTGGAGCACCGAACGAAGCACATCGCTCTGCGCTACTTCCTTGCTCGAGAGTTGCAGCAGCGTGGTCAGCTTCGTCTTGCTTACGTGGCCACTCAGGCCAACACTGCTGATGTCTTCACCAAGGCACTCCAGCCTTGTGATCATCAGCGTTTCTGTACTGTTCTAGGCCTTGTGCCTACTGTGCCTCACTTGCTTACTTCTTGACTCTGCTTGTACTGTGATCTCTATACATATACCTGCATGCTTACACTTGCTAGGTTGTGATCACTGTATTGCTTGTTCTCCTTTATATAACTCTGCATGTGAACTGGCCTTGTGGCCATTTGCTTGTGCTCGGAATGCGTGGTGACGTCGTGATCCACCCTGAGCTTGCTCTGCCTCTCTTGAATGGTCTTGTGACCTCTTGTTCTCCCCCACTTTGCCTATGGGGGTGTGTCAAACATATATGCTATAGTCTGTGTAGGCTGTAGTGGGGTAGTTCATAAAAGGTACAACACTTTTAGGTTTCCTACTTGTACCCACCTGCTTTCTAGTTCAGTCATTCCTTCGTTCTCATTTTGACACTGTAGGGTCATATGTGTCAACTGTTTCTTCAGGGAGGTTTGGGCGAGGCATGTGATGAGGTGGGAGTCCCTGTGTGGTGGATGGTTCCTCGGTTGTTGGGTCGTGGAGACCGATTGGTATGGATTCAGTTGGGAGTGGGCTGTGAGGGTAGCGGCGGTATGGTAATATGGTATCACAATTGATAGGAGGTGCTGAGTGTGTGGAGGAGGCCCAGGAGTCACTTGAGGGTGAATTTCCTAAGGGGGGAATGCCAATGGGTCGTGGGGACCCATAGGGCCCTGCAGCTGCTTCAGCTGCTTCCTTCTCTGTTCTTGCTATGAAGTCCTCGATGGGCTCCTCTTCCTCCTCTTGTTGTGCAGCCCCTCATGTTCCTGCTCCCCAGTCTGGTGCGGTTCCTCCCCAGCCTATTGCCCCAGTTCCGCTTCCCCAACACCCGTTGGCTGCTGCTGCTGCTGCTGCTTTGGCTTCTTCGTCGGTGCGACGGCGATTCTCTTCTTCCTCATGGCGCTGAAATTCTTCAGTGGTCATGTTGCGATGGGACCAGGGATGAGCAACATGATATGTCTCCCAGTCCAGTGGCAGAGGATTGTTGTCACGGTCGATTGCTCCAGGTCCTGTGTAGCGTGTGAGGAGGTGGAGGCGATCGTGCACAGTGGGATCAGCTCGAGTCCTGCGTGGCTGGAAGATGGTGAGGGCCGCAGCGAGTTCCGTGTGATGGCGCATGCCTGTGGGATGTTCAGTCTGCCATTCTGCTTCCTCCACTATGTCCATGCCGGCGGGCTGTATGCCTTGGTCTGTGATTTGTCTGCCTGCAGCTGTTGCCAAACGCCTTGCTGCTGCAGCTGATGATTCGCCTTCGTCAGTTGGCGGTGCTCGTGTCCTGTCATTGGTAGTGAAGGCTGTTGGTGTGCGGCAGTTGCGGCAGAGTCCATCAGGTCCAGGTGCGTAGAGGTCGATTTCTCTGGGATGAGCATGATGCTTAACCCAGGGGCGCCCATCAGGGTGTGTCAGTCCGTGGGGATCGGTGACGTGTTGAGGCTGGAGGTCAATGAGGTCTCCAGAATCCGCGCGGCAGCCGGGAATGTCAAAGTCTAGAATGTAAATACCGTTGTCGGCGCGTGCTTTCCCGATGTAGCGCGGTTGCTCGGCGGGGCGACTGTAGTCCTTCCAGTGCATTAGGATGCACCGTGTGACAGGATCTGTGGTCATGAGGACGCCGCTGTTGACGAGCTGTTCGTAGGAGAGAAGATTGAAGCGGAGATCTCGTACGATCAGGACATCGTTGAGTGTGATGTGGATGTCGCTGTCGTGTGCTTTGAGAACGACCATGCCGCATGCACGCACCGCAAGCTGCTGGTTGTTTGCGACAGTGACATCGGTAGGTTCCGGGATTGGTCGTGAGTTGGAGATGAAACGCTTGGAGCCGACCATGTGCTGCCCGCAGCAGCTGTCGAGGTACCACGTGTTGTGGGAGTCAGCGCGTTGTTGCGCCGAGAGAGCGAGACTTGGAGTGTTGCGGAACGGGATACGTTTGCCGCCAGCAGCACGGTAGTTATCGACGGGACGGGTGTCTATGCAGTGTCCAAAATAATAGCTGGTGATGCTTGTCGAGTTGAGGAAATCGTCATCGTGCGGTGGTGATTCGAGCAGGGGAATCGGCAGGTCCCAGTCTTGCTCGTGTTCGTCCGAGACGAACTCCCCGTCCTGTGTGAATGGATTGTTGAATGGGGTCCAAGTCCCCGTCCTCCGGCACGTCTCTCCTCCTCCTCCGGGGTCCAAGTCCCCGAAGCACAATGGTGACGAACATGTCTTCGGAGATTGTGTTCCCGAGCTTCAGGAGCTGGTCGCGGACGCTGCGGCAACGATTGATGTACGAGTTTGCCTTTTCGCCAGGTGCCATCTGTCAGAAGTAACGAACAAGAATGGAATGAACTAGCAGCAAGATGGGTACAAGTAGGAAACCCTAATTCGGTTGTACCCCATATGGGCTACCCCACTACAGCCTACACAATAAGCAGCATATAAGTTTGACACACCCTCATATGCAAAGTGGGGGAGAACAAGAGGTGACAAGACCGGTCAAGAAAAGCAAAGCAAGCTCAGGGTGGATCACGAAGTCACCACGCATTCTGAGCACAAACAAATGGCCACAAGGCCAGTTCAAACGCACAGTTATATAAAGGAGAACAAGCAATATAGTGATCACAACCTAGCAAGTGTAAGCATGCAGGTATATGTATAGAGATCACAGTACAAGCAAAGTCAAGAAGTGAGCAAGTGAGGCCAAGTAGGCACAAGGCCAAGAACAGTACAGAAACGCTGATGATCACAAGGCTGAAGTGCCTTGGTGAAGATATCAGCAGTGTTGGCCCGAGAGGCCACGTAAGCAAGACGAAGCTGACGACGCTGCTGCAGCTCTCGATCAAGGAAGTAGCGCAGAGCGATGTGCTTCGTTCTGTGCTCCAGTCTGTGCTCCTGACACAAGGCAATCATGGCCTTGTTGTCGACGTACAGAACTGGCAGAGATCGAGGTTGCTCTCCCAAGTCAGATACCAGGTAGGTGAGCCAGCGTAGCTCCTGTGCAGCCATGGCCCCTGCGTAGATCTCAGCCTCACAACTGGAACTGAGAACAAAAGACGAGCGGGTAGACCGCCACAAAACAGAGCCTGAGCCAAGGCTGAAAGTGTAACCCTGTGACGACCGCTGCGTAGCCAAGTCGTCAACCCAAGAAGCGTCTGCGTGGCCAGTGAGGACAACTCGAGCCCGTCCTCCAAGCACGAGCCCCATGCCTGACGTACTGCACAAGTAGCGCAACACCCTCTTAGCGGCCTCCATGTTCTCTGGTCGGTGTCTCCCAGGAGCAACATAGCGTGCCAGGATGCTAAGAGGGTAGGCAAGGTCAGGTCGAGTGCAGGTCATCAGGTACATGAGGCAGCCCACAAGCTCTGGATACGGGCCACTCGGCTCTACGGACTCATTCGAAGGCAGAGCTGAGAGCGAGTGACCGATAGGCAGAGGAGTGGACTGTGGCGAGGAGTACGTGAAGCGGAAGCGCTGAAGGACCTGCTGCACCATGTGTGACTGAGTCAGGGTAATGGTGCGCTGTGCTCTGTCCCGGGTGATCCGCAAGCCAAGATAGCTGCACAGTTCACCCAGATCTGTCCCCTCTGCAGCTCCGACTTCACAAAGGCCAGTCTGGCAGTGTCAGCAGTGGCAAAGATCAAGTCGTCAACGTACACGAGGATGTAGAACGGTGGAAGAGAAGTGTCGGTGCGTAGAAACAACGACGGGTCAGCAGTCGAAGGAGCAAACCCAAGAGCCGCAAGCGTCGTCCTCAGTGTGTCGTGCCACTCGCGAGGCGCCTGGCGGAGACCGTAGACTGGCCGCCGGAGGCTCCACTGGGTACCTGCAGGAAACGACCCAGTGAAGCCAGGTGGGCGGCGCATCCAGATCTCCTCGTGCAGAGTGCCCTATAAGAAAGATGTGCTGAAGTCAAGAGAGTGAAGCTCGTAGTCACGCTGAGCGGCGACGTGCAGCAGCACCCGAAGAGTGGTCATATTCGGGGTAGGGGAGAAGGTCTGGAAAAAGTCAACTCCCTGTCGCTGACTGAAGCCTCGAGCAACGTAACGCGCCTTGAAGGCATGCGGAGAACCCGGCGGCCGCTTCACCCTGAAAATCCACATGCCATCGACTATGTTCGCCCCAGGTGGGGGAACCTCGTCGACGTAGGTGCCTGTGGACTTCGAGGAAGCCATCTCTGTGTCCATGGCTGTCTGCCACTGAGAGGAGTAGGGACCCTCAATCGCCTCTGCGTAAGAGCGCGGGGTCGGGATGTCTGGTGCATCCGGGTCTCTGGTGCATCCGGGTCTCCCTCAGGTGCAAGCAGCATGACCACGAGATGGGGGACAGCAGCTGCAAAACACTCAAAGTCCTCCAGCCTGTCCTCAAGGACGTCCGTGCCAAGAGCACACTCACCCCCGACGGACGGAGGACAGACAGACTCAGACTCATCAATAAGACTAGCGGTGTAGTCGAGGCGACAGGCGGCAGCAAACTCAACAAGCTCAGCAACTAGAGCAGACGCAGCAGTGGACTCAAACGAAGGGTCAGTGACAACAGTGGCTAGAAGACGTGTGACAGTAGGACTGGCAGCACGAGCAAGGTCTGACGGCGGGTCAGCAACGTCAGGAAGAGAGGACGCAGGAGGAGACGGCAGAGGGACACGCTGTGGAACAGAGGAAGGACAAAGTGCCATCTGGTGCGTGCCTGGGACAGGAGGAGGACGGGGACGCGGAACACGACGACCAGTGCGAACAGCGCGAACAGGCGACGCAGGACGAGACGCAGGCTCACGACGCTCTGTAAGAGAGTGTGTCGGCTCAGTGTAAGGAGAAGGAGCAGGCAGTGGGGAGGCTGGCTGTAACTGCGGCTGCGACTGGTCAGGCGGTGGACACAGTAAGGGAGGAGTAAGGCCAGTAGAAGGCCGGAGACTAAGAACCTGCTTAAGCAGTGGAACGAAGTACGGGCGTGGCCGCACAGTGCCTCCAGAACCAGCACCGACAGCACCAGTACCCTCAGCTCCATGGTCTCCAGCTCCAACGCCTGCAGTACTACCAGCTCCAGCACCTCCAGCAGCTCCAGCTCCAGCGCCTCCAGCAGCTCCAGCTCCAGTGCCTCCAGCTCCAACTCCTGCAGCACCTCCAGCTCCAGCAGCTCCAGTACCTCCAGTACGAGCACCTACGGGACCAGCGGCTCCAGCACCTCCAACAGCGCCAACTCCAGCGCCTCCAGCTCCAACTCCTGGAGTACCTCCAGCTCCAGCAGCTCCAGTACGTCTAGTACGAGCACCTCCGGGACCAGCGGCTCTAGCACCTCCAGTAGCTCCAGCTCCAACGCCGGTAGCACCTCCATCTCCAGCAGCTCCAGTACCTCCATGCCAGGGCCTCCAGCGGCAGGCCCCCCAGCTCCAGCAGCGCCACTCTGAAGGCTCCAGCGCCGAGCAAACCACTCGCGCAGCTGCTGTGGAGAGAGAGGCTCCCGCCGTGACGAGGCATCTGTAGGACCTCCAGTAGACTCAGCACCCCCAGGCTCAGCACCCCCAGTCTCAGCAACCGTAGGCTCAGCACCCCTAGGCTCAGCACCCCCAGGCTCAGCACCCCCAGACTCAGCAACCTCAGGCTCAGCACCCCCAGGCTCCGCACGCTCAGGCTCAGCACCCCCAGGCTCCACACGCTCAGGCTTAGCACCCCTAGCAGCACCACCCCCAGCAGCACCAGAGTCGACAGCTACCTCGACAGGCTCGACAGGGTCTACCTGAGACACACCTGAGGGAGCAGGACCCTGAGGAGGGAGGGGGTCTACCGGAGGAGGACCTGGTGCGAGGAAGAGCGGCGGGGGGGGGAGAGGGGCAGTGCGGTAGGGGAAGAGATGGTAAAAGGGAACCGACTCGTCGAACGTGACGTCCTGAGAGGGCAGGACACGGCGCGAGGTGGGGTGGTAAAACTGCCAGCCAGGCGCGTCAGGGGGAAAGCCAAGGAAGACGCAGGGAATGGCGCGGGCAGAGAGCTTGTCCGCGAACGTATCGCGGACAAAGGCACGAGAACCCCAGACCCGGAACACCGACGCATCGCCAACCTTCCCCGTCCAACGCAGTGTAGGCGAGGTCTCTGGCAAGGAGACACGGGGCCATAGGTTGAGCTGATGCGCAGCGTACCGGACCGCAAACGGCCACAGAAAATGGGGTCAGCCGCATGGATCATGGAGGTACGAGCGACCTCCATGATTAAGCCAATGCGGCGCTCAGCAACCCCATTCTGCTGCAGAGAGGCCGGAAGCGTGAACGACTGGAGAATGCCCTCCCCATGACAAAAGTCCCGCAAGAGGTCGGAGGAAAACTCACCACCTCTGTCAGAGTGCAGACGCAGGACTGGGAGGTCCGTGTGGAACCGCTCGCGGAGCTGGAGACGGACAGCGCGGATCCAAGGTCTCAAAACATCAGGGACCTCCCCCTTGCTGCGCAAGGGGAAGACCGTGGTGTAACGCGAGTAGTCGTCAACAACCAGCAGAAAGCAGCGCTCGCGGCCCTGTCCACGGACGCGGGCTGGGCCCCACACGTCCATGTGGAGAGTCTGCAGGGGAGCAGTCGTCGGGGGAAACGAGGAGGAGTGAGGAGCGGCGCGCTGCCGTCCCTCGACACAGGGAAGGCAGGGAGGGGCAGGCGACAGGGCGCGACACGAGCAGGGGGCCGCTAGCTGACCTGTCGCCGACGCAGACGCAGCTACCTGAGTGCGGTCCCGTCGGGCACACTGTCAGGTCTCTACCTCCCCTCGTTCTCTACGAACTTGGTGGCGGGTCGTGCGCTCCAGGACGGGGGTGTCCACCAGTTCACCCCTGCCTTCGAGGGCGTGACACACTGCACGTGTGCTCGGACGGGTCGCCACCTGGCTACCTTCACTCGGCAGCCGGGGTCGGACCTGTACACACTGACCACTGAGTCCCCCCAGGTAGCTGCGTCTGCGTCTACGTCAGGTCAGCTGTCAGCCCCCTGCTCGTATCGCTCCCTGTCGCACGAGACTGTCCTCTGGCACCACCGCCTTGGTCACCCGTCAGTGCAGCGCCTTCGTGGCATGCACTCCCGGTACCTTGTCTCTGGTCTTCCCAGGGTTCTCCCTCCCCTCCCACCCTCGCCTGCTCCTCCCTGTCTTCCCTGTGTCGAGGGGCGGCAGCGCGCCGCTCCTCACTCCTCCTCGTTTCCCCCGACGACTGCTCCCCTGCAGACCCTCCACATGGACGTGTGGGGCCCAGCCCGCGTCCGTGGACAGGGTCACGAGAGGTACTTCTTGATAGTTGTTGACGACTACTCGCGCTACACCACGGTCTTCCCCTTGCGCACCAAGGGTGAAGTCCCTGATGTTTTGATCCCTTGGATCCGCGCTGCCCGTCTCCAGCTCAGCGAGAGGTTCCACTCGGACCTTCCTGTTCTGCGTCTGCACTCTAACAGAGGTGGGGAGTTTTCCTCCGACCTCTTGCGGGACTTTTGTCGTGGGGAGGGCATTGAGCAGTCGTTCACGCTTCCGGCCTCTCCACAGCAGAATGGGGTTGCTGAGCGCCGCATTGGCTTGGTCATGGAGGTCGCTCGTACCTCCTTGATCCATGCGGCTGCCCCCCACTTTCTGTGGCCGTTTGCGGTCCGATACGCTGCGCATCAGCTCAACCTCTGGCCCCGTGTCTCCGTTCCGGAGACTTCGCCGACACTGCGTTGGACAGGAGAGGTTGGCGATGCGTCGGTGTTCCGGGTCTGGGGATCTCGTGCTTTTGTCCGCGATACGTCCGCGGACAAGCTCTCCTCCCGCGCTGTTCCTTGTGTCTTCCTTGGCTTTGTCCCGGACGCGTCTGATTGGCAGTTTTACCACGCCACCTCGCGACGTGTCCTACCCTCTCAGGACGTCACTTTCGACGAGTCAGTCCCCTACTACCGCCTCTTCCCCTACCGCACTGCCCCGCTCCCCCCCCCGCCTCTCTTCCTCGCACCAGGTGCTGCTGTGGTAGACCCCCTCCCCCCTCAGGGTGCCGCTCCCTCAGGTGTGTCTCAGGTAGACCCAGTTGAGCCTGTCGAGGTAGCTGTCGACTCTCGTCCTGCTAGGGGTGCTGAGCCTGAGCGTGCGGAGCCTGGGGGTGCGGAGCCTGGGGGTGCGGAGCCTGGGGGTGCTGAGCCTGAGCGTGAGGAGTCTGGGGGTCCTGAGCCTGAGGGTGCTGAGTCTGGGGGTGCTGAGCCTGAGAGTGCTACGTCTGAGGGTACTGAGCTTGGGGGTGCTTCGATTGACAGTGCTGCGCCTGGAGGCGCTCCCTCTTCACAGCAGCTGCGGGAGTGGTACTCGCGGTACTGCAGCCTCAGGAGGGACGCTTCTGGGGCTAGGGGTGCTGCTGGAGCTGGTGCGCGTGGTTCCCCGCCTAGGCGGGAGCCGCCCTCTCCCCAGCGGCTCCGAGAGTGGTACGCTCGGCGCTGCAGTCTCCGGAGTGGCGCTACTGGTGCCTTGGACTCTGAAGCTGGAACTGGTGCTGGTGCAGCGGACCCTGGAGCTGGAGCTGCTGCTGGTGCTGGTGCTGCTGGTGCAGGAGCTGCTGGTGGTGCTGCTGGTGGTGCTGCTGGTGCTGGAGCTGCTGGAGCCACTGCTGGTGCTGGAGGTGCTGCTGGTGCTGCTGGAGGTACTACTGGTGCAGGTGCTGCTGGTGCTGGAGCTGCTGGAGGCACTGCTGGTGCTGGAGGTGCTGCTGGTGCTGGAGCTGCTGGAGGCGCTGCTGGTACTGGAGGTGCTGCTGGTGCTGCTGGAGGTGCTGCTGGTGCAGGTGCTACTGGAGGTGCTGCTGGTGCTGGAGCTGCTGGAGCCGCTGGTTCTGGAGGTGCTCGTACTGGAGGTACTGGAGGTGCTAGGACTGGAGCTGCTGCGGGGGTTGGAGCTGGAGGTACTGGAGCTGCTGGGGTTACTGGTGGTGCTGCGGGAGTTGTCGCTGGAGACCCTGGGGCTGAGGGTGCTGGTGCTGTCTCTGCTGGTTCAGGAGGTGCTGAGCGGCCGCGACCGTACTACGTTCCGCTCCTTCAGCAGGTTCTTGGCCTCCCGCCCTCCACTGGTCCTTCTCCTCCCCTACTGAGTCCACCACCTGTCCAGTCGCAGTCACAGTTACCGCTTGCCTCTCCGCTGCCTGGTCCTTCTCCTTACGCTGGGCCGACTAGAGGTCTTACGGAGCGTCGTGAGCCTGAGTCTAGTCCTGCGTCGCCTGAGTCTCGTCCTGAGTTGCCTGAGTCTCGTCCAGAGTCGTCTGTCCGCGCTGTCCGCACTGGTCGTCGTGCTCCGCGTCAGCGTCCTCCTCCTGTACTTGGCACTCACTATATGACTCTGCGTCCTTCCACTGCTCCACAGCGTGTCCCTCTGCCGTCTCCTCCTGCGTCCTCTCTTCCTGACGTTGTTGACCCGCCGTCAGACCTTGCTCGTGCTGCCAGTCCTACTGTCACGCGTCTTCTCGCTACTGTTGTCACTGACCCTTCCTTTGAGTCCACTGCTGCGTCTGCTCTAGTTGCTGAGCTTGTTGACTTTGCTGCCGCCTGTCGTCTAGACTACGCCGCTAGCCTTGTTGCTGAGTCTGAGTCTGTCTGTCCTCCGTTCGTCGGGGGTGAGTGTGCTCTTGGCACGGACGTCCTTGAGGACAGACAGGAGGAGTTTGAGTGCTTTGCCGCTGCTTTACCTCATCTCGTGTCCATGCTGATCGCCCCTGAGGGAGACCCGGATGCACCAGACATCCCGACCCCGCGCTCTTACGCAGAGGCGATAGAGGGTCCCTACTCCTCTCAGTGGCAGACAGCCATGGACGCAGAGATGGCTTCCTGGAAGTCCACAGGCACCTACGTCGACGAGGTTCCCCCACCTGGGGCGAACATCGTCAGTGGCATGTGGATTTTCAGGGTGAAACGGCCGCCGGGTTCTCCGCCTATCTTCAAGGCGCGTTACGTTGCACGAGGCTTTAGTCAGCGAGAGGGAGTTGACTTCTTCCAGACCTTCTCCCCGACCCCGAAGATGACCACTCTTCGGGTTCTGCTGCACGTCGCCGCTCAGCGTGACTACGAGCTCCACTCTCTTGACTTCAGCACTGCTTTCCTACAGGGCAGCCTGCACGAGGAGATCTGGCTGCGCCGCCCACCTGGCTTCACTGGGTCGTTCCCAGCTGGTACCCAGTGGAGCCTCCGGCGGCCAGTCTACGGTCTCCGCCAGGCACCCCGTGAGTGGCACGACACACTGAGGACTACTCTTGCTGCTCTTGGGTTTGCTCCTTCTACTGCTGACCCGTCGCTGTTTCTACGCACCGACACCACTCTGCCGCCGTTCTACGTTCTCGTGTACGTAGACGACTTGGTCTTTGCTACTGCTGACACTGAGGCACTCGCCCACGTGAAGTCGGAGCTGCAGAAGAGACACACGTGCACAGACCTGGGTGAGCTGACACGCTATCTTGGCTTGCGGATCACCCGGGACAGAGCACAGCGCACCATCACCTTGACTCAGTCACACATGGTGCAGCAGGTCCTTCAGCGCTTCCGCTTCACGTACTCCTCAGCCCACTCCTCTGCCTACCGGTCACTCGCTCTCAGCTCTGCCTTCGGATGAGTCCGTAGAGCCGAGTGGCCCGTATCCAGAGCTTGTGGGCTGCCTCATGTACCTGATGACCTGCACTCGACCTGACCTTGCATACCCTCTTAGCATCCTAGCACGCTATGTCGCTCCTGGCCGTCACCGGAAGGAGCACATGGATGACGCTAAGAGGGTGTTGCGCTACTTGTGCAGTACGTCGGGCATGGGGCTTGTGCTTGGAGGACGGAGTGACGTTGTCCTCACTGGGCACTCAGACGCTTCTTTGGCTGACGACCAGGCTACGCAGCGGTCGTCTCAGGGTTACACCTTCAGCCTTGGCTCTGGTTCAGTTTCTTGGCGTTCTACACGCTCGTCTTCAGTTCTCAGCTCCAGTTGTGAGGCTGAGATCTACGCAGGGGCCATGGCTGCACAGGAGTTACGCTGGCTCACCTACCTGCTGACCGATCTGGGAGAGCCGCCTCGTTCTCCTCCAGTGCTGTACGTCGACAACAAGGCCGCCATTGCCTTGTGTCAGGAGCACAGACTGGAGCACATAACGAAGCACATCGCTCTGCGCTACTTCCTTGCTCGAGAGTTGCAGCAGCGTGGTCAGCTTCGTCTTGCTTACGTGGCCACTCGGGCCAACACTGCTGATGTGTTCACCAAGGCGCTTCAGCCTTGTGATCATCAGCGTTTCTGTACTGTTCTAGGCCTTGTGCCTACTGTCCCTCACTTGCTCACCTCTTGACTCTGCTTGTACTGTGATCTCGATATATATACCTGCATGCTTACACTTGCTAGGTTGTGATCACTGTACCTCTTGTTATATTATCAAACTGCATGTGAACTGGTCTTGTGACCGCTTGCTTGTGCTCGGAATTTGTGTGGTATCCTTGAGATCCACCCTGAGCTTGTTTAGCTTTGCTTTGCTTTGACTGGTCTTGTGACCCCTTGCTCTCCCCCACTTCGCCTATGGGGGTGTGTCAAACATTATATATATTACTGCTGTGTAGGCTACAGTGGGTTAGCCTTTAGGGGGTACAATACTCTAGGGTTTCCTACTTGTACCCTCAATGTTTCTAGTTCAACCACTTCACTCATTCTGACAAGTATCACTATTAGGACCAGCGTAGCTTCCGTCGAAGTAACAGAAGATTTGCGCGTTTTGGAGAAGTAGCTCAAGCTCGAAACTCCAGGTGTAGAAATCTCGCCCGCTAAACACGGTGCTAGTTTGAATCTTGGAGAACGTCAGAAACTTGTTCTGAGCAGCGAGCATGACTTCGTCACTTGGACGAGGAGCGATTGGAGCGGAAGAGTTCCACCCGAGGTCGAAGGTGGTTGGGCTCGGTTCCTTGGAGCAGCCGGTTGATCGGGTTGTTGCGAGGTGCCCGGGTTACCACTCTGCAATTGTTGAATTCCTGATTCCAGCGTGGTGATGCGCTGGATGAGTTGCTCCAGAAGCGCATTGCTGATAGTGGTGTTGCCCGCGGAGTTCGCGGTAGGGTTGGCGGGGGCTTCAGCAGTGGGAGCTGCTTGTCCGCCAGATCCTCCAGCCATGTTTCGGCGGGAGCACGTACCGAACGCCACCTTGAATTTGAATTTGAATCAGAGGTGGTGATGCGAAGAATCCTGAGTGGCTCTCATACCATGATAGAATCTGAACCGTCTTATAGGATCGTCTCAGGTTGATCGCACGGAGTGTAGCAGCGGAAGGTTTGCTTGGTAATGTCGGGTACGGACTCTGTCAGTAGAAGGAGATTTATATCTCGACAGAAGTGACTAATACAATGCGGAAGACGGGTTTATATAGGAATACAGTGGAATACGAAAGGTCCTAGCTAGCCATGTACTCTGAGGGGGTACATTCCCATAAGGGCTAATCTAGATGCAGGACCATGTCAGAATCCCAACCACTAGACCATTGGGATAAAAGGGCTTGTTAAGTAGCGGGTCAGTGCGCCCATAACCCCCCAGGACAAGTAGCCTGTAACCCTTCCCTAGGATCAATCGGGGATCACCAGTGGACCTCTGACAGATTGCAACCGTGCGGTTCGGTAACCGTGCGCGGTTCGGTAACCGTTTGAAGTTTTCCCGCGCTTTGCACTTCGAATTCTTCCTGCTTGTAAACTTTCTTCGATAACTGTCTTGTCGCTCGATCTTCGTCCTCGCTGCAGTCATCTTCGCGTTAAGGATTCGTTACTCATGAATGTTTATTCAACAATTCCATATCGTAACACGATTCCGAGAGAAGACAGAGACCAAGGCACTGAAGCATGCCGCCAAGAAGGCACGCGTGCAGACACTGAAAAAACTGTACTAGGAAGAGTTTGTTTGCAGGCAACCATACTGGTATGCTATGCGTAGAACTGAAGCTGTACTATAAGGAGTCTGTCAATTGACCGTTTGAAGGCACATCTGCAGACATGACGTACATGTACCGTACATACAGAGGGAGACTGTTTGGCGGGGTGATGGTCATGCGCTTTCTGGTACTATAATAGCAACATTTACAGCTACACGATGTACGTGAACACCTCACAGAACTCCAGGTACCGGTACCGGTATGTAACATCACATGTTTGACTTCACATCCTACAGGGCTTACGGTACAGGCTGTTCTTTCGCCTCTGATTTCAGGGCCAAAATTTACTCTGACCATCGGATTTAGTTATATATTTACTGTCTTTTTGTAAGGAGAATGTAAGGAGAATTTGATATCATTTTTGCGCATCTGACCTCATGGCGTACCGTACAACACAGTTCACGGGCTAGAATGATTTTGATAATACCAACAATGTAGACTTCGCGCCTATCAGCGAGACTGACATAGCGGATCCGACTGCGACGGAGTCGACAGCACACGACTCCGTCCGTCCTGCCTTTTTCCACCAGACTAGTTTACGTCTTTGCATTGCTCAACGGTCCAAGCTATGGCGTAGCCCAACCCCTTGAACAACCCGAATCAGCGTTGCGCCTTGCATGCGTCCCGATACTGTCTGCGATAGGCCAGCGCTCGAATCGTTTGACTGAAAGCCGCCTCGTGGTCGCGTTTATTCCAACTCCTCGTGCTGGCGCCACTGGCAGCACGCGGCGAGAATGGTGCGTGCTCTTTGCTTAAACGTTAGATCACGCGGGCGCGTGCTGTGACGATCCACGCGTCGCGGCCTTGCGACTCTGTGCGGCCGTCGTGCGTTCGTGCCGTCGTGCGTTCGTGCCGTCTAGTCCACTTTTGCGGCTCTCGTCTGCCCTGTCGCTCGTCGGGCAGAGCCATCGTAACGTTTACGCCCTCTCGTGTGCGATTAGTCTTTAAGCTTCGCGCGTCAAGAGCGCTTCGATGCTACCCCCCGCGCTGCCAGGCCAGCCGCCGGCGCGCGGGAGGGTGGGTGAGTAAGTAGGCGCAGCGCCGGTGCGTCTAGGTCGATTGCGTGCTTGCGGCGGGTGCAGGCACGAGGGCCAAGGTGGTGGGGAGAAGCTGTCGGGATAGGTGGGGGGGAGAGGTGGTGACGTGGGTTGACACGAGGTATTGTTGAGGGCGTAGTGAAGGGACGAGAGGAGAAGGGGGAAAGGAGAGGGGAAAGGAGAGAGGGGAAAGGAGAGGGAGGAAAAGGAGAGAGAGGGAAAGGAGCGGGCGGGAATGGAGAGGGGAGGAAAGGAGAGGCGAGCAAAGGAGAGGAGGGGGAAGGACAGGGGGGGAAGGGAGAGGGGGGGAAGGGAGAAGGGGGGAAGGGAGAGAGGGGGAAGGGAGAAGGGGGGAAAGGGGAGGGGAGGAAAGGAGAGGGGAGGAAAGGAGAGGGGGGGAAAGGAGAGGAGGGGAAAGGAGAGGGGGGCAAAGGAGAGGGGAGGAAAGGAGAGAGGGGGAAAAGGAGAGGGGGGGAAAGGAGAGGGGGAAGAAAGGAGAGGGGGGAAAGGGGAGGTGGGGGAAGGAAAGGGGAGGAAAGGAGAGGGGGGGTAAGGAGAGGGAGGAAAAGGAGAGAGAGGGAAAGGAGAGGGGGGGAATGGAGAGGGGAGGAAAGGAGAGGCGAGGAAAGGAGAGGAGGGGGAAGGGTAGGGGGGGGGAGGGAGAGGGGGGGAAGGGAGAAGGGGGGAAGGGAGAGAGGGGGAAGGGAGAAGGGGGGAAAGGGGAGGGGAGGAAAAGAGAGGGGAGGAAAGGTGAGGGGGGGAAAGGAGAGGAGGGGAAAGGAGGGGGGGGAAAGGAGAGGGGAGGAAAGGAGAGAGGGGGAAAAGGAGAGGGGGGGAAAGGAGAGGGTGAAAAGGAGAGGGAGGAAAGGAGAGAGGGGGAAAATGAGAGGGGGGGAAAAGAGAGGATGAGAAAGAAGAGGGGAGGAAATGAGAGGGGGGAAATGGAGAGGGGGGAATAGGAGAAGGGGAAAAAGAGAGGGGGGAAAGGAGAGGGGGGAAAAGGAGAGGATGGGAAAGGAGAGGGAGGAAAAGGAGAGGGGGGGAAACGAGAGGTCGGGAAAGGAGACGGGGGAAAAGGAGAGTGGGGGGAAGGAGAAGGGTGGAGAAGGGGGGAAAGGAGAGGGGGGGAAAGGAGAGAAAGAGAGAGGGGAAAGGAGAGACGGGGAAAGAAGAGGGGGAAAAGAAAGGAGAGGAGGGGAAAGGAGAGGGAGGGGAAGGCGAGGGGGGAAAAGGAGAGTGGGGAAAGGAGAGAGGGAGAAGGAAGGATACGGGGGGGAAAAGGAGAGTGGGATAAAGGAGAGGTTGGGAAGGATATGGGGGAAAAGGAGAGGGGAGAAAAGGAGAGGGAGGAAAAGGAGAGGGGGGAAAGGGAAAGGAGGGGAAAGGTGAGTGGGGGAAAGGAGAGGAGGAGATAGGAGAGGAAGGGAAAAGGAGAGGGTTGGAAAGGAGATTGAGAGGATGGGGAAGGAGAGGAAGGGGAGGAGGGGGGGATCTAGTGGGGACAAACGAATTGTTTTTCATGGCTGAACGTGCATGCGATATGCATCGAGGGAGAGGGTGGGGAGGGACAGCGGGAGGAGGGAAAACGGAGAAGTTGAGGGAAGTCGGGAGGATTATCAGCGGTAGTCTGAGGAGCGAGCAGGAAGTGAGAGTGGGGAAGGAAGAGGAGGAGGTGGGAAAGGTGGAATACGTTGGAGGAAGGGGTTGGGAGGATAGAGGGAGAGGGGAGAGGAAGAGGGAGGGTGTGCGAGCGTGGGCCACAGTGCGAGCATGGGCCACAGTGCGAGCATGGGCCACAGTGCGAGCATGAGTCCATAAGAGTCCAATTGTGTGTCGAAGATAGAGGAGAGGAAGGGAGACGCACCTTCCCACCCCCTCCTCTCCCTGCCTTTTCTCCCTGCTCCCGCTCTCACAGTAATTCCCCTGCATGCTTCATCCTTACCTTACCATCTCGCCACTGCCCTGCCCTCCTCCCCACCCAACCCTCCCTCCCTCCGGCTCTCCCAAACCCCCATGCCCCCCTCTGCCCGGGGTGCGAGCAGGCGCCGTCAGTGGTGGTGGTGGGGTCGCACGTGTGGGTGGAGGATCCAGAGGAGGCATGGGTGGATGCCGTGGTGACAGCCGTGGAGAAGAAGAAAGTCACTGTCAGCTACAAGGGCAAGGAGGTGAGGCGCATGCAGGTGCAAGGGCAAGGAGGTGAGGCAAGGGGGGCAGGCAACCGGTGCAGTAACACGTCAGTCACACAGCGTGCTGCGCTCCTGGGTTACTGGAGCTCGTTGTGTCGTGTGGCCACGGGCAGCGGGTGGCAGCCATGAAGCAGTGCAATTTGCATAGAGGCCACGCTTGCTTTCTTCCACCCCCCTCTTTGCTCAACTTAAGCTCTCCCTTTTCGTCTCTCTGCTTCTCCCCCTCTACTCTCCCTCTCTACCTTCCCTCTCTCCCTTCTCTCTGACCTGTGCTCTCTACCCTCTCCTTTATAACCCTCCCCAACCTTCCTCTCAGATCGTGATTCGGCTGAAGCACTGCCACCCGAGGGACGAGGACGCACCGAGCTGTGGGGTGGACGACATGACGAAGCTATCATACCTGCACGAGCCGGGCGTGCTGCACAACCTCTTCCTACGATACTCCATCGACGAGATCTACGTGCGTAGCGTACCTTCTTCTGCCACAGGTGCTCCTTCCGCACCGCACAGTGCTCCACTCCACTGTAAGGAATGGATTTTTAGCCGACTAGAAGTTCACAACCTCTTCCTGAGATACTCCATAGACGAGATCTACGTGCGTAGTGATAAGAATTGATTCTTTGGGCGACTCAATCAATCATCCATCTCGGCCTCTTCTTGTGAGTCTCTGTTGATTGGATACACGTGCGCAGTCATAAGAAGTGCAGTGCTTGCTTTCAGATGGTCCCGGGGGTGGGTGGGTAAGATGCGAGGGAGGGGGGCGCTAGGAGTGGTGGGGTTTGGCTGCTATTAGCAGTGCTGGCCTGGTGTGTGATGTGAATCTAGTATCTACACACCAGCCTGGTGGGATGGGGGGTGCACTTATTGTGAGTGCTGCACGGGTGCAACGAGCGAGCACGTGGTGCTGCATTGCAGTGGTTCAACGTGCGTTGCTGTTGCCCTGCTACTTGCGCTCACTCACCCCTGCCGTGCTGCCACTGCCGGAACCCCCACCCATCCACCACCACCACATGCCACACCGGTCAGTCAAACACTGTTATCTGCTCTGCTCTGCTCCACCTGCCCACCATCCTCCGTCCAACTCCCTCTTCTTCCCACCCGCCCTCCCCCATTCCCTCCCGCTCCTGTGCGCGCCACACAGACGTACACGGGGAGCATTCTGATAGCGATCAACCCGTTCTGTGCGCTGCCGCATCTGTACGACGAGCAGATGATGGAGCAGTACAAGGGCACGCGCCTAGGCGAGCTCTCCCCACACGTCTTTGCCATTGCTGAGGCTGCGTACAGGTGGGTGGGTGGCCAGGTGCGTGTGCATGTGTGTGCGCTAGTGTGTGTGCTTGTGTGTGCGTGCTTGTGTGTGCGCTAGTGTGTCTACTTGTGAGCGTGCACCTGGCGGGGTTGACTTGTCACAGCTGCACATGTGCAATGAGTGTATGGTGGAGTGCGGCGGTTAAAGGGCATGCGCCTGGGAGACTTGGTGCTGCATGTGCGGGGTATGGCAGAGGCTGCATGCAGGTGGGCAGGGAGGGAGGCCCATGTGCATGGCAATGTGGGTGGTTGCAGACTGTCACATGAGCGTGCTGTGTGGCATTGTGGGTGGGTGCATTGGGGTGGTGGAAACGCATGAAGGGCTGGTGGGATGGGATTGTGTGGTGAGGAGGTATGTGTGTGCGGGTTGCCTATGTCATTCCATATGTGACGTGACGTTCCATATGTGACGTTGCTTTCACATGTATGCGTGGGCTCACTTGCAGTGGTGTGTGCATGCATGTGCGTGTGCCGCACCGGCACTTGCGTGCATCCATGTATGTACGAGTGCATGTATGCATGTGTGCATATGTGCGTGCCTGGGTGCAGTGTGTGTGCTCGTGTATGTATGGGTGCGTGCTTGTGTTCATGCATGTGTGTGATTGTGTATGTGCGCATGCGTGCATGTGCATGTGCATATCCTTGTGTGCATATCCGTGTGTATCTGCATGGGCATCAAGCAGGGCGATGGTGGACTATGGTTCAAGCCAGTCCATCCTAGTTAGTGGGGAGAGCGAGGCCGGCAAGACAGAGACCACCAAGCTCATCTCATCACACTTCAACTCCATATCCCTTACCCTCTCCTCTCCTCCCCCCCTCGCAACCCCATCCAGGGCGATGGTGGACTATGGGGCGAGCCAGTCCATCTTAGTTAGTGGGGAGAGTGGAGCCGGCAAGACGGAGACCACGAAGCTCATCATGCAGTACCTCGCCTACATGGGCGGCCGCGCCTCCTCTGACGGCCGCACCATCGAGTCCCAAGTGCTTGAGGTGCGTGCGCCCTTGCCTTGCCTTGCCTCTTAACCCCATTCTAAGGTCACCTTGAGGTCTGTGCGCCTTTGCGTTGAAGTCCCCTTTTGAGTCACCTTGAGGACTGTGTATGCTTGCTGCACCCATGTTCTGCTCACACCTGCTCTGCTCGCACTGCTATGCTGTCTGTGCATGCATGGGCATGGCATGGCATGGCATGGCATGGCAGGCCTGGAGATGTGTGCCAGAAGGGTGCATGCATGCATGCATGCTCCCATGTCAGTGTCTGGTCGACCACCACCCGTTGCACGCGCACTCCTGCAAACTGCTGCATGCGCCTTGTCCTCTGCTCAAACTGCTGCATGCGCCTTGTCCTCTGCTCAAACTGCTGCATGCGCCTTGTCCTCTGCTCAAACTGCTGCATGCGCCTTGTCCTCTGCTCAAACTGCTGCATGCGCCTTGTCCTCTGCTCAAACTGCTGCATGCGCCTTGTCCTCTGCTCAAACTGCTGCATGCGCCTTGTCCTCTGCTCAAACTGCTGCATGCGCCTTGTCCTCTGCTCAAACTGCTGCATGCGCCTTGTCCTCTGCTCAAACTGCTGCATGCGCCTTGTCCTCTGCTCAAACTGCTGCATGCGCCTTGTCCTCTGCTCAAACTGCTGCATGCGCCTTGTCCTCTGCTCAAACTGCTGCATGCGCCTTGTCCTCTGCTCAAACTGTGTTACCGTGATTCCTTTTCCCATGCCTGCCTGCCTGTCTGTCTGCGTGCGTGCATGCGTCACTGCCAGTCAAACCCGTTACTGGAGGCCTTTGGGAATGCCAAGACTGTACGCAACAACAACTCCAGGCAAGCTCACTCCTCCACATAACCCGTCACCACCCCTCTCTCCACCCTCCCTCTCCTTTGCCCGCTCTCCTCCTCTCTCGCCCCCCCTCCATTCTTCCCCTCCATTCCGTTTTTCTCACCTCCCCTTTTTCTCGTTATTGTCCCCCGTCTTCCCTTTTCCCAGCCTGCTCCCTCTCTTCTCCTCACTCCCCTCCCCCATCCCCAACCCCTCGTCCACCCCTCCCCCTCTACCAGTCGCTTTGGCAAGTTTGTGGAGATTCAGTTTGACCGGGCGGGGCGCATATCGGGGGCGGCGGTGCGCACGTACCTGCTGGAGCGGTCCAGAGTGGTGCAGATAGCAGACCCTGAGCGCAACTACCACGCATTCTACCAAGTCTGCTGCGGTGCTTCTGAAGAGGTGCGTTGCGTTATTGCACAGTGTTGTGTTTCACAATTGATGTGCTTTGCCTCCACTCCTCACAGCCACCCCCCCCCCCCCCCCCCCCCCCCCCCACTGCTGGCTGCCGCGTGCCTGCCTTGCTGCTCTCTCGACTCACGCTGCTTCCGCAACCCCCTCTCCCCTTTCTGGCAAACGGCATTGCATCTCTGCTCCCCCCTTCCCCACTCTGCACCCCGTTAATCCCTCTCCGCCCCCACCCCACCCCACCCCTCTTCCCCACCCGTCCTCCACCCGCCCGCCCCTTGCTCTCGTGCTTCCTTCCCCGCGCTGTCCGTCCATCCGCCCATCCGTCCACCCGTCCGTCCGTCTCCCTCTCTCTCCGACCCTGGCGGTGGGGGTGGGTGGGAGCAGGAGCGGGCGCGGCTGAAGCTGGGGGCAGCGGAGACGTACCACTACCTGAACCAGAGCAACTGCTACGAGATACCAGGCAAGGACTCCAACGCCGTGGAGTACCAGAAGACCCGCCGCGCCATGGAGGTCGTGGGGCTCACGCTCGATGAACAGGTGCGGAGGGGGCTGTATGGGGGGAGGGTGCGGGATGTGTGTAGGGGGTGGGGTGTGTGTAGAGGGTGCGTGGGGTTGAGTTGTGCCGTGGAGTACCAGAAGACCTGCTGCGCCATGGAGGTCGTTGGACTCACCCTTGACGAACAGGTGCGTGGGGGGGCTGTATGGGGGGAGGGTGCGGGATGTGTGGAGGGGGTGCGTGGGGTTGTGCCGTGGAGTACCAGAAGACCCGTTGTGCCATGGAGGTCGTTGGACTCACCCTCGACGAACAGGTGCGCGCGCAGGAGGGGCGTGGGGAGTAAGTGGGGAGCGGGGGGGAGTGTGGGGTTTGCGTGGGGTGTGTGGGGTGTGCGTGGGGTGTTGGAGAGTGTGGGTGTGGCAGTGCTACGTTGATTTGATGCAGTAACCGTCAGGTTGAAGAAGAAGGACGTGTGGCAAGCACGCAATCACCCCCTCCTTCCCCCCCCCCCCCCCCCCCCCCCTCGTTTCCCCTGCAAATCAACCGACCCAAATCCTCACACACACACAGCCCTTATCCCTGCATTTCCTCCCGTTCCCGACCCTGCGTTACCCATTGTTACCCCCTCGTTACCCCCTCGTTACCCTTCCCCCCCTTATGCCGCATGGAGGTGGCCATTCTGCATCTGAGCAACATCATGTTCCCTCACCAACCCCTCACCATCCCTCTTGCTTTCCTCCTCTCTTCCTCTATTTCCCCCTTCCCCGCCCCTGCCTCTTGGCAACCTGCTCTCAACAGGAGTCGATACTCCGGGTGGTGGCGGCCATTCTGCATCTGGGCAACATCACTTTCCCTCACTGACCGTCCCTTGCCTCTTGCTCTCCCTCCACCCTCTCCCGCCCCGCCGCCCCCTCCTCCCCTCACCGGCTTCCAACAGGAGTCGATATTCCGCGTGGTGGCGGCCATTCTGCACCTGGGCAACATCACGTTCAAGGGGGGCACAGCAGCGGACTCGTCCAAGCTGCATGGAGACAAGTCCAAGTTCCACCTAGAGGCCGTTGCAGAGCTGCTCAGGTGCACTGCTGCTCACCACACACTCTCCCCCAACCCCACCCACGGTCGCACGTTTGGTCTCATTTTGAGGCGCCTAAAAAACAGACTCCCCACACACCCCCCCACACACGGTCGCACGTTTGGTCTCATTTTGAGGCGCCTAAAAAACAGACTCCCCACACACCCCCCCACACACGGTCGCACGTTTGGTCTCATTTTGAGGCGCCTAAAAAACAGACTCCCCACACACCCCCCCACACACGGTCGCACGTTTGGTCTCATTTTGAGGCGCCTAAAAAACAGACTCCCCACACACCCCCCCACACACGGTCGCACGTTTGGTCTCATTTTGAGGCGCCTAAAAAACAGACTCCCCACACACCCCCCCACACACGGTCGCACGTTTGGTCTCATTTTGAGGCGCCTCAAAGACAGACTCCCCACACACCCCCCCACACACGGTCGCACGTTTGGTCTCATTTTGAGGCGCCTCAAAGACAGACTCCCCACACACCCCCCCACACACGGTCGCACGTTTGGTCTCATTTTGAGGCGCCTCAAAGACAGACTCCCCACACACCCCCCCACACACGGTCGCACGTTTGGTCTCATTTTGAGGCGCCTCAAAAACAGACTCCCCACACACCCCCCCACACACGGTCGCACGTTTGGTCTCACACACGGTCCCACAGCACCACGTTCAGCGAGCCAATCTTCCAGTGTGGTGCCAGCCTGTTGCACCACACTGTGCTCTCACAAGGCGAGCTGCGGGAAGGGCTGTTGGGTAAAGGCAGGCAGGGGGGAGGGGCGTGAGCAGGTGTGGGTGGAGAAACGATTGGGTTGAGGTGCACGCGTGGGGCGCCTGGCAGGCATCTGCCCTCACTCCATCTTGGAGCACCTTGGAGCACCTTGGAGCACCTTGGAGCACCTTGGAGCATCTTGGAGCACCTTGGAGCACCTTGGAGCACCTTGGAGCATCTTGGAGCACCTTGGAGCACATGTTTGTCGCTTGAGTCATCATGTGTCAAGCTGTGCCTGTGCCTTTGCTGTTTGTGGCCTTGATCTCCCTTCTCGTGCGTGTGCGTGTGCATGTGTGCGTGTGTGCGTGTGCATGTGTGCATGTGCATGTGTGTGCAGGTGTGAGAAGAAGAAGCTGCGGGAGTCGCTGTTAACGCGCACGCTGGTGACTCGGGACGGCAACATCAAGAAGGACCTGGACCCCGCTGCTGCCGTGGTCAGCCGAGACACCCTCGCCAAGACCATCTACTCCCGCCTCTTCGACTGGTGCGCTGGGGGAACCACGTGCAGTGATGATTTGTGGGCTGGGGGAACCGCAGTCAATGGTGCATAGTGATTGAGGCGTTTGCCTTTCTCGACCCCGCTGCTGCAGTGGTCAGTCGAGACACCCTCGCCAAGACCATCCACTCCCGCCTCTTTGACTGGTGCGCGCTGCCTGCTGCCTCTTGCTGCTGCTGCCTCTTGCTGCTGCTGCTCTGCTCCCACTGCGGCTGTGCTGTTTGCCGTTGTCTTGCGTCTCTTCTTCGCATCCCATTGCCTTTACCCCTCTTGTGCCGTGGCCCAGACATACATACCCCTGTGCTGTGCCCCATTCCATGCATGTCCCACACTTCATATGCACGGCAGGTTGGTGGACAAGGTGAACAAGTCCATAGGGCAGGGTGGCTTCTGAGTCTTTTGATTCGACTCTCCCATTCTTTTTCCACCTCCCATCATTCCCCCTCAACCCTGCCCAGGCTAGTGGACAAGGTGAACAAGTCCATAGGGCAGGACCCCGACTGTGCGTCCATCGTCGGTGTACTTGACATCTACGGCTTCGAGACCTTCCAGTTCAACAGGTCATACTCACGCACGCCCCCTCCTCCCCCACCTCCACCTTCAACCCCATCACCACCCCCATCCACATCCCCATCCCCACCCCCACCATACCCCCACCCTATCCCCACCCTCTTCTTCCACTTTCCGTTGCCCCTCCACTTTCCGTTTCTCTTCTATGTCACCTTCACCATGTCTCATCCATCCGCGGGCACCTCACAGCCCCACCCCAGCGCATGAACCAGCAAGGCACGTGCCTGTGAGAGCGAGTGCCCATACGCCCATCACTCGGACCAACCCCTCTCCCGTCCCGATTTGCTCCCGTCGATGGTGGTCAGCTTGCAATGTTGTCACTGTCTCATGTGGATACCTGTGTGTTTGCGTGCATACCTGTGCATGCATCATAATTTGCCTCTGCGTGTGTGCCCCCGCATTTGTATGTGTTCGTGTGTGTGTGTGTGTGCGCGCGCCCCCGTGCGTGCGTGCGTGCGTGTGTGTGTGTGTGTGCATGGTGACACGGCAGTTTCGAGCAGTTCTGCATCAACCTCGCAAACGAAAAGCTCCAGCAGCACTTCAACCAGGTACCCTGCTCATCTCCACTGCTATGGTGTATGCACCGCACCGCACCGCACTGCACTTCACAAATAACTGCGGGGAAACAGGGCTGTCAGGCTGGCTACCAGACTAGTTTCCAGAATAGTTTCCCCACGACCCATGATTTTGCTGCATGTCTGGGCCCTCTGATCTCATCCCACGGGCCCTTGTGTCATCATCTCCACATGCCAAACGCCAATCACTTCACACGTTTTTCCATCCTGACCCATTTTTGGCCCCTTCCGTGCCACACGCTTGTGGCCCCACCAACACATGTTTGAGGTGGAGGAGCAGGAGAAGAAGCGAGAGGAGGTACAATGGTGCTATCTCATCTTCCCGTTCCTTCCATCCCTCACATCCCGCCACTTCCTCCCTTCCCTCCCATCCCTTGCGTTCCCCTCTCCCACCACCGCCCACCAGCACGTGTTCAAGGCGGAGCAGGAGGAGTACGAGCGAGAGGAGATCGACTGGAGCCATCACCTTTTTCCGTCCCTCCCATCCATCTTAATTCCTCCCATCCCATCCATCCACTTGTCCCCCCCCCCGCCCGTCCCTCCCATCCCTCCTGTTCCCCCTCCCACCACCCACCAGCACGTGTTCAAGGCGGAGCAGGAGGAGTACGAGCGAGAGGAGATCGACTGGAGCTACATTGAGTTTGTTGACAACCAGGACGTGCTAGAGCTCATTGAGAAGGTGCGAGCAGTTTGAGTTTGTTCTGGCATGAGAGCATGAGAGCCTCAAAGAGTCTGTAAGAAACTTGCATGGCCTGGTTGGTCGACTGGAGCTACATTGAGTTTGTGGACAACCAGGACGTGCTCGAGCTCATTGAGAAGGTGCGAGCAGGGGGGCAGTAGTGGGGGGCGTTTGATGATATCTATGCATGCCATGCATGGTTGAAGCGGTGGGATGGTTAGTTTCATCGTGCCATGCATCACTGGCTGGAGCTACATGGAGTTTAACACTTTTGAGAATTCTCAAAAGTGATGTTCATGTAGTTTGTGGATAACCAGGATGTGCTGGCAGCTGGAGCTCATTGAGAATGTGTGAGAAGGGGGAGGTTGCTGTCTGTGGTATCAGAGCCCAAGAGCCAGGAGGGTGTGTGAGCGATCTTGGTGGGCTGGTGGGTTGACTGGAGCTACCTCAAGTTGGTATGCAACCAGGCGGTGTTTGAAAGCTTATTCACAAGCTGCTGCTGCTTCCGCCGGCCACTGCCACCGTCACCGCTGCGACCACTGCTGCGCTTCTTTTCCCGCCTCACTGTGCAGTGTGCTACCGCATTCCGTTGGTCTTGTGTTGGCTGGTCACACACAGTCACGGTCATATCCAGAGAGCTGTTGCAAATGTAGACGACATCCCCTTCTTTCCGGAACATGTACGTGCAAGCAATCACAGGGGAATGCCAATCGAGTGGTGTTCTCTCAGGCAGATGTGAAGAACAAGGAAAGGGGAGAGCGATTCCAAGTGAATCTTAAATCCCTTGTGCCTTGAGACCTCCTTTCTTCCTTCTCGCCCGCAGTATCTGGCGTGGCCTCCTTCCCCCCCTTGCCCACATTCCAGTGTTGTAAAGCATGTCGCGCGCCGCCTCTGCCATTTTCCTGCATCATGTCAGCTCACCGCTGTGCCTGCCTGCTATGCACTAGCCATGCTCACACCTGTCCTTGCTTCTCAATTCCTGCTTGCTGAGTGTCTCCCTGCATTTGCTTGTATGTGTGTGCGTGGGTGTGTGTGTGTGTGTGCATGCGTGCATTCGTGTGTCTGTGCGTGTGTGTGAACGTGCGCAGAAACCAATGGGCATCATATCACTTCTAGACGAGCAATGGTCAGTGCCCACCGCTTCCTCCACCCCTTCCTCCACCCTTCCTCACAGTTTCCCCTGCTTCCTCCTCTCCCCCTGCCCCACTCTTCTCTACCTGCCCAACCCCTCCCTGCACCCTCCCCCCTCGCTGCGAATCTCCTCCCTCCCTGCCTGGTCCAGTCCTCCGTGTCCTGAATTGGGACTCTCAGTTCTTACAAGAACCTCCTTCTCTTTCACTCAAAGTTCCGGCATAACACAGTTTGCCCACTCAACCTCGTCGCACACTCCCTTTGCCCTATCGCCCGTTGCCCCACCCACCAACAATCGCCTGTTGCCCTACCACCAGAGCCGCACTGCCATCCCACCACTCCCCCTCTCCCCTCCTCCCCTCGCCCCTCCCTCCGCGTCCTCACCAACAGCATGTTCCCCAAGTCAAACGCGGAGACATTTGCAACGAAGCTGTACCAGACGTGTGCGCAGCACGCGCGGTTTGAGAAGCCCAAGCTGTCGCAGACGGACTTCACCATCAACCACTACGCCGGGCAGGTGGGGGCGATGAGGCAGGTGGGGGCGAGGAGCTGGGCAGGCAAGATATGCCTGGCTCCTCTGCTGCTAGAGTGATTGAGGTGACGGTGAGTAGCCCCCCTCCTGGGCTTTGAGAGGCCCAAGCTGCCACAGACGGACTTCACCGTCAACCACTACGCCGGGCAGGTGGGTGTCTGTGGGAAGTGGGCCTTGCTTTCCTTCTCCGCCCCAAGTTCCATAGCCTTCCCTTTGAGAAGCCCAAGCTGTCGCAGACGGACTTCACCGTCAACCACTACCCCAGGCGGGTGCCGCTCTCGTATACCCGCCCAGGGGGGGGCATTGGGTGGTGCGGGGTGGGGGTGGGGTGGGGGTGTGGGGTGGGGGTGGGGGATGGGGATGGGGGACGGGGGATGGGGGAAGCAGAGAGCGAAGAGAGGGGGATGAAACAGGGGTGCCTTGTTTCATGCATGGTGGAGGGTTGTGCTTTGGTTGATTTGATGGCACCGGCAGGCATCCACAGCCTTGAGACACTGTGCTGTTGTGAGCCGTCTGTCATGTGAGCAGTGTTAGTGCACCCACCGCACCTGAGCTGCTCTGCGCATGAGTTGCTCTGCCTTCCGCTCCGCCTGCTACCTGCTGCCTGCTGCCCGCTGCCCACCTTTGCCTTGTTCCCTCTCCCATGCCTGCCATGCCAAGCCCAACCGCAGGAACTCCCATTCCATCCCCATGACCCACTGTGCACCCATCTGTACGTACAAGCACTCACGGCATACCCCCAGTCAAGTCACTCACTGTCTGTGCAGCAGCAAGGGTAGGCACGATGGCGGCACACAGGCGCTTCACCCACCTGCACTGCCAGATGACGCGTCTTGCTCCTTTTGCATCGCTGCCTCTCCGTCCTCCCCCCTTCGCCCGATGGCCCACGAGGCGAAACCACTGTTCAACAAGAAGAGAACAGCACGACCAGGTGACAGAGCACCAGCCCTGCCATCCATGCTTCTCCTTCCTTTTCTCCCTCCTCTCCCAACCCGCTCCTGCCTGCCAGGTGACGTACCAGTCGGACCTGTTTCTGGACAAGAGCAATGGCTAGATGGTGGCACAGCGGAGCAGCATGCAGTTGCAAGCAGGTAGCACCGGAGCACTGGTCATGCTGCTGATGCCTCATGCTTCGTACTCCTCTCCGCCCCTTCCCGCGGCCCCATGGGCAGGTGACGTACCAGTCGGACCTGTTTCTGGACAAGAACAAGGACTACGTGGTGGCGGAGCGGAGCAGCATGCAGTGGCAGGCAGGTAGCACCGGAGCACTGTCCTCCTGCTGATGCCTCATGCTTCATTCATACTCCTCTCTCCCCCGGCCCATGACCAGGTGACGTACCAATCAGACCTGTTTCTGGACAAGAACAAGGACTACGTGGTGGCGGAGCACCAGGACCTGCTGGGCAACTCCAAGGACCCCTTTGTCGTCTCGCTCTTCCCACCCAGTGCCGGCGGCGAGAAGGCCAAGACCAAGTTCACGTCCCTTGGCTCCAGCTTCAAGGTGCGCCCGCACTGCACCTCACTGCACCGCACTGTCTTGCACTGCCCCACACAGCACTGCACGGTCGCGCCACCCCTCTCGGCCCCACTCCGTGTCCCGTGCATTTGCAATATTCAGTGAGTAACACTCCATGTATCTGGATGCCTATACCACTCTGATCTTAGTAAATTAAAAGATAGGATGCTTTTATGATTCATCCTTTTCTTGATTCACTTGGTGTTTGCTCCTCCTTCACTTGGTGCGGTGCGCGTGGTGCGGTGCGGTGTGGTGCGGTGGCAGCAACAACTGGCGGAGCTTATGTCGTCGCTGGGCACGACAGAGCCGCACTACGTGCGGTGTGTGAAGCCCAACAGCAAGAACCGCCCGGGCGCGTTCGAGAACCAAAACGTCATCCAGCAGCTGCGATGCGGGGTGAGATGCACAGGGGTGGGGTGAGATGCACAGGGGTGGGGTGAGATGCACAGGGGTGGGGTGAGATGCACAGGGGTGGGGTGAGATGCACAGGGGTAGGGTGAGATGCACAGGGGTGGGGTGAGATGCACAGGGTTGGGGTGAGATGCACAGGGGTGGGGTGAGATGCACAGGGGTGGGGTGAGATGCACATGGGTGGGATGAGATGCATACGCATGGGGAGGGAAGAGATAAGGGAGAAGAGGGGTGGGAAGGGAAAGGAAAAGACGGAAGTGGAGATGTCAGAAGGTGGTGGCCGAGAGATGTCAGAAGGTGGTGGCCGGGAGATGTCAGAAGGTGGTGGCCGGGAGATGTCAGAAGGTGGTGGCCGGGAGATGTCAGAAGGTGGTGGCCGGGAGATGTCAGAAGGTGGTGGCCGAGAGATGTCAGAAGGTGGTGGCCGGGAGATGTCAGAAGGTGGTGGCCGGGAGATTTTGAAGGCAAGGCGGTTCGCAGGAATTGGGTTGGCGGAGTGGGGTCATCAGGTCATGGAAACGAGAGGGTAGCATAGCATGCAGGCATGGCAGGGACATAAGAGTGTGCGTTGCATAGCAATCTGCTGCAGGCGCACGCGGCACATACGCCCTCGGTTCGATGAGCATTGCAGTTGTGACACCTCTTCCCATCACCCTTTCCTTCCTTCCTTTGGACATGCACCATGCACCATGCGTTTTAGCCCATCCCCATATGCGCCATGCATGATGCCTCATTCCCCCATGCCTCATTCCCCCATGCCCCATGCACCATATCCCGTCTCTGCTGCTGCCGTACACGTGTGTTGTGTCTGTGTGTGGATGCAGGGCGTGCTAGATACCATCCACATGCGCATCTGCTCTCGTCACTCTACTTCCCTTTCTCGCTTCGCTCACTCTCATTCACTCACTCTCACTCACTCACTTCCCTCCCTCAAATTCCCCACTCGCAGGGTGTGCTGGAGGCCATTCGCATCAGCTGTGCGGGCTACCCCACGCGCCGCTCCTTCGACGAGTTCCTCTCGCGCTTCTCCATGCTCGCCCCGGACATTCTCCTCGACTCCAGGTCTGTCTTTGCCCACCCACCCTAACCCCAATGCATGACGACCCTGAGACCCCGCGTTCCTCTCGCGCTTCTCCATGCTCGCCCCGGATATTCTCCTCGACTCCAGGTCTCCCCTCTGCCCACCCACCCCACCCGACCCCCCTCGCACCCTAAGTCCTCTCTCGAACGGTCCTTTCATTGATAAGTTCTCAAGTACAAGCACATGCTTGTATATATATATATATATATATATACATATGCTACGACCTCGTAAGGTACGGTGTAACTCTGTACGTTGAGCGGCTACTGCCTAAGGGAGCTCTAACTCCGGCTCCAACACTATGAAGCAGTCCCCAGGTGAGAAAGTGTCTTCTGGTTCTGGCCTGCCGATAGGGGCATTCTCGGCTATAGTGGCCTCGTTGGATTTGATCATGGGTGTCTGACTGTGAGAGAGGGCTGCCAGAGGGAGCCAGGGAGTTACTCACCAGTGGGCGTCTGAATCCCTCAGGGGAACTGCTGCAGCACACCCTGGAGCTGTAAGTACAGGACCTCAAGGCAGGACATACCCAGCGACTCCTGTCTCTGTCGGGGTATGGCGCTAGAGACTGGCTGCTAGCAGTTCCCTTGGTCCCATCCCTTCGCCTCAGCCCGCCTTACTTCTCGATGGCCCTCCAGTTCAGGCTGGGCCTCCCCTTTTCGGCACTAGACGTATGCGACTGCGACAGCAGCAAAGAGGTGCCAAATTGCCAATCCCGGACAAGCGGCTCTCCAACCACCTACTTCGCTGCGGAACCTGGAAAGGAAGGACGAATAGTATACCCACAATGCTCTACGGGACGCATGCATCCACATGGCCCAGGGCGGGGGGCGGGCTTCATCGTCCACAAAGAAACAGACAGCCACATTCTGCCGCGTGGACCGGGACTCGGGTGCTGTATGGATCAGTGATGTCACCATCACTGATCCAATTAGCTCCAGGTACCCAAGGGTGATGTAAGGAAGAGGATGGGCAGCAAGTGAGATGGCTGCATACCACACCACTACAGACCACTATAGTGTCTGGAGCAAGCTGAGTCCCCAGCGCGGCCATTCTTCCGATGGGAGGAGGTAGGGCGGGGTGGTTCGGGCCAGGTAGGCGACCTGCCGTGAGATGCACATGCAGTGGGTGAGTAGTAGTAACGATGCTAGTTGCGGGTCCATGGTGGCTGGGCTATGAGGGGGAGCGTGGACTGCATGGCCGCGAGCTGCTTCCGTACGGATGCGGCTCCGCCCTCCTCTGGACCAACATGGATTCCTTCCCAGCACAGGTAGGCTGTCCATCCGTGCTCAAGGGCACCCCCGCGGGGACGGGAGGGTGTCTGTGTGCAGGTGCGAGGCGAGTTAGCCCAGGCGCCACATTTGCGCGGGTTGTGAGTGAGTGAGGCCCGCTGCTGTGAGTGACCCTGTTGGTGAAATGGTGGAAGGCTGTTGTGCACCCGCCCGGTTCTCCCACGAATGTGACGTCATCAGCATATGCTAAGCAGAGTACGTTGGGGTGGGCAGCGGCAGTTCCGGTGAGGGTGGGGTGGATTCCATCATTCCGGCTGCAAAAAGGAGGGGTCCAAGCCAAGAAGGTCCTCTTGGTGGACGCCCTTTTTGCTGAGTAATGGTGGGTTTGCGAAACCAGCGTCCAGTTAGAGCAGCGATGGACAACCGTAGGTGAGTTGCACCAGTGCAAGCAGTTGCTGGAGCGATGAGCGAGGAGCGGTGAGCGGTGAGCGGTGAGCGCTCTCTCTTTCTCGAATGGTCCTTTACAATTCAGGTCATAGAGCACAGTGGAGAGGCAAGCACACGCAAGCAAGGTCGCAGCGCAGTAGGTGAGCTTGAGCTCCAGGAGATTTTCTAGAATTTCTGACATAGTTCCAGTGAGCAGCGGTGTTTAACCGAAGTTGAGCTCGAGGAGATTTTCTATAATTCTACAAAAAATAAGTCTTTTTTTAGGATTCCCAGATTGAGGATTCTAAAGAATCGCCGACCGACCGGCAAGCAACGTTCTGTCGTAATAGGTGAGCTCCAGGTCCGGTTCGAGTATGCACAGGAGCGCCTCAACTCAATGCCTGGTGGTTCCTCCAATCAGAAAACGGCCCTGTTTCCAACCAACCATGAAGGCCCCGCCTCGGGGGTATTGGCGATGAATTCTTTTCCTAGTGCCTTTTTATTGACCAACACTGGCAGTTTTGCCAACGCCGCTTCTGCGGAGTGGAGTGGAGGAGTTGAGGAGGCATTTGGCTGCACGTGCGGTGTTGAGGGGAATGGGGGAGGAGGTTGGGCCGTGGAGTGGAGTGGAGTGGATTCCGCTTGCGGTGGTTCATCTGCTGGGATTTGGGTGAGCTTGCTGTCGCTCTGGAGGAGTTTGTCGAGCGGCTGAGGAGGCGGAGAATCAGGAGGCTCTGGCACGGCACCCACGGGCGTACATGGAGGTTGTTTGTTTGTTGCTTGCTTGCCACCACGTGTTGGAGCATGCGTGGGGCATGATGGGTGAGTGGGTGGGTGGGTGCCGTGCGGAGGTGAGGCGCCACATCGGTGCCATGCCATGGATGATGGATCACGCGCCCATGATGCTAGTATGCGTGCCATGCCATGGATGGTGCGCACGCACACACTCACCCGTCACATCGTGGCCGTGTCGCCTCGCGCTGCCTGATCTCGCCCGTGAGCTGGAGCGAGCTGTGTCGGAGCCTGATGGGGGGCTTGGTTCGCGGGAGGAAGAGGCAAGCAGTAGTGCTTGCTTGAGCATACGAGTCCTAAGGCGCGGTCACGTTCAGCCGCAGACATAGTAGTTGGTTGTGCTTCGGCAGTCCGTCGTGTTGATACGATGGGGGTGACTCACCACGGGTGAGGTTATTGGGGAGCTTGGGCATGGCGAAGTTGATGTAAGGTGGAGGCGGGGCGACAGCAGCACAGTGGCACCGGCACCCTGCAGCAGCTTGGCCATCCATCGTGCTGCGTTTAGAATGCTATTCTCTCAAGGTACCAGGTTGCTCTGCCCATGTATGCTTTGGAGCGTTGATTGGCGTTGCTTGTGCCTCGTCGCCCCCTTGCGCGGCCTAAGTCCGCCAGCGTGAGCCGCTTGGGTAGGAAGGCAGAGGAATGAGCTTTGAAGTAAATAAAGAATCTCTTGAGTTCCAGATCTTTATATACCGCGGTATAGAGGCGGGCACACTAAGGGACTCCTCTTTCTATCTTTCTCCATGCCCTCTCTTCTTTCTATGAAGCTCCAAACGTATTTCACATCCCCTCTCTCTTTTCTCCTTACCACTGACGTTGCCTCTTTGCTGGTCTCTTACCTTTATGACCCCTCTCTGCCCCTGTGTGCACGTATTGCATGCGCATGTTTGCCCGCGCGTGTGGGTGGGTGCACACATAACGTCGTGCCTTTGTCAAACACCATTTGCCCACGTGTGTATGTGTGTGTCTGTGCGTATGTGCCACCACATGGATATGTTGCGGTGCATTGGCGTGTGTGTGTGTGTGGGTGTGTGTGCATGCATGCAGCTACGAGGACAACAAGTCAGCAGCCAAGGCCATGCTGGAGAAGCTCGGCCTAACCAACTTCCAGGTGCGCCCCAAACCCCTCCTCCGCCCGTAAACCCCTTCCCTCTCCCGAAACGTCTTCTCTTGCTCCCAACGCCACTCCGCTCCACACCAACAGTGCTCCCCATGGCAACCTCCCTGACCCCTCCTCACACCCACTCATGCCGAAATAGCCATGAGCAAGGGCTGGGCGGAAATCGGTCCAACCCAACCCAGTCCTTTCGGGGCTGGCCTACTTCCAGTCTTTTTGGGCCGGCCCGGGGTTTGCCTGAGTCAAACCGGCCTTTCGATAATCCCTGCCTGTGGCTTGACCACTATGGCTGCGCTGCCTGGATCGGGCCTGCTCAGGTCAGTCTTCAAGCCTAAACGGCTGCAAGTATCGTTGTGAACCAATGTCACAAAGCCTGTTTCTTATGGAATGCGGGTGGTGCGGGTGCTGGATGAACCTAAAAAGATGGATCCTGCGGCCGGAATGCGATTTCCGCGACCTAACAAGTGACATGTGCGACATGGGTTGGTTGGAGGCCGGTCCGGCCCCGCTGGGCCCGACCGCATGACCTGGGCCCGCAGCAATCTGCCTGGCGAGCCAGCCTGACCCGGCAACTGACCTGGGCCAACTTTTCGAAAATCCTGCCCGGCCCTTGCTCTTGCCTATGCCGAAAGTCGCCGCCCCTTTCCCTTCCCTTTACTCGCCCTTACAATATGTTTTGCGCACCAACATACCCCCCACGCCCCTACGTTCCCGCCCCAATGTCTCTCGCTCTCTGTCTCTCTCTCCCACGGCCTGGCAGGTGGGGAAGACGAAGGTGTTTCTGCGTGCGGGGCAGATGGCGATGTTAGACGCCATGCGCACGCAGCACCTCAACTCCGCCGTGCGGGTCATCCAGCGCTACACGCGCTGCTGGCTGCAGCGCCGCCGCTTCCTCGCGCTCAGGAAGGCCGCCGTCAAAGCACAGGCGCAGTGGCGAGGTGCGTTCATGGGTGCATGTGCATGTGTGGTGCACGTGTGTGTGCATGTGGATTTGTGGGTGCATGTGCATGCTCTATGTGTTTGTGTCATTCGTGTGTCCCTATGCACTTGCCCTCCCACCACCTTTTCCTTTCCTCCCTCCATTCCCCCTCCACCTATTCTCAACTGACACTGTTCCCTCCCAGCTCTTTCTCTCTCACCCCTTCTCTCATCCCCCCACCTCGCTCTCCGCCTCTCTCTCTTTCCCATCCCCCCTCTCGCACTCATCCCATCCCATCCCATCCCATCCCCATCTCCTCCCCTGCACACACCAGGCAAGGCGGCCAGGAGGGAGTACGAGCGGAGGCGCAGGGAGGCAGCAGCGGTGCGCATTCAGAAGCACTACCGCGCGCACCTGGCGCTCTGCCAGTACGCACGCGTGCAGCGCGCCGTGCTGGTGCTGCAGGCGGGGGCACGGGGCATGTTCGCGCGCTCTGAGGCCAGGAGCAGACGGCGGAACCTCGCTGCCACGCGCATTCAGGTGCAGGCAAATGAGAGATGCACTGTGCGCTGTGCAAATGAGATGGTGATGTGCAGATGGGATGTGGGGGTCAGGCGGACACTGAGAGGGTATAGGGGGATGAGAGATGCGAACGGTGGCAGGGAGATGGTGTGGCGTGGGTGTGCAGGTGTGGAGCCAGACTGGGTCACTGGTGTATGAGAGCAAGGTTGCGTGTTGTTGTCGTTGTGTTCATCTGCATTGCACGCGTGCCGGCTGCTTGCCTTGCTATTGAATAAATGCCGTCTATTCTGTCTGTCCTCCTCACCTGCCGCTCACCCCCCTCCTCCTGCTCCCCTACCCCTGTTCCCGGTCTCCCATTCCTCTCCTCCCTGCGTCCCATCCCCACCAGACGCGGTATCGCGGGCACAGGGAGCGGCGGGCGTATAAGAAGCTGAGGGCAGCAGCGGTGGTGCTGCAGTGCACGTGGAGGGGCAGAGCGGCCCGCCTCCACCTCAAGCACCTCAAACACGTGCGCATAGGGGGCCCGGGAGAAGGGGGGGGAGGGGGGAAGAGTCTGTCAAGGGCTTTTACTTTTACACAACGGACTAGCTGGCAAGGGGGATAGGTGGGGATTTGGGTAGGTCAGGGATAGGTCAGTGGTCACCACAGCACCACAGCACTACAATGGCACAGCACAGCACCACAGCTCCCTCCCTCCCGCTCCCCTTCTCGCTCTCCCTCCCCCCGCTCCCTCTCCGGATCCCCCTATCCCGCTCCCTCACTCCCCCTCCCCCCTGCTCTCCTTCCCTCCCCCTCCCCCCTGCTCTCCTTCTCTCCCCCTCTCCCCCTCCCTCTCCTTCTCTCCCCCTCCCCCACTCCCTCTCTTTCTCTCCCGATCCATCCCTCGCCCGTTTCCCCCCTCTGCAGGAGGCGAAGCAAACGGGGGCGCTGCAGGCAGCCAAGACGCGGCTGGAGAAGCAGTGCGAGGAGCTCACATGGCGCCTGCAGCTCGAGAAGCGCATGCGGGTGAGAGCTGCTGGGGGAGGTGCTGCTGGGGAAGGTGCTGCTGGGGCAGGTGCTGCTGGGGCAGGTGCTGCTGGGTGTGGTGGTGGACAGTGGTGCTTCAGGGTGCGAGTGGAGATGAGCGGGGTGGTGCTGGATTGGTGCTACTGTGGTCATTCATGTCATGTGTGACATGACAAGTACCAGGGCTGCTCCATGGATTTCAGTGCACACATGCATGCGCACCTAGCACACGTCCCACCGTGCTCCCATCTCCCTGCTCCCCCCTGTACCCCCCTGTAACCCCCTGCAACCCCCTGCACCCCCTTGCATATCCCCTCACCATGTCAACCCTCCATCACCCCCCTGCGTCCTTGCAGTCGGATCTAGAGGAGTCGAAATCAGCGGAGATAGCGCGTCTGCAGCAGGAGATGGAGCAGCTCAAAACAGACCTGCAGACCGCCACCACGCAAGTAGACCAACTGCAGGCACAGCTGCGCGCAGGCGGAGGAGGAGGCGGAGGAGGAGGAGGAGGAGGGGGTGGAACAGCTGGTGGGGTGGCAGGGGGAGAGGCGACAAGGATAGGTCGCAGTGCCTCGGGCACACACACAGCGCCGTCTTCTGCAGCGGCATCACCGGTGCTCATGGCGTCACGCTCCGGCAGAGACATGGTGTCGCCCCCGCAGCCAGGAAAGCATGGCGCTGGCGCCAGGGCAGTGGATCTGTTGTTGCCCGCTGCTGCTGCTGGTGGTGGTGCGTCTGCGGGTCCCTCCTCCCCTGCCGCCCGCCCTGCGTTCTCGCACCCCTTGTCGCGCATCTCCAGCGCGCGGCTCTCTGGTAGCAGCCCGTCAGGCCGCATGGACCATGGTGCTACCATGGGCAACGCAGGGACTGCAGTGGACGGGGCAGCAGGCCCGTGGGAGGGCGAGGGAGCAGCAGCTGGGGAGGGGGGATTGGTGGAGGGGGGGATGAACGGGGTGGTGGTGGATGCGGGGGTGGTGGCGGCGGCGGCGCAGGCGAGTGCAGCGATGCTGGAGAATGAGAAGCTGAAGGAGGCGCTGGAGGCGTCGGACTCACGGGCGGCAGCCATGGAGGAGGTGATTGCACGCAGGGAGGAGCGCATTCGAGAGCTGGAGGATGACGTGCTCACACTCAAGGGCGAGTGCGGCAGGTGTGTGGGGTGTAAGGGCAGGTGTGGCAGGTGCACTGAGCTGTTAGCTGTGGTCGGTCGGTCGGTCGGTCTGTTTGTCTGATCCGTGCTTGTGGGTTCTTTCCTCTTGTATTTCCCTCAATCGCTGTGATGCCTCGGATCGGGAGGACATCACTGTATTCAGTTCAGATGAGAATATACGATGACCACTCCGACCACTCCGACCACTCGGACCGATCTCTTATGCCTCCAGGCTCCAACCCGCCGCACTCTTGTTCTCCAATCAACAGCCTCCCCAATCTTGGCAACAAGTGACCCACTCCTGCTGCGTGCTCTCTCCTCTTGCATGTACACACCTACATTCTGCTGAATCCGCTGCCCGTTCTGCATCATGCCCTCTTGTTTCTCTCACAACCCCTACCTTTCATGGGTTCGTTAATAACTCCTCTCACAACCCCATACACCCCCTTCCAACCCCCTTTACCCCCACAGGTTGCAGGAGCATCTACAGGGCATGGAGCGGGAGTTCCAAGTGCTGCGCCGCCAGTCCCTCTCCATGGCCACGGCCACCGCCAACGGCGCCGCGCCGGGTGGACTCCACGCGCCTCAGCGCGTCCCCTCCGGGCGCCTGTCCTCCGCGCTGTTTGGCATGGCAGCACATGGTGCTGCTGTGGCGCCATCGCCCCCACCTGTGGGGCTGCCCGCTGCACGTGAGGCGGCCAACAAGGTGGCGGCGTCTCAGGAGGCGGAGATGAAACGCCACCACGTGCTGGCGGAGAGGCAGCAGGTGGGGAGGAAGGGAGAGAAGAGGGGTGCGGGGTGATGGGGGAGAAGGAGGGTAGGGAAGAGGCGGAAGAGGGTGGTGATTAGGGGGAAGCTCTGGGGAGAGGGGGGGGGGGGGGGTTCTTTGGGTGGGTGTGTGTGATCGAGTGTGAATGGGCTGCTGGCCAGTGCAGTTGTGCTGCTCCTGCTCCGGATTCGACCTCCATGCAACCTTCCGTCCTGCTCTCAGGGTTCCCGTGCCTCGTGTGCCGCTTTCCTCTCTGGGAGACCCTCCGATCCACACACACTTATTTTTTCCCAAGAAGGCTCCAAAATCCCCAAAGGCATGCAACACACACAGGTGTAGAGCACACATGACGCCGCTCCCTGACCCGCGCCTCCCTGGGTGTACCTCTCGTACTCTTCCCGCTCCCCCACCCTCTCCACCCTCGCCACTCCCCACCCTCTCACGGCAGGCGGATCAAGACGCGGTGCTGCAGTTTGTGGTGTCAGACCTGAGCTTCGACAACAACCGCCCCGTGGCTGCCTGTGTGCTCTACCACCTCTCTTACTCTTCCCCCTCCCCCACCCCCGTCCCCCCCACCTCGGATGCCAGGCGGATCAAGACGCGGTGCTGCAGTTCGTGGTGTCAGACCTGGGCTTCGACAACAACCGCCCCGTGGCTGCCTGCGTTCTCTACCGCGCGCTGCTGCACTGGCGCTCCTTCGACGCCGAGCAGACCAACGTGTTTGACCGCATCATCCAGACCATGAGCGTGGCAGTGGATGCGCATGATACTGCCGGCTCCACCAGCAACAGTGCGGACAGGCTGGCGTTCTGGCTGTCGAATGCGTCGGCGCTGCTGCACCTGCTGCACCGCTCGTTCCGTCCTGGCGGGGCCTCGCAGAGCCAGATGCAGGCGCAGCGGCGGCGCCAGCAGCAGGCTGCCACGTCGCTGTTTGGCAGGATGACTCAGGTGCGCGCCCCGCTTGTTGCCCTGCTCGCTACCCTGCTCACTGCTCCACTCGTCACCCCTTTTCACCACCGCATATTCCTCTTGTGCCCGTGGCGGTGGGTCGTGTGTTGCTGCCTGTTGTGCATCCCCGTGCTCGCCCTCCAGCATCATCACCACTCACCTGCGCATTCATACATACCCTCCTTCCCTCCCGCCCTCGTATCATCCTGCCCTCATGCCCCTTCTCACCGCATGCATCTCCCCACCTGCCCTGCAACAGTCGTTCCGAGGGCCGGTGGCGGCAGCGCAGGACGAGGCGAGTGCAGTGCAGGCGGACGGGCTGCAAGCGGTGGACCCCAAGTTCCCCGCGCTGCTCTTCAAGCAGCAGCTCACGGCGTTCGTGGAGAAGGTCTACTCCACCATCCGCGACAACCTCAAAAAGGACATCTCTCAGATGCTCGTTGCCTGCATCCAGGTGAGTCCCTGTGGCGTCCCTGTGGGGTCCCTGAGGGCTCTGTGTGCTGCTCTTGAAGCAGCAACCTGCGGCGGCGTGATGTGGAGAATGTGTGCTTTGGCATTCGTGACAACCTCAAGAAGGGCATCTCTCAGATGCTCGTCTCGTCGCCTGCATCCAAGTTCGTGTGACGTTCGTGCGGAGTCCGTGTGCTTGCACCTTCCGTTACTCCTTCGTATGTCGTTTTCACCGCTGTTTCATGCAACTGAACCACTCTAACCCACTGGGGAGCGCCATTGCTATGCCATGCCTGTGGAACCACTTTCCCCGTGCCGTTCCCCTCACCTACCCCTCCTACTCTCTCACCCAGGCGAGCCGGTCGTTCCGCCCGGGGGTGATGACGCGGCAGCAGCAGCGGGGGCAGCCAGTAGACGCACGCACAGCCGCTCAGAACCAGGCGGCAGCACCGGGAGTGGCGCAGTGGAGCGGCATCATAGCGCGGCTGACAGAGCTGCTGAACACACTCAAGGCCAACCACGTGCCCGCCTTCCTCGTGCGCAAGCTCTTCTCGCAGATCTTCGCCTACATCAACGTGCAGCTCTTCAACAGGTGCGCTTGCAGCTGTTCAACAGGAGTGTGAGGGGGGAGTAGAGGGGGTGGGGTATGGAAGGGGGTAAGAGGCGCCTCAATCCGTCTTCCTCGTGCGCAAGCTCTTCTCACAGATCTTCGCCTACGTCAACGTGGGCTCTTTAACAGGTGCGCGCACAGCTCTTGTCAACAGGTGCGCGCATGTACAGCTCTCCAACACATGTGTGAAGCTCTTCCAGGGTGTGCTGTGTATGGTAGCTCCGCGTGCTTGTTATGCCGCTCGTTCTCTCCCTCTCTGCCACACCTGCGCCTCAACAGGTACACGCGCAGCTGTTTTCAACAGGTGCGTGCATGCTGCACTTGCCTGTTATGCATCTCGTTCTGTCCTTCTCTGATGCACCCATGCATCGAGCACTACACAACAGCATGCCATGCTCCCTCTTCCTCTCCCTCTCCTTCTCCCTCTCTCTCTCCCTCTCTCTCTCCCCTTCCCTCTCCCTCATCCTCTCCCGCATCCCCTCCCTCATCTTTTCCCTCATCCCCTCCCTCTTCCTCTCCCTCTTCCTCCTCTCCCTTCTTCCTCTCCCTCTCCCCCTGTCGTCCTCCTCTCCCTCTCTCCCCCCCTCTCCTTCTCCCTCTCCCTCTCCCTCCCCCTCTCCCTCCCCCTCCCCCTCCCCCTCCCCCTCCCCCTCCCCCTCTCCCTCTCCCTCTCCCTCTCCCTCTCCCTCTCCCTCTCCCTCTCCCTCTCCCTCTCCCTCTCCCTCTCCCTCTCCCTCTCCCTCTCCCTCTCCCTCTCCCTCTCCCTCTCCCTCTCCCTCTCCCTCTCCCTCTCCCTCTCCCTCTCCCTCTCCCTCTCCCTCTCCCTCTCCCTCTCCCTCTCCCTCTCCCTCTCCCTCTCCCTCTCCCTCTCCCTCTCCCTCTCCCTCTCCCTCTCCCTCTCCCTCTCCCTCTCCCTCTCCCTCTCCCTCTCCCTCTCCCCTCCCCACCCCCCTCCGGGTCCTCTTTCAGTCTGCTGCTGCGTCGGGAGTGCTGCTCGTTCAGCAACGGGGAGTACGTAAAGGCAGGACTGGCCGAGCTGGAGCGGTGGATCTACGAGGCCACGGACGAGTATGCGGGCTCCGCATGGGAGGAGCTCAGGTTCATTCGCCAGGCCGTCGGCTTCCTGGTGAGACATTTGAGTCGACTCGAAACAAGTCACTGCAGTGGATATATGAGGCCACGGACGAGTATGCGGGCTCTGCATGGGAGGAGCTCAGGTTCATCCGCCAAGCCGTTGGTTTCCTGGTGAGCCATGCTCTCGCGTGCCGCTGCACTGTGTGCCACGTGCGTGCTGCGTGCGTGCTGCGTGTGTCCTTGCGCCCACCAATCCACTCTACCATTCAGCAACCACCCAAGCAGCTCACCCCGATCCCCCGTATCCGCTGCAATCATTCCCCCATGCCCCCATGACCCCTCTCACAGGTGATCCACCAGAAGCCCAAGAAGTCTCTGGAGGACATCAGCAGCGACCTGTGCCCTTCTCCCATCAACCCATTGCACCATCCAACAACCCTGCCATTCCCCCTATCTGCTGCACGCCCCCCACCCCTCCCCTCCGTCATGACCCTCCCACACCACAGGTGATCCACCAGAAGCCCAAGAAGTCACTGGAGGACATAAGCAGCGACCTGTGTCCGGCGCTGAGCATGCAGCAGCTGTACCGCATCAGCACCATGTACCGCGACGACAAGTACGGCACGCACTCCGTGGCGCCTGCGGTCATCAACGCCATGCGTGTCAAGAGCACGGAGGAGTCGGCTCTCAACGGCACCAACTCCTTCCTGCTTGATGACGACTCCTCGTACGTCCCACTCTCGCTCTTCTTGCGCTCGCTCTGTCTCTCTTTTTCTAGCATCCTCTCTTTTTTTTCCCTTCACGTGTTCCTTCCTGGTCACATGCTTCCGAGCTGCACGCTCGTGTTTTTGCGTGCTGCACACATCTCACCTCAAGGTGCCCATCGCTACCAGCCACTGTGTGCCCCACAGCTCTCTCTGCTACACTACTGCCATCGTCCACTTGCAAAAAGCAAAGGATCTCCCTTGTTTCTGGACCCCGTCCTCTCAACATGTGTGCATATTGCAGGGTGCCGTTTGCGGTGGATGATATATGCAAGGAGCTGCCGAACCTCTCTCTCAATGGGCTTCACATGCCGCCGCACCTCCGCGACTCTGGACCCTTCCACTTCCTCTTCTCCTAGCGCCACCGCCACGCTCTGCACACCATGCGCTGCCAGCAACACTAGTGTATATTCCCTGTAGCAGGGCCATTAGTACGGTATTTTGATTTCTGAGGGTAGAGTAGGTGCTTGCAGCGGTGATGTAGTGCCGTAGCGTGGTGGTGTTACACTTCGTGCCAGCTGGCATTTGCTGCACACCAAGAGTAGTACGGTAGGCCGACATCTGCTTGTTATGAAGTAAGGTAGTTTCTGTTCACAATGTCTTACGTATTAGTTACGGTAGTACTACAGTTAAAACCAGGGTGCACATTCAACGCGGTTCGGCTTGAGATGTTGGGAAGGGGGTTTGGAGAAAAACAGTGATTGGCTCACGAGGGGCGACAAAAAAATGATTCCGCTAGAGCTTCGGGCATTTCGTAGGTGGCGGGAGGGGGTGAAATGGCAAGTGTGGGTGAAACCGAATGGCGGGAGGGATGAAACAGATTGGCGGGAGGGGGGGGAAACGAAATTGCGGGGGAGGGGGGAAACAAAATTGCGGGGGAAGGGGGAAACGAATTTCGACGGGGAGGGGGAAATGAAATTGCGGGGGCGTGGGGAAACGAAATTGCGGGGGAGGGGGGAAACGAATTTCGACTTGAAGGGGTTGAAAGCACACCTCGTAACCCACTCAGTCAAGGGATAACCTTTGATGCACATTCAGCTGAATGTGCACCCCGGTTTTAATGGAGGTTGGCTGGCCAGACAATCATCCACTACCACAACTCCAGCTGTGGTAGTATATAAGATTTTGAAAAGTCCCAATACCATGTAGAGTTTAGATATCATCTCGTAGGAGGCCCATCCAGAATTGCCAAGTACTGTATACTCATGTTTGCATATTATCTCAAAATTTACGGTACAGGATACATATGCCATCACCTTCCCATCAGTGCCTACTGCATTTTGTGCGGTATGCTCAGGACTGCAGACACAACTCACCATCACCATTCATGGCACCCTCAAATCGTTCAAAAACATCATTTTCCGGTGCTCCAGTCCTCAACCTCCCCTAGGCCCCTCGCAAGCATACAGCCCTTTTGAGAACATCCCTCTCTGCACTTGGTCCTCCTCACCTCACCACCTGTTATGCTTCTTTGGTGTGTATCATTTTCAGTACTGTCGTCAGGCCCTGTGTGTCGGCACGGAACACCACGAGCACCTCTAGCAGCCTCTACACTCCAGTGTGCACCTGAGATGACAGCACAGGGCTCAGCAAACAATGCGGCCAGCATCCATTCTTTCTCCCTGCCGCCACTACAGTGCACGAGAGGAGAATGGCAGCGTGCTCAGGTCTGCTGCTACAGCAGACTCACCAACACCACCCATAACGAACCACCCTGTTCCTTCAAAAGCAGCTTCCAGCATCTCCGCTCGCATCGCAGCTCCCCTCGCTCCCAAGCCAGTTACAGTTGTGAAAGTCGCTTGCAGCTCCAGTCCTGCTTGTAATGAGTCCTCCCTGCAAGTAACAGTGCCTGTTACATCAATCCGCGTGAAAGGTCTCCTGTCAACTTGTTTTCACGCAGCCGGACCAAACACACTGCTCTGCACTCAAGCATCCAGTCCCAACACAAAACACTGATCTGCCTAAACACTGGCGCTCCCAGTGCAGCAGTGCTCCCGTCCGCATCAGCAATCTCCCTTCCCTTCCCTTCCCTGCCCTCCCCCCCACAATGCTCCTCTCATGCAGCACCTTCCCCCTCCTCCTTGACCTTTCCCTCCACTTCCATCGCCTCACTCTCCTCCTGCTTCACCTTCCCCTCTTTCTCCTTTGCATTCCTCTCCTCTTCCTTTGCTTCCTCCTCTGCTTCTGCTGCTCTGCTTCCCTCTGCGTTCGCCCCTTGCCCCTGCTTCTCGCCTTCCCCAGGTCGCCCATCCTCCTCACCTGCACCCTCTCTTGCCTCGGAAGCCATTTCCTCCGTTCCCTTACCATCACCATCACATGAACCATCCTTCTCCTTCTCCTTCTCCCCCTCCACCCCATCCATCGCAACCGCCCCCTTCTCCTTCTCCCCTTCCTTCTCCTTCTCCCCTTCCTTTTCCTTCTCCCCTTCCTTCTCCTTCTCCCCTTCCTTCTCCTTCTCCTTCTCCCTCTCCTCTTCCAACTTCCTCTCCTTCTCTCTCTCTGCCTCAGCAGCAGCAGCTGCTTCCTTCGCAGCAGCTTCTGCCTTAACCTTAGCCTTCGCTTCAGCCTCTGCGGCAGCAGCAGCAGCAGCAGCAGCTTCCGCCTCCGCCTTGCGTCTCTCCCCTTCCGCCACCACCTTGCGCCAGTGCTGCCTCTCCACCAGCAAATTCTCATACCGCAACTGCAGCGCTCGTTCCCGCTCCGTCACCCCCGCCACATCACCCTGCAGCGTCTCTATGCGTCGGGGCGCCGCTAGCACCTCCTGGGCGTGCAGTGCCCGGAAGCACTGCAGCTCGGTTGCTAGAGTGCCTGCCTCCCTGTGTGCCGCCTCCACCTGCTTCCACAGCGCCTCCGCACGGTTCTGCAGGAGTGTAAGCGAGGGGGAAGGGGGGTGGGGAAGGGGGAGAAGTAGCGCACGGGAGCGGGAGGGAGGGGGTGGAAGGCGCATGATGGGAGAAGGTGACGAGGGATGAAGGAGTTTGATTGAGAGTGGATCTGACGGGTGCCAGATGTTTGTAAGCTAAGATGGCGAATGAATCCCGTGTGGTCAAGCAAATGGGAAGGTGGTTGAGGGGGGACGGGGGGGGTGAGGCGGTGTGTGCAGGGGGGAACAAAGCGTTAGACAGCAGCAGCTGGTCTTACGCATCAATCAAGGCAGCTCAAACCCATCCCCTCCCCATGCATCCCCACTCCGCCCTTCCATCCCCACCTCACCACACACCCACCATCCACACCCCCTCGTCACCCCCAACCAACCTCCCCTCCCACCCCGCCCTCCCTCCCCCTGCCTCTCCCCGTCCGTCCTCCCCTCCCCTCCGCCACGCACCTGGTATCCATGCGACATGACCTTGGTCTTGTGCTCCAGCTTGCTGCACCTCTTCCCCTCGCTCTCCGCTGCCTTGCCCACTCGTTCTGCCACAGGGCGCAGCGCCGCCACCACGTCCGCGCTCGCCGCCAGCGACGCCAGGCCCCAGGCAGCCTGCGCGGGCAGGAAGACGAGGTCGTCCGCGCACGCCTCCCACGCCTCCCCCCACTCGTCCGCGCCCGTGTCCTCCTGCCCCAGCGCCATCCGCACGTACCCCGCCTCCTCGCTCAGTAGCGCCCGCGCCTGCACGTCCCGCAGGGGGGAGGTTCGAAGCGAGGGTGTGGTGGGGGAGGGTGGAGTGGGATGGGGGGAGAGGGGAAGGGGTGGGGGAAGGGAGAGGGAAGGGAGAGAGAGGGGAAGCAGAAGAGAAGGCAGAGGGGAGGGGAAATGGGGAGGAGGGGCTGTTGGGCGAGGTGAAAGCACATGGAGGCAATAAGGGTACTGACATCGCCATTGCATGCTGAATGGCTGGCAAAGCAGGCTGCAAATGCAGCAAAAGTGCACACAGTAACAGCACTGCACAGCCTCAACCCACTCATCATCCCCCCTTCTGACGTGCACCTTCTGACGTGCACCTTCTGACGTGCACTTCTGACGTGCACCAGCACACTAACATCCCACTACCACCCACAAATTCCATTTCAACTTTATCCGGCTCAGCCCTCATCTTTTCCAGGTTGGCAAAAGCTTACGGTCGCATCCGCCTTTTCCGATTTAAGCTAGCTTCTCCCCAGACCTCTCCTCTCCTCACCAGTCCCCCCTCCCCTGTAAATCCTAACACAAAGGAGGCGGCTCTCAACAGCCGTGCAGCCTGGTCACAAAGCTCTGCAGCGTCATTCCAAACGACCTATCCGCCTGCTTCAGTGCCCAGCGCGCCGAGCACACCTGCTCCAAACATTTTTTTACACTCCCAAGAATCTTTCACCCTCTCCCGCGCCGAGCCCGAGTGAGCAACCCACCTGTTGCATGAGGTCATCTTCCACGTCCTCCAAATCCACCGCTTCCAACCCCGCCGCACTCCCGTCCTCGCCCCTCCCGCCCTTCTTCCGCTTCCCCTCCTTGCCCCCTCCCGCGCCCTCCGCCCCGGGCGGCAGCGGATACGCCACAGCGTCATGCTGCAGCAGCAGCGCCAGCTCCGCGCGCACCATCTCCTCCGCGCGCTCCATCAGCGTCACGCCCCCGCCTCCCCCGCCTACCCCTCCGCGCCCCTTCCCCGCCGCGTCAACCACCCGCTTCACGGCTGCGACCGACGGTCGCGGAAGCTCCCGCTGCAGCACCTGCGACCGCTTGCGCAGCCGCGCCTCCTCCTCCGCGCGCCTGGCGGCCTCCTGCCGCTCTTGCATCTCCGACATATCCAGCTCCATGTCTAGCTCCTCCCCGTCCTCGCCTGCGCCCCGCGCGCCCTCCGCGCGCTCGTCCTCGGGCAACTCCGGGACGACGATGGAGTATTCGTTCTTGGGCGCGGGGAGCGACCCCAGCCCCTGGCGCAAGCTCTCGCGCACCTCCGCCAGCCGCAGCTTCTCCGCGCGCACGCTCTCCCCGCCCGGCGTCACCATCCCCTCCGACGGTGTCGCGCCGAACACCGAGTCCTTCCCGGGCGTTCCGCCCACCGACGCCCCGCGGACGCTCCCCGGCGCGCCCGCCCCCGCCAGCGCCAGCCCGCCCGGGGTCATCCCCACGGCCGTGCCGGGCGTGCGGAAGGGCGTGGCGAGCGGGTTGGGCGTGTGCGCCTCTTTCTTCCGCGGAGTGATGCCTGAGAAGTCCGAGGGGTGCAGATCGGGGTTCTGTCCGCCGAACAGCGGCGTCTGCGTGTCTCTCAGCCGCGCGAGATTCTCCGCCTCCATCATAATCGCGTCGCCCTTGCCGCCGGGCGTGCGCTGCGGCGTGCGCAGCGGCGTGAGCGCGGCGGCGGCGGCGGCGTGCGCGGGCGTCTGGCCGTAACTGGCGAGCAGCGCGCGCGTCGCGGGGTCGCCGTCCTCGCTGGCGGCGAGCGCGTCGGCGGCGTGCGTCATCTTGGCGATCGCCGCCAGCTCCTGGTCCGAGATCTGCGGCGCGGGCAGCGAGAGCTTGGAGCGCTTGCGCACCGCCGCCGGATCGTTGAGTTGGTTCACCTGCGGGGATGCGCGCAGGGAGTGGGGCAACGGGAGGGTGAAAAGGGGGAGGGGTGGGGGGGTTGCGGGGAAGGGAGCACGGGGAAAGAGAGGTTAAACGAGGCGAGAGAGGAGCACGAACGGGAGAGAGGATGGGAGAGAGAAGTGGGGGGGAGGAGGAGGGGACGGGAACGGGGGAGGGGGGATGAACGGGGAGAAATCAGCATGGAGCACAGAAGAGAGGAGTGAAGGAGCACAGAAGAGAGGACAGCAAAACGCGGGAGTGTGATAGGACGAAAAGGGGAGAAGGTGAAAGGGCAAGCAGAGGAGAGGAGGAGCAGCGAGAGGCGGAGAAGCCCTTGGGGTTGAAGCGAGAGAGGAAGGATTATGGAAATGGGCACTTCGACAAGGAATTTGCAAGAAAACACAGCATGGCGGGAGTGCGGAGGGGAAAGGAAGAAGGGGAGGACGAGAAGATCGTGAACCATAATTCATAACCATAGCCAACCATCACCCTCACGCCCTCACCCCTCCCGCACATGCTTCACCTCCCACCCCCTCATACATCCTCCCCACCACCCCGTCCCCCCTGCTCTCCCCCCCCTCCCCAGCGACCTGCAGCACGCTGGCGGGTGCGTCGTGTCGCAGCCGCATCTTGTTCGCCGCCGCGTCGTGCTTGCGCTCCGCCGCCTCTACGTCCGCGCGCCGCTTGCCCTCCAGCTCCTCCTGCGTCACGGGGAACCGCATCGGCTGCACGGAGTTCGCCTCCTCGCCGCTCGTGTCGAAGAACCCGGGCGGCGGCCTCTTCTCGAACGGAATTTCCGCGTTATAGTCGATCCCTTTGTTCTTCCGCCGCCGGTAGTTCGCCTCCAGCCCCGCCGCCTTCAGCTCGCGCCGCTTCTGCAGCGACGCCAGCCGCCGCGCCTCCTCCAGCTGCTTCTCGCGCGCCTTGCGCTTCGCCTTCTTCCCGCGCGTGTTCGCCAGGCGCGCGCGCGCCTCCGAAAGCATCTCCTTTTCGTCCTCATCCATATCCACGGGGTCGGGCCGAGCCGGCTTCGCCTCGGGGTTCGGGTCGATCTCACCGGGGCGCAGGCGGCGCGGGTCGTCGGACGCGTCGTAGCCGGCGGCGGCGGAGTCGTCGCGCGAGCAGGCGGCGTCGAGGAGCTTCTCGTAGCGCTCGAGGCACTGCGCGGGCGTGCGGCCGACGATGGGCGCGATGGTGCGCCATTGCGTGGGCATGAGCTTCGCCAGGTGCAGCAGCTTCTCGTCCTCCTCGCGCGTCCACTCCGTCTGCACGGCACACGCGCACGCTCACGCCCGCACACGCACACGCACAGGCACACGCACACGAAAGCGGGACGACGTGAAGACGGGAGACATGAGGCAGGGAAGAATCAAGGAAAAGAGGGGAGAGAGTGAAAGGAAAAGAAACGAACACAGATTCCATGGCTTGGGGTGGCATGAGGAACGAACGTCAAGTAGAACCGATGAAACAACACCACGCGAGTACACCTGGCGCACTAACAATACAGTGAATCGACTCGGTCATAGCATGCTGACTCCGGACATAATGGGAGCAATATCCATGGCGGGTCAACACAGTTAGGAGTTTCTGCAATAAAACGGATGAGAGGCCAGACGCCAGGTGAACGGCACCCTATCGACAAATGCGCGGACTTATGTGACGTAGCTCGCCTGAATTTCCTAATATTCGCCTTGGATAGTGCCCGTCAAGTGTCAATGGTGAAATGGACGAACAATCAAGAAAACGAGATAAACATTTGCACCCGGCAGAGCAATCGAGAACCGCAACAAAACAGCCGAATTTATCACCACATGTGTCCCATGTGTGAGATAAAGATCAATCTGACGTTCGGACTGTGCAGACGGTAAACCGCACAGCGAAGTCAAGGGATACAGACGACGACTACACACTGGTAGGCCGACGCGCGCACCTTCTTGATGCTCGGATCCAGCCACTCGTACCACCGCGCCTTGCACTGCTTCGCGGACTTGCGCACGAGCAGCGAGGAGATGCGCGACCACTGGTTCTTGCCGTACTTCATCACAGCCGCTTTCAGGATCTCATCCTCCGTGTTCTTCCACACCCCTCCCTTTATCATGATCCTCATCTTGGCAAGCCTTTAGTGGAATAGCCCACTAACGGGAATAGATTTGTATTTTAGAGCACCAAACGCCGACTAATGGGATGGAGACAAAGAGATTAAGGCATGAAAGACAACGGTCAGCCCAGGCTCGGACCTAATGCTGATGGACGCATTCAAGAGGAGATATGAGATTCTAAAAAACTCTAGCTGACATATGGTAGGCTAGATTGGAGGAGAACCAGCGGGTAGGAGCGACATAAACTACTAACGGAGAAGTGCGAGCTACAGAAGGCGAGGCTGAAATTGAAGTTAGGGTTTTGTGGGTGAGATTGACAAGATGAGGAATTCGGCTGGATGGGAGGGAGGGACCCCGCGTGGGGAGGGAGAGAGACGAAGCAGAAGCTTATTTTGCAGGAATATTCCGATTCTACAAAACGAAGTGTTTTACCTAGAAATGTACAAGCACCTCGTATTGTACCTCTGTACAAAAGCTTCTCATTAATGTCACAAACGTTTCTGGGCACGATCGGTCTAGAATGTGCATACCCATTTCGCCTGCCTTTGCCCTCGTCACCACGAATAAACAAAATGTGACTGCAAGTAAAAAAATAATTTGTTTTTCGTGATAACATAAATATACCTGATTAAGAAGTGTGTGGAAGCTCTTGCTGTTTTTTCAACTATAATTTATTTAGTGTGCGTTTCCACTGTCCGCGTATCACAAAATTTGGAGATTTTGTATGTGTGAGTGTAAATTGGGTGCCTTTTTGTTTTGACGCTATGATACATTTTTTGCTCTTGAAAGATGTTTTTTTACCATGACAAATTTGACAGTCAATCTATCTGGCGTACGAGGCCATGACAAAAAAACATAACCATGTATCTAAAAAAACAGATTCACTCTCTACTCCCCACAACATGTTGTTTGCACTACCAAAATGGGCTCTCATCATTTATTTATTTATTTTCATTTTGCTAATAGTTGTTGTTGTGATCTCTCTGCGGCGTTGTCAAGTGCGAGCTATTTTCTTACATGAAGGGCTCATGATGAGGGGTGCAAAACATTCTGGAAGCTCCAGAAGAAGAGCTGCTACTGGAGGATGGATGGGCCGCTCCATGGGCAGATATGGCCTACAAGGTACGCTAATTTTGCGAGTTTATGGTTTTTCGACGTTCAGGGTCATGTCCTTTGCTTTGCCCACCCGCTTTGCAAGGTCGGCCATGGCACAGCAACTTTTGAGTTTATTTTCCTCACTCTCTTGTAGTTTTTTTACGCTGCGTATTTTGTATGAGATCATAACAAGAACTAGGTCAATCTGTACAATCCCTACTTTTGTAAGTATATATATACTTGCATCGCCTTTGAATAATTTCCGTTCCTGACCTAGCCATGTTAATCCTTGTTGGAGTATGAAGGGAATTACACTCAGCATTCCCGTAGGTGCAGCAGTATCGAACCAGTCCCTATCGAAGCAGCAACAACAGCAGTATCGGATCAGCCCGTATCAAGGGCAGGAAGGTCAACAGTCGCAAGAGTCAACTATTGCGACTGTTGACCATCTGGACCGACGATTGACTTACCATCGAGGAATGGCAACAGGCGTAACCGTACCTACAGGTTACATGCAGCGAATCGGTAACAAGAAAGTAGTGCAACAGTCAGAGTCACTGTAGAAATGCCTGTAAAGCAGTTAGAATAAGGGAATGTACCCCTCAGAGTACATGGCTAGCTAGAACTATTTATTATGTGTGTAATCTTTGATTTAAATCAACTTTGTCATTTACATTTACTATGATCAGAGTTCCTACAACAAGACTTCCGCTACCAAACACTTCTAAGGCATTCCTATCATATCCAAGGTCCTCACTCTAACATGGTATGAGAGCTAGATTGGATTATAGGAACTGCTAAAGGGGCTTCAAAGCAAGCTTCTTCAATAATTTAATCTTACAACAAGGGCAACATCATGCCAGGCGCAGATTGCGGAGAGACTGGAGAGAATCCAGTACAAAAATCCACCAATGTCGCTTCTACCACAACGACCGTGGATACAGCGCTCTTGGAGCAGCTGATCTCCCGCATCAGCGCCCTGGAGAGCCATCAACCAATGAGCATCGACGGCTCTAGTTACGCCCGAAGACCTCCCGATCCTCAAGGAGCTGGATCTGAACGATCCTTCACCTTTGACAACCGCGGGGCCCAAGGATCTGCACAAGCACAATAGACGCATTACGAAACAATGGCGTCAATGCACAACAAGTTTTTATCAACATCGAAGCTCAGGATGTCAGAACATCATAGCTTACACTTTTGTGTAGGCTGTAGTGGGGTATCCCATAGGGGGTACAACCCAATTAGGGTTAGTACTTGTACCCACTTCATTCATAGTCCATTCATCCTCGTTTCTTCTCATGGTATCAGAGCAGGTTCCCTCGTGGGAACTGTTCCTAGGGCCCACCAAGTCGAAATTTTTTTTTCCTGCCCGGAGCGCGCTTAGTTTAGGCCCGAGTCGCGCCTCGTGTGCCCTCTCTACTGTCGCGTCGCCCCTCGCGGCCTCCCTTGCGCCGCCCTTACTCGGCCCGTCGCCGCCCTTCGCGGCCCGTCGCCACCCTAAGCGGCCCGTCGCCGCCCTTGCGCCGCCCGTAACGGCTCGTCGCCGCCCTTCGCGGCGTCGCGTGCCGTCCTTACGGCACGCTGCCGACCTCCGCGGCCCCTCGTGCCGCCCTCACCTGCGGCCCTGCCACCTTCCAGCGGGCACGCCGCCCTTACCTGCGGCCCCGCCGCCCTCTGCTGCGGCCCCGCCACCTTACCTGCGGCCCCGCCACCTTACCTGCGGCCCCGCCACCTTACCTGCGGCCCCGCCACCCTACCCGCGGCCCCGCCACCTTACCTGCGGCCCCGCCGCCCTCTGCTGCGGCCCCGCCACCTTACCTGCGGCCCCGCCACCCTACCCGCGGCCCTGCCACCCTACCCGCGGCCCCCCCCCGCCTTACCTGCGGCCCCGCCACCCTATCTGCGGCCCCGCCACCCTACCCGCGGCCACGCCGCCCTTACCAGCGGCCCCGCCGCCCTTACCTGCGGCCCCGTCACCTGCTGCCCAGCCGCGCCGCCCTGCAGCAGCACAGCCGAGCCGCCCAGCGACCGAGCAGCCGGACAACCGAGCCGCCCAGCAGCCCAGCAGCCGAACAGCCGAGCCGCCGAGCCGCCGAGCCGCCCAGCAGCCGAGCCGCCCAGCAGCCGAGCCGCCCAGCAGCCGAGCCGCCCAGCAGACGCGCCGCCCAGCAGCCGAGCCGCCCAGCAGCCGAGCCGCCCAGCAGCCGCGCCGCCCAGCAGCCGAGCCGCCCAGCAGCCGAGCCGCCCAGCAGCGGAGCCGCCGAGCCGCCGAGCCGCCCAGCAGCTGAGCCGCCGAGCCGCCGCGCCGCCCTCCTTCCGGGCCGCCCGACCTGCCCAGTCTGGTGAGCACAGCGCCTTTTCACTGCACTGTCCTCACCCTACTGTTTGCGCTGCTAGTCGTCTAGGGTCATGGCTACCCCTAGTGTTCTCGCCTTTGACGCTGAGGGTCGGGCCATTGACTTTGAGGTCTGGGTAGATGACCTGCAGCTGTTCTTACAGTGCGATAGGGCAGACGGCCTCTCTCTCTTTGACCTCACCTCTGGCGCCTCCACTGCCCCTGCTGCTGATGCTGACGCCACTGTTCGCTCCCAGTGGGCCACGCGCGACGCTGCTGCACGTCTTGCTGTGCGTCGCCACCTCCCTACCTCCGAGCGTGCGCACTTTAGTCAGTACAAGAGTGCTCAGACCTTGTACGACGCTGTAGTTGCGCGCTACTCCTCCCCTGCCACTGCTGCACTGAGCCGTCTCATGCTACCGTACCTCTTTCCTGACCTTGCTGCCTTTCCCACAGTCGCTGACCTCATTACGCACCTCCGCACTAGTGACACTCGCTACCGCGCTGCACTCCCTCCTGACTTCTGCGCCAAGAACCCCCCCCCCATGTACATCACTCTTTACTACATAGTCACTCGCCTTCCTGACTCCCTTCGCGTAGTCAGGGACCACTTTCTCTCTGTCTGTCCCACCACTCTCACTGTTGACCTCCTCGAGAAGTCCCTCCTAGCGGCCGAGAAGAGCATAGTCGCTGTAGGGGCCTCTCGTGGTGACCCGCGCACCCCCATCTTTGAGGGGTGTTCCCCCTCCCCCCTTCTGCCCTCTGTTGCCTCTGCTGCTGCGGCCGACCTCCTTGATCTTGAGTCGGTCGGTGCGGCGTCTGCCCCTAGCGGGAGACGCCGCTCTGGCAAGGGCAAGGGGGGCAAGGGCGCTGGAGGAGCGAGCGGGGGCGGTGGAGGTGGAGGTGGCGGCAGTTGGGGGAGTGGGGGTGGCGGTGGGAGTGGAGGTGGGGGTGGAGGGGTCGGTGGCGGCAGTGGAGGTGGAGGTGGCGGCGGCGGTGGCGGTGGGAGCGGAGGTGGCGGAGGTGGCGGAGGTGGAGGCGGCGGCGGAGGCGGAGGCGGCGGCAGTAGCGGAGGCGGCGGAGGCGTCGGAGGCGGCGGGGGTGGCGGTGGTGCTGGTCGCGGGTCTTCGCAGAGGAGTGGCTCCGGTGGTGGCTCGCGCCAGCAGCAGCAGCGTGGTCGTGACACCCTGTCCCCTCAGCAGCTTCGTGAGTGGTACACTGCGCGTCAGCGGGGTGGGGGTTTTGGTCCGTGCTCCTACGTTTTGCGCACTGGCGACCGTGCGGGTGAGCAGTGTGGGGGTGCCCACCCCACCCAGCGCTGCTTTGGCCGCCTGACGGACGCGTGGCGTCACCAGTTCCCGGAGGCCTCCGAGATCCCTCGCTGGGGCGAGCTGTCTAGGGCGGGTGTTGCCATCTATGATCTTGACTTTGATGCTATTCTCTCTGCCATGTATGCTGTGTCTATTAGTGATGAGGGTGACTGTTACCGGTGTTTCCCGCCCGATCCGGGCATTGAGACTGCTGCTCTAGGTCCTGGTGAGGCTGTTGCCGTAGGTGCTTGCGACGCTGCTGCTCTAGGTGCTCGTGTGTCTGCGTCCTCAGGTACTGGTGAGTCTGCGCTCTCAGGTACTACGTCGGCTTCGGCCTCCCTCACCTTCACCCTTGACTCTGGGGCGTCTCGCTCCTTCTTTCGGGACCGCACCACACTCACACCGCTGAGTCGACCGGTTGCAGTGTCTCTGGCTGACCCCTCTGGGGGTCCTGTCCTGTCTCGCTTCTCCACAGTCCTCCCGTGTCCGGCGGCTCCCTCTGGCACCCTGTCTGGTCTCTACCTCCCCTCGTTCTCTACGAACCTGGTGAGTGGTGCTGACCTACAGGATGCGGGTGTACACCAGTTCACTCCTGCACGCCAGCGGGTGACCCACTGTACAGAGGCTAGCACAGGCCGACACCTGGCTACGTTTACCCGTCAGCCGGGGTCGAGCCTGTACACACTGACCACTGCGTCTCCTCCCGTTACTGAGTCTGGTAGAGTCGCTTCGTCGGGTCGGGTGTTTGCTGGAGCGTCCAGGTCTGGTCCTGAGTCTGCCCCCTGTTCGTGTCGTCTCCTGTCTCACGAGACTCTCCTCTGGCACCACCGTCTTGGTCACCCCTCTCTGCTTCGGCTCAAGGGCATGGCCTCCCGCCTTCTAGTGTCTGGTCTCCCCCGGTCCCTCCCTCCCCTTCCTCAGGGCCCTGGCCCTACCTGTGTCCCCTGTGTCGAGGGGCGCCAGCGTGCTGCCCCTCACTCCTCCCAGTTTCCTCCGACAGAGGCCCCGTTGCAGACGCTTCACATGGACGTGTGGGGCCCAGCCCGTGTCCGTGGGCAGGGTCACGAGCGCTACTTCCTACTAGTTGTTGACGACTACTCGCGTTACACCGCAGTCTTCCCCTTGCACAGCAAGGGTGATGTCACTGAGGTGCTGATCGACTGGATCCGCGCAGCTCGTCTCCAGCTCAGGCAGAGCTTTGGCTCCGACTTTCCTGTTCTGCGTCTGCACTCGGACAGAGGCGGGGAGTTCTCCTCTGGCCTTCTGCGAGCCTACTGCCGTGCACGAGGCATCCGTCAGACCTTCACGCTTCCGGACTCTCCGCAGCAAAATGGGATTGCTGAGCGCCGCATTGGCATGGTCATGGACGTCGCTCGTACGTCTATGATGCATGCGGCTGCCCCCCATTTTCTGTGGCCGTTTGCGGTGAGGTACGCGGCGCATCAGATCAACCTTCACCCCAGAGTCTCCAGGCCGGAGACCTCCCCAGCCTTGCTGTGGACGGGGAAGGTTGGCGATGCGTCGGCGTTCCGGGTCTGGGGATCTCGAGCGTTTGTCCGCGACTTGTCTGCGGACAAGCTGTCCCCTCGTGCTGCTCCTTGCGTCTTCCTGGGGTTCCCCCCCGACGCGCCTGGGTGGCAGTTCTACCACCCCACCTCTCGCCGTGTTCTGTCCTCCCAGGACGTCGCGTTCGACGAGTCGGTCCCCTACTACCGCCTCTTCCCCTACCGCACTCCGTCCCTCCCCCCGCCCCCGCTCTTCCTTGTTCCAGGTCCCCCCCCAGTAGACCCCCTCCCCCCTCAGGGTCCTGCCCCTTCAGGTGTGTCCCAGGTAGACGCAGTTGAGCCTGTCGAGGTCACTGGTGACTCTGGTGCTGCTGAGGGTGCTGAGCCTGGGGGTGCTGAGCCTGGGGGTGCTGAGTCTGGGGGTGCTACGCCTGGGGGTGCTGAGCCTGGGGGTGCTGAGTGTGGGGGTGCTACGCCTGGGGATGCTGTGCCTGGGGGTGCTGGGCCTGGGGGTGCTGAGCCTGGAGGTTCTCCGCGTGCTTCGTCTCGCCGGGAGCCACTCTCTCCACGGGAGCTGCGCGAGTGGTTTGCCCGGCGCTGGAGCCGTGCTGCTGGTGCTGGAGGTTCTTCGGCTTCTGAGGGTGCTGCTGTTGCGGGTCCCGGAGGTGCTCGTACTGGGAGTACTAGAGCTGCTGGGCCTGCAGGTTCGACTGGAGCTGGTGCTGCTGAGGGTGTTGGCGCTGAGACTACCACTGGCGGTCCTGCTGGGGGTGCCCCTGGTGTTGCTGGAGGTTCTGGAGCTGCTGCTGGAGCGGGTGCTCCTGCTGGGGGTACTGGTGTTGTCACTGCTGTTTCTGGCGTCGCTACGCGGCCTCGACCGTACTTCGTTCCACTCCTGCAGCAGGTTCTTGGTCTTCCGCTTTCTACTGGTCCTCCTCCTCCCTTGGAGGGTCCACCGCCTGTCCCGTCACAGTCACAGCTACAGCCTACCTCTCCTTTGCCTGCTCCTTCTCCCTACGCTGGTCCTACTGGAGGTCTTACTGAGCGTCGTGAGCCTGCGTCTCGCCCTGCGTCGCCTGTCCGTGCTGCTCGCGCTAGTGGTCGTGGTTCGCGTCCGCGTCCTCCTCCTGTCCCTGGCACACACAGGATGTCTCTGCGTCCGTCTACTGCTCCTCTGCGTGCCCCTTTGCCTTCTCCTCCTGAGTCCTCTCTTCCTGCTCTTCCCGACCCGGAGTCGGACTCTCTTCGTGCTGCCAGTCCTACTGTCACGCGTCTCCTTGCTACTGTCGTCACTGACCCTTCTTTCGAGTCTACTGCTGCGTCTGCCCTAGTTGCTGAGCTCGTCGACTTTGCTGCTCGCTGTCGCCTAGACTACGCTGCTAGTCTTGTCGCTGAGTCTGGGTCTGTCTGTCCTCCGTCCGTCGGGGGTGAGTGTGCTCTTGGCACGGACGTTCTTGAGGACAGGCAGGAGGAGTTCCAGTGTCTGGCAGCTGCTTCACCTCATCTCGTGTCCGTACTGCTTACCCCTGAGGGAGACCCGGATGCACTTGACATCCCGACTCCGCGCTCTTACGCGGAGGCGATAGAGGGTCCCTACTCCTCTCAGTGGCAGGCAGCTATGGATGCAGAGATGGCTTCCTGGAAATCCACAGGCACCTACGTTGACGCTGTCCCCCCTCCTGGGGCGAACATCGTCAGTGGCATGTGGATCTTCAGGGTGAAGCGGCCGCCGGGTTCTCCGCCTGTCTTCAAGGCACGTTACGTGGCTCGTGGTTTCAGTCAGAGGCAGGGAGTTGACTACTTTCAGACCTTCTCCCCCACCCCGAAGATGACCACTCTTCGGGTACTGCTACACGTTGCTGCTCACCGTGACTACGAGCCGCACTCTCTCGACTTTAGCACTGCTTTCTTACAGGGCAGCCTGCACGAGGAGATCTGGCTGCGCCGCCCACCTGGCTTCACTGGGTCTTTCCCTCCTGGTACCCAGTGGAGTCTCCGGCGTCCAGTCTACGGTCTCCGCCAGGCGCCACGTGAGTGGCACGACACACTGAGGACTACGCTTGCGGCTCTTGGGTTTGCTCCTTCTACTGCCGACCCGTCGCTGTTTCTGCGCACCGACACCTCTCTGCCGCCGTTCTACATCCTCGTGTACGTCGACGACTTGGTCTTTGCCACAGCTGACACTGCTGGACTCGCCCACGTGAAGTCCGAGCTGCAGAAGAGACACACGTGCACAGACCTGGGTGAACTGCGCAGCTACCTTGGCTTGCAGATCACCCGGGACAGAGCACGCCGCACCATTACCCTGACTCAGTCACACATGGTGCAGCAGGTCCTTCAGCGCTTCCGCTTCACGTACTCCTCGCCTCAGGCCACTCCTCTGCCTACTCGCCACTCACTCTCAGCTCTGCCTTCGGATGAGTCCGTAGAGTCGAGTGGCCCGTATCCAGAGCTTGTTGGCTGCCTCATGTACCTGATGACCTGCACACGACCTGACCTTGCATACCCTCTTAGCATTCTAGCACGCTATGTTGCTCCTGGGAGACACCGACCAGAGCACATGGCTGCAGCGAAGAGGGTGTTGCGCTACTTGTGCAGTACGTCGGGCATGGGGCTAGTGCTTGGAGGGCGGAGTCCAGTGGTCCTCACTGGGCACGCGGACGCTTCTTGGGCTGACGACCAGGCTACGCAGCGGTCGTCCCAGGGTTACACCTTCAGCCTCGGTTCCGGCTCTGTTTCGTGGCGGGCTACTCGCTCGTCTTCTGTTCTCGGCTCCAGTTGTGAGGCTGAGATCTACGCTGGGGCCATGGCTGCCCAGGAGCTTCGCTGGCTCACCTACCTGCTGACCGACCTTGGAGAGCCGGCTCGTTCTCCTCCAGTCCTGTACGTAGACAACAAGGCCATGCTGGCCTTGTGTCGAGAGCAGAGACTGGAGCACAGAACTAAGCACATTGCTCTTCGCTACTTCCTTGCTCGTGAGCTACAGCAGCGTGGTCAGTTACGGCTTGCGTACGTGGCCTCTGAGGCCAACACTGCTGATGTTTTCACCAAGGCACTTCCGCCTTGTGATCATCAGCGCTTCTGCACTCAGCTGGGTCTTGTCCCTGTCTTTCCTCACTTGCTCACCCCTTGACCTTGCTTGTACTGTTACATATATATATACCTGCTCTCGCTTGTCTAGCCTTATATATATATATGTGCTCCTGCATGTGAACTGGCCTTGTGGCCTTGAACTTGTGCTCAGAATGTGTGGTGACGTTGTGATCCACCCTGAGCTTGCCTTGCTTTGCTTTGCTTGACTGGTCTTGTGACCCCTTGTTCTCCCCCACTTTGCCTATGGGGGTGTGTCAGAACATCATAGCTTACACTTTTGTGTAGGCTGTAGTGGGGTATCCCATAGGGGGTACAACCCAATTAGGGTTAGTACTTGTACCCACTTCATTCATAGTCCATTCATCCTCGTTTCTTCTCACAGGACAACAAAACCGTTCGACGGACAAGACTTCTACACCTGGAGCTTCGAGTTCGAGCTACTAGCTCAAGGCGCTCAGATTTGGATGTATTACGACGGTTCGTACGCATTTCCAACTAACGGCTCACCTCAGGAGAAACTCAGTACTACAACAAATCGCTCCTGGCCTTCACCGTCTTGATCCGGAACCTGTCGCCTGAAGAACAGCTGAGCATTCGCCCTTTCAAGAACGAGTGGGCGCCCGCGCAACAGTCCTGGGAACACCTGCGCACCTGCCACATGGCAACGGACTCGGTGACACTTAGCAACCAGCTAAACAATATCAAGATGTTCCCCGGCGAAAAGGCCGGGCCATACATCAACCGCTGTAGGAACCTGAGAGACCAATTCAGGATAAGCGGCGGCAACTTCCCTGACGACATGTTCGTCACCATCATCCTCGCTGGATTGAGCCCGGAATGGCGCCAGTGCAAGTCGCTCCTTCGTACGCAAGGAACCCTCAGTGAAACCGCCCTATGTTCCACGCTTCTTTCCGAACAAAAAGAGATCGACCTGTACAACGAAAGAGGCAACAAGAAGGAGAAGATTGCTTTCTACGCGCAAGCGCCACCGGACAAGAAAAGACTCTTCTGCAAGTACTGCAAGAAGACAGGGCACATGATTCAAGACTGCTGGAAGCTAAACGGCAACAACAACAACCAGAAGGGCGCCGCAACTCACAAGCAAGGAGGAGCTCCAGCACGCAACCAGACAGTGTCACCATCAGCCGTCGCCAGCACATCTCAAGCCCCGGGGCGTATTTCTGCGAACACAAACGATAAGGGCAAAAGCAAGGTCTTAACTTGCACGGTGCGTCGAGGACCGCCTCGCCCAAAACGTCACTACCGTTTCTTCCGCAGCTGGGAAGACATGTTCGCAGACCCGCCTCAGGAGCGGCCCGAAGGATCAGTTGAAGAAGAAGAAGAGAACGATCCAACCTACGACGAGCTGACGGTCGGACGGATGCAGTTTGACTGGGAAGCGCCGCAGTGGATTCAGGAGTCACCACCTGCACGCATCGCATACGACGTAGAAGGGTGTTACTACGATTACGAGAACGAGCACGATATGGAGCATCACATCACTCCAAAGCTCGCCAATCTCGCGAAGGCAAAGAAAGAAGTTAACAAGTGGTACCTGTACAATTGTTGTGGCCAACACATGGTGTCGTCAAGCGTCTTCATCCTCAACAGCGAAGCACTCTTCAACGAGGTGGAAATCATCGTCGCCAACAGCCAAACATCTACGCCAGAAGCCGCGGTCAGGTCCAACTGGAATCACATGACACCGGCTACTGCATCCACATCAGCGACGTCCTCGTTGTGCCCGAGCTCCAGTACAACCTTCTGTCCCTTGACCAGCTGATGAAGTGTGGAGTCGGCCTGCAAGCAACCGAAAACGAACTCCACTTTATATACGACGGAATCTTCATCGGAAAAGCGACAAGCATTGAAGGAGTATTCGTGCTCGACTTTGAGTCACCCAAGACCTCCGGCTGTTAGAATGAACAAGTGTGTTTGAACTAACAAGATTGGGAGTACAAGTAGGAAACCCTAGAATGTTGTACCCCCTAAGGCTAAACCCACTATAGCCTACAGAATATAAACATATACAATGTTTGACACACCCCCATAGGCTAAGTGGGAGACAACCAGATGGTCACAAGACCAGTCAGAGGAAAGCAAAGCGAAAAAAGCTCAGGGTGGATCTCAAGGATACCACACAAATTCCGAGCACAAGCAAATGGTCAAAAGACCAGTTCACATGCAGTTTGATAATATAACAAGAGGTACAGTGATCACAACCTAGTAAGTGTAAGCATGCAGGTATATATATAGAGATCACAGTACAAGCAGAGTCAAGAAGTGAGCAAGTGAGGGACAGTAGGCACAAGGCCTAGAACAGTACAGAAACGCTGATGATCACAAGGCTGAAGCGCCTTGGTGAACACATCAGCCGTGTTGGCCCGAGTGGCCACGTACGAAAGACGAAGCTAGCCACGCTGCTGCAGCTCTCGAGCAAGGAAGTAGCGCAGAGCAATGTGCTTCGTTCTGTGCTCCAGTCTGTGCTCCTGACACAAGGCAATGGCTGCCTTGTTGTCGACGTACAGCACTGGAGGAGAACGAGGCCGCTCTCCGAGGTCGGTCAGCAAGTAGGTAAGCCAGCGTAGCTCCTGGGCAGCCATGGCTGTGGCGTAGATCTCAGCCTCACAACTGGAGCTGAGAACAGAGGAAGAGCGTGTAGAACGCCAGGAAACAGAGCCAGAGCCAAGGCTGAAGGTGTAACCCTGAGACGACCGCTGCGTAGCCTGGTCGTCAGCCCAAGAAGCGTCTGAGTGTCCAGTGAGGACAACGTCGCGCCGTCCTCCAAGCACAAGCCCCATGCCCGACGTACTGCACAAGTAGCGCAACACCCTCTTAGCGGCATCCATGTGCTCCTTCCGGTGACGGCCAGGAGCGACATAGCGTGCTAGGATGCTAAGAGGGTATGCAAGGTCAGGTCGAGTGCAGGTCATCAGGTACATGAGGCAGCCCACAAGCTCTGGATACGGGCCACTCGGCTCTACGGACTCATCCGAAGGCAGAGCTGAGAGCGAGTGACCGGTAGGCAGAGGAGTGGGCTGAGGCGAGGAGTACGTGAAGCGGAAGCGCTGAAGGACCTGCTGCACCATGTGTGACTGAGTCAAGGTGATGGTGCGCTGTGCTCTGTCCCGGGTGATCCGCAAGCCAAGATAGCTTGTCAACTCACCCAGATCTGTGCACGTGTGTCTCTTCTGCAGCTCCGACTTCACGTGGGCGAGTGCCTCAGTGTCAGCAGTAGCAAAGACCAAGTCGTCGACGTACACGAGAACGTAGAACGGCGGCAGAGTGGTGTCGGTGCGTAGAAACAGCAACGGGTCAGCAGTAGAAGGAGCAAACCCAAGAGCCGCAAGCGTAGTCCTCAGTGTGTCGTGCCACTCATGGGGTGCCTGGCGGAGACCGTAGACTGGCCGCCGGAGGCTCCACTGGGTACCAGGAGGGAACGACCCAGTGAAGCCAGGTGGGCGGCGCAGCCAGATCTCCTCGTGTAGGCTGCCCTGTAGGAACGCAGTGCTGAAGTCAAGAGAGTGGAGCTCGTAGTCACGCTGAGCAGCGACGTGCAGCAGAACCCGAAGAGTGGTCATCTTCGGGGTCGGGGAGAAGGTCTGGAAAAAGTCAACTCCCTCTCGCTGACTAAAGCCTCGAGCAACGTAACGCGCCTTGAAGACAGGCGGAGAACCCGGCGGCCGCTTCACCCTGAAAATCCACATGCCACTGACGATGTTCGCCCCAGGTGGGGGAACCTCGTCGATGTAGGTGCCTGTGGACTTCCAGGAAGCCATCTCTGCATCCATGGCTGTCTGCCACTGAGAGGAGTAGAGACCCTCCATCGCCTCTGCGTAGGAGCGTGGGGTCGGGATGTCTGGTGCATCCGGGTCTCCCTCAGGGGCAATCAGCATGGACACGAGATGAGGTAAAGCAGCACCAAAGCACTCAAACTCCTCCTGTCTGTCCTCAAGGACGTCCGTGCCAAGAGCACACTCACCCCCGACGGACGGAGGACAGACAGACTCAGACTCAGCAACAAGGCTAGCGGCGTAGTCTAGACGACAGGCGGCAGCAAAGTCCACAAGCTCAGCGACTAGAGCAGACGCAGCAAAGGACTCAAAGGTAGGGTCAGTGACAACAGTGGCAAGGAGACGCGCGACAGTAGGACTGGCAGCACGAGTAAGGTCTGACGGCGGGTCAGCAACGTCAGGAAGAGAGGACGCAGGAGGAGACGGCAGAGGGACACGCTGTGGAGCAGTGGAAGGACACAGGGTCATATAGTGAGTGCCAAGGACAGGAGGAGGACGCTCACGCGGAACACGACGACCAGTGCGGGCAGCGCGGACAGGCGACTCTGGACGAGACTCAGGAGGCGCAGGACTAGACTCAGGCGACGGAGGACGAGACTCAGGCTCACGACGCTCCGTAAGACTACCCGTCGGCGCAGTGTAAGGAGAAGGGGCAGGCAGCGGAGAGGCAGACTGTAACTGTGACTGCGACTGGACAGACGGTGGACTCAGTAGGGGAGGAGAAGGACCAGTAGAGGGCGGGAGACCAAGAACCTGCTGAAGGAGCGGAACGTAGTACGGCCGCGGCCGCTCAGCACCTCCAGCGACAACCCCCTCAGCAGGCCCAGTCCCAGCAGCTCCAGTACCTCCAGTACGAGCACCTCCAGGACCAGCGGCTCCAGCAGCTCCAGCAGCACCAGCACCAGCAGCACCTCCAGCAGCGCCAGCAGCACCGCCAGCAGCAGCAGCACCTCCAGCAGCTCCAGCAGCACCAGCAGCACCTCTAGTAGTAGCAGCACCTCCAGCAGCTCCAGCAGCACTAGCACCAGCAGCACCTCCAGCAGCGTCAGCAGCACCAGCACCTCCAGCAGCTCCAGCAGCACCAGCAGCACCACCAGCAGCAGCAGCACCTCCAGCAGCTCCAGCAGCTCCAACACCAGCAGCACCTCCAGCAGCGCCAGCAGCACCGCCAGCAGCAGCACCTCCAGCAGCTCCAGCACCAGCAGCACCTCCAGTAGCGCCAGCAGCACCGCCAGCAGCAGCAGCACCTCCAGCACCAGGGTCCGCGACACTAGGAGCGCCACTCCGGAGACTGCAGCGCCGAGCGTACCACTCTCGGAGCCGCTTGGGAGAGGGCAGCTCCCGCCTAGGAGGGGAAGCACTAGCACCAGCTCCAGCAGCACTCCTAGCTCCAGAAGCACCTCTCCTGAGGCTGCAGTACTGTAAGTACCACTCACGCAGCTGCTGTGAGGAGAGAGCTCCTCCAGGTGTAGCACTCCCAGGCTCAGCACCTCCAGACTCAGTACCCGCAGGCTCCGCACCCCCAGGCTCAGCATCCCCAGACTCCGCAACCCCAGGCTCCGCACCCCCAGGCTCCGCACCCCCAGGCTCCGCACGCTCAGGCTCAGCACCCCTAGCAGGACGAGAGTCGACAGCTACCTCGACAGGCTCAACCGGGTCTACCTGGGACACACCTGAGGGAGCGGCACCCTGAGGGGGGAGGGGGTCTACCACAGCAGCACCTGGCGCGAGGAAGAGAGGCGGGGGGGGGAGCGGGGCAGTGCGGTAGGGGAAGAGGCGGTAGTAGGGCACCGACTCGTCAAAAGTGACGTCCTGAGAGGGCAGGACACGGCGCGAGGTGGCGTGGTAAAACTGCCAACCAGACGCGTCCGGGACAAAGCCAAGGAAGACACAAGGAACAGCGCGGGAGGAGAGCTTGTCCGCGGACGTATCGCGGACAAAATCTCGAGATCCCCAGACCCGGAAACGCGACGCATCGCCAACCTCCCCCGTCCACAGCAGTATGGGCGAGGTCTCCGGCAAGGAGACACGGGGCCAGAGGTTGAGTTGATGCGCAGCGTACCGGACCACAAACGGCCACAGAAAGTGGGGGGCAGCCGCATGGATCAAGGAGGTACGAGCGACCTCCATGACCAAGCCAATGCGGCGCTCAGCAACCCCATTCTGCTGTGGAGAGGCCGGAAGCGTGAATGACTGGCGGATGCCGTGCTCCGCACAGTAGGCTGCCAAGAGGTCGGAGGAGAACTCACCACCTCTGTCAGAGTGCAGACGCAAGACAGGAAAGTCCGAGTGGAACCGCTCGCTGAGCTGGAGACGAGAAGCGCGGATCCAAGGGATCAAAACATCAGGGACCTCACCCTTGGTGCGCAAGGGGAAGACCGTGGTGTAGCGCGAGTAGTCGTCAACAACGATCAGGAAGTACCTCTCCTGACCCTGTCCACGGACGCGGGCTGGGCCCCACACGTCCATGTGGAGCATCTGCAAGGGAGCAGTCGTCGGGGGAAACGAGGAGGAGTGAGGAGCGGCGCGCTGCCGCCCCTCGACACAAGGAAGACAGGGAGGAGCAGGCGAGGGTGGGAGGGGAGGGAGTACCCGGGGAAGACCAGAGACAAGGTACCGTTTGTGCATGGCACGAAGGCGCTGCACTGACGGGTGACCAAGGCGGTGGTGCCAGAGGACGGTCTCGTGTGCTAGAGAGCGACACGAGCAGGGGGCAGACAGCTGACCTGAAGCAGACGCAGACGCAGCTACCTGAGGGGACTCAGTGGTCAGTGTGTACAGGTCCGACCCCGGCTGCCGAGTGAAGGTAGCCAGGTGACGGCCCGTCCGAGCACACGTGCAGTGTGTCACGCGCTCGTAGGCAGGGGTGAACTGGTGGACACCCCCGTCCTGGAGCGCACAACCCGCCACCAAGTTCGTAGAGAACGAGGGGAGGTGGAGACCTGACAGTGTGCCCGACGGAACCGCAGGACAAGGAAGGACAGTGGAGGAGGTCGCAATGACCGGACCCCCAGAGGGGTCAGCAAGGGAGACAGCAACTGGCCGAGCGAGCTGCTCAAGGGCAGTGCGGTCACGAAAGAAACAGCGAGAAGCACCTGAGTCCAGTGTGAAGGTGTGCAGTGCCTCAGTAGACTCAGTACCAGGGGGGGCAGACTCACGAGTACCTAGAGCAGCAGCCTCACCAGCACCTGGGGCAACAGACACTCTAGCACCTAGAGCGGCAGCCTCACCAGTACCTAGAGCAGCAGACTGGATACCGGGGTCAGGCGGCACACACAGGTGACAGGCACTCTCAGCACTAGTAGACAATGCATACATGGCAGTGAGGATAGCATCATAGTCAAGAGCAAAGATATCTACCCTCTGCCTAAGCAGCTCCACCCAGTCGGGGAGCTCAGCGTCGTCGCCAAGCTCTGTACGCCAAACGTCGCCCAGACGGGCGAAGCAGTGGGACTCTGTGTGACCACGTGTCCCGCAAGGCTGACCAGTCCGGACACCTGTGCGAATGACGTACGGGCAGCAAGCAGTACTCAGTGACCCTCTACTCTGAGCGTACCACTCACGAAGCTGCTGGGGCGAAAGAGCCTCGCGTAGACGACGCGGCTGCTGCACCGGGCCACTACAAGAAACTCCCGAACTACCCACTCCAGGACGACTCCCACTACTGCCACCCCGACAACCCCAACTGGCGTACCACTCACGAAGCTGCTAGGGCGTGAGGGACACACGTGGACGGCCCTGGAGCTGCATCTGGCCACGCCAGGAGCAGCAGTAGACGCAGTAGCAGCAGCAGTAACAGCAGTAGCAGCACGGGCAGGGCAGTGCTCACCAGTGGTGGGAAGGGCAGGCGTACGAGCGAGGCGACTGCGGGGCCGCCACAGCGGCCGCTCCAGGGGCGGCTGTTCCAGGGGCGGCTGCTCCAGGGGCCAGGGGCGGCTCCTGCAGTGGCAGCTGCTCCAGGGGCGGCTGCTCCAGTGGCCAGGGGCGGCTGCTGCAGGGGCGGCTGCTCCAGGGGCGAGGGGCGGCTCCTGCAGTGGCGGCTGCTCCAGTGGCCGGCTGCTCCAGTGGCCAGGGGCGGCTGCTGCAGGGGCGGCTGCTCCAGGGGCCAGGGGCGGCTGCTGCAGGGGCGGCTGCTCCAGAGGCCAGGCGCGGGTTAGGTCAGGGCGACTCAGCGGGCAGGGGCGACGCGGCGGGCAGGGTAACGCGGCGGGCAGGGGCGACGCCGTGGGCAGGGCGACGCGGCGGGCAGGTGGCGACGCCGCGGGCAGGGCGACGCGGCGAGCAGGGGCGACGCCGCGGGCAGGGGCGACGCGGCGGGCAGAGCGACGCGGCGGGCAGGGGCGACGCCGCGGGCAGGGCGACGCGGCGGGCAGGTGGCGACGCCGCGGGCAGGTGGTGACGCCGCAGACAGGTGGCGACGCCGCGGGCAGGTGACGACGCCGCGGGCAGGGCGACGCGGCGGGCAGGTGGCGACGCCGCGGGCAGGTGGCGACGCCGCGGACAGGTGGCGACGCCGCAGGCAGGGCGACGTGGCGGGCGGCGAGAGCCTGCAGGGGCGGCGCGCGGTCGGGCAGAGGCTGCGCGCGGGCCTGACGGGTCTGCAGGGGCGGCTCTTGGGCCTGACGGGCCTGCAGAGGCGGCTCGGGGGGCCTGACGGGTCTGCAGAGGCGGCTCGGGGGCCTGACGGACCTGCAGGGGCGGCTCTAGGGCCGTACTAGCTTGCAGGAGGCAGCGCGAGGGCTGCAGGACGGCACGCGGGCAGACCGAAGGGCGGGGCGCGCGAGGGCGCACTAGCAGAAAAAGAAAAGGGCGCACGAGGGCGCACGAGCAGAGAAAGGCGCACGAGGGCGCACGTAAGGTAGGGCGCACGAGGGCGCTTCTAGCGGAATAGTGGGCCCGTAGTAGAAAGCGGTCCTAGGTAGCAACCTAGGCTCGTGATACCATGTTAGAATGAACAAGTGTGTTTGAACTAACAAGATTGGGAGTACAAGTAGGTAACCCTAGAATGTTGTACCCCCTAAGGCTAAACCCACTATAGCCTACAGAATATAAACATATACAATGTTTGACACCGGCGACAACCAACACATCCTCGTCCGTGATCCACCCGGTCATCCATCGCCGCCAAGGTGGAGCCATCCCGAAGAAACCGACTATCAGCAACCCGGCCTCGACGGAACATTCCGCGCACTTGCCGTACCCGTCGCCTCAACCACGAATCATGCGGACACTGGACCACAAGCGGTGGAAGAAGGAGAAGAACTCACATCCGAAACGGCAAACACGGAAACCGGAGGATTCGCACGAGAAATTTGGCCTCGCGTTCAGCATCCTACCGGCTGGTGTCATAACTATGCATTTATATGCTCTAGGCTGTAGTGGGGCACTCCTCATGGGGTACAGCCCAATTAGGTTTTGCTATACAAACCCTGTACTGCTGTCATTCTAGTCATTCTTCATTCCTACATTGTGACATGGTTTTAGAGCGGGTTCCCTAGTGGGAACGTTTTTTTTTTAGGGCCCACCACGATATTGTTTTTCCTGCCCTGCCCGAAGCGCGCCTCGCGCCCGCCTCACCTGCGCCATCGCGCGCCCTGCCTTCTGCCGCCCGTAGCGGCCCTGCCCTCCCGGCCCGTCGCGGCCCTGCCCTAACGGCCCGTCGCGGCCCTGACCTAGCCGCCCGTCGCGGCCCTGCCCTACCGCCGCCCGTCGCGGCCTGACCTAGCCGCCCGTCGCGGCCTGACCTAGCCGCCCGTCGCGGCCCTGCCCTACCACCCCCCCCCCCATTGCGGCCCTGCCCTGCCGCCACCCGTCGCGGCCTTGCCCTCAGCCGCTCGTCGCGGCCCTGCTCTACCGCCACCCTGTCGCGGCCCTGCCCTGCAGTCGCCTTGTCGCGGCCCTGCCCTGCTGCCGCCCCGTCGTGGCCCTGCTCTGCCGCCGCCTCGTCGCGGCCCTGCCCTACAACCGCCCCATTGCGGCCCTGACCTAACCGCCCGTCGCGGCCCTGCCCTGCACCCACCCCTGGTAAGCGCCCGCCCTGCTAAGCGCGCCGCCGCCCCCGCCTGCCTGCCGCGCCGCGCCGCCCAGCCGAGCCGCGCCGCCCAGCCGAGCCGCGCCGCCCTGCCGAGCCGCACCGCTCTGCTGGACCGCGCCGCCCTGTCCTACTGCGCTGCGCTGCCCTCCCCACGCTCCTCCTGCTGTTCCTGCAGCTACTGCTGCTACTGCTGCTACTTCCGCCATGGCTAGCCCTTCTGTTCTTACCTTCGATGCTGAGGGTCGTGCGGTCGATTTCGACGTTTGGGTAGATGACATGCAGCTCTATCTTCAGTGCGACTCTAGGGACGGAGTCTCGCTTTTCGATCAAACGTCCGGCACCTCTGTAGCACCTGCTGCCACTGCTGACAGTACTGTTCGCTCGCAGTGGACTACTCGTGACGCTGTTGCTCGCCTTGCTGTTCGTAGTCACCTGCCGTCTGCTGAGCGCGCGCACTTTGGCCAGTACAAGACTGCTAAGTCTTTGTATGACGCTGTCGTCGCGCGCTACTCCTCCCCTGCCACTGCTTCCCTCAGCCGCCTCATGTTGCCGTACTTGTTCCCTGACCTGGCCGCCTTTGCCACAGTCGCTGACCTCATCACTCACCTCCGCACTAGTGACACCCGCTACCGCGCTGCGCTTCCCTCCGATTTTTGCGCCAAGAACCCCCCCCCCATGTACATCACCCTCTTCTACCTCGTCACCCGTCTCCCTGACTCTCTTCGCTCAGTCAGGGACCATTTTCTCTCCCTTAGCCCCTACGAGCTCACCGTCGACCTGCTCAAAGAGCGCCTCACTGCAGCTGAGACTAGCATAGTCGCTGTAGGGGCTTCTCGCGGCGACCCTCGCGCCCCTTTCTTTGAGGGGTGTTCCCCCGTTCCCCTTTTGCCCTCTGTTGCTTCTGCTGCTGATGCCGACCTTGTTGGCACCGAGGAGGTCGGGGCTGCGTCTGCTCCTAGTGGGAGGCGCCGCAGCGGCAAGGGCAAGGGGGGCAAGGGTGGTGGAGGGGACGGCGGGGGCGGCGGTGGTGGCGGTGGAGGAGGCGGAGGGGGTGGGGGTGGAGGTGGGGGTGGTGGCGGGAGTGGGGGCGTCGATGGCGGCAGTGGAGGTGGTGGAGGCAGCGGCAGCGGCAGTGGAGGTGGCAGTGGCTGTGGTGCTGGTCGGGGTGGAGCCGCGCAGCGTGGAGGCTTTGGCGGTAGCCAGCGACAGCAGCAGCCGCGTTCCCGTGAGGCCCCGTCGCCCCAGCAACTTCGTGAGTGGTACGCTGGGCGTGGGAGGTCTAGGGGTGTTGGTCCCTGCGCTTACATTCTCCGCACCGGCGAGCGCCGTGGGGAGACGTGCGGGCTGCCACATACTGCGCAGCGCTGTTTCGGTCGCCTGTCTGACGCCTGGCGTGCACAGTTTCCTGACGCCGCTGAGCTCCCTCGCTGGGCTGATCTACTTAGGTCTGGTGTTGCTATCTTTGATCTTGATTTCGATGCTATCCTTGCTGCCATGTATGCTGTGACTATTAGTGCCGAGGGTGACTGTTACCTGTGTGTTCCGCCCGACCCGGGCATTGAGGCTGCTACTCTAGGTGCTAGTGAGTCTGCTGCTCCAGGTGCTAGTGAGTCTGCTGCTCCAGGTGCTGGTGAGTCTGCTCTCTTTGGTAATGCACCTGCTGAGGCCTTGCACACCTTCACGCTTGACTCAGGTGCTTCCCGCTCCTTCTTTCGCGACAGCACCACACTCACGCCGCTCAGTCGGCCGGTTGCAGTCTCCCGCCAGGACGTGTGGTTTGACCAGTTCACTCCTGGAGGTCAGCGTGTGACCCACTATACGTGTACCCCGACGGTCCGCCACCTGGCCACGTTCACTCGTCGGCCTGGGTCGAGCCTGTACACACATGACTACTGTGTCTCCTCCGGTTGTTGCGTCTGCTCAGGTAGCCACGTCTGGTCGGGTGATTGCTGCCGCGTCCACGTCTGGTCCGGAGTCTGCCCCCTGCTCGTGTCGTCTCCTGTCACACCAGACTCTCCTTTGGCACCACCGCCTTGGTCACCCCTCCCAGCCTCGTCTCCGAGGTATGGCCTCCCGTACCCTTGTGTCTGGTCTCCCCCGGTCTCTCCCTCCCCTCCCACCAGGGCCTGCCCCTACCTGCGTTCCTTGCGTCGAGGGACGGCAGCGCACCGCTCCTCACTCCTCCGAGTTCCCTCCGACGGAGGCTCCCCTGCAGACTCTCCACATGGATGTGTGGGGCCCAGCCCGCGTCCGTGGACAGGGTCACGAGCGTTACTTTCTGCTGGTCGTTGACGACTACTCGCGTTACACCACAGTCTTCCCCTTGCGCCGCAAGGGTGAGGTCACTAAGGTGTTGATCACATGGATCTGCGCTGCCCGTCGCTAGCTCAGCGAGAGTTTCGGCTCGGACCTTCCTGTTCTTCGTCTGCACTCCGACAGAGGTGGTGAGTTTTCCTCCGACCTTCTGAGGGCCTTGTGTCGTGCGGAGGGCATCCGCCAGACGTTCACGCTTCCGGCCTCCCCACAGCAAAATGGGATTGCTGAGCGCCGCATTGGCATGGTCATGGACGTCGCTCGTATGTCCATGATCCATGCGGCTGCTCCCCATTTTCTGTGGCCGTTCGCGGTCCAGTACGCTGCGCATCAGCTCAACCTCCAGCCCCGTGTCTCCATGCCGGAGACCACACCTACTCTGCGGTGGACGGGGAAGGTTGGCGATGCGTCTGTGTTCCGTGTCTGGGGATCTCGAGCCTTTGTCCGCGATTCTTCCGCGGACAAGCTGTCCTCCCGTGCTGTTCCCTGCGTCTTCCTTGGCTTCCCCCCTAACGCGCCTGGTTGGCAGTTTTACCACCCCACCTCGCGTCGTGTTCTGTCCTCTCAGGACGTCACGTTTGACAAGTCGGTTCCTTACTACCGTCTCTTCCCCTACCGCACTGCTTCCCTCCCCCCCCCACCGCTCTTCCTCACTCCAGGTCCCCCTCCGGTAGACCCCCTCCCCCCTCAGGGTCCGGCCCCTTCAGGTGTGTCCCAGGTAGACCCCATCCCCCTTGGTACGCCTGTCGAGGTCACTGGTGAATCTGGTGCTGCTGGGGGTGGTGCTGCTGGGGGTGCTGAGTCTGAGCGTGCGGAGCCTGGGGTTGCTGAGTCTGAGCGTGCGGAGCCTGGGGGTGCTGAGCCTGAGCGTGCAGGGCCTGGGGGTGCTGAGCCTGCGTGTGCGGAGCCTGTGTTTGCGGAGCCTGGGGGTGCTGCGTCTCCTGGCGGTACTCGTGCTGCCTCCCTGCGGCAGTCCTGCCGACGGGAGCCTCTCTCGTCACAGCAGTTGCGCGAGTGGTACGACTGGCGCTGCCGACTTCGGCGTGGTGCTGCTGGAGCTGGAGACCCTGGAGGCGCTGGTGCTGCTGGTCCTGGAGGTGCTGGAGCTGCTGGAGCTGGTCCGGAGTCTGGGGGTGCTGAGCTCGGTGGTGCTGCGTCTCCCCGGCGGGAGCCTCTCTCGCCACAGCAGCTTCGCGAGTGGTACGCTTCCTACTACCGCCCTCAGAGTGGTCCTGCTCCTGCCGGTGGTGACGGAGGTTCTGGAGGTTCCTCGTACTTCGGGTACTGGAGCTGCCGGGACTGGTGGTGCTGCTGCTGCTGGAGGAGGTGCTGGAGCTGGAGGTGCTGCTGGAGCTGGAGCTGCTGGAGGTCCTGCTGGTGCTGGGGCTTCCGGGGGTGCTCGTCCTGGAGGTACTGGAGCTGCTGGAGCTGGAGCTGCTGGAGGTACTGCTGGTGCTGGAGCTGCTGGAGGTGCTAGAGCCGCTGGTCCCGGAGGTGCTCGTACTGGAGGTACTGGAGCTACTGGAGCTGGTGGTGCTGCAGGAGTTGGAGCAGGAGGCGCTAGAGTTGTTGCTGCTGGAGGTGCTGGAGCTGGAGCTGCTGGAGGTGCTGGAGCTGGTGGTGCTGCGGGAGTTGGAGCTGGAGACCTTGGAGCTGGGGGTACTGGTGCTGTCTCTGCTGGTTCTGGAGGCGCTGCGCGGCCGCGGCCGTACTTCGTTCCACTCCTTCAGCAGGTTCTTGGCCTCCCGCCTTCTACTCGTACTACTCCTCCCTTACTATGTCCACCGCCTGACCAGTCGCAGTCACAGTTACAGCCAGCCTCTCCACTGCCTGGTCCTTCTCCTTACTCTGGGCCGACTAGAGGTCTTACGGAGCGTCGTGAGCCTGAGTCTCGTCCTGCGTCGCCTGTTTGCGCTGTCCGCACTGGTCGTCGTGTTCCGCGTCCGCGTCCTCCTCCTGTCCCAGGCACGCACCAGATGGCACTTCGTCCTTCCTCTGTTCCACAGCGTGTCCCTCTGCCGTCTCCTCCTGCGTCCTCTCTTCCTGACGTTCCTGACCCGCCGTCAGACCTTGCTCGTGCTGCCAGTCCTATTGTCACGTGTCTTCTAGCCACTGTTGTCACTGACCCTTCGTTTGAGTCCACTGCTGCGTCTGCCCTAATTGCTAAGCTGGTTGACTTTGCTACCGCCTGTCGTCTAGACTACGCCGCTAGTCTTGTTGCTGAGTCTGAGTCTGTCTGTCCTCCGTCCGTCGGGGGTGAGTGTGCTCTTGGCACGGACGTCCTTGAGAACAGGCAGGAGGACTTTGAGTGTTTTGCAGCTGCTGTACCTCATCTCGTGTCCATGCTGATTGCACCTGAGGGAGACCCGGATGCACCAGACATCCCGACCCCGCGCTCTTACGCAGAGGCGATAGAGGGTCCCTACTCCTCTCAGTGGCAGACAGCCATGGACGCAGAGATGGCATCCTGGAAGTCCACAGGCACTTACGTTGACGAGGTTCCCCCACCTGGGGCGAACATCGTCAGTGGCATGTGGATTTTCAGGGTGAAGCGGCCGCCGGGTTCTCCGCCTGTCTTCAAGGCGCGTTACGTTGCACGAGGCTTCAGTCAGCGACAGGGAGTTGACTTCTTCTAGACCTTCTCCCCTACCCCGAAGATGACCACTCTTCGGGTTCTGCTGCACGTCGCCGCTCAGCGTGACTACGAGCTTCACTCTCTTGACTTCAGCACTGCTTTCCTACAGGGCAGCCTGCACGAGGAGATCTGGCTGCGCCGCCCACCTGGCTTCACTGGGTCGTTTCCTGCAGGTACCAGGTTGTTGGCCTCCCGCCCTCCGCTGGTCCTTCTCCTCCCCTATTGAGTCCACCACCTGTCCAGTCGCAGTCACAGTTACCGCTTGCCTCTCCACTGCATGGTCCTTCTCCCTACGCTGGGCCGACTAGAGGTCTTACGGAGCGTCGTGAGCCTGAGTCTCGTCCTGCGTCGCCTGAGTCTCGTCCTGAGTCACCTGAGTCTCGTCCAGAGTCGCCTGTCCGCGCTGTCCGCGCTGGTCGTCGTGCTCCGCGTCAGCGTCCTCCTCCTGTACTTGGCACTCACTATATGACTCTGCGTCCTTCCACTGCTCCACAGCGTGTCCCTCTGCCGTCTCCTCCAGCGTCCTCTCTTCCTGACGTTGCTGACCCGCCGTCAGACCTTGCTCGTGCTGCCAGTCCTACTGTCACGCGTCTCCTCGCCATTGTTGTCACTGACCCTTCCTTTGAGTCCTCTGCTGCGTCTGCTCTAGTCGCTGAGCTTGTTCACTTTGCTGCCGCCTGTCGTCTAGACTACGCCACTAGCCTTGTTGCTGAGTCTGAGTCTGTCTGTCCTCCGTCCGTCGGGGGTGAGTGTGCTCTTGGCACGGACGTCCTTGAGGACAGACAAGAGGAGTTTGAGTGCTTTGCCGCTGCTTTACCTCATCTCGTGTTCATGCTGATTGCCCCTGAGGGAGACCCGGATGCACCAGAAATCCTGACCCCACGCTCTTACGCAGAGGCGATGGAGGGTCCCTACTCCTCTTAGTGGCAGACAGCCATGGACGCAGAGATGGCTTCCTGGAAGTCCACAGGCACCTACGTCGACAAGGTTCCCCCACCTGGGGCGAACATCGTCAGTGGCATGTGGATTTTCAGGGTGAAGCGGCCGCCGGGTTCTCCGCCTGTCTTCAAGGCGCGTTACATTGCACGAGGCTTCAGTCAGCGAGAGGGAGTTGACTTCTTCCCGACCTTCTCCCCGACCCCGAAGATGACCACTCTTCGGGTTCTGCTGCACGTCGCCGCTCAGCGTGACTACGAGCTCCACTCTCTTGACTTCAGCACTGCGTTCCTACAGGGCAGCCTGCACGAGGAGATCTGGCTGCGCCGCCCACCTGGCTTCACTGGGTCGTTCCCTCCTGGTACCCAGTGGAGCCTCCGGCGGCCAGTCTACGGTCTCTGCCAGGCGCCTCGCGAGTGGCACGACACACTGAGGACGACGCTTGTGGCTCTTGGGTTTGCTCCTTCGACTGCTGACCCGTCGTTGTTTCTACGCACCGACACTTCACTGCCGCCGTTCTACGTCCTCGTGTACGTCGACGACTTGGTCTTTGCCACAGCTGACACTGCTGGACTGGCCCTCGTGAAGTCGGAGCTGCAGAAGAGACACACGTGCACAGACCTGGGTGAGCTGCGCAGCTATCTTGGCTTGCAGATCACCCGGGACAGAGCACGGCGCACCATTACCTTGACTCAGTCACACATGGTGCAGCACGTCCTTCAGCGCTTCGGCTTCGAGTACTCCTCGCCACAGGCCACTCCTCTGCCTACCGGTCACTCGCTCTCAGCTCTGCCTTCGGACGAGTCCGTAGAGCCGAGTGGCCCGTATCCAGAGCTTGTGGGCTGCCTCATGTACCTGATGACCTGCACTCGACCTGACCTCGCTTACCCTCTTAGCATCCTGGCTCGCTACGTTGCACCCGGGAGACACCGACCAGAGCACTAGAAGGCCGCTAAGAGGGTGATGCGCTACTTGTGCAGTACGTCGGGCATGGGGCTCGTGCTTGGAGGACGGGCTCGAGTTGTCCTCACTGGTCACGCAGACGCTTCTTGGGTTGACGACTTGGCTACGCAGCGGTCGTCACAGGGTTACACCTTCAGCCTTGGCTCCGGCTCTGTTTTGTGGCGGTCTACCCGCTCGTCTTCTGTTCTCAGCTCCAGTTGTGAGGCTGAGATCTACGCAGGGGCCATGGCTGCACAGGAGTTACGCTGGCTCACCTATCTGCTGACCGACTTGGGCGAGCTGCCTCGTTCTCCTCCAGTTTTGTACGTCGACAACAAGGCCATGATTGCCTTGTGACAGGAGCACAGACTGGAGCACAGAACGAAGCACATCACTCTGCGCTACTTCCTTGCTCGAGAGTTGCAGCAGCGTGGTCAGCTTCGTCTTGTTTACGTGGCCTCTCAGGCCAACACTGCTGATATCTTCACCAAGGCACTTCAGCCTTGTGATCATCAGCGTTTCTGTACTGTTCTAGGCCTTGTGCCTACTTGGCCTCACTTGCTCACTTCTTGACTTTGCTTGTACTGTGATCTATATACATATACCTGCATGCTTACACTTGCTAGGTTGTGATCACTGTACTGCTTGTTCTCCTTTATATAACTCTGCATGTGGACAGGCCTTGTGGCCATTTGCTCGTGCTCGGACTGCGTGGTGACGTTGTGATCCACCCTGAGCTTGACCTTGCTTCGTTCTCTTGCTTGTCCCCCACTTTGCCTATGGGGGTGTGTCAGAACTATGCATTTATATGCTCTAGGCTGTAGTGGGGCACTCCTCATGGGGTACAGCCCAATTAGGTTTTGCTATACAAACCCTGTACTGCTGTCACTCTAGTCATTCTTCATTCCTACATTCTGACAGCTGGAACACCACTGAGGGCTGGGACGATGTGGACCCTCACACTGCCCGGACCGGAAAATTTGAAGATTGCGCCCGGTGGAGCATCCACCTCGGAATCGAATCCGAATACCATGCCTGGACAATTTTGGACTTCGCCACCCACCAGCTCACGCGTTCACGTGACTGCATCTTCTACGAAAGGCTGACCCTGCCACTGTACCGACAGCACCGCACTGCACAGGACGCACCGGACAACGTTTTTCAGGGACAGCACAGCTATGCCAATGACGAGGACGACGTCGACGTGGCAGGAGAACAGCCAGACGAGGCCACAGAGGATGAGGCACCCTTCGTCCCCGTTACAGAGCAGTTCGGCACACCCACATTCTTTCCGACGGAAGCTGATCCACATGAAGCAGTACAGGCACAGCACGACTATGCAAGTGCAGAACTGCACTGACCCATGAACGAAGACCCTGCTCGCAATTCTTCTCGCGACACCGTTCGCGACATCCCTGGCGACGACGACGACGTGATTGAAGTTACCAACGCAGCTGAATCCAACCTGACAGGCCTTCACATCCTTGGACTCGCCGTCGCCGTTCGGGGTAACCAGCAACTGGTCGAGCCCACCACCGTTCGCCAGGCCCTCAGTGGGCCCGATGCTGAGAAGTGGAGAGCCGCCATGGCCGCAGAAGTCGCTGCACTCCAGCGACATGGCACCTGGAAGCTGGTACCTCGACGACACGCAAAGGGGAGAAAAATCCTTACGGGAAAATGGGTCTTCAGGATTAAAACTCTCGCGGATGGAACTATTGACAAGTACAAAGCACGCTGGGTTGTCCGCGGATTCAAACAGACTCAATTCGTGGACTACGATCAAACATTCGCACCTGTCGGCCGCCACACCTCCGTGCGGATTCTCCTTTGCATCGCTGCCGTGAAGCAGCGCCCCCTCCGCAAGATCGACGTCTCCAACGCCTTCCTCTACGCGATCGTCGATGCCATCATCTACGTCGAGCAGCCGCACGCCTTCGAGGAAGACGGCGACGCCATCTGCCTCCTCCAGAAATCCCTGTATGGCATCAAGCAGGCGCCCCGTCTGTGGCAACAGTACCTCCACACAGTGCTCATAGAAGTCGGCTTCCAGCAACTTCCCCACGATCAGGGGATGTACCGCCTCAAGTCCCGCGGCAGCTTCATCCTGCTCGTCGCCTACATGGACGACCTTCTCTACACCAGAGACAACGCGGAGCTGCTCGATCGCTTCGAACACGACATCCAGGAGCGGCTGGAGGTGACCATCGATCATGAGGTCACACAATTCCTCGGCCTCAACGTCACCCAGACCGCCGACACGATCTACCTCTCCGCCGCGAAATACGTCGAGACCCTCGCCAAGAAGTTCGGCATTGCTCCCATCGACATCACCACCCCGTTTCGCACTCCTCTGCCTAACCACGAGCCCGACACCACCCCGCTATCCCTGGCCGACCATCGTCTCTACCAGCAGCAACTCGGATGCCTACTGTTCGCCGCCGTCACATGCCGCCCGGACTTATCCTACATCGCCAGCCAGCTCGCCCAGTACCTACGTCGACCTGAAGAGGAGAACCTGGCAGACCTGCGCCGCGCCTTACAGTACTTCATCTCTACGCCCGATGTCGGCCTCACCTACACAGCGAACCTAACGGCTACTCTACAGCTTACTGGCTACGTGGATGCGGATCACGCTGGGGACGCAGATAACAGGAGGTCCCGCACAGGCTTCATTTTCAAACTTGAACCTGCAGGAACCATCTCCTGGAACTCACAGAAGCAGGAACTCATCGCCCTCTCGTCAGCAGAAGCAGAATTCATCGCAGCAAGCGCAGCAGTTCGCGAAGGACTCTACCTCACGGAACTCCTACAGGAAACGAAGACGGCGATGAACGGGTCCTTCAAGTTACTCTGCGATAACCAAAGTGCGATCAAAATCGCAAACAAGCCAGGCTTCGTCAACCGCACGAAACACATCGCCCTGCGTTACTTCTTCGTCAAGGACGAAATCGACAAAGGGAAGGTCCAGCTCACCTACTGCCCGACCGGCGAGATGGCAGCTGATTTTCTGACGAAGAAACTGCCACGTCAGAAGTTCCAGTACTGCTCGGACCTGTGCGGAGTCGTCCGAAAGAGCCACGTGGCGCACCTCCAGGAATGAAGGGCAGTGTTGGAGTATGAAGGGAATTACACTCAGCATTCCCGTAGGTGCAGCAGTATCACACCAGTCCCTATCGAAGCAGCAACAACAGCAGTATCGGATCAGCCCGTATCAAGGGCAGGAAGGTCAACAGTCGCAAGAGTCAACTGTTGCGACTGTTGACCATCTGGACCGACGATTGACTTACCATTGAGGAATGGCAACAGGCGTAACCGTACGTACAGGTTACATGCAGCGACTCGGTAACAAGAAAGTAGTGCAACAGTTAGAGTCACTGTAGGATTGGCTGTAAAGCAGTTAGAATAAGGGAATGTACCCCTCACAGTACATGGCTAGCTAGAACTATTTATTATGTGTGTAATCTTTGTTTTAAATCAACTTTGTCATTTACATTTACTATTATCAGAGTTCCTACAACAATACTTCCGCTACCAAACTCTTCTAAGGTATTCCTATCCTATCCAAGGTCCTCACTCTAACAATCCTCATATTGTTTGCTCTTTCATTATGTCACCATTGCAATGTTATACATTCATGCAAAAAAACAAAACAAAACAAAACTCAATATTTTGCCCTTGAAGCATACTACCGTAAATTCCCCATATAAAACACACCCGAGTAGTAGACCCTGAGGTCTAAAATAAAGGGGTGGTCCTTTTATTTTGGTACATTTGGGCTATACCCCCTTTTGTGCTGAAAACAATATAAGAACCCCCCCCCCTTCCTCCCCTTTCTTTTGCCCTTAATATTACGGCCGTTTTATGGCATTTCAGTCGTTTGCCTATGAATGCAACCTTAACACATACCACACCCATAATGCATTTACCATATTAGTTGTACATTATGAAAAACAAACTAGGGGTGTGTTCCTGGCTCGTGTCAAACTTCCGGTCTTCCGGGGATGACACGAAGCTGGCCCCACTTTGGGTCTTCCCGCTAATTTTCGCCTCTGTTTTCAGAAGACACGAAGTTTGACAGGAAGTTTGACGTACACCTTCAGGTCTTCCCGGGAAGACCAGAAGTTTGACACGGGCCAGGAACGCACCCTAGGACTCTAGGTATCGCTCTCCACCGCCACTCAGGGGGATTTCACAGTGACATGCCTTTGTCACTGGCGACTCGCATTTGCACACTTTATGAGGATTCTAAAAAAGGAGCACACATCCTAGACATGATTGCATTCAAATACACATTACAAATTTACGTTTAAAGCGACATGACTAGGTTGGACAACAGGTGTACATGTTGGATGTTGGTTTCCTGTCAATCCAATGCATGTCGGGTCAGGTGCTAAGCGAGGTTAGGAGCAGGGAAGAAGGTAGTTTTTGCGTCTTAGCAATAGTCGAAGAGGCGAGCACATTGCCGTCTCGTCACTCACAGCATGTTCCTTGCCGTGGTATCGCAATCCGCCTTTCCTTTACTCCTCGCCTCGTGCCGTTCATGTCACGCCCCCGGCAGTACCAGCTCCGCAAATGCCGCCAGCTACGGCAGTGCGACTCAGGCCACCACTCTGTGCTGCGCATCACCCGATCGAGTCGCCTTATCCAGAGAACGTGATCGGGGAGCATCAGCTGCGCAAGCAAGCCACGGCGCGCGCGGCTCGACGAGAGACGAAATTCGCGAAACGGCGTGGAGCAACGACGCGCGCGACAGCGGCGGCGATGCGAGCGACGGCGAGGCGCCTCGGCCTGGCGGAACCTCGCGGCGGGTCCGGGTGAGCCCGCGACGATCGCGGGGGGAAGAGCTTTCGTTGGGCGGTCGGGCAGGAGGAAGGGCTGAGGAGGGAAGGGAGGCGGGCGCGGAAGTCGGCGGGGGAGATGAGCCGCGTGCGCGCAGGCGACAGGGGGAGAGACGCCAGTTGATTAGCGGAGCTAGGCCGCGGGGTTAGGGGAAACGGGGGGGTCGAGGTGGCGGGAAGGATGGGCGCGCACCGGAGGCGGCGGAGTGGGCGGAAGGAGAGACATCAAGCGCGGGAGAAAGTGGGCGGAGAGGGGAAGAGGAGCGGAGGGACGACAGGACGTGGTCGGGTGACAAGGGGCGGTGGGGAGGCATGTGCGGAAGCGCCGGAAGGGTGGAGAGCGGGCGGAGCGACGGGGCAGGGAGGGGAAGGGGTTCCAACGGCGGGAGGCGCGGTCGGGGGAGCAGCAGAAGGCAGGCGGATCGCAGCGCGGGCGAGGGATCGCACATGGACACGGAGCGCCTCTGGGTTCCCCCCAATCCGCGCAATTATGAGTCGCGTTCCGGCGGGATCCGCGCTGGGAGCAGGCGGCGGGCAGTTGGTAGGGGCAGGCCACGGAATGAGGGGGGCTGGTTCGCTGCGGATAGCTCTCCGTACATTCCCGATGACCCTGCCTTTGCTGCTGCTTCTGATTCAGATTCTGAGTCTGATGCTGATTCTGGTGCTGCTGCTGCTGCTGCCGCTGCTCCCAATGCTGCGGCGCTAAGCTCTAGGCGTGAGCAACGGTGGGCAGGGCCGGACGGCACCAGCAGCTGGCGCGCGCGCGAGGCGGGGGAGGCGCGCGCGCAGAGCATGCGCGCCCCCTCCAGCAGCGCGGAGCCCGCCGGGGAGGCGGGGCTGGCGGGCACAGTCGGGGGAAGAGCCTGGGGGGGCTGGGCGGAGGCGGAACGGACGCAGGAGGGGAGAGACAGCGGGGCAGAGGGCGACGGACGGGGCAGGAGGGGGGAGAGGGCGGAGAGGGGGGAGGGGCGGGGAGAAAAGACGGTTCTGCAGGTGGCGCTGCTGCTGCGGCAGCAGCGGGACGCGCGGGGGCGCATTGCTGTGCTGAGCTGAGAGCGGCGGAGGCGGCGTCGTTTGGCAGCACTCGTGTAATGTGGCTGTCGCTGCTCTCCCACGTGGCCGCCCGGTCACCATGGGCCAGAACCAAGGAGGTGAGCGAGCGCTGCTGCAGGGGTCATAGGGCGGCAGGGAGGAGGATAGGGCCATGCTGTCCCCTTTGTCATCCTGTCCTCTTTGTCATCTTTCCCTCAAACTTGTCCTGGTCCTCCCTTCCTTCCTTCGTTCCTTCACACCCTTCGCGCTTGCCACCCTCCTGCTCGCCTCCTTGCACTGCTGCGCTTCTTCTCCTTCCATCTTTCCTTTCCCCTTTCCTCCCGCCTCCCCATCTGTTTCTCTCCTAGCGAAACCCATTCTCCGTTCCTCTCGCACGTGCCTGCGTGTGCGCCCAGCCCGCCACCAGCGCCGCCACCACTGCCGTGTTGACAACTCTCAAGGGTAATTTCATTTAACATGCCTGCCCCTACTGCCGTGTGTGTGCGGCTGAGCAGGTGTTTGAGTTCGTGAAGGGGCGAGTGTGGTTCCGCCCGCACCCCATGTGGTATGCCAAGATGATTGCACTGCTCACCAAAACGCGCCTGCGCCAGCTGCAGCGGCGCCAGGCAGACGCAGGGCAGGGTAATGGGGGGCAAAACTCACGCGTACTGCCAGGTAGTGTGTGGGTCAGAGACAGAAGGGGACAGAGGAGAGGGACGGGGGGGGAGGAGCGGGAGCGAGGGGGTGTGGTAGGGATGGTAAGCGGGGTACGGAATGGCGAGTTTGCACAAGAGGATAGAGACGAGGGGGGTGAGGAAGAGGAGGAGCAGGCGGTTGGAAGGAGGAGACGAGGGGGAGAGGGTGGTAGAGCAGGAGGGCGGGTGAGGGGAGGAGGGGCCGGGAGCGACGGGGACTGGGAGGGCGGGGGTGCAGGGCTCGCAGGGGCGGATGGGGTGGCGGCAGTGGTGGTGCCGGTGTGGCGGCTGGTGCAGGAGATGCAGCGAGTGGGCGTGCCCCCCTCTGCCTCTGTCTGTAACTCCCTGCTCAAAGCGCTCTGTGCTGCTGCTCTGCTGCCCGCCCCTCCCCGCGCTGCCCCTGCTGCTGCTGCTACTACTTCACGTGACGATGATTCGTATGGGGATGGGAGGATGGCAGAGAGAGGTGGAGGTCGTAAGGGGCGTGTTAGCGAGCCGGATAGGGGCGCGGAGGATTCTCGGGGTGTTGGGACGGGAGAGGATGAAGGGAGGAGAGGGAGGAGGGGCGAGAATAAGAGGAGGGAGAAGGGAGTAGAGGGGAGTGAGATGCTGCTTGATGCGGCCATGCGTCTACTAGCGTGCATGGTGGCGGTGCAGCGCCGGGAGCAGCAGATGCAGGAGGAGGAGAGGCGAGCAGCAGCACGCACAGCCGACACCAGCAGCAGCAGCAGCAGCAGCAGCAGCAGCAGCAGCAGCAGAAGGGCTGTGAGAGTGGATTTCCGGTTCCCTCTGACTGGCTATGAGAAAGGCAGGACGGGAAGAGTAGGCAAGAGCGTGCGAGGAGGAGAGGGGAGCAGCAGGGGGGGGGGTGAGGAGGAGGTGCGGGTGGTGCTGGGAGAGGGGTGCGGCCCCACAGCAGTGTCGTTTAACATCCTGCTGGACGCGTTGGGGCAGAGCGGGCGAGTGGCGGGCATGGAGCAGCTGTGGCACCAGATGACGCTGCTCGGCATCGCTCGCACACATGTAGATGCACGGGGGATGGTGCGGGATAAGTGTGGGATTGAAGGGAGGGAGTTCAGTGGAGAAGGATGAGGGAGCAAAGGGAAAGGATCGAGGGAGTAATAAACGAGGGAGAGTAAAGGAGGGAGGGAGGGGAGGGAGGGGAGATGTTTTGTGATCGATACTGCTGTGTATGTTTTCATGTCGCCTTGCCTTGCCTGCCAGCCGTGTACGTTCATTCTGGCCATGATCTCATCTCACCCTCGAATTCTGCCTCTGCTTGGGACCAACCGCAGGGACTAGACTAGCAAGCATGCCTTGCCTCCACGTATTGCCTCCAGGTATTCCCGCATGCCATATGGTGGCCCGGCCTGATGCCTCACCTCACCTGCACCTTGTTCCGCCCCCTGCATCCCCTGCATCCCCTGCATCCCCTGCATCCATTGCATCCCCTGCATCCATTGCATCCCCTGCATCCCCTGCATCCATTGCATCCCCTGCATCCCCTGCATCCCCTGCGTCCCCTGCATCCCCTGCATCCCCTGCGTCCCCTGCATCCCCTGCATCCCCTGCATCCCCTGCATCCCCTGCATCCCCTGCATCCCCTGCGTCCCCTGCGTCCCCTGCATCCCCTGCATCCCCTGCAGGCCACGTACCTGGCTGCCATGTCAGCCTACGCGCGGCACCGCAGCGCGTCGCGCCTGCTCTCCATCCACCGCCAGATGGTGGCGGATGATTCGCTGCCGCCGCCCAGCCGTGCGACGCTGTCAGTGCTGATCGAGTGTCTGGGAGCAGTGGGCGCGGTGGGGAGGATGGAGGGCGCGTTTGAGGCCATGCAGGAGCGCGGGTGGGTGGCCTCTACGGCGACTTGGAACGCTGCTTTAGCGGCATATGCTGCACGCAACGACATGGTGCGTGCGAGGGAGGTGGGGAGTGGGGAAAGGGGAGGATGGAGGGCACGTTTGAGGCCCTGCAGGAGCGCGGGTGGGTGGTTTCCACAGCCACTTGGAACGCTGCTTTAGCGGCATATGCTGCACGCAACGACATGGTGCGAGGGAGGGGAAAAGGGGGGAGGGAAGGATGGGGGAAGGAACTGGTGTGGACGCGTGGCAGTTGAGCCATGAATCGTTGCTCTGTGACAAGCATGTGTGGAAGGCGTCTTAGCAGACCCTTGCACACGTAGCAAACATCCCATCAAGCAGTATTTGTCCCTTTTGCTGTTCTTTGCGCCTCACTTCTCAACCGCACACCTCTCTTGGCCTTACTCCTCTCCTTCTCTGCACCTGGGTTCCGTGCTACACTCTCCTGGTCCCTGTGAGCAGAACGGCATGTGGAGGAAGTTTGAGGAGGTGATGGCGGGTGGGGGCCACCCTGACACGGCCACCTTCACACTGCTGCTCTCGCACCTCGCCCAGCGCCGCCAGCTGCACCGCATTGAACACCTCTGGTCTCTCATCGCCCCTCCTGCCACTGCTTCTGCTTCTGCACCTGCTGCTGTACCTGCTGCGGTTGCGGCTGCGGCTGCGGCTGCGGCTGCAGGTGCAGCTGCTGCAGCTTCCGTGCAGCAGCACTCCTCCTTTCCTCACCAAACCCACCCGAACCAGCAGCGGGTGCGGCGTGTTATAGTCACAATAGGCTTGAATGTGCCTAAAACGAAAGATAGAGAGCACAGACGGATTTCTGCACAGCGGCTTCAAACGTTGATAGCGTTCTGCTCACAGCTGCAAATGACTTGATTCAAATTGGATCTGGAGCGTCTTCACGTCGTCTACAATTATCAATTTAGATTGCACGATTTGATAAAGAATTGACGACACATCGTCGGTTTGAACGAACGGTACTATGGCAGCCACTATAGTCTTAGAACACAAGATAGGAAGAGTTACGAGTTGGGAATGACTCCCAGCTCCTACAAACCCCAAGAGCCGAGGTACAGTGATGTGGAACAGTGCCACACTGTCCCCAACCACGAAGGGTCTCGAAACTACCCTTCACTAGGGCCTACACCAAGTGAAATGTTACACTACACAAAGTAATGTAACTATCTTCAATATCTTGAGGTGTACCCTTTTGGCAAGCTTCGAAATCTTTTGAGACTTGACACCAAGGCTCGGGCTCTTCATCACAAACTCATCCTTGAGTTCTTGATGGGTCTGCTGCACACACCTGCGGCACGCCGAACGTTCGACACAGGACAAAATAGAAACCGCGCACGACAAAATAGAAACCGCGCACGAGACACAAACGACCGCGTAACACGCGTCTAGCGATAACTCGCTATTGACTCGACACACACACTCGACATCATGACTCAACATTCACACACAATTATAAGCATGAAATATATATTATCCCATGCCCTCATACCATTCCATACACACACACATTCACGCACACGGACAACAAGCCGAGTGCAAACCGTAGGGTTGCACCAACAAACTCCCCCTTGGATTGTTGGCCTTAGGATATGTTGCTCTCTCAGTTCAGAGCCATCCCAGCCAGCTTGCAACACTTCCAATGCTGCTGCTCCACCAGCCTCTTGGTCATCATGTCAGCCGGCTGCCCCGTGGTCTTCACGTAGCGCAACTCAACTTCACCCGCGGTTACCATGCTCCTCGTCCAATGCCACTTCACCCTCATGTGCTTCGTGAGTCCATGCAACACAGGGTTCTTAGCAAGAGCAATGGCACCCTGGCTGTCACAGTACAGTGGGATAGGTCCTTGCTGCTCCTCCCCCAATTCAGCCAACAAACGCCGCTGCCACACAATCTCCCGTACGGCACGGAAGAGTGCCATGTACTCGGACTCCACCGAGCTCAAAGCTTGGTCAACCTGCTTCTTGCTCTCCCAAGCAGTTGGGCCTCCACCAACACAGCATATGAAGCCTCCCACACTTGTCATGTCCTCTGGTTCTGATGCATATGAAGCATCCGAGTAGGCGGTGAGGAACAAACGCCCGGGTTCAACACCATCCGCGCCCTTTTGGCGCCTTTGTGCCGCCGCCGAGTATTGCAGCCCAACGGTCGGTGTTTGGCCAAGATACTTGGCCACCCTCATTCCAGCTGCTACCTGCTCCTCATTAGGGCATTGCACAACCCTAGCCAGCTGCCCGGTAGCAAACGCGACGTCCGGTCGGGTGTTTACCGCCGCATACATGAGGCTGCCCACCAACGAGTGAAATCGGCGCCTCTCCTCTTCACCAACGCTCTCCTCCTCTGGTCCCTTCACACACTTGAACCCAGAGGGAAAGGGTGTAGCCACATGGCCTTCACTCTGCCCAAAGTTGGCAGCCAATGCCTCCAGGTACTTTCGTTGATGCACCCGCATGCACCGCTTCTCCACATCTCGTTCGATGTGGAGCCCAAGGTAGAAGCTCACGTCACCAAGGGCCTTGCACTTGAACTTGTCTTGAAGCTTCAGCATCACCTCCTTCACAAGGTCAGAAGAGGGTGAGAAAATGAGGATGTCATCCACATAAACCACCATGAAACTCCTCTGCTCCCCCTCGCCAAGCATGAACAAGGAGTGATCGGCCGTTGAGGGAGTGAAGCCGATCCCCTCCAACACTTCGCGCAGCTTCATGTACCATTGCCTAGGGGCCTGCTTCAGCCCATAGAGGGCCTTCTTCAGCTTCCACACTCTGCCACTACCATCATCAAACCCCTCTGGCTGCGCCATAAAAATCTCCTCCTCAAGGATGCCGTTAAGGAATGTCGTTACGATGTCCATTTGCTTTACTACCCATCCTTTGATGGCGGCTCCCGCGAATAGGGTTCGCAGCGTCGTCGGCTTCACCACAGGGGCAAACAGCTCCTTGAAGTCCACCTTCTCCTTCTGCTGGTACCCCTTGGCTACAAGCCTAGACTTGTAGCGCTCGATCTTGCCGTCGGCATCCGACTTGATTTTGAAGAGCCACTTGGACGTTATCGCCGTACGCCCCTCCGGTAGCTCCACCAATTCAAACGTGTCATTCTCCTCGATGCTCTTCAGCTCACTCTCCATGGCCTTCTTCCACTCCTCAGCATCACTACTCTCCAAAGCCTCCTTGAGAGTTGCTGGTTCTCCCGGCATCTCCACCGGAGAGAAGAACGCGAAGGCACACTCCTCGTAGTCACTCTCCTCGTCGTCTCCGACCATCATTGCCGCTCCGGCCAGGGCTGTCTTGCCCTGCTTTCCCGGCGCATCATAGGTCAGCCTATTAGGGGGTTGAACTCTCCTCTTCCCCCTTCCTTCCTCCTCAGCTGCAGGGACTTGAAGGCCTTGGCGTTGCTGCGGTGTGGCTCGAATCCGTGGAGCACTCGTAGTACGGGAAGGAAGTGACGGTGCACGCTCGCTCACTTGCTGCACCTCCTCCTCTTCTTCCTCTGCATCATTGGCCTCCTCTCCCCCATTCACAAGGGAGGATTGCCTTGTGGTTGTGCTGCCGCTGCTCAGTTCCAAAGGCAGCTCCACATGCTCCAAACCGGAACTCTTCACCTCCCCAAACCGCACGCCTATCTTCGCCTCATTCTCCGCCTTCCAATCCTTGTACATGAAGTTCTCCATGAACTTGCAGTCCCTGCTCACCAAGAACTTCTTGGTGAATGGGTCCCAAAGAAGCCATCCCTTGCTGTTTTGAGCCATGCCCAAGTGCACGGCCCACACCGCCTTGGCACCAAGCTTGTTGTGCCGAAGATGCTTAGGCACGAGCGCCATGCACATGCACCCGAACACCCGAAGCATATCCACCTTTGGCTTCCTTCCTAGCCACTCCACATAGGGCACCCATTTGTCTGCTCCCACATGAGTCAAGGCTCTGTTCTTGGCCACACACGCGCTCCGCACCGCATCAGGCCAGAAATAGTCGGGTAGCCCGGCTTCAATGAGCAACCCGCGTGCCGCCTCCGTGATTGTGCGGTTCGCTCGCTCGGCGATGCCGTTCATTGCAGGGGAGTATGGCATGGTGAGGGAGTGCCGAATACCATTCTTCTTCAGCCACAACCCAAACTCCTTGCTCAGGAACTCTCCCCCTCGATCGGTGCGGATTGACTTGACTAGACGGTCTTGTTGCCGCTCCACCATCGGGAACCAATCCGTCTTCAACGTTTCAGCCACGTCGCTCTTCTTGGCCAGCACGTACACCCAAGTCATGCGGGTGTAGACGTCGACAATGGTGAGAAAATACTCAGCTCCAGCAGCTCCAAGCTTCAGGGGGCCCACCACGTCCATCACCACCTCATCAAGCGGTGCCTTTGCCGTTGCCTCCGAACTAGGGAACGGAAACCGGGTGAACTTGGCTTGAATGCACGTCGGGCAGCCAAGCACCTCATCGGGCTCCCCCTTCACACGTATGCCAGCAACCATCTCATTCTTCACTAGCTGCTGCAAGATGGGCAGGGCCACATGCCCCATGCGCCGATGCAAGGTGAGCCAATCACACTCCCCCGTAGCCGAAGTTGGATTGGAGAATGCCGCGCTCGCAATAGCGCCCCACATACTCTCTCCGTAGTCCTCCTCCGCTGCTGCCTCTGGGTTCTCCTCACCCTTTTACTGCTCCTTGGTTGCTGCACCACTCTCCTTAGGTTCAATGAACTTGCTGGTCCCTCCAGGTTTGCTCTTCTTGAGCTCATTCTCCTTAGCGCGACCGTTCGCGCCATCGTCGCTACCGACCGCTCCATCCTTGGTGCTGATGCTTGCTGTCACTTGCCTCTCCTTAGGCATAGGGACCACTGGGATCTGCCACATCTCGTTGTAGACATCCCTGTCCTCATGAAGGTCCCAAAGAATTCGATCGCCAAGCCTTGCGGTGTAGGTCTTGGCTCCCTTCGAGTTCGTGTCCATGCCGGCCTTTGCCAACCGCCGCACGGAAATCAGGTTTGCAGCAAGGCTGGGCACCCAAAGCACGTTCTTGAGGCCCACCATCTTCCCATCAGCACCCTTGAACATGGCCTTGCCCATGCCTTTCACCTCTGCTCGCTGCCCCAAAGCCGATGTGACATGCTTCACCGGTGACGGCTCGAGTTCGGTGAGCAAGTCCGGGCGAGGTGTCATGCTATAGGTAGCGCCACTATCAATCACCCAATAGTCCAGGGGGTGTAGGGTCACCTTCCCCACAGCTGCTGGCTCCTCAAAGCCTTCATCCTTCTCTGGACCAGCCGGTACTTGCGTCGACACGAAGTAGAATAGACCCGGGTATCGATCGTCGCTCGGGTCCTTGTCGTTGTCTCCGCTCTTCATGTTTGCAGCTCCGCCACCGCGACTGCCACGGCCTCCACGGCCTCGTCCTCTCCCTCCTCCTGCTCCTCTACCCTCTTGGCCTTGAGCAGGGGTCCAACCATCAGGGAGTTTGTAGCAGTCGCGCCACATGTGTCCGCTCTTGTGGCAATAGTGACACTCGCCGTCGAATCGGCCGCGACCGCGTCCGTAGCTCTTGTCGTCGCTGCCGTAACCGCCACTCCTGCGGCCTCCGCCGAAGTTGCTGCCACCAAACCTTCCTCCCCCTCGTCCTCTGCCTCTTCCTCGACCATATCCACGGCCGATGCTCGCTGCCCCAGCGCCATCCGCACTCGCCAACTCACGGCGGCGGAAATCCTCTTGAAGGATAGCTCGCTTCACGTCTTCAAGCGAGAGGCGGGGCAAGTCGCGATTAAGGTTGATGATGAGCGAGGACCATGACTCTGGGAGTAAGGCCAGCAACTTGGTCTTCTTTTGGAGCTCACTGTAGTTCAAATCAGCTCCCTCAAGCCGCGTCAACAAGTCGAAGAATTTCTGCACCCCTTCTTCAACCGCTTCGTTTTCTTCAATTCATAGTGCCGCCATTTGCCGTTCCAACACCACCACTACCGCCGCTGTTGCAGGAGCATGTACACCCTTGAGAGCAGCCCATGCCTTTGGTCCTTTCTCTGGTTCACGCTGGAATGGCTTGATGTGACGGATCTGACTGCTCCCCAACGCTTGCCCAAGTAAGAGATAGCCTTGTGCGCTCTTCCGCACCCACGGGCTCTTCTCCGGGTCGTTCTCGGGGCGCTTCTCCGTTCCTTCCATCACCTCCAGCAGGTCATAGTGGTCAAAGATGTTCTCCATCTTGAAGGACCATTCAGCAAAGTTGTCACCGTTGAACTTGTCAAGCCCAAACACCCTAGGCTCATCCCTAGGTGGGCCAAGACTTGGTTGCATGGGCGCCATGGCTGAATCACGGGGTTGGCCTTGAGCTTGAGCTTCTCCACTGCCACCAGCACCTCTGCCACCCCTTTCCTCAGGTCCAGACATTGTCGAAACTGCTCCAAGGGGCTCTGATACCACTTGTTATAGTCACAATAGGCTTGAATGTGCCTAAAACGAAAGATAGAGAGCACAGACGGATTTCTGCACAGCGGCTTCAAACGTTGATAGCGTTCTGCTCACAGCTGCAAATGACTTGATTCAAATTGGATCTGGAGCGTCTTCACGTCGTCTACAATTATCAATTTAGATTGCACGATTTGATAAAGAATTGACGACACAGCGTCGGTTTGAACGAACGGTACTATGGCAGCCACTATAGTCTTAGAACACAAGATAGGAAGAGTTACGAGTTGGGAATGACTCCCAGCTCCTACAAACCCCAAGAGCCGAGGTACAGTGATGTGGAACAGTGCCACACTGTCCCCAACCACGAAGGGTCTCGAAACTACCCTTCACTAGGGCCTACACCAAGTGAAATGTTACACTACACAAAGTAATGTAACTATCTTCAATATCTTGAGGTGTACCCTTTTGGCAAGCTTCGAAATCACTTGAGGCTTGACACCAAGGCTCGGGCTCTTCATCACAAACTCATCCTTGAGTTCTTGATGGGTCTGCTACACACACCTGCGGCACGCCGAACGTTCGACACAGGACAAAATAGAAACCGCGCACGACAAAATAGAAACCGCGCGCGAGACACAAACGACCGCGTAACACGCGTCTAGCGATAACTCGTTATTGACTCGACACACACACTCGACATCATGACTCAACATTCACACACAATTATAAGCATGAAATATATATTATCCCATGCCCTCATACCATTCCATACACACACACATTCACGCACACGGACAACAAGCCGAGTGCAAACCGTAGGGTTGCACCAACACGGCGGGGGTGGGGGGTGCAGGCAGGGGAGGAGCTGTACGGAGCAGCGATGCGGGCATTCGGGCAGTGCGGGGCGGCGGGGCGTGTGGTGGACGTGTTTGCAGCGATGGTGGAGGCAGGCGTTACTCCCTCTCTGTCCTCCTTCCATGCGCTTGTCGTGCCGTGTGCGCGCGCTCGCAAGATCGGAGTCATGGAGGCTGCTGTTGCTGCGTTCCTCTCCACTGGCCTAGTGGAGGAGGAGAGGCGAGGTGTGGGGGGGAAGAGAGGGTCCGCGGGGGAGGAGGAGGAGGAGGAGGATGGGACGAGAGGCAGAGGTGAGTGGGGTGGGGAGGGCAGGGGTGGGCGTGGAGAGGTGCAGGGACGGGGTTTGGGTGAGGGAGAGGGGAGCGGGGATGGTGAGGGGGAAGAGGGAGAGGAAGGCATGGTGAGGGAGATGATGATGGAGGTTGCTGCAGCGTATGCGGCAGAGGGCATGGAGGAGCAGGCAGGGCGGTTCAAAGAGCTTGCAGAGCGACTGGTGGTGGTCTCGTTGAAGGTCGGGGAGGGTGGGAGAAGGGGAGAGGGTGCAGGTGAGGATAAGGGGGTGGAGGAGGACAGTGAGGGAGACGAGGAGGAGGAGGAGGAGGAGGAGGAGGAGGAGGAGGAGGAGGAGGAGGAGGAGGAGGAGGAGGAGGAGGAGGAGGAGAGGAAAGAAGAGGAGCACGACGATGGTGATGACGACGATGGTGATGTTGGTCGCGGTGATGGCTGTGATGGTGATGGTATGTGCAAGGGAGATGAGCAAGGAGTGCAGGGAGAAAAGGGTCGTACCTCCCTTCAAAATGGCCTTCAGAATGGTCGTGGCCGTGGCCGTGGCACCAGTGGGCTTCCTGGTAGTGGGGACCAAGTTGTGCGGAGCAGGGAGGATGGGTGGGCAGCAACAGGTGAAGCAGGGTCGCTTGGAAGCCAGCTGCCTGCGGTGGCAACAGCTTGGCCGGCTGCCTCTAAACTCCGTTCGCAGGGACATATGCTGTCCAGTGAAGAGAAATTGAAGCTGAATGGTGTTGGGAGCAGGCTGGGTGACGCAGCAGGTGGGACTAAGGGGTGGGAGAATGGTGAAGAGACGAGGAGGTTAGGCAGGAGTAACAGCAGCAGCAGCAGCAGCAGCAGTCGCACCAGTCACAATGGCAGCTTCAGCGCTGTTAGTACTGGCAGTCCTAGTGGCAGTGGCAGTGGCAGTGATGCTTGGGGCAGTGGCGATTTTGCGTACAGCTCAGGCGGTGTAGCAGAGTGGGATGATGGAAGGGCAATAGATAGGTCATTTTTTGCCGACCAGAGGCACAGCTTGTTTCATTGGGACTTCCAGGCGTAATAGTGTAACAATGTGCAAGAAGAAGGCATCAACTGGATTGCAGGGTACGGTACTGGTACGTGTATTGTAATATTGTAGAGAGTGGCGTTTCAGTTGAAGACAGGATATGTGATACAGTAGGCCTGAGAACGAGAATCTGAACTGGCTGAATGGTAGACAGTCAAATTCATTGAACAAAAATCCAGAGGCTGGAACTTTTGTTGGCATGTTCGTATGTACACAATATTCACATCACATCATCTGGCGCATGAAATATTCCAGGAAATGGCTACCGCAGGGGGCGGGACGCCAAACCATACTCTCTCCCACTACACGAGGAAATTGCGGACCGCATCTGGTGGTCAAATGCATTCACGTTGTTGTCAAGGACATGAAGAACACATTTTGATCACAGATACCGTAAATTGGCTCTTTATTTCTCCCTCTCTCATTGAGGTACCGTATGAGTGGCTGGCTGCACCTTGCAATACTGGTCTGGTTGCCTGGTGAAGCTCATGACCACACCAGCCTAAACATTTCCCAAGGCCCCGCCCCAATAGTGAAGCTGGTGTCCAAAGCAAGGGTACTAATGGTAGGAGGAAGAGATGGAAACGTAGTACCGTATCACTATAACAAGAGCAGCTTTTGAGGAGACAACATGGGAAAGTTGTGGTCTTCCTCCAAAGGAGGCAGTGTGGTGGTCAAAGAAGTCTTGCATGGCCAAAGAGTAGTTTCAATCAAGTCAAACTTGTGTGGTACAGTTTAATAACAAGTAAAACTCGAGAAAGCACACAAAACAGAGAGCAGAGCAGAAGAACACAGCAGCCGTACGGAAGAACATGCACGAACTCAAACACACGACCTAGCCATCCACCGCATCGCAGTGCAGGTGCAGTCAGACGAGCTATTCCCTACAAGACACTATGTGAGGCCTGCCGCCCAAAACCCACTCCGTGACAAGGCCACACCCACAACTAAAGACCGTTCGACGAGGGCAACAGCGGATGTTGCCCGCATTCGATTTCCTTTCCACGCCACTTCAGCCAACCACAAGCGAAAAGCACATTCTACGAGCCTCCCGTCACACACGCCTTCCTTATTGTCCGCTGGAGAAGGCAGGACGGAGAGTAGGAGGCTTATTTATCGCACCCAGACCAGAAGAAACTAACAGCGAAGCCCTCTCGCAGAGAGACCATGTGAAGGAGAGAGGGTCGAGAGAACCTGACGAGGAGGTGAAGGTGGAGTTGACAAGGTGAATGCAGCAACCGGCGGCAGCCGCTGCTGCTGCGACACCCGCACTTTCCTAGGCACCAGCGGCCCCACGTCACTGCCGCTTATTCCTCGCTTATTACTGTCCCCAGCCGTTGCATGTCATGCTCAGATGCCTCTCAGCCCGGAATGAAGGAGATGAAAGAAAAGAGGGATACGTTCGAAAGGGGGCGCGAAGGCCAGGATTCAGAGGGAGCACGAGAGTGCGCGCCGTGAGCTACGGGCAGTACGTGCCCGACGCCGAAACTGATGGTCACACTAATAACGTGCCGATGTTTGCGCGAGAGAGAGGCTGAGAGTGAGAGCGAAAGGAGGAAGAGATGAACAAGTTGATACAGACAGCGGAAGGTACGGAGACCGAGAAAGCCTCCACCAGCCATGGCGAACCCTGACCCATCGCCCCAAGATGTTTCCCTTTACAGGAACGACGTCTGCACCGACATCAGGTGCCATTCAAACTCCTCCTCGGACGGCAGCGGCTGCTCGCCGTCAGATTCGCCGGCGCCGTCACATCCTTCCACGTCCTGGCCGTCAGAATCGCCGGACGCACTGCTACCGGAAGAAGACAGGGTGTCGAAGTAAACATCGTCGAAGCTGCCGCTGCTGCCGCTGCTAGCGCTGCTCATGCTGCTGCTACGCTTCAGCTCCTGGCCGGTCTCCTCGCCCTCCGTGTCCCCACCGGCACCAGCGGCATCCAGCTTCTTCCTCAGGCCGACTGGAACGTCGTCGCCGCAGCAGCGGTTGAACCACGCCTCGAATTCGTCCATCGAACCGGGATGAAGCTTCTCCCCAGCTTCGGCCGAAGCAGGCGCAGGGCTCGCAACCTTGCTCACTCCGGTCGACGGCATGGTGAAGGTGGGAATGTCCTTCTGAGCTTCCGCGCTCGGCTTTCCAATGTGCTGCGACGCTGCTGCGCGCGCGGTAGCTGCAGCGGGGGTGGAGGGTGCGTTGCGGGTTGAGGCTGCCGCCATTTGCTGCAAGAGCTGCGCGTTTTGTTGTCGCTGCTGCTGCAGAAGCATGAGGAGCACATGGCGCTGCTGCTGCTCCCACTGCTGAAACATCATCTGCTGCTGGAGGTGCATCTGTTGCTGCATCTTGTTCTGCTGAGGCTGATTTGCCATCCTACCTTGATTGTTGTTGACAAGGCCAACGGGTGGCATCCTGTTTCCGCCGATGGCGGCGGCGCGTAGAAGAGCGGCCGTCGCGGCCATTTGGCGACAGCGTGCTTGCTCGAGCAGTAATGCGGAGGGCGGCGCGGGCTTGTCTTTTGACGCGTTAAGCATCCCTTGCGAGCTCGCTGCGGCAGCAGCGGCGGCGGCGGCGGCTTGGGCGTACTGGAAGTTGAGCTGTTGCTGGTGCTGCTGCTGATGCATGGCCAGCATGTATTGCTGGAGCATCTGTGGCGAGCCGGCGGATTGACCGAAGGGTTGCACGGGGGAGGGTCTGGGACCGGCGAGGGGCGAGCGAGGGGCCATTGATGATTCTAATGCTGTTGAGCACAGCGGTGCTTGCTGTTGAGCTTACGTGGCTTATAAAGATGGAGATGCTCGAGACGTTTGCGCTGTTGGGTCTTTTGAACAATGCTGGGCTAGTTGCTAGAAACGGAAGCGATGCGACTGTGAGCTGGAAATATGCTTGGCTTGAATTGTTGTGTGTTGCTGTTGGAAAGTGAGAGCACGGGGGGCTTTGTACTAGGTCCAACAATGTTCCAGTGCCGAAACGCTCGCTGCGCTTTCTCGCGGTCGACAAGGGAAACTCTTGCTTGCACCAGTTCGCCTTGCGTGAATTGCGGCGTCGGACCTTCCTTGCTCCTTGTTGCTCGAATCGAACCAAACAGGGCGCTGAATGTGACGCTGGATGGCCCGTCTATAATTGTACCAACCTGCTGGGTGCTTGCCTGTCGCATGGGCTCCGAATTTCGAGAAGAGGAAAAAAATCGCTACCGCGACGCGGATTTTGTGTAGGCCGGAATTGTGCGACTCATTTCTGACGTCCTCTGCGACTCTGATCTGCGTCGCTAGCGACCCGGTCGTAGAAATTTCCAAAATCATTGGCGGGTTGTGTCGTGTCCAACGGGAATGGATGTGAAAGTTTCCGAATCGCGCTCCCTGCCTCCCCCGAGGCAAGGGCAGGCCCATGGGGCAAGAGGCAAGGGGCAGTGCAGCAATCATACTTGTCGTCCAGTGCTCAACACCGATTGATTCAGGTCGCAATTTTGCCTAAGGTCGTCCGAAAATGACGGCTACACGTTAGTCTGGCGGGCTGCGTATATTGCTGAAAGTGTTTCCCCTTTGCTTTGATGTGACCGAATCGCGCTTCCCACCCGTTGAGATGGAACCGTGTACCAATAACTGTGCTGTGTTCGCTGGCTTGCGAAAACTCTCGCCAGCCTCCGAACCGAATCGACAAGGAAACAAAGCCAGCTGTGGCGAGAAACCGCGACGTGATGAAGGAACCACACCGAACTGATAGGCCCATTTCATCCCAACGCAATAATCATCCCTGAAACACACGAGTCGAAACAATTATGGGGGGCTTGCTGAGTTGGTGAGAGAAAAGCCGAATGGTTGCGGAGTGTACCTTGTCTCGCTATTGACAATCAGTACTGAATATGTATCTAAGAAATACTGGTTCTATTTCCCCATAATTGTACAGAAACGCCTCCTACAAGCAAAGTTGAGTGAATTAAAAGGATTTGTATTACTCAGGTCAAAGGACCTCTTACAAAGGAGCCAAACACATTATGGGAGAGGCTTTGGTGGCAAAGGACGAGCAGGACAATTTTGGTCAGGCTCCTGCTGCATACCGTACCGTACATGTCAAATGTTATTATAGGTTCTTAGGCTACAGTGAGTAGCACTCTAGGGAGTACAACCCTTTTTCGGGTTGAGTACTTGTATCCCATCTTGTTAGTCCCAAACCATTCCGTTGCATTCTATTTCTGAGATGGTATCACGAGTAGGTTTAGAATCCTTGCCTAGCATAGCCTAGCTCGCGCCCTCGAGCCCTCCGCGCCCTAGCACGCCTCCGCGCCTTACGCGCCCTCTGTCACGCGCCCTAGCGCCCTCCGCGCCCTAGCGCCCTCCGTCATGCGCCCTAGCGCCCTCCGTCACGCGCCCTAGCGCCCTCCGCGCCTTACGCGCCCCCCGTCACGCGCCCAAGCGCCCTCCGCGCCCTATCGCCCTCCGCGCCCTCCGTAACGCGCCCTCCGCGCCTCCGCGCCTAGCCCTCCCCTACGCGCCCTCCACGCCCTCCGTATCGCGCCTCCGCCCCAGCCCGTCGCGTAGCCCGTGCGTCCTACCCTAGCCCGTCGTGTAGCCCGTCGCGTAGCCCGTGCGCCCTGCCCCAGCCCGTCGCGTCGCTCGTGCGCCCTGCCCCAGCCCGTCGCGTCGCCCATGCGCCTTGCCCCAGCCGTCGTGTAGCCCGTGCGCCCTACCCTAGCCCGTCGCGTAGCCCGTGCGCCCTGCCCCAGCCCGTCGCGTCACCCGTGCGCCCTGCCTCAGCCGGTTGCGTCGCCCGTGCAGAGCAATGCGCGCCCCTGCAGTGCAGCGCGCGCCCACGTACAGGGCAGCGCGCGCCCTAGCAGAGCAGCGCGCGCCACCCGGGCATAGAAGCGCGTGCCCCTGCCCAGGAACGCTCGCCCCTGGCCAGACATGTGCGCCCCAGCACCTCACGTACCTTCCTAGCCGCCCACACCTCCTCCTAGCCGCCCACAACTCCTCCTAGCCGCCCACACCTCCTCCCAGCCGCCCACACCTCCTCCCAGCCGCCCACACCTCCTCCTAGCCGCCCACACCTCCTCCCAGCCGCCCACACCTCCTCCTAGCCGCCCACACCTCCTTCTAGCCGCCCACTGGCACCTCTCGCAGTGGCTGGCACCTCTAGCGCGCCACGGCCCGTAGCAGGCCGTTCTCGGGTTTTCTCACCGTCGGTTTTCCCGTTCTCTACCGTTCCTTCTCTGGGTTCACCGTTCCGCCGTAGCTGGAGGCCGCTACTCCTCGCCTAGTTTCACCTGGCGCTCCTAGTTGTTCTCGCTCCTCGCTCCAGCCGCTACTCGAGCCCGTAGTTTCTAGCATGCCGTTTCTAGCTCCGGCCGTGTCTCACTCCAGCTCCAGTCGCTTCTAGCTCAGTTTGCTCCGTGCTCCGGCCGTTCCTCGCCTAGTTTCACCATGGCGTCCACTAGAGTTCTCCAGCAGCAGGGACAGCAGCAGCGGCCGTTTCAGCAGTGGGAACCTCAGCAGCAGTGGTGCCCTCAGCAGCAGTGGCACCCTCAGCAGCAGTGGGGCCCTCAGCAGCAGTGACGCCCTCAGCAGCAGTGGCGCCCTCAGCAGCCGTGGGGGCCTGGTGGTTCGGGTAGCGTTGGCTGCAGCAGCGGCCCAGCCAGCTGGGGGGCTCGTTGCGGTGGTCGCGACGTCGGCCCCTGCCAGTACCGGATCCTGACTGGCCCTGGTGCTGGCACTACCTGCTGGCGTCCTGACCACTCTGCACACCGCTGCTATAGTCGCCTCGAAGACCTTTACCGTGAGCGTTTTGGGTATGAGTCGAGGCCACCGATCTGGTCCGGTCTGTCTTGTAGTGGTTACCCTGTGTTTGATATGTCAATGCATGCTGTTTATTCTGTCACGTATGGGTCTCTTGGCTTGCGTGTACCCAGCTTAGGCTCTTTGCCTGTTGCTAGTGTAGGTACTTGTGCTTTTAGTGTAGGTGCTTGTGTAGTCACTAGTCCAGCCGTGACGACTGCTGTCGCGTTGCTCTCCTTCACGCTGAACTCAGGCGCGTCGCAGTGCTTCTTCCGCGACCACACCACTGTCACACCTCTTTCGGCTCCAGTCCCAGTTGCCCTGGCTGATCCTAGTTCAGGACCAGCAGTCGCTCGCAGCTCGACCACTCTCCCGTGCCCGGCTGTCCCTTCTGGTTTCCTCACTGGTCTCTACATCCCCTCGTTCTCTCGGAACTTGGTGGGTGTTGGATACCTTCAGGACCGTGGGATCACAGTCACTTTTCCTGTGACGGCGATGTGTACCGACGCTTCCACCGGGGCACTTCTTGCCACGTTCACCAGGGAGCCCCACTCAGGTCTCTTTGTTATGCACACTACGTCCTCCTAGGTAGCAGAGTCCGGTCAGGTGACCGCGTGCCCCCAGGTAGAAAAGTCCGGTCAGGTTATTGCGTCTCCTCCGGTTGCTGTGTCTAGTCAGGTTGCTGCGTCTGGTCAGGTTGCTGCGTCTTGCTCCTGTCGGTCTCTCGCCCACCCGACCGTCTTGTGGCACCATCGTCTTGGCCACCTGTCGATCCCCCGCCTTCGCATCATGGCTAGTCACAGTCTTGTCTCAGGTCTCCCGCGCGTCTTTCCGTCGCTCCCTCCCTCGCTTGCTCCACCTTGCACTCCTTGCGTCGCCGGCCGCCTGCGCGCCACTCCGCACTCCTCCTCTCTTCGTCCAGCCACTGCTCCCTTCCAGACTCTCCACTTGGACGTCTGGGGCCCTGCCCCAACGATGGGACCTGAGAGGGAGCGCTACTTTCTAGTGGTCGTTGACAACTACTCCAGGTACACCACGGTGTTTCCTCTCGCGAAGAAGTCAGAGGTGACTTCTACGCTGATCCGGTGGCTTCTGGCTACTGAGGGCACTCGTGGTAGTCGTGTCCCTTGTCTCCACTCCGACCGTGGGGGTGAGTTTCGCTCCGGCGTCCTTGCCGGGTTCTGCGGCGAGCAGGGCATCAGACAGTCCTGGACGCTGCCGGAGTCACCACAGCAGAATGGGGTTGCTGAGCGCCGCATTGGCTTGGTCATGGACATCGCCCGCACGTCCATGATCCATGCCCGTGCGCCCCATTTTCTGTGGCCCTACGCGCTGCGCTACGCCGCGCACCAGCTGAACCTCCAGCCGCGTGTCTCGCGGCCAGAGGTTTCACCGACCAGTCTTTGGACTGGGTCCCCTGGTGTTGGTTTGGCCTTTCACGTCTGGGGCTGCCTTGCGCTTGTCCGCGACACCTCTGCGGACAAGCTCTCGGCTCGCGCCATCCCCTGTGTATTCCTTGGTTTCCCGGTGGGCTCTCCCGACTACTCCTTTTACCACCCGCCCCTCCACCAGTTTCTCGACTCTCGTGACGTCCGGTTTGACGAGTCCGTGTCCTACTACACCCGCTACCCCTGTTGAGGTCTCCCGGTTCCCCATCCCCCCCCTCTTCCTCGCACCCTCTCTTCCTCCTGCTCCCGCTCCTCCGGTCCCCCCACCCCCCCCTGGTCTTGCCCCGTCAGGTGTGTCTCACGCTACCCCTCTACCCTCGGTCGCGCACCAGGTAGCGTCTCCCTCCCCGCAGTCCTCCTCACAGTCCCCTCAGCAGCCTTCGGCACTTCCGCGACATGTTACTGTGGACTCGATTGGTGTTGGAGCTGGAGGTGCAGCCATTGGCGGTACTCGGTCTGGGGGTGCTCGTTCAAGGGGTGCTGGAGCTGGAGGTGCTGGCGCAGGAGGCGCTAGTTCAGGGGGTGCTGGAGCTGGAGGTGCTAGCGCAGGTGGCGCTAGTTCTGGGGGTGCTGGAGCTGGAGGTGCTGGCGCTGCTGGCGCTAGTGCTGGGGGTGCTGGAGCAGGAGGCGCTGGCACTGTAGGAGCTGGTAATGAGGAGACAGGAGCTGGAGGCACGCCTACTACGCCTCCTCACCGCTACGACACACGTTTCCAGGCTCTTCGCGGGCTTGAGCGCGAGGAGCAGGAGAGGGTGGAGCAGGAGAGGCAGGAGCTGCAGCAGTTGGACCAGCAGCAGCAGCAGCAGCAGCAGCAGCAGTAGCAGCAGCAGCAGAAGCAGCAGCAGCAGCAGCAGCAGCAGCAGCAGCAGCAGCATCATCATCAGCAGCAGCAGCAGCAGCAGCAGCAGCAGCACCAGCAGCAGCAGCAGTAGCCGCCAACAGCAGCAGCAGCAGCAGCAGACGCCGCAGCCGCCACTTTTGCAGCAGCTGTTTTCTCCAGTGAGTGGCCTTCGGGCCCTTGGTCTTCCTTCCTCTCCTCCTGTCCACTCCCAGTCACCTACTGCGTACGGTCCTACGTTTCCTCCTCCGGACTCGACTCCGGCTGTTTTCTCTCCTCCTTAGTCACGGTCGTCTCCTCCTGTTCTCCCGCACGACTGGACCAGTCGTTGTCCTCCGCGTGCTCGGCCCACGTCTCCTCTTGCCGACCTGCGCACTGTCTTGTTTCGTTCTCCTCCTCGTCGTTCTCCGACTGTGTCTGTTCTCCCCTCACCTCCTGAGTCGTCTCTCACCGTTTCCTCTCACCCTATCACTGCCTACTACCATGCTGCTCGCCCTGTTGTCTCCCGTGTTCTCGCCTCTCTTGTCATTGACCCTCGTGCCTCTCCGTTGTCTGTCTCGGCTCTTACTGCCGCTGTCGCTGACTTTGCTTCCACCCGCCGTCTTGACTACGCCACGCGTGTGGTGGCTGCTCCACCTCCCCGTCCTCTGTCCGTCGGGGGTGAGTCTGCTCTTGGCTATAACGTCCTAGAGGACATGCAATTTGAGCTGGAGTTCTTAGCAGCCGCTTCCCCCTCTCTCTGCGCCATGCTGCTTTCCCTTGAGGGAGACCCCGACGCCCTTGACATACCGACACCTTGCACGTACCGTGAGGCAGTGTCAGGGAAGTGGGCCTATCAGTGGAAAGCGGCTATGGATGCAGAGTTAGCGTCTTGGAGATCCACAGGCACGTACGTCGACGCAGTTCCCCCTCCCAGGGCGAACGTGTCGATTGCATGTGGCTCTTCAAGGTGAAGCGGCCGCCTGGTTCACCGCATGTGTTCAAGGCGCGCTACGTGGCTAGGGGTTTCAGTCAGCGTGAGGGAGTTGACTTCTTTCAGACCTTCGCCCCGACCCCGAAGATGACTACTCTTCGGGTGTTACTGCACGTAGCACCACAGCGAGACTACGAGCTGCACTCCCTTGACTTCTCCACTGCGTTTCTCCAGGGCCGCCTACACGAGGAGATCTGGCTGCGCCGTCCTCCTGGGTTCACTGACACCTTCCCGACAACTGCAGCGCTACCTTGGCCTGCAGATCACCAGGGACAGAGCCGCTCGCACCATCACACTGACTCAGTCACACATGGTGCAGCAAGTCCTTCGGCGGTTCGGGTTTCAGTTCTCCACCACACAGCCCACTCCTCTTGCCGTTGAACACCGACTCACTGGCCCTTTTCCCGACGAGCCCTTTGAGCCTAATGGTCCCTACGCAGAGCTTGTGGGCTGCCTCATGTACCTGATGACTTGTACTCGGCCGGACCTCGCCTTTCCCCTCAGTGTCCTCTCTCGCTTTGTTGCGACTGGGAGACACCGTCCTGTTCACTGGACAGTTGCTGTGAGGGTGGCGAAGTACCTGGCGACTACATCAGGCATGGGGCTTGTGCTTGGAGGGACGCAGCCAGTTGTGTTGACCGGTCACTGCGACTCTTCCTACGCTGACGACGTGGAGACTCAGCGCTCGACTCAGGGAAACTGCTTCAGTCTGGGTGCTGGTGCTGTGTCATGGAGGTCTACACGGTCCTCGTCTGTGGCTTCGTCCAGTGCAGAGGCTGAGATCTACGCTGGTGCCATGGCGGCACAGGAGATTCGCTGGTTGACCTTTTTGCTCGCCGACCTTGGTGAGCGGCCTCGCTCTGCACCGACCTTGTACGCTGACAACAAGGCCATGATCCTCCTGTGTCGAGAGCCTCGATTGGAGAGCAGAGTGAAGCATATTGACGTGAGGTACTTCCTCCTGCGAGAGTTGCAGCGACGCGGCCAGGCACGCTTGGACTTTGTGGCCTCAGAGGCCAACACTGCCGACGTCTTCACCAAGGCCTTGTCGCCTGGTGACCACCACATGTTCTGTGTGCAGTTGGGGCTTGTTGAGGTAGGCCCTCGGTTGCTGTAGACTTGATGTTTGCTCTGATTGTTGTGGTTTGCTATATATCCTAGTGAACTCTTGAACTGGCCTTGTGGCCGCTTGCTTGTGCTCCGAATTTGTGTGGTGTCCTTGAGATCCACCCTGAGCTTGCCTTGCTTCTTGTATTGACTTGTCTTGTGACCGTTTGTTCACCCTGCTTGCTTTGATGCCCCTCACTTAGCCTATGGGGGTGTGTCAAATGTTATTATTGGTTCTTAGGCTACAGTGAGTAGCACTCTAGGGAGTACAACCCTTTTTAGGGTTGAGTACTTGTATCCCATTTTGCTAGTCCCAAACCATTCCGTTGCATTCTATTTCTGAGAGTACCGTACCGTACCGTACCGTACCGTACCGGTATCGTTGGAGGGGGGCTCACTGGATGACTGACCAGCAGTGACCGCACCAGATTTGTGGTTTCTCTTAAACATCTCTCCTTAGCCTCAGGCCCTCATCGTAAGTTTGAAAACAATGGAACAAGAAGAAGCCTAGCTCTCAAATTGCTGCATGCCATTAATACGCATTACAAGCAGCGGCATATTCCGCCACAGTAGCCTGCAGTGCAAAAGTATTCAATCATAATTCCCCACCGTTTGCCTTCCCCATCGCCGGCAGCACCCCATGCCTCGCTATAGCCGCTCGAATCTGCTCTTGAAACATCTCCATCCCTTGCGCTCTCAACTCTGTCATGTACGCTGTGCTGCGAAACGCCTTCTTGATGTCAACCCCGGGGCAAGGGTGGTACCAGAGGCGCACGGAATACCCGCACTGCAGTGCCGTGCGCACAGACACTCTCCTCTCGTGGTAATCTCTGCCAATCACAGCCTGGCAGCCACACTCCCCGGTGTCGGCGAAAAACTCTCGGCACGGGGCCTAGGAAGGGGGCCGCTGCAGCAGGTGCAGGGCTTTGAGAAGCTCGGGTTAGTGCCAGAAGCAACCTGAGCCGCACACTCGGATGAGCGCCTCTAGCTTGTTGGCTTCGACGTATGCCACCCCTGCTTGTAGGTTGGGTTGGATGGTGATTGGGGTGGTGGGAGGGTGTGAGGGGCGGTGGAGAACGGTGGATGTCAGTCAGTACTATGGGGATGATTACCAAGTAGAGAGGAGAGGAAGGCACAGGAGTGAGAGAGTTGTGAAAGGGGGAAAGCGTGGTGAAGAGATATGCAGTGACTACCAGAGTTCTGCAGCATGCTGAAACGGGGAGAAGGTTGTAATAGCATCCCCCGGGTGGTGGCAATAGCAGTGGGTAAGAGTACCCTCATTGTGATTCAAAAGCAGCCGCACCCCCATAATAGCAGCGCCAATGCTAATTTCCTTTAGGAGAGCCAAGGAAAAGCTGCTTCTCCCACACCGCCTCTCTGGCTTTCACCCCGGTCCCACCCATCCGTCACCCGGGGAAGCAAACCATCCCACCTTGTTTGAAGTGGTGAGGGGAGTCGTTGCGGAAGGCCACTTGGCTCTCCCATTGCCCGGGGGCGTGCGGGCGGATGTGGCGGAACAGCGACGAGGCGTTCAGCCATGCCGGCTGCTGCACGCTCTGCACCTTCACCATCGCCACCTGTCGGGAGATGCCCAGTTGGATGATTGGTTGGTCAGTTGGTGCACACACAGGGAGGGTGCAGCATAGCACTGAGAATGTGCGAAGAGATGCGGGGAATTGGGGATTTGTGGGGAGACGTGTGATGCCAGGCAACATGGTTCACAGTCAGCGGCACGAACGACACGGAGAGGACAGATAAGATTGAGGTCTCATGCTCTAGCGGCCCCAGCAGGCTATAGCAACACCTATTCCCTCCCTCCCTGCCCAACCTCCCGTTCAACAGCGCCTACAATGCAATGCCACTTTCCCTCAGCAACCCTGCTCCTGATCCCTTTCCCGCCTGCACCAGTCCCCTTCTTGCCTGCCCCTACCTGCCTCCCTGCCCCAACGTGCCTCCCTGCACAACCCATTGCGCCCTGCACCCCTGCCGTGCACCTTGAACACGGTGAGGCCCTGAGCCTCATAGCGATCAGCAGCAGCCACAATGCGGTGCCATGCCTCGCGAGTGAGGAACTGGTTGCTGAGTTGGTGAGGGAAAAGCTGAATAGTTGCGGAGTGTACCTTGGCTCGCTATTGAGAGTCAGTACGGAAACTATTTCGATACATACTGGTTCTATTTCCCCATAATTGTACAGAAACTACTCCTACAAAGGACAATCGAGTGATATAAAAGCATTTTCATTTTTCAATGTCAAATCAAAGCACTCAATTTCTTGCTAAGGAGGAACATACATTACGAGAGAGACTTTGGTGGCAAGGACGAGCAGGAATGTTTTGTTCAGGCTACTGCTGCATCAGTCAGTACACTAGGTGACCATAGCGGTATCTGTCAGAATAATATGTGCAGGAATGATGAATGACTAGCAACAGGGAGATACAAGTATGAAACCCTAACTGGGGTTGTACTCTATACTGAGCACCTCACTATTGCCTAGCAGAACTAGGAACATACATACATGTTTTGACACACCCCCTTAGGCAAAGTGAGGGATAGCCAACACAACAAACGGTCACAAGACCAGTCAGGCAAGAGAACAAAGCAATGCAAAGCCCAGGGTGGATCTCAAGATCACCACTCAGTCTGAGCACAAGCAAGTGGTCACAAGGCCAGTTCACATGTAGAGTGATAATAGCAAGGCAGCATACTGATCACAACCTAGCAAGAGGAAACATGCAGGTATAAATATAGATATCAGTGTACAACAAGTGCAAGATCAAGAGACAAGCAGGTGAGACAGAACGGGCAGAAGCCCAAGAGCAGTGCAAAAACGCTGATGATCACCAGACCCGAGGGCCTTGGTGAAGACATCAGCGGTGTTGGCCCGAGAGGCCACGTAAGAAAGGCAAAGCTGACCACGCTACTGCAGCTCTCGAGCAAGAAAGTAGCGAAGAGCAATGTGCTTCGTTCTGTGCTCCAGTCTCTGCTCGTGACACAAGGCAAGCAAGGCCTTGTTGTAGACGTACAGAACTGGAGGAGAACGAGGCCGCTCCCCCAAGTCGGTAAGCAGGCAGGTCAGCCAGCGTAGCTCCTGTGCAGCCATAGCCCCAGCGTAGATCTCGGCCTCACAGCTGGAACCAAGCACAGAAGAAGAACGAGTGGACCTCCACGAGACAGAACCAGAGCCAAGACTGAAGGTGTAACCCTGTGACGAACACTGAGTCGCCTGGTCGTCGGCCCAGGAAGCTTCTGAGTGTCCTGTGAGTACCACTGAACCCTGTCCTCCAAGCATGAGCCCCATGCCCGATGTACTGCACAATTAACGCAGTACCCTCTTCGCAGCATCCCAGTGCACCTTTCGGCGTCTACCGGGAGCCACGTAGCGAGCCAGGAGGCTGAGAGGGTACGCGAGGTCAGGTCGTGTGCACATCATCAGGTACATGAGGCAACCCACAAGCTCTGGATATGGACCACTCGACTCTACGGACTCGTCCGAAGGTGGAGCTGAGAGCGAGTGGCCAATAGGCAGAGGAGTGGCCAGTGGCGAGGAGTACTGGAAGCCAAAGCGCTGAAGGACCTGGTGCACCATGTGTGACTGAGTCAGGGTGATGGTGCGCCGTGCTCTGTCCCGGGTGATATGCAAGCCAAGATAGCTACGCAGCTCACCCAGGTCAGTGCAGGTGTGTCTCTCCTGCAACTTCGCCTTCACTAGGGCTAGCGCCTCAGTGTCAGCAGTAGCAAAAACCAAGTCGTCGACGTACACGAGAACGTAGAACGGCGGCCGAGAAGTGTCGGTGCGTAGAAACAGCGACGGGTCAGCAGAGGAAGGAGCAAACCCAAGAGCCGCAAGTGTAGTCCTCAGTGTGTCGTGCCACTCGCGGGGCGCCTGGCGGAGAGCGTAGACTGACCGCCGGAGGCACCACTGGGTACCCGCAGGAAACGACCAAGAGAAGCCAGGTGGGCGGCGCAGCCAGATCTCCTCGTGAAGGCTGCCCTGCAAGAAAGCTGTGGAGAAGTCGAGGGAGTGCAGCTCGTAGTCACGCTGTGCTGCAACGTGCAGCAACACCCGAAGAGTGGTCATCTTTGGGGTGGGGGAGAAGGTATGGAAATAGTTGACCCCCTGTCGCTGAGTGAAGCCTCGAGCAACGTAACGCGCCTTGAAGGCAGGCGGAGAACCCGGTGGCCGCTTCACTCCGAAAATCCACATGCCATCGACTATGTTCGCCCTAGGAGGAGGAACCTCGTCGACGTAGGTGCCTGTGGACTTCTAGGAAGCCATCTCTGCGTCCATGGCTGTCTGCCACTGAGAGGAGTACTCACCCGCGATCGCCTCAGCGTAAGAGCGCGGGGTAGGGATGTCAAGTGCATCCGGGTCTCCTTCAGGGCAAAGCAACATGGATGCGAAACGAGGTAAAACCGCCGCAAGACACTCAAGCTCAAACTGCCTGTCCTCAAGGACGTCACTGCCAAGGGCAGGCTAACCCCCGACGGACCGAGGACAAACAGACTCAGACTCAGTAACAAGACTCGCGACCTAGTCGAGACGACTCCTAGCTGCAAAGTCAACTAGCTCACTGACTAGGGCAAACGCAGCAGTAGACTCAAAGTCAGGGTCAGTGACTACAGTAGCGAGGAGACGAGTGACAGTAGGACTGGCAGCATGAGCAAGGTCGGACTCAGGGTCAGGAACGTGTGGAAGAGAGGACGCGGGAGGCTCAGGCAGGACAACACGCTGTGGAATAGAGGAAGGACGAAGTGCGATACCGTGAGTGCCTGGGACAGCGGGAGGACGAGGACGGGCGACACGACGAGCACGAACAGGTGTGGAAGCACGAGTCTCAGGCTAACGACGCTCAGTCAGGGACTCAGCCACCTCAGTGTGAGGAGCAGGAGTAGGGAGCGAGGAGCCAGGCAGTAGCTGTGGCTGAGACTGGTCTGTCGGTGGACACAGGGGAGGTGGAGTGAGGCCAATGGAAGACGGGAGACTAAGAACCTGGCGAAGGGCTGAGTCAGGCGGTGGAAGGGACGACTTCGGCTGCGGGTAGAAAAACTGTCGGCGCGGCGCTGTACCCGTACTGGCAGCAGCTCCAGTACCTCTAGTACCTCCAGCTCCAGCACCAGTAGCACCAGCACCTCCAGTGCCAGCAGCTCGAGTACCCCCAGCACCTCCAGCAGCACCTCTAGCCCCTCCAGCACCAGCAGCACCACCAGCTCCGACAGCTCCAGCACCTCCAGTACGAGCACCTCTAGGACCAGCAGCTCCAGCACCTCCAGCTCCAGCGCCTCCAGCACCAGCAGCACCTCCAGCACCTCCAGCACCTCCAGCACCAGCAGCACCAGCAGTACCTCCAGGACTAGCAGCTCCAGCACCTCCAGCACCAGTAGCACCTCCAGGACTGGTAGCTCCGGCACCTCCAGCACCAGCAGCACCTCCAGTACCTCCAGGACTAGCAGCTCCAGCAACTCCAGCACCAGCAGCACCTCTAGTACCTCCAGCACCAGCAGCTCCAGAAGCAGTAACACCGTAACTTCCACCACCAGGACGACCTCGCTGAACGATCCACTCATGAATCTGCTGCGGCGAGAGCGTCTCAAGTCGAACTCCAGGACCTCCAGTAGGGTCACCCACGGCTCCACTGCCACTAGGACTCGCAGCACCCCCACTATCAGCACCCCCAGTCGCAGCACCCCCAGATCCTGCACCCCCTGTCTCAGCACCCCCAGAACCCGCACCCCCTGTCTCAGCACCCCCAGAACCCGCTCCACCAGTGTCACCACCCGCAGAAGCACCAGAGTCCACAACAGCAGGCTGCTGAGGCGGTGAAGACGACCTCGGCGGAAAACCAGGGGGGGTCTCCAAGCGTGGAGAGCGGCGAGTGGTTGCCGTGTCGTCAGCGGCGGGGTCACCCCCCTCAACTGGGCCAGAGGAGTCAGAAGAGATCTCCAAAGGCTCAACCAAGGGGGGTGGGTCTACCTGAGACACACCTGAGGGAGCAGGACCCTGTGGGGGGAGGGGGTCTACCGGGGGGGGGGACTGGTACCAGGAAGAGAGGCGCTAGGGGGACCGGGTGGGACGCGTGCGGGTGTAGCCTGTAGAAACAGGCAGACTCGTCAAATGTGACGTCCTGGGAGGAGAAGACTCGACCCGAGCGCGGGTGGTAGAACTGCCACGGTGGGGCATCGGTGGGGAAGCCAAGGAAGACGCAGCGGAGAGTGCGAGAGGAGAGCTTGCTCGCTTTGGCATCGCGAACAAGGGAGAGCGCGCCCCAGACCCGAAACACCGACGCATCGCCAACCTTTCCCGTCCACCGGAGTGTGGGCGAGGTCTCTGGCTCAGAGACACGGGGCCAGAGGTTGAGCTGATGCGCATCGTATCGGACCGCAAACGGCCACAGAAAATGGGGAGCAGCCGCATGGATCATGGAGGTACGAGCAACCTCCATGATCAAGCCAATGCGACGATCAGCAATCCCATTTTGCTGAGGAGAGGCCGGAAGCGTGAACGTCTGGCGGAAGCCCTCGTCTCGACAGAACTCCTCAAAGAGGCCAGAACAGAACTCACCGCCCCTGTCAGAGTGCAGACATAGGACTGGCAAGTCCCGCCGAAACTTCTCGCGCAGCTGGTGACGAGTAGCACGGATCCAGGGGATCAAAACACCACTGACGTCCGCCTTGCGCTGCAAGGGGAAGACAGTGGTGTAGTGTGTGTAGTCGTCAACCACCAGTAGGAGCGCTCCTGGTCCGTTCCACTGACGGGGGCCGGGCCCCACACGTCCATGTGGAGAGTCTGCAGAGGAGCAGTGGTCGGAGGAAACTCAGAGGAGTGAGGAGCGGCTCGCTGCCGCCCCTCGACGCAGGGAAGGCACGGCGGTGCAGGCGAGCGCGGGAGGGAGGGCAGGGACCTGGGAAGGCCAGAGACAAGGAGACGGGAGTGCATGCTGCGTAGACGCGGCAGCGAGGGTTGACCGAGGCGGTGGTGCCAGAGGAGAGTCTGGTGAGAGAGTACCCGACACGAGCAAAACGCTGCAAGCTGACCAGACGCAGACACCCGACTCGACGCAGCCACCTGACCTGACTCAGCCACATGTGCAGACGCAGTGGTCAGTATGTACAGACCGGACCCAGGCTGACGAGTGAACGTAGCAAGGTGACGGCCAGTCCATGAGCATGTACAGATCGCCACACGCTGTCCTCCAGGAATGAAGGTGTCAACCCATACATCCTGGAGAACTGCGTTGCTCAACAAGTTCGTCGAGAACGCGGGGAGGTGGAGACCTGAGAGAGACCCGGAGGGGACTGCCAGACACGGGAGGACAGTGGAGGCTCCCGCAACTACTGGGCCCCTAGTGGGGTCAGCCAGTGAGACTGGGACAGCGAGACTACGAGCTTCACTCTCTTGACTTCAGCACAGCCTTCTTACAGGGCAGCCTGCACGAGGAGATCTCGCTGGACCGCCCACCTGGCTTCACTGGGTCGTTCCCTCCTGGTACCCAGTGGAGCCTCAGGCGGCCGGTCTACGGTCTCCGCCAGGCGCCACGTGAGTGGCACGACACACTGAGGACGACACTTGCGGCTCTTGGGTTTGCTCCGTCGACTGCTGACCCGTCGCTGTTTCTACGCACCGACACTTCGCTGCCGCCGTTCTACATCCTCGTGTACGTCGACGACTTGGTCTTTGCCACTGCTGACACTGAGGCTCTCGCCCAGGTGAAGTCGGAACTGCAGAAGAGACACACGTGTACAGACCTGGGTGAGCTGACAAGCTATCTTGGCTTGCGGATCACTCGGGACAGAGCACGCCGCACCATCACACTGACTCAGTCACACATGGTGCAGCAGGTCCTTCAGCGCTTCGGCTTCACCTGGTCCTCGGCACAGCACACTCCTCTGGGTACAGGTCACTCGCTCTCAGCTCCACCTTCGGACGAGTCCGTAGAGCCGAGTGGTCCTTACCCAGAGCTAGTGGGCTGCCTCATGTACCTGATGACCTGCACTCGTCCTGACCTTGCGTACCCTCTTGGCCTTCTGGCTCGCTACGTGGCTCCTGGTCGGCACCGAAAGGTGCACATGGATGCTGCTAAGAGGGTACTACGTTACTTGTGCAGTACATCGGGCATGGGGCTCGTGCTTGGAGGGCGGAGCCCACTTGTCCTCACTGGGCACTCAGACGCTTCCTGGGTTGACGACAAGGCTACGCAGCGGTCGTCCCAGGGTTACACCTTCAGCCTTGGCTCTGGTTCGGTTTCTTGGCGTTCTACACGCTCGTCTTCAGTTCTCAGCTCCAGTTGTGAGGCTGAGATCTACGCCACAGCCATGGCTGCACAGGAGTTGCGCTGGCTCACCTACCTGCTGACCGACTTGGGAGAGAGGCTTCGTTCTCTTCCAGTGCTGTACGTCGACAACAAGGCTGCCATTGCCTTGTGTCAGGAGCACAGACTGAAGCACAGAACGAAGCACATCGCTCTGCGTTACTTCCTGGCTCGAGAGTTGCAGCAGCGTGGTCAGCTTCGTCTTGCTCACGTGGCCACTCGGGCCAACACTGCTGAGATATTCACCAAGGCGCTTCCGTCTGGTGATCATCAGCGTTTCTGCACTCTGTTAGGCCTTGTGCCTACGTTTCCTCACTTGCTGTAGACTTTGCCTGTACTGTGATCTATATATATACCTGCATGCTTGCTCTGCTAGGTAGAGATCACTGTGCTGTTGTTGTTGCATATATACCTCTGCATGTGAACTGGCCTTGTGGCCCTCTGCTTGTGCTCAGTGTGTGTGGTGACGTTGTGATCCACCCTGAGCTTGCTTTGCTTCTCTTGACTGGTCTTGTGACCCCTTGCTCTCCCCCACTTTGCCTATGGGGATGTGTCAAAGCATATGCATGTTATATATGTGTAGGCTGTAGTGGGGTAGCCAATATGGGGTACAGCCCTTTTTAGGGTTTCATACTTGTACCCAACTCTTTCATAGTTCATCCATTCCTGCTGCTTGATTCTGACAGTGCTGCGAGTGGTGTGACTGTGGTGCAATCACGAAAGAAGCAACGTGACGTGCCTGAGTCAAGTGTGAAAGTGTGCAAGGCCTCAGCTGAGGCAGGACCTGTGGCAGTAGACGCACTAGCACCTAGAGCGTCGGCAGACTCACGAGCACCTAGAGCTGCAGCAGACTCACTAGCACCTGGAGCGGCAGCAGACTCACTAGAATCGAGAGCAGCAGCCTCTACACAACCAGGGACGCATCGCTGAGAAGCACAGTCGCGAAGCCGCTGCAGGGAGAAGGTGCCCTGCGGACGCTGCTGCCGCCGCTGTGCAGTACCCATAAAACCAAAACCTCCACCACCAGGACTGCCTCGCTGAATAACCCACTCACGAAGCTGCTGAGGGGTGGGGTTGTCCGGGAGAGGCAGTGACTGCTGCTGTCCACCCCTAGCCGCTGCAACTACCGTGATAGTGGCCATGACAGGCAGTGACGGTCAGTAGCAGGTCCAGCAACTCCAGCACCTGCAGCACCTCCAGCACTCCCAGCAGCACCTCCAGCACCTTCAGCACCAGCAGCACCTCCAGCACTCCCAGCAGCACCTCCACCAGCAGCAGTAGTAGCACGAGCAGCAGCAGCAGTAGTAGCAGCAAGGCGGCTCGGTGGGGCTGGCGAATGAGGCAGGGCGGCGCGGCTCAGGTTGGGCAGCGCGGCTCGGGCTGGGCGGCGCGGCTCGGCCTGGGTGGCGCGGCTCGGCAAGGCAGGGCGCGCCGCGGGCTGCAGAGCAGGGCGCGCGGGCCTAAGGGCAGTGGGGCGCGCGCTGGGGAGGGCAGCAGGGCACGACGCGCTGGGCAGCAGGGCGCGACGCGCGGGCTGCAGCAGGGCGCGACGCGCGGGGCAGCAGGGCGCGGCGCGCGGGCTGCAGCAGGGCGCGGCGCGCGGGGCAGCAGGGCGCGACGCGCGGGATGCAGCAGGGCGCGACGCGCGGGCTGCAGCAGGGCGCGACGCGCGGGGCAGCAGGGCGCGACGAGCGGGCTGCAGCAGGGCGCGACGCGCAGGGCAGTGGGGCGCGCGCTGGGCAGGGCAGCAGGGCGCGACGCGCTGGGCTGCAGGGCAGGGCGGTGCGCGGGCCTAAGGGCAGGGCAGCGCGGCTCGCGAGCTGCAGGGCAGGGCGGCGCGCGGGCCTAAGGGCAGGGCAGCGCGATGCACGGGCTGCAGGGCGGCTGGGCGCGGGCCTAAGGGCAGGGCAGCGCGCGCTGGGCAGGGCAGCAGGGCGCGACTCGCAGGCTGCAGCAGGGCGCGACGTGCCGGCTGCAGGGCGCGACGCGCGAACTGCAGCAGGGGAGCGCGCTAGGGCAGGCAGTGCGAGTAGCTGCAGGGCAGCGCGACACTGTGCGAGCAGGGCAGGACAGCGCAAGGGCGCTTCGGGCAGGAACGAGCGGAACTATCAGTGGGCCCTAAAAACTTAACAGGTTTCCTGCTCTGAAACCATGTCAGAATAATCTGTGCAGGAATTATGAATGACTAGCAACAGGGAGATACAAGTATGAAACCCTAACTGGGGTTGTACTTATACTGAGCACCTCATTGTAGCCTAGCAGAACTAGGAACATACATATATGTTTTGACAGTATCTGCGGAGGGGGGGCTCGCTGGCTGACTGACCAGTGACCACACCAGATGTGTGGTTTCTCATAAACATCTCTCCTTAGCCTCGTTGTCAGTTTGGAAATAATGGGACAAGAAGAAGTCTAGCTTACAAATTGCTGCATGCCATTATTATGTGTTACAAGAAGCGACATATTCTGCCACAATAGCCTGCAGTGCAGTGCAACCTATTCACTCATAATTCCCCACCGTCTGCCTTCTCCGTCACCGGCAGCACCCCATGCCTCGCCATAGCCGCTCGAATCTGCTCTTGAAACATCTCCCGCCCTCGCGCTCTCAACTCTGTCCTGTACGCTGTGCTGCGAAACGCCTTCTTGATATCAACCCCGGGGCACGGGTGGTACCAGAGGCGCACGGAATACCCGCACTGCAGCGCCGTGCGCACAGACACTCTCCTCTCGTGGTAATCCCTGCCAATGACAGCCTGGCAGCCACACTCCCCAGTGTCGGCAAAAAACTCGCGGCACGGGGCCCAGGTAGGGGGCCGCTGCAGCAGGTGCAGGGCTTTAAGGAGCTCGGGCCAGAGCCAGAAGCAACCCGAGCCGCACACTCGGATGAGCGTCTCTAGCTTGTTGGCGTCGCCGTATGCCACCCCTGCTTGTATGTTGGGTTGGATGGTGATTGGGGTGGTGGGAGGGTGTAAGGGGGGGTGGAGAACGGTGGATGTCAGTACCATGGGGATGATTACCAAGTAGAGGAGGAAGGCAGAGGAGTGAGAGAGCTGTGAAAGGGAGAACGCATGGTGAGACGGGGAGAGGGCTGTCGTCACTGGCAGATGCAAGGCCAGCCCATGGGTAGTGGTAACAGAAGTGGGTGCAAGCAACGCATTGTATTCTTTAGGCACCTCAAGAACAGACAGCAGTGAGTGCGAGTACCCGCGTTGCGCCTCGAAAGCACCTCAACTGATAACAACAGCGCCATGGCTGAATGCGTCATGAATCTATGCCACAAACAAGCAACAGCGCCTTCGTTGAAGATATCCACGGATAAGCGGCTTCCCACGCCGCCTCCCTCCCTTTTCCCCACTCACTCACCCGTCACCCAGGGTGATAAGCAAGCCCGCCCACCTTGTTTGAAGCGGTGAGGGGAGTCGTTGCGGAAGGCCACTTGGCTCTCCCACTGCCCGGGGGCGTGCGGGCGGATGTGGCGGAACAGCGACGAGGCGTTCAGCCACGCCGGCTGCTGCACGCTCTGCACCTTCACCATCGCCACCTGGTCGGTCGGTTGGTTGATTGGTTGATATGTTGGTTGGTTGGTGCCCACGCAGGGAGGGTGCAGCAGAGCAGAGGGGACGAGTGGGGAGATGAGTGGGAAATGTGGGGTGATGTGGGGAGATGTGGGGAGATGTGGGAAGATGTGGGGAGATGTGGGGAGATGTGGGGAAATGAGGGGAGATGTGGGGAAATGAGGGGAGATGTGGGGAAATGAGGGGAGATGTGGGGAAATGAGGGGAGATGTGGGAAGATGTGGCGGAAAAGTGACGAGGCGTTACTGGCTGCCGCACGCTCTGCACCTTCACCATCGCCACCTGCCCGCCCAGTTGAATGATCGGTTGGTCAGTTGCTGTACACACAGGGAGAGTGCAGCATAGCATAGCCCCAGCAGGCTGTAGCAGCCCCAGCAGGCTGTAGCAGCCCCAGCAGGCTGTAGCAACAGCTACCCCCTTCCCCCCTGCCCAACCTCCCGATCAACAGCACCTACAACACAATGCCACTTTCCCTCAGCACCCCTGCTGCTGATCCCTTTCCCACCTGCACCAGTCCCCTTCCTGCCTGCCCCTACCTGCCTCCCTGCACAACCCTTTGCGACCTGCACCCCTGCCGTGCACCTTGAACACGGTGAGGCCCTGAGCCTCGTAGCGGTCAGCAGCGGCGGCAATGCGGTGCCATGCCTCGCGAGTGAGGAACTGGTTGCCGTCCCACGGCAGGATCCACCGCGCCCCCGCTGCCCTCCCTACCTGCCTCTCTGCACAACCCCCTGCACCCATGCACACCTTGAACACGGTGAGGCCCTGGGCCTCATAGCGGTCAGCAGCTGCCACGATGCGGTGCCATGCCTCCCGCGTGAGGAACTGGTTGCCATCCCACGGCAGGATCCACCGCGCCCCAGACGCCTGCCCGTGCTCCAGCATCGCGTTGCGCGCCTCGTTCTGCGCTGCGGGGAGGGTGGAGGGGACGGGTTGTGGGACAGGTTGGCGGAGGGGTGAGTGTGATGGGAAAAAGGAGGGAAGGGAACATGGGACTCGGCCTCCCTGCCCTCCCGTGCGCATCGCATTGCGCGCCCTGTTGAGGAGCGCGGTGGGAGGGGGGAGGGGAGGGGTGCGGGGAGAAGGGACGAAGGACGGGGTAGGGAAAGGGCGGGGCAGAGCAGCAGTGGGTGTCTGTGGTGGGCAGAGAAGTGTCAGGTGTGCTTCAGGTGTGCTTTAGAGAAGTTTCAGGTGTGCTTCAGGTGTGCTTCACAAAAGTGCCAGGTGTGCTTCAGGGAAGTGTCAGGTGTGGAAGCTGAGATGGTACCATAACTTCCATCTTTCCATCCAAGACACTCGGAAAAAAACGCCTGCGATGCACAACATCAATGCCAATGACACCACCTGATGCTATTTGTTGCTGACCGAGAGACAAGCAGCACTCACCATGTCGTGCGAACGAGGCGAAGCAAGCTGCGGCTGTGCCCATGCGCTCTGCTCACCTGACACGGCTGCACCCCATTGGTCCTCGGGAAGCTGGGCCACGTGGCTGTAGTTGACTCGCCGCACTATGATGTCCTGATGGGTGGCGCACAGTGTGTGGTGCACGGGACATGGCACGGGATTGATTGGCAAGCAGGGATGACGAGAGGTATGGAGGGGCGTGGAGAAGGGTCAGGCAGTGGCAAGAGGAAGAAAGAGGGAAGGGAGAACAGGTAGGAATGGGAGGGGAGCTAGGGGAGAGGAGAGGTGGGGGAAAAAAATAGAAGGGGGAGAGAAAAGGGGAGGGGGTGGGTGGGAAGGAGGAAGTTGAGGTGAGGACAGGCATGTGTTGAGCAGAGGAGATGCGAGGAGGAGCTGCGTTAACTAGGCGCCATGGCCACTGCCGTGCCATGCAGGACTGTGCTGTGCTGTGCTGACACAGCATGTGCCATCATCCAATGTTGCTGGGTTGAGTGGGTGCAGTGGGTGCAGTGGGTGCAGTGGGTGCAGTGGGTGCAGTGGGTGCAGTGGGCACATGGGTGCACGGATGCACACAGAGGCAACTGCGCATGGGAACGAGAGGCGGAAAGGGGGGTGCTTGAGCAACCAGCAGCAGCAACACCTGGCAGGCAGTGCGCCTGTCTCCATCACTCCCTCCCCGCTTACACCATACGCAACTCCCCTCCACTCCCCCTCATCCCATCCTCCTCTCGTGTTCCTCCTCACTATCCTTTCTCTTCCACATACCGTCCGTCCTTTGGGGCGCCTCAAAACTAGACTCCGTCCTTACCCTTCCCCCATCGTGCTGCTTCCTGCATCGCCCCGCGGCTCGCCTCCACCTTTTTCTCTCCCCTGCTCTCATTCCTCTCTTGCTCTCTCATCGGGATTCCCCTCTGCGCCCTCCCCCTCACCTCGTCCCCGTACCCGCGCGCCTTCAGTGCTGGCTTGAGAAGCCGTTTTAAACGCATGACTTTTGAGTTGACTCAAAAGTCAACTCGCATGCATGGATCATTCATGAGTGCATGGATGCTCTCTCTCATCCTGCTCCCTTCCCCCCCTGTCCCCCTCACCTCGTCCCCGTACCCGTGCGCCTTGAGCGCGCGCACCACCAGGCGCTCCGAAGTTTCGTTCACCACGTTGTTCACCACCCACACGCGCCGGCACCCCGCCAGCCGCCTCGGCTCGTGCTGTAACGCGTACAGCGTGTTCTCGTACAGCTGCCCGTCGCACTGCAGCGGCGGAATGTCGTTCCCGATCATGCGGTAGAGGATGAATCGCGGCGGGGATTGCGGAATGCTGCCCGGTACAGCCACGTCACCGTCCCCGTCACCGTCACTGTCGTCGTTCTGAGGCGCCACGTGGCCGGGTTCTGCGAAACCGCCGTCCCAGTCGTCGCCAAACCACGTGGCGAGCCACAGCAGCAGGAATGCGCCCACGCCGATCACCGCAAGGCGTCTCCCGAACTCACCCCGCTTGGCCCGCCGCGAAGGCCGCGAGGCGGGTGCCGTGGCGGGCGAGCCGAACGCGGAGGAGTGGGCGGCCGGAGAGGATGCGGGGAGCGCCATGACGGGATGGCAGCCTGAGACCAGAGTCGACGGCAGGCGACAGAAACTCAAATGTTTCTCAAACGGTGTCGCCTCGCCTCCTAGAACTGTCGCTTCGCTTTAGAGCTACCTGATTCCTTTTAATTGGAAAATATGCATCCAGAGTGCAGTCGAGCGAGCCTGGGAAAGATGTATAGGTGCGTACAACTGAAAGTTGTCCACATGAAGAGAATAGACCACATCGAAGGTCGAATCAACGATTTAATTAGCCTATTTTATAAACGTATTCCAGTATTCACCAGATCCCCTTCCGATATTGCGCCAAATTTTAATATGTGCGAATTCGCATTGTGCGTATCCTGTGTAATATTCTATACCTTTCATCCTTCAGTAGCTGGGCAGTGTTCCGTTTCTCCGCATGTTGCACGAGTTCCTTCATAACGCAGATTTTGGAAATTTGGCACCCTCTGGCGATTGCGTGCGCGCGCACCCTGTCATACACCCTCGTATGCCCAGTCTCGTCGAGACTTCGAGAGTGTTTCTCCGGGACATACCTGCCCCTCAAATTACCTCCTTTCAATGCACGCCACCTGCTTCCATGGCGTCACCGCCACTCGTTCATGCTTCCCGCTGGACTCCCGCTAAATTCCTTCCTTGCCTTCCCCTTCGCGCCCCTGCAGCTTCCCCGCGCGGACGGCGCATCACAACAGCTGGGGGATCCCTCCGCTTGCCCGTCGCCGCTGCCGCCGTCACCGCTCACCGCCGCTGCAACGCCTTCCCGTCGCCAACAGCAGCCGCGCTGTCCGCCGTGCGACCTCTCGCTTCCCCGGCGACCCCGCGGGCCTTTCGCGTTCGCGCCGCATCCGCGCGCCTCCTGTCGCCCTTCACCCACGCCCCTCCCTCTCTCCGCTTCACCCAGCGCGTGTGCCAACAGCTCTCCAGCCCCCGCCTCTTCCCCCTGCCTTCACCCTCCTTACTCAATTCCTCCCGCCGAACCTCTCGCGTGAGCAGGTCCCGCCGCGACTTGCGGCACGGCCCCGCGCGCGCTCTCCTCGGCCTCCTCGCTCCGTTGCTCGCTGCCGTCGGCGTTTCCTTCGCTGCCGTCTTCGCCGCGCTGCCGGCTGCCCTGACGGCCGTCTTCGCCGCGCTGCCGGCTGCCCTGACGGCCGTTTCCGCCGCTACAACCGCCGTCGCAGCGAACCCGACAGTCTCGTCGGTAGCACTCCCGCTGCTACAGCTTCTGGCGGGCGTGGGGGGCGCAGTAGGAGTGGTCACTCTGGGACTCATTTGGACCGTACTGGACCGTTTGTTCTGCCTCATCCTTCTCCTTAACTTCGCCGCGGGTCTTCTAAGCATTGCGCGGGACTCGTACCGGCTGAGCCACGCGCGCCGCCGCAGCCTGCAGGACCCAACGCTCGTGACAATATGGGCCGCGGAGCGCGACGATCGCGACGCGGACGACGGGATCAATGAGGGCGTGGCAGTGAGTGTGAGGAGGATTTTTCTAGACACAGGCGACCCGCGGTTTGACTGGTTCGTGCCGGGGGTGGTGAGCCTGATCCCTGGAGTGAACGGTGCGGCATGGGTGCTGGCATCATGGCACTCCTCGCCCTTCCTTTCTCGCGGCCTCAAGAGACACCTCGCCCTGAACGCTGCTGTCTACGGGCTGCCTGGCCTTGCCTCCCTCCTGATCTTCGCCCTCGGTGTCCCCTCCCCCACCTCCCTGCTCCTCTCCCCCTTCTCCTCCCTCGCCTCGGCTCTCCTCGCGCCGTTCAGCCAATCAGCGGCTGCCACTGCAGCAGGGTCAGCAGCGGCGGCAGCAGCAGGGGGGGTGTCGGTGGTGGGGTATGGCAGCAGCAGTGCGTGGTGGGTGAGTGTGGTGCTGGGGGCGGTGCAGTTGCAGCTGGAGCGAGTGCGGGCTGTGAGCATGCAGGAGAGCAGGCAGGTGCTCAGAGCGTTTGGGCGTGGGCTCAAGAGAACGAGGGAGAGGCGATTGGGACAGAGGAAATGGATGGAGTGGGGGATAGAGGAGGAGGAGGAGGCGGAGGAGGAGGGGGATGATAGGGAACGGGAGGGGAAGTACGGCGAGAATGGCAGGTCGGGGGGGGTTAGTGCGGCCCTGGGAGGGGCCTCTGGACGTGGGGGAGCAGGGGATGCTCGCAAGGATGGCAATGCTCGAAGGGGTGGCAGCGGCAGCAGCAGCAGCAGCAGCAGGGGAGGTGGGGACATGTGGATGGAGGCGGAGGAGCGCAGGCGCCTGCAGGAGTTTGATGCGAAGCTCATGGGGAGGCCTCTGCAGCAAATGGGTATGCCGTTGCCAAGCAGCCATGCACAGTGCCTTGCACACGATGGTGATAGCAGTGACAGTGGTGACAGTGTTTAGGCATGCTCCCAGTTTGGAATGTGTGCTTCCTGCCATGGGGCAACTTGTGAGGCGCCTCAAAAGAATGTCACGTGGCAGGCCGTGCATGTAAGCAGGGTGCTCCATGTGCGAGTCCTCACCATCGTTTCTCTGCAAATGTACTAGTCGCCCCTCACCTCTGCTGTTCGTTCTCCTCCTGCTGCCTCTTCGCTGCATCACCAGGGCCACCAGCAGCATGGACGACGGATGATGTGGCAACGTGGCTCACAGCAGAGGGCTTTGCCTGCTATGCACAGGCCTTCCTTCGCCATGCTGTCTGTGGCCAGGTGCCTTGCCTTCCTTTTCAGCCCGTGCTGCCCTGCACTTTGCTCCGCCTTGGTCCCTTTTCCTAGAAGCAACCTTCTGGATGCTCTTTCTTGCATTGCACCAACTTCGCTCCCGTGTCTGCCTTCCCCATCCGTCACCTTTTTGGTAACGCCGTCCGTCCTTTCAGCCGTCTCTTATCCGTGTGTGTGTGGTGGATGTGTGCATGTGTGCGTCTGTGCATGGATGCATGTGTGCATTTGTGCATGGATGCATGTGTACATGTGTGCATGGCTGCATATGTGCATGTGTGCATCTGTGCATGTGTGCATGGCTGCATGTGTGCATGGCTGCATGCGTGCATGTGTGCATGCCTGCATGGCTGCATGTGTGCATGTGTGCATGGCTGCATGTGTGCATGTGTGTATTACTGCATGTGTACATGTGTGTATTACTGCATGTGTACATGTGTGCATGTGTACATGTGTGCATTACTGCATGTGTACATGTGTGCATGCGTACATGTGTGCATTACTGCATGTGTACATGTGTGCATGACATGGCTGCATGTGGTGCTGGCAGGTGCTGTTGGAGCTGACAGCAGAGGACCTGAGGGATGATCTGGGGGTGCGCACGCTAGGCGACAGGAAGAGGCTGCTCGCAGCCATTGCACAGCTCAGACTGTGGTTTGGCACACGGCAATCGTGAGCGCATGCACGCGTGCCAGCACAAGCTCACTCGGAGGTACTGGTAGCAGTTATGCTATACTTACCGGTACCTAGGTGATCCGGTTGGTTAGGATGTTAGGGATAATGGTAGTGTTGCTGTAGTTCCTCGAAGCATTTATTGCGCTTTTTCGACTAGCTGTAGTTATTTAGTAATGTACCGTACTCGCCTGTACAAAGCACCATTACGGTGTATGTGTTTCACAGCATTTGCCAGGAAACTCGAAAGGAGGAGGAGGGGGGGGAGGGGGGACAAGATTGGTAGGCTGGAAACAGGACAGACATCCAATGCTGAAGGATGCACTGTAAAAGAACTGGCCAAAGTAAAATGATGATTCTGACGCTGAGAAATCAACCTACTGTAATTTATCTAGGTATAAGGACCCCAGAGCATTACCCATTCACCGGATGTACCTAAATGCATGATACCCACCACCACCCAGTCCATTGCTACGTATTACCGTTATTTTGTTTCGTTAGCTAAGTCCAGAACCAGTGTTACATAAAAAGGGGAAGCGGTGTATGTTGCATTTTGTGGTCTTCTTTGCAGGGCAGCGCGCAAGTGTCAGATAGACGTCATCTCAGGCGTCTTTAGGTCTGGAAATTTCCCAATTCGGGATTATTAGGTCGAACTTGTTGCGCCATGGATCATCAAGCTGCTAGCATCGTATAGCAGGTATCCCGGTAGCCACGCCCAGATCCACTCTCGCAGTCGCACACGCGTTTACACGGGCCCCGCGCTGCGAAGCTCTCATCCTGCATCCCGCCAGGCTCCACGCGCCGCCGTTCGTGTCACGTTCGCGTCATCAAGTCATCATGATGACTGCGGCCAGTCTCCCCGCGTATCCCTGTCCATCCCTCCCGCGACTCCTCTCCCTTCTCCCCACCCTCGTCGTCCTCCTCCTCGCGCTCCCCCTCCCCGCGGCGCGCGGCGAGATCTCCGACGCGCTGCTGGAGGCGGACAAGCGCGCGATCGTGCTGTTCGACACGTTCGGGTTCGAATCTAACGGTCACGTCGACATGAACGTGTCGTCCGTCGAGGTGCTCGTGCCGGAGAACGCGGCGGCGGCCGACAAGACGCTGATGGGATTCTTTCTGACGACGGCGGAGGACGAGCTAGAGCTGCAGAACGACTTCCAGGCGGGCCACTGCGTGCTCGCCAACGCGCACGTGCACCGCCTCTTCACGCTGCAGGTGCGCGCCTTGCTCCGCGCGCCGTGCAGGTGCGTGCGCTGCGCCTCCCCGTGTAGGTGCCTCGCATCCGACAGGGATTTGCCATGCGACGGGAATCTGCCATGCTACAGAATATTGCCATGCGACATGCCATGCGACGGGATATTTCCATGCGACAGGGAATTGCCATGCGACATGCCATGCGACAGGGATTTGCCATGGGAGTGATCGAACCAACCACGTCGTTCTCCCATCCGCCCGTCGTTTCTTGACGGGTGATGATACCTTTATGGGATCCGTGGTGCTTCCCCTCACCATGGAATGGGTGGTGTTATAGATTCAGCACACTATGCATGTGAGATTCCGCTACCGCCTCGCCTCCGTGTTTCCTTGCTCATTCCATGCTCTTTTCATTACTATACTTTCCTTTCGTCCTTCGTTCCCCCCCTTCCCTTCACCTCGTTTCCATCGTCTAAGGCACCCTCACACTCATCTCCCCTTCCTCCTCCCACTCCCCCTCGCTCCACCCCTCCCCACACATCACAGGACGTGGTGTCACAGCAGCAGGGCCCAGACAAGCCGTTCACCTTGCGCTACACAGTCCCCGACGCCAAGGAGTACTCTCTCTTCTTTGCCAACTGCCAGCCGCACGCGCGCGTCTCGCTCAACTGCTCCTTCGCCCTCTACAACGTGGCTCCCAGCGGCCGCATCGACTACCTCCCGGGCGGCAAAACCCAGCTGCCCATGCTCTACAGCGCCTTCTACCTCGCGTACATGGTGGCCGGCATCGTTTGGATCTATCTGTGCCACAAGCACTGGGCGAGGACGCACCGGATTCACATTCTGATGGGCGTGCTGGTGCTGCTGAAAGCATTCACTATGCTGTCACAGGCGGGGGAGTATGCATATATCCGCGCCACAGGGGACCCGCAGGGGTGGAACATTGCGTTCTATGTGTTCAGTTTCTTCCGCGGAATCATGCTGTTCACGGTGATTGTGCTGATTGGCACGGGGTGGTCCGTGCTGAAGCCGTACCTGCAGGACAAGGAGAAGAAGGTCATCCTCATTGTCATTCCGCTGCAGGTGAGGGAGCTCTTGGGGGGGGTGAGGAACCTTAGGGGATGGTGTGGGAACGAGAGGAAGAAAAGGTCCTGTTCTGGTCCTTGCGAGTGTTTGAATCTGAACCCATTGCTACCGTTTCTTGTCAAGAGGGTCCCTTGGCTTTTTGTTTTTGTTGTGTCGATGAATTCACTCTGCACCGATGGGTGCTAACCTGCTCACGCTGCCCCCGTTTTTTATTTCCACTCTGACCTACCCATTGGCCCCCCTTTTCCTGCACTGTTCCCGCTAAGGTCTTTGCCAACATCGCAACAATCATCCTGGACGAGAGCGGGCCGTCGTCGCAGTCATGGTTCACATGGCGCGACATCTTTCATCTGCTCGACATCCTCTGCTGCTGCGCCGTCTTCTTCCCCATCATCTGGTCCATCAAGCACCTCCGAGAGGCTGCGCATTCCGACGGCAAGGCAGCGCGCATCGTGGCCAAGCTACAGCTTTTCCGGCACTTCTACGTGCTCGTGGTGTGTTACATATACTTCACGCGCATCGTGGTGTACGTTCTGCGCTCCACCATGCCGTATCAGTACGCGTGGACGGCGGATTTGGCTGGGGAAGTGGTGACGCTGGTGTTTTATTGCGTTACGGGTTACCAGTTCCGGCCAATGGCAGAGAACCCGTTTCTCGCCATGCATGATGAAGACACGGGAGGGTCGGAGGGGATAGAGATGGATAAGGCCGCAAGCAAGCCGCTCAAGGCAGGTGACGACGAGGACGATGAGTTTGACCTGTGAGCCGTGAACATCTTCCTTTATGAAAACATGCACTGTGGCATTGCTGCTTGGTCAGGTGGTTGGTTGCGCTGTGTAGTCTCCGTTCTTTGGAATCTACATGCTAATCATTTCCTAAAATGTGACCAACTTGAAAAGGATTTGTAGTCCACAGTGTAAAGGAACAAGAACAAGGTGGGCCAGAGAGTACACTAGCAACATCTCCACTGCACACCTTTTCTGGTCACCGACCATTCGCAGGCGAGATAGCGAATTGGTCAGCAGCCCATAACTTGGACTAGCCTCGGACCAAGTCGAGCCAACACCCCATACCAGCCAGTTTGGGGTCGTATTTCAGAACCTCCAATTCGGCTCTTCAACTTGTGATTGTTTTGTTTTGACCCCCCCTGAATTTCAATTCGACTTACGGTAGTGTCTTCCGAAGTTCCACGTTGAGACACCCTAGTTCAATGAGAGAGACCAGTCCCAAATAGGCCGTGTGAGTGAGCACTCATGCCACCCTAGTCCACATTGAAACTGGCTCGTGTTTAGAGTTTCATTTCACAACCTTTCCGAACCTCGAATTGCCTGACTTCCTAACCTGAAAACCATAGCGTTGACTTTGGTGAGAAATCCAGGCTGTCTGCTGCAGGCCGTCCTCACTCCCTTAGTGCGAGCCGCCGAAAGGGGAGCAGGACAAGGCACGTGAGAGGCAGAAAGTCTTCCTTTTTTCCGCATTTACACGGTGTGGGCTGGAGTATTTCAATGCGAATAGCCGGATTCTTCTTGTTGTGCCTCACAGATCCGCCACTCTGATTATGCACCTGCTTATAAATTGACCAGAGTGTGGTTTCCACAAACGCATCATTATCAACGACCTCTCGCGGACTTATGCGTGAGTCCCGGGGTTGAGTGTGAAGCCCTGCGAGACCAATCGCGACTTACATCCATCTCACGCGGCGTTAATGCTGCTCCGCGGAACAAGCAAGTGGGCGTCGTCATGGGGTCATCTGCACCCCCTCTACGTGCTCTTCTTCCTCCTTAACGCCTGCACGCTCTTCGGTCTCGTGTGGTTCAACACCAGCTTTACCACCACCCCAACCACTACCAGCAGCAGCAGCCGCAGCAGCAGCAGCAGCAGCAGCAGCAGCCGCAGCAGCAACAGCAGCAGCAGTCCGACAACCTGGTCCGTAGCAATTGGCCGCGGGAGGGGCGAAGGGAAGCGGGATGCGGGAGGTGTGGCGGAAGGGGTGGATGGGGGTAAAAGGGGGACGGAGAAGGGGAGCACGGGGAGGAGCGGGACGGAGCAGGGGGGCGGGTGGGACGTGGGCGCAGAGGAGAAGTTTCTGTGGTACGCGGCGCACAGTGGATTCAGCAACCAGGTGAGGGGGACGATGCCTCTATGCGCGCGGGTGGAGTCAAGCAGGCGGAGTGAGAGTAGGCGGAATGAGAGTAGGCGGAATAAGAATAGGTGACGCGGCAATAGTGAGGCCTTTATACGCGTGAGGACTTGAATGCTGCTCCCAATGCTGCTCCCAATGCTGCTCCCAATGCTGCTTCCAATGCTGCTCCCAGTGCTGCCCCCACTGCTCCCCCCAATGCTGCCCCCAATGTTCCCCCCAATGCTGCCCCCAATGTTCCCCCCAATGCTGCCCCCAATGTTCCCCCAATGCTGCCCCCAATGTTCCCCCCAATGCTGCCCCCAATGCTGCCCCCAATGCTGCCCCCAATGCTGCCCCCAATGCTGCCCCCAATGCTGCCCCCAATGCTGCCCCCAATGCTGCCTCCAATGTTCCCCCCAATGCTGCCCCCAATGCTGCCCCCAATGTTCCCCCCAATGCTGCCCCCAATGCTGCCCCCAATGCTGCCTCCAATGTTCCCCCCAATGCTGCCCCCAATGCTGCCCCCAATGTTCCCCCCAATGCTGCCCCCAATGCTGCCCCCAATGCTGCCCCCAATGCTGCCCCCAATGCTGCCCCCAATGCTGCCCCCAATGCTGCCCCCAATGCTGCCCCCAATGCTGCCCCCAATGCTGCCCCCAATGCTGCCCCCAATGCTGCCTCCAATGTTCCCCCCAATGCTGCCCCCAATGCTGCCCCCAATGTTCCCCCCAATGCTGCCCCCAATGCTGCCCCCAATGTTCCCCCCAATGCTGCCCCCAATGCTGCCCCCAATGCTGCCCCCAATGCTGCCCCCAATGCTGCCCCCAATGCTGCCCCCAATGCTGCCCCCAATGCTGCCCCCAATGCTGCCCCCAATGCTGCCCCCAATGCTGCCCCCAATGCTGCCCCCAATGCTGCCCCCAATGCTGCCCCCACTGCTGCCCCCAATGCTGCCCCCACTGCTGCCCCCACTGCTCCCCCCATGCCCATCGTCCCCACACGACATGCGAGCACCAGGTGATGACACTCACGCGGGGGCTGCACATGGCGGCGCTGCTGAACCGCACGCTGCTCATCCCGCCCAAGCTCGCCCACTTCAACCGAGTCATGCGCCAAAGCGTCGTCCAAGCCGGCTTCCGCAACCGCGCCTGGGCCGAGTACTCCCTCCTCCTGCGCTCCCCCGTACGCCCCACGCACCTCCCCTCCCACCCTTCTCCCCTTCTCCCCCTTTCTCCCCCCTTTCCCCCCTTTCCTTCCCCTGCCCTCCTGTCCCTCCGCTTCACCCACAACGGTCCTTGCTATCCTGCCCCACCGCACCGTTCCGTGTGGTCCCATGCTGGTCTCATCCGTTCTGCTTGCCTTCACGCTCGTTGCTTGTTGCCCTTTGTTTTCCCGTGGGACGTGATCACGATGCTTACCCACGCTGGGAGAGAAATGTAGGGTTCAGCATTGCCTGTGCCTGTGCCTGTGCCTGTGCCTATGCCGTACATCTTTGCCACCTCGCCCCCCCATTAACACTCATGCGCAACGCGTTGGAAAAAGGGGGTGTGCCCTGTGCCCTGTGCACTGCGGCTTACGCCCTGTGCTAACCACACCCGCCGCCCCCCTCCGCACCACCCCACAGGAGTACCTATCAATGGGCAACGTGTTGGACATGGGAGCCTTACCGCCCTCGCTCATGCGCACCATGGACCTGCAATGGCTTTTTAGTCGACTCAAACGCCGGCCTCCTCCTTGCCTCCCCCCCAGGAGTACCTATCAATGGGCGACGTGTTGGACGTGGGCGCCATATCACCTGCGCTCGTGCGCACCATGGACCTGCGATGGCTTTTGTGTCGACTCAAAAGCTGGCCCCTCCGCGCCCCCTTCGCCTCCCTCCCCCCCCCACAGGAGTACCTATCGATGGGCGACGTGTTGGACGTGGGCGCCATATCACCTGCGCTCGTGCGCACCATGGACCTGCGCCACTTCGTTGCCCGCCACTGCCGCTGCAACGTGTCCGTGGCGTGCCCGGGGGATGCGTGCGACATGCTCTTCCAAGGCATCGCCTTCTCAAACCAGGTGTGTGTGTGCGTGTGTGTGTGTGTGTGTGTGTGTGTGTGTGTGTGCGCGCGCGCGCGTGCGTGCGTGCGTGTGTGTGTGTGTGTGTGCGCGCGCGTGTGTGCGTGTGTGTGTGTTTGTGTGCATGTGTGTGTGTGCGTGTGTGTGTGCGTGCGTGTGTGTGTGCGTGCATGTGTGTGTGTGCGTGTGTGTTTGTGTGTGTGTGTGTGTGCGCACATGCGATTTGTGTGTGCGCATACGTGCAGTGTGTACGAGTGTGCATGTCGTGAGTTGCCCAAGAGTCACCCTTGCAAGTTCATGGCGTCTCTTCCATGTGTGTCCATGCATGCCCCAGTCCCTCACGCAGTGCTTGCAAGCATGCGGGGCGAGGATAGGCGCATCCACCCCCACCCCCGCTCGGCTCTGGGGCACACTCACGGGTCTCCTCCAAGGGCAAGTGCTGTTGCCTTCTGACCCGGCACTGTCAGTCGCCGAGTGGGAGCGCAAGGGCGTGCTGTACGCGGTGCCGCACATGTGCAATGAAACCATCTGGACCGTTGGGAATTACTCCAGGTGAGGGCCCTCCTCCCTTTCCGTGCTTTCACTCGCTGTGTGCCCACTACCTGTGCTGCTGCTGCCATGCCACTGTATTCTCTTTCCTCCTCTTCCACATCCTCCTCCTCCCTCCCACAACCCTCTATCCCGCTCCTCCCGTGTTGTCTCATTCACGAGCTTGTCTGCCTCCTCCTCTGTCTCTGCACTGCATCCAGCCCTCCCGTCACTCACCATCACTCTCCTCACACACTCAATGCGGACCCACAGTACCAATAAGCACAGTAACATGCTCCTCCAATCCCATCCCCAACCGGTGCCCCCTCCACCGCCCACCATGCCCGTGCATGCAGCAAGGAAGAGCTGCTTCAAAAGCTGGGCGGCGGCAATGAGGTGACTTTTGAGTCGACTCAAAAATCCCCAACCGGTGCCCCTTCCACCGCCCACCATGCCCGTGCATGCAGCAAGGACGAGCTGCTTCAAACGCTGGGAGGCGGCCATGTGCGTTACGACCATGTCGTCTGCCGGAACTTTCGCCGGGATCCCCACCGCTTCCCGCTGCCACTCTCCGTGCACTTCCTGCAGCAGCCGCCTCTCTCTGCTGCCCAGGTGAAGCGAATCGTCACATGGATGGAAAATCTCTCTCGCGGACTCAAACGGTCCTTGGCATTGAATAATAGTGGTACAGCAAGGGCAAAGGTGAACGACACAGAGGTAATTCCTTTACCGCCAGTGCCTGTATGCCCGCGTTTACCTCCGCCCTTGTCGCTTGCCTGCCCCCACATCCCCCCTCCCTTCCCCTCCCCAAACCGCCCATGGCAGGTGATGGCATTCGGGTCTATGTTTGACGTCATGATCACAGACCTGAACCTTCAACGCTGGTATGCCCGCGTTTACCTCCGCCCTTGTCGCTTGCCTGCCCGCACATCCCCCCTCCTGTTCCCCCCCCGAACCGGCCCACGGCAGGTGATGGCATTCGGGTCTATGTTTGACGTCATGATCACAGACCTGAACCTCCACCCCACTGACCGCATCCAACACATACAACAGGCATGTACCCCGCACTCGCTTTCCTGCTCTGCCCGTTCCTGTGCTCTGCACTCTGCTGCCTTGTGCGGAACATGCAACGCAGTGCTGTCATCAGCACTCCCTGCTTGCCCCTTGCCGTATCCACGCCCAACCGCTCTCCTCCCTCCATGTCCACTCACCCTCTACCATGTACAGCCCTTTATTCCACTCATTAACCATAAACACCTGCAGAGCCCGAATTCTCGTTCCCACCAGCACCAACACGAGCACCAGCACATCCACTTTTCGTCCCCTCGCTCTCCTCCTCCGCATGCGCGCAGGCATCATTTCCGTTCTTCTCACGGCCCATAGTGCAGCTGGCACGGGACTTCATCCGACAGCATATACCCCACCCATACGCATGCATGCACCTGCGCGGCACCGAGGGCTCTTTCGTGAAGAAGCGGAATGTCACACTCAGGTACAGTGCTAGAGGGCTTGCTAGGGTCTGGAGGAAGGGAAGCAGCAAAGTCTGCAATTTCTGGTGTGCCCTTTCTTGCTGTTGATTGGCATCAATCATGGTGTGGTCCCAGCAAGAATGAAATCCTCTACTGTCCTCAGTGTCCCCCTCGGCCAAAATTGTCTCTAGGCATCCCTTGTCGGGTAGCAGATAAACAATCTCTCTCCCTCTCTCTTTCATGCACGTCTCCCACAGCAACGCCGAGCAATCCCTTCGGGAGATTCTGCAGCGGAGGGACAAGCAAGCGGCTGCTGGAGCGGCCCGTTCCGCAAACCTGCACCTCTTCCTAATGACTGACCTTCACAAGGAAGCATGGTCGGATCTGCTGCTGCCGCGCTTGGCACACCTGCCAGTGCCAGTGCAGGTGCACACACTCGCGCCGTACAAGCAGCGCCTTCTGGCCCTCTCCATGCTTCTGCGCGGCTATGGCATGGGTGTACGGGCGAATCGATTCTTCCAAAAGGTGCGGCTTTGGCATGGGTTCTACGGAGGTCAAACCACAGGTGCAACTGCTGTGTTGCTGCCATCTCGCTCTCTCCTCCTTGTTCCTCCCCCTTCCCACCCTTCTTCCTCCCTACACAAACGACCTACACACACACGGGAGCACCCCTGGTGCTGTGCACTGGCTTACCAACCATCTAATGTCTTCCCCTTTGTCCACCAGTGCTTTTTCTCTCACGTGAAAGAACTGACAGGTCTGGTAGTATGTTGACGCACTTGCAGGAGGACTCCTTTCGGCGTGTGCAAGAATCAAGCTTGGACGACCAAGGCGACGACGATGAGGTGGCATTGACACGGCTAAAGCGCACGGGAGGAGGAAAGTTGCCACAGCTGATTCCCGATATAGGCCTGTTTGTAGAGGAGATTGTATGCTGCCATGCGTCCCTTGGAACCATCTTGACCGAAGGCTCCACTGTTAGTATGACAATCCGAATGCATCAGGAGGCTGGGCACTGCAGTTTGAATGCCGCTTCCCTTCAGTAGAGTGTTGTTTAGGTATGTACAGGCTCCTGTAGGTTGAATCTGTTCTATCTGTTCTTCATCTTTTGAGTTTGGTACGTTTTTTTGTCATCAGTCATCTCATCGGCCTTCTCATGTACCGGTACATAAGAGTTTATGGTTTGAGGTTATTGGGAAGATTATTGTGGGGTATTCACATCATCGTGTTAAAAATCTTGTGGATGTTTAGGTTGGGTTATACTGCGTTTGTGTGGACATGTTCGGCCTTCTGTCTGTACCCATGGGTTATAATGCGTATCAGGGCCCAAAATTGGTTTTGGGTCACCCTTTCGTATCAGGGTGTCAGGCCTGTTGTACCCTGACCTCTAGTGTAATAATTTCCGTACACTGATGGCAGCAGCCTAATAAAAACCGTACACTGAATCAATCAGTGTAACTTTCCTAGTACACTGATTTCACCTGTTTTCCCATAGACAGGATTAAACATCAAGTTAAGGACCGTAACGTTAAACAACCAGCACAAACATCACCAACTACTCTGTGCTAGGCACACTTCCATCATCTACAAACTGGGTGTCGCTAGGGGTGCTCATGTCTACGTCCTTGGTGGACCGCCGAAGCTTCTCCCCTCGGAATATGGCGACCACCTCGTACCAATCTGTGTCGTACTGGAGCAAGGAACAGCGCATCAGGTGCTCCAGGCTGTTGTCAACTATGCTGCCACGGCCCCATGTCTTGATGAGGTTCTGTTTGCTAAAACCTCTCTCACACTCCACCGTGCTCAACGGCAGCACGGCTACCGACTGCCAGATGGACATGATGTTGGGGAAAGAGTTCTGCCAGGCATCGTCTCGTAACATGTTCCCCAGCGCCTGGTGGAAGTCCTCGTTGTTGTGCTGGGAGAACATTGTGGATGTGAACATCCACAGTTCTTGCCCCGCCCGCTGATAGTTGAAGCCTGTTATGATGGGGGAAGGGGTGATAGTTGGGCTAAGCACGCAGACTCGGGAGGGAAGGGGGGGGCATTAGTCCAACAATATACATTCGGCTGCCCAATCTCTGTTGATTGCAAGAGGCACAGAAAGATAGACAGTAGGAACACAAAGCTGCACGATGAACGTCGGTAAACATAGAAACTCACCAGGCAGTTTGCTGCCGTACAGCTTGTGAAGCTGGCCCAGCCACTTCATGAATGCCTCCACTCGCTTAGCATCATCAAGAAGGTACGATGCTGTGCGAAACAGCTTCGTGTTAGAATACTAGGAAGGAATGTGTGATAAGGTCAAGGGGGGGGTACAAGAAGAATGTCGAGAGAAATGTTGTACCCCCTAGTGCTAACCCCCATACAGCCTAGATAACCTAAACATGCATATATGATTTGACACACCCCCATAGGCGAAATGGGGGATAGTCAGAACAAGCAAAGGTCACAAGACCAGTCAAGAGAAGAAAAAAAACACAGCTCAGGGTGGATCACAAAGTCACCACACACTCTGAGCACAAGCAAGAGGCCACAAGGCCAGTTCACATGCAGAGATGTATATGCAGCAATAGCTCAGTGATCTCTACCTAACAAGAGCAAGCATGCAGGTATATATGTATAGATCACAGTACAAGCAGAATCTACAGCAAGTGTGGAAACGTAGGCACAAGGCCCAACAAAGTACAAAAGCGCTGATGATCACCAGACGGAAGTGCCTTGGTGAATATATCAGCAGTGTTGGCCCGAGTGGCCACGTGAGCAAGACGAAGCTGACCCCGCTGCTGCAACTCTCGAGCCAAAAAGTAACGCAGAGCGATGTGCTTCGTTCTGTGCTCCAGTCTGTGCTCCTGACACAAGGCAATGGCTGCCTTGTTGTCGACGTACAGCACTGGAGGAGAACGAGACCGCTTTCCCAGGTCGCTCAGCAGGTAGGTGAGCCAGCGTAACTCCTGTGCAGCCATGGCTGTGGCGTAGATCTCAGCCTCACAACTGGAGCTGAGAACTGAAGACGAGCGTGTAGAACGCCAAGAAACTGAACCAGAGCCAAGGCTGAAGGTGTAACCCTGTGACGACCGCTGTGTAGCCTGGTCGTCAACCCAAGAAGCGTCCGAGTGACCAGTGAGGACAACGTCGCCCCGTCCTCCAAGCACGAGCCCCATGCCCGATGTACTGCACAAGTAGCGCAGTACCCTCTTAGCAGCATCCATGTGCACCTTTCGGTGCCGTCCAGGAGCCACGTAGCGAGCCAGAAGGCCAAGAGGGTACGCGAGGTCAGGACGAGTGTAGGTCATCAGGTACATGAGGCAGCCAACTAGCTCTGGGTAAGGACCACTCGGCTCTACGGACTCGTCCGAAGGTGGAGCTGAGAGCGAGTGACCTGTAGCAAGAGGAGTGGCCTATGCCGAGGACCAGGTGAAGCCGAAGTGCTGAAGGACCTGCTGCACCATGTGTGACTGAGTCAGTGTGATGGTGCGGCGTGCTCTGTCCCGGGTGATATGCAAGCCAAGGTAACTGCGCAGCTCACCCAGGTCTGTACACGTGTGTCTCTTCTGCAGCTCCGACTTCACCAGGGCGAGAGCCTCAGTGTCAGCAGTGGCAAAGACCAAGTCGTCGACGTACACGAGGTTGTAGAACGGCGGCAGCGAAGTGTCGGTGCGCAGAAACAGGGACGGGTCAGCAGTCGACGGAGTAAACACAAGAGCAGCAAGTGTCGTCCTCAGTGTGTCGTGCCACTCACGTGGCGCCTGGCGGAGACCGTAGACCGGCCGCCGGAGGCTCCACTGGGTACCAGGAGGGAACGACCCAGTGAAGCCAGATGGGCGGCGCAGCCAGATCTCCTCGTGCAGGCTGCCCTGTAAGAAGGCTGTGTTGAAGTCAAGAGAGTGAAGCTCGTAGTCACGCTGAGCGGCAACGTGCAGCAGCACCCGAAGAGTGGTCATCTTCGGGGTGGGGGAGAAGGTCTGGAAGAAGTCGACTCCCTCCCGCTGACTGAAGCCTCGAGCAACGTAACGAGCCTTGAAGACAGGCGGAGAACCTGGCGGCCGCTTCACCCTGAAAATCCACATGCCACTGACGATGTTCGCCCCAGGAGGGGGAACCTCGTCGACGTATGTGCCTGTGGACTTCCAGGATGCCATCTCTGCGTCCATGGCTGTCTGCCACTGAGAGGAGTACTCACCCGCGATCGCCTCAGCGTAAGAGCGCGGGGTCGGGATGTCTGGAGCATCCGGGTCTCCCTCAGGGCAAGCAGCATGGACACGAGATGAGGCGCAGCGGCTGCAAGACACTCAAGGTCCTCCTGCCTGTCCTCAAGGACGTCCGTGCTAAGGGCACACTCACCCCCGACGGACGGAGGACAGACAGACTCAGACTCAGAAACAAGACTAGCGGCGTAGTCTAGACGACAGGCAGCAGCAATGTCAACAAGCTCAGCGACTAAGGCAGACGGAGCAGCAGACTCAAACGACGGGTCAGTGACAACAGTGGCTAGCAGACGCGTGACAGTAGGGTGCTCAGCACGAAACCGGTCAGACTCAGGCTCAGGAACGGTAGGCAGAGAAGACGCAGGAGGGGACGGCAGGGGAACACGCTGCGGAGGAGAGGAAGGACGACGGACTACGAGGTGGGTGCCGAAGACAGCCGGCTGACGCGAACGAGGAACACGACGACCGGAACGACCAGAACCGACAGGCGAGACAGGACGCGACGTAGGCTCACAACGCTCAGTAAGACCCCCTGTCTGCTCAGTGTAAGGAGAAGGAGCAGGCAGCGGTGAGCCAGGCTGTAACGGAAGACCAGTAGACGAAGGGAGACTAAGAACCTGGCGAAGCACAGAGTCAGACGGTGGCTGAGACGGCGGAGACGGTGGAGCAAAGAACAGGCGCGGCTGTACAGTGCCACCAGCACCAGCAGCTCCAGCACCTCCAGCAGCTCCAGAACCCTCAGCGCCAGCTCCTCCAGGACCAGCTCCACCAGCAGCAGCACCCCCAGAACCGGCACCTCCAGTCCCAGGGTCTCCAGCCTCAGTGTCTCCAGCAGCAGCACCCTCAGGCTCAGCACCTCCAGCCCCAGCAGCTCCAGTACCTCCAGTACGAGCACCTCCGGGACCAGCACCACTCCCAGCTCCAGTGACGTCAGCAGAAGTACCTCTAGCGGCAGAGCCCCGAGCTCCAGAGACGAACAGCGCGGATCCAGGGGATCAAAACATCAGGGACATCCCCCTTGCGCTGCAAGGGGAAGACCGTGGTGTAACGCGTGTAGTCGTCGACGACCAGCAGGAAGTACCGCTCGTGGCCCTGTCCACGGACGCGGGCTGGGCCCCACACGTCCAGGTGGAGAGTCTGCAGGGGAGCCTCTGTGGGAGGGAACGAGGAGGAGTGAGGAGCGGCGCGCTGCCGCCCCTCGACACAGGGAAGACAGGGAGGAGCAGGCGAGGGTGGTAGAGGAGGCAGAGTCTCTGGAAGTCCAGAGACAAGGAAACGGCGGTGCATGCTACGAAGGCGCTGCACCGAGGGGTGACCAAGGCGGTGGTGCCAAAGGAGGGTCTGGTGCGACAAAGCTCGACACGAGCAGGGGGCCGCTAGCTGACCTGACGCAGACGCAGACGCAGCGACCTGAGGGGACACAGTAGTCAGTGTGTACAGACTCGAGCCAGGCGCACGAGTAAACATGGCCAGGTGCGGGCCCGTCCGGAAGCACGTACAGTGGGTCACTCGCTGACCTCTTGGAGTGAACTGGTCAACCCACTGGTCCTGGAGGTCAGCACCACCCACCAAGTTCGTTGAGAACGAGGGGAGGTGAAGACCTGACAGGAAGCCAGACGGGACCGCCGGACACGGCAGGACCGTGGAGGAGTGCGCAAGGACTGGACCCGCAGAGGGGTCTACCAGGGAGACTGCAACCGGCCGACGGAGCGGCGTGAGGGTGGTGCTGTTGCGAAAGAAGGAGCGGGAAGCACCTGAGTCAAGTGTGAAGGTGTACAAGGCCTCAGCAGGCGCAGTACCAGAGAGAGCAGACTCACCAGCACCTGGAGTAGCAGCCTCACCAGCACCTAGGGCAGCAGCCTCACCAGCACCTAGAGCAGCAGGCTCTATACCTGGGTCAGGCGGTACGCACAGGTAACAGGCACCGTCAGCACTAGTAGGCAATGCATACATGGCAGTGAGAATAGCATCATAGTCAAGAGCAAAGATATCTACCCTCTGCCTAAGCAGCTCCAGCCAGGTGGGGAGCTCAGCCTCGTCGCCAAACTCGGTACGCCAGGCGTCGCTCAGACGGGCGAAGCAGCGGGACTGTGTGTGACCAAGCGTCCCGCAAGCCTGACCAGCCCGATCACCTGTGCGAATGACGTACGGGCAGCGAATGGTACTCAAAGACCCTCTACTCTGAGCGTACAACTCGTGAAGCTGCTGGGACGTAAGTGTCTCACGTGGACGCCGCTGCAGCTGCAGCTGGCCACTGCCAGACGCTCCCAACTGACCAGCTCCAGGGCGTCAGCTACGACGGCTACCGCCACAACCCCAACTAGCGTACCACTCACGAAGCTGCTGGGGCGGGAGAGACTCGCGTGGACGTCGCTGGAGCTGCATCTGGCCACCGCCAGTAGCAGCAGTAGTAGTAGCAGTAGCCTAGCAGTAGTAACAGAAGTAGCAGCAGTAGCAGCGCGGGCAGGGCAGGCGCGGCAGGCAGGCAGGCAGGCAGGCAGGCAGACAGGCAGGCAGGCTGGCAGGCAGGCATGCAGGCAGATGGCGCGGCAGCGCGCTAACAAGGCAGGTGCTCACCAGTGGCGGGAAGAGCAGGCGCTCGCCGGGCGAGCAGGGCCGGCGCTCGGCGGGCGGCTGCACGGGGTCCAGGGGCGGCTGCACGGAGTCCAGGGGCGGCTGCACCAGGGGCGGCTGCTTCAGGGGCCGGGGGCGGCTGCTCTGGGTCCAGGGGCGGCTGCTCGAGGGTCCAGGGGCGGCTGCACCAGGGGCGGCTGCTGCAGGGGCCAGGGGCGGCTGCACCAGGGGCGGCTGCTTCAGGGGCCAGGGGCGGCTGCTCTGGGTCCAGGGGCGGCCGCTCCAGGGGCGGCGTAGCTAGTGCAGGGCCTGGCGCGGGCTGTACGAGCTGCGTGCGGGCCTGGCGCGGGCTGTACGAGCTGCGTGCGGGCCTGGCGCGGGCTGTACGGGCTGCGTGCGGGCCTGACGTGGGCTGTACGGGCTGCGCGACGGCCTGGCGCGAGCTGTACGGGCTTCGCGACGGGCCTACACGGGCTGTACGGGCTTCGCGACGGACCTACGCGGGCTGTACTGGCTGCGCGCGGGCCTGGCGTGGGCTGTACGGGCTGCGCGACGGCTTGGCGCGGGCTGTACGGGCTGTGCTCGGGCCTACGCGGATTGTACGGGCTGCGCACGGCAGAAAATGGCAGGGCAGCGCGAAACGCTGGGCAGGGCAGAAACTAACGGTCGGGCAGGTGAAAACGAATGTGGTGGGCCCTTAATTACGGTCCTAGGCTAGGACCGTCCTAGCTCTGATACCATGTTAGAATACTAGGAAGGAATGTGTGATAAGGTCAAGGGGGGGGTACAAGAAGAATGTCGAGAGAAATGTTGTACCCCCTAGTGCTAACCCCCATACAGCCTAGATAACCTAAACATGCATATATGATTTGACACTTCGAACCTTCGAGCAGGTGCAGGTCGCGCATGCGCCACTCGAGCTCGGCGTCCACAGCCTTTACAAACGCCAGAGACAACTCGACGCACGCTGTCACGTCTCCACCCGTCTCGTGGTCAGGGAGGGGCCGCTCGTGCATGGTGTAGACAAAGGAGATGGGCGTGCCGTCAGCGTCAACTCCTTCCGCCTTCATCTCCCTCTTCTCCTTCGACTGGTGCTTCTTGATAAACTCCGGCAGTTGCATTTTCTCCCCGGCTCCGAAATGGCCTGCAGCGTCCCTCAAGGAGTAGCAGGTTTTCAGGCGCAGCCTTGTTTGCTGCACGATGTGCGCCACAAGGGTGACGTCGATCTGCAAGGGGCAAGACCAACAGTTAGTGTGGTAACATAAAACAAACAGATTGCACGCTGCAAGGTAAATAAATGAACGCGACTGCCTTACCTGGCGTTGTTGAAACCGCTGGTTGAGGTGGTTGAGTTCCCACAAGACGTCTGCTAGGAACCGAATCAGCCACTGGAACTTAAACGAGGTGACCACCTCGTACAGCTCCGCCTTGTACTCCTTCAGCACCACAACTGTTGCAGGGAGTACTTCGAGCAGCCGGTTCACCGCCTCACCCCGCGACAGCCAGCGAACGTCGTGAATCCCCTGCGCCTCCAAGTTCGTCTGACAGAAAATGTGCTGGAGGTTCTGAAACTTCTGGTAATGCACGCTGCTGCGTCCAATGTGCTCGGCGAAGGCACGCACCACGTCATCAACCATGCGTAACTCCGGGACTGAATCCGCGGCAACACGGGCAGCGAGCGCCTCCCTGCATGGAAGTTCAGAGTGGGGGATTGAAGTTAGTACACAATCCTGGCAGATAGATCAAGGATTCTAAAATGCCCGAACAAGGCTCACCTATGCGCGATGCAGTGGATTGAGGCGAGGTGAGGAATCCTCATTCGCAGCCTCGCCACGACACCGCTGTTTTTCCCCGTCATCACGCTTGCGCCGTCGGTTGAAATGCCTGATATCTTCTGGAGGTCCACACCAATGGCAGTCAGATACTGCACAACTGCAGAGGTCAGGGAAGCAGCGTCACAGCGGTCAACTGTGATCAACGTCAGAAACTCGGTAACAACCGTGGTGGTTTTGAAAAACGTGGCGTAAATGATTAGATGTTTCCCATGTACGCGGTCAGTGCTTTCGTCGAGCAAAATCCCCATCCACGGGGATTCCAGGAGGTGAAGGTGCTGGGACTCTTGGAGATATGTCGCGTGTGCTCTCAAGCATTCTTTGAACCCGTAACTGCCAAGCACACAAGCGGAACGAATCAGTATTAAACATAAACAGGAGAACCCGAAACCATAGCCAAACAAAACGAGTCACACTCACTCGGTATAGTATGCGCCGTAACCGCCAACCGGAGGGAGGTCAGGTAAGCCCTCCTTAGCGAGAAACCAGCAGAGCGGCACGAACATCGCAATGGGAGCGTCTGCCTTGCAGACGAAGAGGGCGATATGAAGGCACCGTATGATGTGCTTTGTCGAAGCATCGGTTGTCTGCCACCGTGTTAGAGTAGCTTGTTTCGCTTTGGCCGCCTCTGCCAACGCTTCGTTCTTCAGTGCCTGCTTGTGGGCTCGGGAAGTGGAGTGAGAGCGGATGCTCCCCACCTGCAAGTCACGACCTCCCTCTCCTCTAATCCCGAAGGCCGTGTGTGCTCCTGGATCTCCGTGTTTTATGCAAACCGCACATTTCAAAGATGGCCTACCGTTAGCCATTCGGATGAGGCGCAGCCATGAAAATTTACCTGCCCATTGGGTGTCGAATTTGCTTTTAGCAACATCGAACTCAGCTTCGGCACTTGCGGTAGGAGGGTTCGGCTCGGCATGAGCAGCAGGACGGGGAGGTGATGTCGCTTTGCGTGGAGGCGGGGCGCCCCAAAGCGTTTGATGCGTGAACGTTGCACCCACGCGCTGACGTTTCAATGGCGTCGTGCTAGCTGTTGACAAGGTCCCTGCAGTTGCCCTCGACGAGCCTTCGCCACCGCCAGGAACAAGGACCAGCGACGGGTGTGGCTCGAACGCGGAGGGTGAATTCGGTGGCTCGAACGGGTAGACCGTTCCTACCTCACACTCCGGCGAGGCGTCACGCTGTGGCAGCGTGATGGGGACGGTGTAGTTGTCGCTAAGGCGGGGTAACACCCCAAGCACGGATAACCCGTTTCTGGTGCTACCAGGGGGATCTGCCTCTGCAGCAGGCATGATTGAGAGACGACAGTGTGCTGTAAGAGAACGATGAACAAGACGAGGTCACTTTGGGATAGCTCGAACCCCAAACAGGCCCCGTTGGATTGATGGCTGCGCTGCGCGGGCAATGCATGGCTGCGAGTGCAGCACCACAATGGCTACCAGCCGTTGCGTGCGACAGCACGAAGCTGTGCTCGAGCGCTAGGTGACAGATTTGGCAGTGGGACTGGTGTGGCAAGGCATCAATTCCCTTTGCGCTGGCAAAAAAAACTGTAAATCCGGCGAATAGGAGGCAATGGCGGCCCGCCAACCAGAACTGCAATGTTGCACCTGTGGACCAACTTGACAACTGAAACTGTGGGCCAGTGGGCCGTTTTGTCTGCTCTTGACCTGTGTCTGTACCTCGTTAAGGAAGATTCGGCAACAGGGTAATGGAAATCGCTGTCAAATGTTGTTATTGGTTGTAGGCTGCAGTGAGTAGCACGCTAAGGAGTACAACACTCTTAGGGTTTCTATTTGTATGCCTTGCTCTCCTAAGTCAAACATTCCGTTGCATTCACTTTCTAAGATGGTATCACGAGTAGGTTTAGAATCCTTGCCTAGCCTAGCCTACCTCGCGCCCTCCACGCCCTAGAGCGTCTCCGCGCCTTACGCGCCCTCCGTCACGTGCCCTAGCACCCTCCGCGCCCTTGCGCCCTCCGCGCTCTAGAGCGCCTCCGCGCCTTACGCGCCCTCCTCCACGCGCCCTAGCGCCCTCCGCGCCCTAGCCTTGAGTAACGTGGCCTCCGCGCCCTCCGCGCCCTAGCCTCGAGTAACGCGGCCTCCGCGCCCTCCGCGCCATACGCGCCCTTCGTAACGCGCCCTCCGCGCCCTCCGTAACGCGCCATCCGCGCCTCCGCGCCTAGCCCTCCCCTACGCGCCCTCCACGCCCTCCGTATCGCGCCTCCGCCCCAGCCCGTCGCGTAACCCGTGGCCCCTGCCCCAGCCCGTCGCGTCGCCCGTGCGCCCTGCCCTAACACGTGCGCGCCCGAGCGCCCTGCCCCTAGCCCGCCGCGTCGCCCCGCCCCGCAGGTAGCGCGCCCCTCGCAGAAATCGTGCCCCGCAGGGAGCGCGCCCCGCGGGTAGCGCACCCCGCAGGCAGCGCGCCGCGCGGGTAGCGCGCCCCGCGGGTAGCGCGCTCCGCAGGCAGCGCGCCCCGCGGGTAGCGCGCCCTGCAGGCAGCACACCCTGCAGGCAGCGCGCCCCGCAGCGCTTTAGCGCCAGAAATAAAAATTAATTAATTAAACCCTAAAAAAAAAGGGGTTCAGGGAGGGGGGCTGCAACTGTCGCCCGCGTTCCTGCTTGCCGGACGACCTGCACAGATCCCTACCTCCCGCAGCCGTCAGTACTGCAGCCCCTTTGTCGCACGTACTTTCCACTTCCACTGGCTCCACTAGCGGCAGCCGACAGCCGCACTTACAGTCTCTAGCTCCAGCAGTTCTCACTCCAGCCGTTCTAGCTCCAGCCACTCCTAGCTCCAGCCGTGCCTAGCTCTAGCCGTTCTCGCTCCAGCCGTTCTCGCTCCAGCCGTTCTAGCTCCAGCCGTTTCAGCTCTAGCCGTTCCAGCACCGGTCGTTCCTAGCCTAGTTTCACCTCGCGCTCCTAGTTGTTCTCGTGGCCGTCCCTAGCTCGTGCCGCTCCTAGCCTTTATCATGGCGTCCACTAGGGTTCTCCAGCAGCAGGGACAGCAGCAGCGGCAGTTTCAGCAGTGGCACCCGCAGCAGCAGTGGCGCCCTCAGCAGCAGCTCTGCCCTCAGCAGTTGTGGCGCCCTCAGCAGCCGTGGCGGCCTGGCGGTTCGGGTAGCGTTGGCTGCAGCAGCGGCCCAGCCGGCTTGGGGGCTCGTCGCGGTGGCCGGGACGTCGGCCCCTGCCAGTACCGGATCCTGACCGGCCCTGGTTCTGGCACTACCTGCTGGCGGCCTGACCACTCTGCACCGCGCTGCTACAGTCGCCTCGACGACCTATACCGTGAGCGTTTTGGGCCTGAGTCGGCTCCCCCGATCTGGCCCGGTTTGTTTCGTAGTGGTTACCCTGTGTTTGATATGTCTATGGATGCTGTTTATTCTGTCACGTACGGATCTCTTGGCTTGCGTGTACCTATCTTAGGAGCTTTGCCTGTTGCTATTGTAGGTACTTGCGCCTTTAGTGTAGGTGCTTGTGTAGTCACTAGCCCAGCCGTGACGACTGCTGTTGCGTCGCTCTCCTTCACGCTGGACTCCGGCGCGTCCCAGTGCTTCTTTCGCGACCACACCACTGTCACACCTCTTTCGGCTCCAGTCCCAATTGCCCTGGCTGATCCTACTTCAGGACCAGCAGTTGCTCGCAGCTCGACCACTCTCCCGTGCCCAGCTGTCCCCTCTGGTTTCCTCACTGGTCTCTACATCCCCTCGTTCTCTCGGAACTTGGTGGGTGTTGGATACCTTCAGGACCGGGGGATCACAGTCACTTTTCCTGCGCACGGGAGGACTGCGATCTGTACGGACTCTTCCACTGGGGCAGTTCTTGCCACGTTCACCAGAGAGCCCCACTCAGGTCTCTTCGTCCTGCACACTCCGCCCCCGCAGGTATCTGCGTCTGGTCAGGTTGCTTCGTCCCCCCCGGTAGCAGAGTCCGGTCAGGTTACTGCGTCCCCACCGGTTGCTGTGTCCGGTCAGGTTGCTGTGTCCGGTCAGGTTGCTGTGTCCGGTCTAGTTGCTGCGTCTTGCTCGTGCCAGTCTTTCACCCACCGGACCGTCTTGTGGCACCACCGTCTTGGCCACGCGTCGATCCCCCACCTCCGCACTATGGCTAGACACCGTCTTGTCTCATGTCTCCCTCGCGTCTTCCCGTCGCTCCCTCCCTCGCCTGCGCCGCCGTGCACTCCTTGCGTCGCCGGCCGTCTTCGTGCCACTCCGCACTCCTCCTCCTTTCGTCCGGCCACTGCTCCCTTCCAGACACTCCACTTGGATGTCTGGGGCCCTGCACCTACGCAGGGACCTGAGAGGGAGCGCTACTTTTTGGTGGTCGTCGACGACTTCTCCAGGTACACCACGGTGTTTCCTCTCGCGAAGAAGTCCGATGTGACTTCTACGCTGATCCGGTGGCTTCTAGCCACTGAGGGCACTCGTGGCCGTCGTGTCTCCTGTCTCCACTTTGACCGTGGGGGTGAGTTTCGCTCAGGCATTCTTGCCGGATTCTACGGCGAGCAGGGCATTGTACAGTCCTGGACGCTGCCGGAGTCCCCACAGCAGAATGGGGTTGCTGAGCGCCGCATTGGCTTGGTCATGGACATCGCCCGCACGTCCATGATTCATGCCCGTGCGCCCCATTTTCTGTGGCCCTACGCGGTTCGCTACGCCGCTCACCAGCTGAACCTCCAGCCGCGCGTCTCGCGGCCAGAGGCTTCACCGACCAGTCTTTGGACCGGGTCCCCTGGTGTTGGGTCAGCTTTTCGTGTCTGGGGCTGCCTTGCGCTTGTCCGCGACACCTCTGCGGACAAGCTCTCGGCTCGCGCCGTCCCCTGTGTCTTCCTTGGTTTCCCGGTAGCCTCGGCCGACTGGTCCTTTTACCACCCGCCCCTCCACCAGTTCCTAGACTCCCGTGACGTCCGGTTCGACGAGTCAGTGTCCAACTACACCAGGTACCCCTGTCGAGGTCTCCCGGTTCCCCTTCCCCCCCTTTTCCTCGCACCCTCTCTTCCCCCTGCTCCCGCTCCTCCGGTACCCCCACCCCCCCCTGGTCCTGCCCCGTCAGGTGTGTCTCACGCTACCCCTCTACCCTCGGTCGCGCGTCAGGTAGCGGCTCCCTCCCCGCAGTCCTCCTCACAGTCCCCTCAGCAGCCTTCGGTACTTCCGCGACAGGCTACTGTGGACTCGGTTGGTTTTGGAGCTGGAGGTGCAGCCACTGGCGGTACTCGGTCCGGGGGTGCTCGTTTGGGGGTGCTGGAGCTGGAGGTCCTGGCACTGGAGGTGCTAGTCCTAGGGGTGCTGGAGCTGGAGGTGCTGGCGCAGGTGGCGCTAGCTCTGGGGGTGCTGGAGCTGGAGGTGCTGGCACTGGAGGTGCTAGTTCTGGGGGTGCTGGAGTTGGAGGTCCTGGCCCTGGCGGTACTAGTTCTGGGGGTGCTGGAGCTGGAGGTGCTGGCACAGGAGGTGCTGAATCTGGGGGTGCTGGTGCTGGAGGCGCTGGCACTGGAGGTGCTGGTTCTGAGGAGACTGGAGCAGGAGACACTGGTTCTGCGGAGTCCACTCCGCCTCCCCACCGCCACGACACACGTCTCCAGGCGGCCCGTCGGCGTGAGCGTGAGGAGCAGGTGCTGTTGGAGAGGGAGCGGCAGGAGTTGCGGCAGTTGGACCTGCTGGAGCAGCAGCAGCAGCAGCAGCAGCAGCAGCAGCAGCAGCAGCAGCAGCAGCAGCAGCAGCAGCAGCAGCAGCAGCAGCAGCAGCAGCAGCAGCGGCGGCGGCAGTAGCAGCAGCAGCAGCGGCAGCAGCAGCAGCCGCAGCAGCAGCAGCCGCAGCAGCAGCAGACACCGCCGCCGCAGCTGTGACCACAGCAGCTCCCTCTGGAGCGGCAGTTGTTACCACCCGTGAGTGGCCTTCGGGCCCTTGGTCTTCCCTCCTCTCCTCTTGTTCACACTCCGTCCCCTCCAGCGTTTGGTCCCACGTTTCCTCCTCCTGACGCCCGTCCGGCGGTCTGGTCTTCTCCTCCACCGCAGTCTCCTCCACCTGGTGTCCCGCACTCTCGTGTCCGTCCCTGTCCTCCGCGTGCTCGTCACTCGTCTCCCGTTACCGACCTCCGCACTGCCCTCCTTTGTTCGTCTCTTCGTCGTCCTCCTCCTGAGTCCGTTCTCCCGTGTCCACCTCCGTCCTCTCTCCCTTTCCCCCCTACTCCTGTCACTGACTACTACCGCGCTGTTCGTCCTGTTGTATCTCGTGTCCTCGCCACTCTTGTCATCGACTCTCGTTTCCCTCCGTCGTCTGTCTCGGCTCTCACTGCCGCTGTTGCTGAGTTTGCTGCCGCCAGTCGCCTTGACTACACCACCCGTGTGGTGCCAGCTCCTCCCTCCCGTCCTCTGTCCGTCGGGGGTGGGTTTGCCCTTGGCTGTGACGTCCTAGAGGACAGAGAGTCTGAGCTGGAGTACAGGGCAGCCGCTTCTCCCTCTGTCTGTGCCATGCTGCTATCCCCTGAGGGAGACCCCGACGCCCTTGACATACCGACTCCTCGCACTTACCGTGAGGCAGTGTCAGGGGCGTGGGCCTCACAGTGGAAAGCGGCTATGGCCTCGGAGTTAGCGTCTTGGAGATCCACAGGCACCTACGTCGACGCAGTTCCCCCTCCCAGGGCGAACGTAGTCGATGGCATGTGGCTCTTCAAGGTGAAGCGGCCGCCTGGTTCACCGCCTGTGTTCAAGGCGCGCTACGTGGCTAGGGGTTTCAGTCAGCGTGAGGGAGTTGACTTCTTCCAGACCTTCGCCCCGACCCCGAAGATGACTACTCTTCGGGTGTTACTGCACGTAGCAGCACAGCGAGACTACGAGCTGCACTCCCTTGACTTCTCTACTGCGTTTCTCCAGGGCCGACTACACGAGGAGATCTGGCTGCGCCGCCCTCCTGGCTTCACTGACACCTTCCCACCTGGGACGCAGTGGAGCCTGAGACGGCCAGTCTACGGTCTCCGCTAGTCGCCCCGTGAGTGGCACAACACTCTTCGCTCCACGCTTCGTGACCTTGGGTTTTGTCCTTCCTCTGCCGACCCGTCGCTGTTTGTTCGCACTGGTTCCACTCCTTTCTTTATACTAGTGTACGTCGACGACTTGGTCTTTGCCACAGCAGACAGGGCAGCTCTGGCTCAGGTGAAGTCCGAACTGCAGAAGAGACACACGTGCACTGACCTAGGTGAACTGCAGCGCTACCTTGGCCTGCAGATCACTAGGGACAGAGCCGCTCGCACCATCACATTGACTCAGTCACACATGGTGCAGCAGGTCCTTCGGCGGTTTGACTTCCAGTTCTCCACCACACGGCCCACTCCTCTTGCTGTTGACCACAGACTCACTGGCCCCTTTCCCGATGAGCCTTTTGAGTCCAGTGGTCCCTACGCAGAGCTGGTGGGCTGCCTCATGTACCTGATGACTTGTACTCGACCGGACCTCGCCTTTCCCCTCAGCGTCCTCTCTCGCTTTGTTGCGACTGGGAGACACCGTCCTGTCCACTGGACAGCTGCTGTGAGGGTGGCGAAGTACCTGGCGACTACATCAGGCATGGGGCTTGTGCTTGGAGGGACTCAGCCAGTGGCGTTGACTGGTCAATGCGACTCTTCCTACGCTGACGACGTGGAGACTCAGCGCTCGACTCAGGGTTACTGCTTCAGTCTGGGAGCTGGTGTTGTGTCGTGGAGGTCTACACGGTCGTCGTCTGTGGCTACTTCCAGTGCAGAGGCAGAGATCTACGCTGGTGCCATGGCGGCATAGGAGCTTCGCTGGTTGACCTTCTTGCTCGCCGACCTTGGTGAGCGGCCTCGCTCTGCACCGACCTTGTACGCTGACAACAAGGCCATGATCCTCCTGTGTCGAGAGCCTCGACTGGAGAGCAGAGTGAAACATATTGACGTGAGGTACTTCCTCCTGCGAGAGCTGCAGCGACGCGGCTAGGCACGCCTGGACTTTGTGGCCTCAGAGGCCAACACTGCAGACGTCTTCACCAAGGCCTTGGCGCTTGGTGATCACCACAGGTTTTGTGTGCAGTTGGGGCTTGTTGAGGTAGGCCCTCGGTTGCTGTAGTCTTGTTGCTTGCTCTGCTTGTTGTGTTTTCATATATATATCCTAGTGAACTCTTGAACTGGCCTTGTGGCCGCTTGCTTGCGCTCGGAATTTGTGTGGTGTCCTTGAGATCCACCCTGAGCTTGCCTTGTTTCTTGCTTTGACTGGTCTTGTGACTGTTTGTTCACCATGCTTGCATTGATGCCCCTCACTTAGCCTACGGGGGTGTGTCAAATGTTGTTATTGGTTGTAGGCTGCAGTGAGTAGCACTCTAAGGAGTACAACACTCTTAGGGTTTCAATTTGTATGCCTTGCTCTCCTAAGTCAAACATTCCGTTGCATTCACTTTCTGAGAATCGCACCCTGTTCTGAAAGGGTAATTCAATTTTGAGTCAGGGTATAATATTTCATAGCCTTTTTGGTCTAGGGTAAAAAAATTCATACACGGATTCTGAAAGGGTAACTGGGAAAAAAAGGCCGCTCATCAGGGCAAACAGGGTAAAATACCCTGATAATTTGGGCCCCTGATGTGTATGGGCATAGCAGCAAGCAAAGCAGAGTAGTGGGGTGGAAATTGCACAATACAGTACCGGTAGATACAAATAAAGAGGACGAATAATGAGAAATTCTTGTATAGGACACACCCTCCAGATTTTCCTACCCTGGGCTGGGTGCTTTGTTGTACCGGAACTTCCTAAGCCCTAAACATCACAGTATGCGTCCTACACCAGGCACATGTATGAACAGCAAACACGCACGTACACGCACGCGTCTTGACACAGCTGTACCAGTGGGTGACTGCTTCGTAGGACCTTCCCGGTTCGCGCTAACATGCCCACCCCAGCCAACCACACCGGTGTAGACCACGCTAACAAAATCCAAGCACAGCCACACACACACAGTCGCACACCTTTGCAGTTTCCCATCCCTCCCATCCCACCCCTGACCCGTCTCGATCACAGCCGTTGCAAGAATGGGAGAAAGATCCATGACTTGACTTGTATCACACAGTACCGTATGTGCAGAGGGTTGGGTGGAGTGGTGTGGGTGTGTATGGGGTTGTGGTGCGTGCGTGAGCATATGTGGGTGGCGTGCGTGCGTGCGTGCGTGTGTGTGACTCTCTCGGGACCATGGCACCACAGTGCCAGTCCCGCCTAACCAGCAGCAGCAGCAGCAGCAGCAGCGGCGACTCTTGAAGCAGCGCAGAAACAGAGAGCGCACGGGTAAAGCTGCCACGGATCAAGTGGGCGCATCCCCGGCTTTACTCTAACAAGGTGAACCGAGCCTGGCGTGTGTGCGGGATATGAGGCATGGCGTGTGCGGCATGTGGCATGTGTGTGCGCATCTGAAACGGACAGCCATGACCACCAGGAACCAAGTAGACAAGGCAACCCCGTCAAGACCACTGCTGCGAGGATGATACGGTGAGGAGGAGGACGTTCACAACCTGGTTCCAACAGGAGGGCCATGCGAGTCCAGTCCATGGTACCAACACACCGCACCACCTCCCACTCACCACCTCCCACCCACCACCTTCCAGCAGCAGCAGCAGCAGCAGGGGAAGCAGCCAGTCTCACAGCACAGCATGCATATAACCACCGCTGTGCCGTCAAGACCACTGTTGCGAGGAGAGGAAGGTGAGCACGTCAACGACCTGGCTCATGACTGGGCGGTGAGTGGGGTCCATGGCCAGGCACCACCGCGCCACCTCTGCCACCTTGGCCGCGGCAGCAGGCGGGGGCGAGGCGGCGATGAGAGCAGGGTCCATGATCTTGACTATGTCCGCTGGCTGCTGCAGGTACGGCCGCGCATACAGCACCAGATTAGCCTCCGGGTGCGGCCTGGTGGGCGAGAGGGTGGAGACGATAAGAGGGCGGAAGAGGCGGCGATGAGAGCAGGGTCCATGATCTTTACTATGTCCGCTGGCTGCTGCAGGTAAGGCCGCGCATACAGCACCAGATTGGCCTCCGGGTGTGGCCTGGTGGGTGTGACGGGGGGAGAGGGGATGGGGCGGGAGGGGTGGGGGAAGTGGAGAGGGTGCGAGGGTGGGGAGAGTGACGGGACGAGTGAGGGAGGAGGTATATACAGCACGGGATCAGTGACGGTGCACGGAGGAGGGATGCATGCGTGGGAAAGGGGAAGTGAGGTAATGGGGCTGGAAGGAAGAGGTCGTAAGACTGCAGATGTGGAGTTGTTCGCTTGTCCTCCTTAGTGGCATTGGGCCATTGGCTTAGGGCAGTGCAGTGTCCTCCTGGTGCAGTGCAGCTCCACAAGTGCCTGCTGCTAACATGCCTTTGCCTTAAAAACTGACTCTTTGATATTCATCCCCAACTGCCCACTCAATGGTTCTCAAGCCCTAGCATGCGCATAGTCACAACGTGCAGGAACTCCCCCACCCAGGATTGGGGCGGGGTTTGTGGATTGGGGATCGCCTGCCCCACTCCCCTCTGCCTGCCCCACTCCCCTCTGCCTGCCCCACTCCCCTCTGCCTGCCCCACTCCCCTCTGCCTGCCCCACTCCCCTCTGCCTGCCCCACTCCCCTCTGCCTGCCCCACTCCCCTCTGCCTGCCCCACTCCCCTCTGCCTGCCCCACTCCCCTCTGCCTGCCCCACTCCCCTCTGCCTGCCCCACTCCCCTCTGCCTGCCCCACTCCCCTCTGCCTGCCCCACTCCCCTCTGCCTGCCCCACTCCCCCCTGCCTGCCCCACTCCCCCCTGCCTGCCCCACTCCCCCCTGCCTGCCCCACTCCCCCCTGCCTGCCCTACTCCCCCCTGCCTGCCCCACTCCCCCCTGCCTGCCCCACTCCCCCCTGCCTGCCCCACTCCCCCCTGCCTGCACCACTCCCCCCTGCCTGCCCCACTCCCCCCTGCCTGCCCCACTCCCCCCTGCCTGCCCCACTCCCCCCTGCCTGCCCCACTCCCCCCTGCCTGCCCCACTCCTCCGTGCCTGCCCCACTCCCCCCTGCCTGCCCCACTCCCCCCTGCCTGCCCCACTCCCCCCTGCCTGCCCCACTCCCCCCTGCCTGCCCCACTCCCCCCTGCCTGCCCCACTCCCCCCTGCCTGCCCCACTCCCCCCTGCTTGTCCCACCACCCACTTGCCCGCCCTACTCCCCCTTGCCCTACTCCCCCTTGCCCTACTCCCCTGCCTCACCCCTCGTCTGCCCCACTCCCGCCTGCATGTCCCACTCCCCTTTTTCCTGCCCCTGTGCACGCCTCACCGCTTGCCATCGATGGAGGGGCGGCCAGTGAGGAGCTCCAGCAGGAGCACGCCGAAGCTCCACACGTCGTTCTTGCTGGTCAGCTGCCCCGTCAGCATGTACTCTGGCGCCGCGTACCCCGCCGTGCCCCTCACCTGCTCCCACACTCACGCACGCATGTACGCATACACCACATGGGGTTATGGTGCAGGAAGGCAGATGGGTGGAAGGCAAAGGTGTAAAGGTGGGGCTTGTCTGTTGCGACGAGAGGGCTACGGAAGGAGCAGGAGCAAGGAGGGGAGAGGAGGAGGCCACTCCCCACTCCCCACTCTCCACTCTCCACTCCCCACTCCCCACTCTCCACTCCCCACTCCCCCCACTCTCCACTCCCACTCCCCACTCTCCACTCTCCACTCTCCACTCTCCAGCACAGCGTATGGAAGATGGAAGATGCTATAAAGAGCAGCATCACGCGGCCATGGCATGGCATGGCATGGCATGGAACATGCTTGAGAGGCTACCAGCGCCTCTCAACGATGGTATATGCACTATGAACAACCGCACCCCACAACAAGGCCAAGGAAAACTGCCTCCTTCCTGTTGCAAAGAGATGCTTCCCTTGTGCGCTTACCGAACACCCCCCTGCGGCCCTTCACCATCTCACTCCATTCCCCCCCTCCCCCTGCCCACGCGCATGCCATCTAACTTTTGAGTCGACTCGGAAGCCATCAATGCCCATCCCCCTCCTCCCCGCACCAGCGCCCTCCATCCCACCCTTCCCCACCCTTCCCTACCCTTCCCCACCCTTCCCCACCCTTCCCCACCCTTCCCCACCCTTCCCCACCCTTCCCCACCCTTCCCCGCCATGCCCGACCCTGGCATGGCCCAGCCCGCCCCTCCCTTCCCTGCCCCCCTCTCTTGCACGCACCATGGTGGAAACATACTCAGAGTCCCCCTCAGGCCCCTCCCGTGCAAGGCCAAAGTCGGAGAGCTTGGCTTGGAAGGACTCCGTTAGCAGCACGTTGGACGTCTTGAGATCGCGGTATATCACCTAGTGGTGGCACGGGTGTGGGGAGGGACGAGGGGAGGGAGAGAGTGCGGGAGAAGGGAGGAGATGGGGGGGAAGAGGGGAGATGGGGGGGGAAGAGGAGAGAGAGAGGGAATGAGGGGAAGTGGCAGAGGCAGGTGGCAATGGTGACGGGAGAGGTGCTTGTGGATTGGATTGGATCAAAGGTGTTGTGGATGTGGCGAGGGGCACACTGATTGTCTTGAGGCCGCAGGGGGAGAGGGGGAGGAACGTTGGAGGAGGGAGGGAAGGAGAGAGTAGGGGAGAAGGGGGGGAGACGGGGAGAGCAGGGAGGGGAGAGGAGAGTAGCGAAGAAAACATGTGGCGGGATGAGTTCGATGGGAAAGGAGAAGTTATGGCAAATTGGGAGAGTAGAGATGCGAGGATAGGCGAGGAGCGGAGAGGAGAGGAGGAGCAAGAGGAATAGGAGAGGCAAGAGGAGGGCAAGAGGAATAGGAGAGGCAAGAGGAGGGGCAAGAGAAGGGCGTTGGATGGCACGCGACACGGTAAGCAGGAGCCAAAGGAGCCTCTCAGCAGTCATGCTAAAATTCCCCTCAAACTCCACCCTTCCCTCCGTGCTGCCCCTCGCCTCTTGCCCACGCCCGCAGCAACGGCCATCCACTGCTCTGTTGTGACTCTGCTGCACTACTTGCCTACTTGCTCCACCACTCCCCCTCCTCACCCTACCTCCCACTTCCCCCCATTCCCTCCACACTCTCTCTCTCCCCTCTTCCCCTCCCCCTCCCCTCCCACGCACCCGGGGTTCCATCTCCTCGTGCAGGTAAGCCAGCCCCTTGGCAGCGCCCAGCGCCACCTTCAACCGCGTACCCCAATCCAGCACCGCGCCCCGCCCCCCACCCGCCCCTTGCCCCGCCTCCCCCACACCCCCACCACCAGCAGCAGCGGAGGGATTAGCAGATGAGGTGGAGGAGGGGCGGAAGAGCAGGCGGTCAAGGCTGCCACGTGGCAGGAGCTCGTAGACGAGCAGGCGGCGGTCGCCCTCGGCGCAGCACCCCATGAGGCGCACCAGGTGTGGGTGGCTGGCCGCTGCTAGCAGACTCACCTCCACCATCCACTCCTTGTGCCCCTGGGAGACGGTGGGCCAGGAGAAGGGTTGGAAGGGGGGAGTGCGGGTATGGTACGGAGAGAGGGGGGTGAGGTGGAGGGAAACAGGGGCGGCGAGGGATGGTTGGGTTGGGAGGGAGGAGGGAGGGAATAGATGGATGCGCAGTGGGCGTGCAGTCTGCTTATTTTGCTGGAGGCTGTGCATTCGGGAAAGGTTAGACCGTGACTGTGAGTGTGAGTGTGAGTGTGCGTTGGGTGTGTGACTGTGAATGTGCACACACCTGCTTTGTGTGCAGGTACTTTTGGGTGCGTGAAAGTAGGAAAGAGCGAGTGATACAAACATGTGTGTGTGGGGCGATGGGGGGCACGGTGTGAGTGAATGAGCGTCTGTGTGTGCGTGTGTGGGAGAGTATGAATGTGTGAGTGTCCATCATGCGTGCACACGTCTGGGGGGGCATGCAACCATGCTGAGCGCCAATCCATGTGAGCAAGCCAGAACAGCATTCCTAGAGGCCCACCACCCTTACGTGCATGCTCTACATGGTTTCTAATCATTCTCAAGAACCAACTAGTCCTCACCTGCATGCTCTTGCTATTCAGCTTCTTCACTGCTACCTCCACCCGCCCGCCCGCTCCCTGCTCCCCCGCTTCCCCCCTCTCCTCCGCCCCCTCACCCTCCCACCCACCCGCCTCCAGCGCAATTTCGCCGCTGTTACCAGCTTCGCCAGCGGGATTCGCTAGGGAAGGCAGAGCCACCTCCCCTCGATACACCCTCCCAAACCCCCCGCTACCCAGCAGATTCTCTGGCGCGAAATTTTTGGTGGCTGCCCGGAGTTCTGCATACGAAAATATGTGCAGGCGATGCCGCAGCTGCAGCTCCCTTAAAGCCTCTATATCCGCGTTCTCCAAAGGCCCTCTCTCCCTCCCGCTGCTGCTCCCCACGCCACTCCGCCCCCTCTCCCTCTCCCCTTTCCCCTCCCCTCCCCTCTCCCCTCTCTCCCTCTCCCTGGCCTTTTCTTTCTCCTTTACCGAAGGGCTCTTAGGCGGGTACGCGCTAGGAGTATTGGGCGCAAGGGGCGGTGTAGACGCGGTGGACGAAGAGCTATTACGGGAGAAGTTTCTAGTGAGGATGCCGGGCAGGTTGGATCCACCGCCGCCGGGGAGCGGCAGCACGGCGGACGACGGTCCTCTTCCCGACGACGACCCCCGCCGCCCCGACGACGGTCCCGCGGACAGCCCGTCCCGGCGCAAGCTGCGCCCGCTCGCGCTCCCCCCTCCGTCGCGCGACGACGGGCGGGAGGACGTGGCGGAGGAGGAGGACTGCGCGGAGGGGCCGGGGGAGCTGCGGGAAATGCGCGGGGAGGAGGAGGAGGTGGAGGAGGAGGAGTGGCGGTGGTGGTGGTGGTAGGACGAGGAAGGGGTGGTGGAGCGGCGGAGCAGCGGGTGCTTTCCGGGCCCCGCCACGTCTGCTGCCGCGGACCCGCTGCTGCCCGCGGGAGCAGCGCTGGGGGCGGCGGACGGCGCGTGCTTGGAGGTGCGGAACATGGGGCTGGCGGGCGCGCTCATGAATCCCCCCAGCATGCCCGTCCGCTCCTGCTTCCCGTGCTTGGAGTGTTTCGAATGCTTCGACGCCTGCTGCTGCTGCTGAAACTGTACGTGTCGAGAAGCGGTGCCGACGACGTTTATCGGGGGAACAGGCGAACTGTGTGACCGTTCGCACGCGACTGGCTGGACCGCCATCGCTGCTTGCCCCTCCTCACGCTCTTGCTGCTCTCTCCCTCCCTCCCCTTCCTGCTGCTGTACCGTTTGCTCTAGTTGCTGCTGCAACCGCAGCTGTAGCTCCTGCTGCTGTCGCTGCTGCTGCTCGTTCTCCTCCCCGCTCTCCAAGTGTCCTAACGTCGCGTCACTCCCTCTCCCTGACCCCTCCCTAACGCCAAACCCCACCGCATTCTCTTCCGCGTGCCCCTCGCCGACACCCTGCTCTGCGGTGTTCCCCGCGCACACCCGCCGCTGCTGCTCCCGCTCGAACGACTGCGATGCATCCACCTGCTGCGCCTGCGCTTGCGCCTCCGTCTGCGGCTGCGCTTGCGCCTGCGCCTGTGGCTGCGGCTGGGCTTGCGCTTGCGTTTGCGTCTGTACCTCCTGCTGCTGCTGGCGTCGTTCCTTTTCCTTGCTCTGCGATCGCGGCACGCCTGGTCGCACACCGTACCCGTCGTGCTCGTCGCCGTCGTCGCACGCGTCGTCCGCAAGCACGGGCCGCGTGCACCCGTGCCACGAGTGCCCGTGCACGCCGCGGTGCTGGTGCTGATGGTGCCGCGGCGGGCTGTCGTCCCGAATGACCTGCCCGAACCGAAAACAATTCATACTGCCCGGGCCCGGCCCGTTAGGATCTCTAAACCGTCAGGCCTGGCCTAGTGTAGTGCGCGAAGGAGTAAATCCAGGAACCGGAGAAGTCGAACCGCTGGTGTGAGACGAGAAGCGAGGCGTTTAGAAACCACACGGAGAGATCTGGCAGCAGCGGGTAACTTTCGCAGGACCGGTTAAACTAGAAGATCGAGCAGTACGGGAAGGACATGTGAATGAGCGGATCTGGCGGGATTCCATGATCTCGAAAGGTCTCCCTAGCGTACATGCGAAAAGTCCCGCGGGGCTTTGAAGCCTAATGCGCTTGATCTGACTCGTTACGACTGTTCACGCGAAAGCCTCAAGGTTGGTTCAAGTGACTCGAATGATTGCCCGATACAAAGCGACACTGATCGCGAAGTTATGTGCCTTCACGCGCCGTTGGTGCATTCGGTCAGTCCCGTGTGGGTGCAAAGAAACCTGTGTTGCCTTGCCAGCTCCTATGCTGGCGCACCAAGCAGTCTGTTTGTAGTGATGGAACACGAGAGAGGAGCAGAGAAAGCACGGACGGAGGACTCGAACCGACCCCCCTGGACAAGTGCACTGGTAACAGTGTTCTTGGCAACTTGGCTTCCACACCTCCAATCCTCCATGCATGCATGCTTGCTGCAGCAGGTCAGCTCATCAGCCTGTCTGTTACGCGACCATGATAAGTGAGGGAGCTGCCTAACCTGCCGCGCATGCCCTTCAAGATGACATAGCTTCTGTCAGATGTCCTTTCTGTAGGGATGCTTACTCTCTATGACATATTCTGCTACCCAAAAAACACTCCAGATTAAGATATGAATACATGTTTCTCACTACATTTCAGTCTCATACTTGCGCAAGAAAACCATAACAACAGTTTTGTAGCACTAACAATCAAATGCATCATAATTTGGTCGACAGTTTAATGTGAGATTTTCAAAGGAGAATAAGATCGTACAATTGTTCCATATTCATATTCCGTGATCTCCCGGTTACAAGACCCCCCCGCATAAAAGCCCCGTGGGTCTTCTATCCGGACCAGGGGTCTTTTATTAAGTCAGTCCTGGAGAGGACCCGTCTTTTGACCCAAATCATTATAAGACCCCCCCTTAGGCTATAATGAGTGGTGTTAGTTCATGAGCTGGTTAGCGAGTCACACAAAAAACCACCAAATTCACTTTGTCAGGCGAATTTGTGGTCAAGGGAGTCAAGATGCAACATCAATCACGCGTTTTTGCCGCCCTTCAGGCAACAAATGCTGACGTGCCTGTCATTATTAGGCATTTCTGAACGTGCGGAAAGGAATCTGGGAGACTCGAGTGCGAGAATCTGAGAATGAATTTCCGCGCTGTGAAGGAATCCGAAATTCAGTACAGAAATTTCGAATTTCTTCAACACTGCACTACAAAATCCATTTTTCAGTAATTAATAGATGTCCAGGGGTCTTATGCACTTCATGTCATTACATAAGACCCCACAACCCAGTTCGAGCACATTTAGGATAAGACTCCCGGGTCTTCTAGGCGGGAGATCACGGTTAACGTTATGTCAAATGTTAATATTGCATGTTACTAAGCCCTCTGTTATCAGGGTAAAAGATCCTGATACCCTGATTTTCAGGGTGAAGTTAGGGGCCGTGCCCTGAATTTTCAGGATTTGGTTGTTATGTGCCATATGAGTTACGAATAGTGATTATTGAAACACTACTGTGCACTCCTCACCGCAGCAATCGAAGCACGCACTACCGAGAATGAAGACGAAAGGGCGGAAGCAACGCGAAGGGTCGCACGGTTACGAAAGCATCTGGACCGTCGGGCAGACAGCATCAGGCAGCAGCAGTGGCAAGGATTCTTCCCAGACAGTTTCGTAACTGTCTGGAGTCGCACGGTTGGTTCTCGATGTAATAAGGGAATGTACCCCTTAGAGTACATGGCTAGCTAGGTCGATTGGTATTCCCTTGTAATCTTATTTATAGTGCTGTATTTGCATGTTTTTATCATCTCAAGCATTTTACATTTACTCTGCTATTGAGGTCAAGGGCCCACCACTACACAACTGTGTGCGAACCTTCCTGAGGTGATCCTAGGCACGATCAACTTCTGATCGCAAAATGGTATGAGAGCGACTTAGGAATCCTTCGCACCGCCACCACCGAAATCTTCGGCGATCGAAAAGTGGTGTCCGGCACACGCTCACGCGTGAGAATGGCCGGAGGATCTGGTGGTCAGACGAATCTGACGGCTGAAGCGCAGACCAACCCGGCTGCGACAAGCGAGGAAACGACGACGATTGGAACCGCCGCCCTCGCACAGATGCTTCAGCGACTCACCAGCCTGGAGCAACAACTCCAGACATTGCGGAACGGCGACGCGGGAACTTCCTCCCAACCCTCTCAACCGGCCTCGAACGGCCACAATACCGCCCCGCACACCTTCTCCCTTGACACCAATGGCTCTACTCCCAAAACTCTCCGTCCCAGCGAAGAGGCAATTCTCTCTGCGCAATCAAGGTTTTTTAGCATATCAAAAATAAAGACAAGTGTATGCTTTGACGGCAGAGACTTCTATACGTGGAGCTTCGAGCTGGAACTGCTACTGCAAAACGCGCAAATCTTTCATTACTTCGACGGGAGCTACTCGGGACCCGCTGAAGACACCGACGATGCCAAGGCGAGGTACTACAACGAGTCCCTGATGGCGTACGGAGTTCTTTTGCGAAACATGTCGTCGGCGGAGCAATTGAGCATTCGCTCATACAAGACAACGCCTGCTCCAGCCCTCGACGCTTGGCGCCACCTGAACGGGGTCTACCAACCGAAGGACTCGGTTTCGTCGAGCCGCCTACTCCAACAGCTACTGGAAACAAGAATGGCACCAGGGGAGAAGGTCAACAGCTACATCAATCGCTGTCGGAGCTTACGCGATCAAATCGCGAAGTTGGGAAGCACGATCTCTGAGGAGATCTTCGTGAACATTGTGCTTCAAGGGCTCGGCCCAGAGTGGCGGCCCTGCAAGGCGCTTCTCCGACAGCAGGGGGTCATCTCGGAGGCCGCCCTTTGCGCCGCCCTTCTCGTCAAACAATGGGATATGGACCAGCAGCGACCAGCGCCGCGACGAGACAGGGAACGCCTCGCCTTCTACGCCGACAACACGGAAGAGCGACGGCCGCGGCGCCTTTACTGCAAGATTTGCATAAACTTCGGGCACCTGGCAGATCGATGCAAGCATCGATCTCGCCCTCGTCAGACCAATCCGAGCAACTGGTCCGGACGACAAGACGCAAGGAACGACTCGCGTCCTGCCCAGGGGCATCAACCCCCACCGCGCAACCTGAATCCAACGATTCAGCATCAGCAGCAGCAGCCACCAACTGCTCCCGTCCGCAACGTCATGGGCAACATGACAATGACGAGCGGATCTCGTCGTCCCCGTGCGCGCTCACCATCACCGGAGGAAGCACGTCACCCAATCGGAGCGTTTTCGAACAACAATCCGTTCAGCACGCGCCACGATTTCACCGACGACGACAACCAGGACTGGAACCTGCCAGTCCCGCTGCTCGAGAGCCCCCCACACGTACCCGATGCAAGGGCGGCACCGATCGACTGGATCGTGCGCGAACAATTTCTAAAGGTTGACACACCACACATCGTTACTCCGCGACTGGCGCTGCTCGCACGTAACGACAACAGGCGCTACAACACGTGATACCTGGATAGCTGCTGTGGGCAGCACATGGTGGGCTCCGAGCGTTACATATCCAACGCCGTCGCCACCCCCGCCGTCACCTATGTCACCGTGGCGAACAACACGCGCCTGCGCGCAAACGCGCAAGGCATCGTTGTGCTTAAGGCACATGGGAGAAAAACGCACATAACGCTGAATGATGTGTTGATCGTGCAGAACCTGTGCTTCAATCTCCTCTCGGCGGCGCAACTCATGGATTGCGGAGTTGTCCTCAGCACCGACATCGAGACGCGCGACATCCTGCTCCACTTCACGATGCCGAACAAGACGCGAAAGCAGATCGGACGAGCCCACGCCGAGAACGGAGTATACGTTCTTGATTTCGACATTCCCGACTGCAGCGGGGACTCGCAGGAACTGATCGATCTCGTCCCCCTGCGCTTCAAACACATCCACCGCCGTGATTGGAAGCATCCTGATGGGCGCGCATGGGTGCCACATCACCCACACCCGCGCGAAACGGCGCTGCATGACCCAGACCCCGACGGCATCTGCAGAAATTGCCATACGCCCACAGCCTCGACGAGCGCGATCGCCGGCCGTGGCCTTGCCGCCATCGCCGAAGCAGAACGGGAAGCACCGCCTGAAGAAGGGATGTCTCACTTGGAGCTCGAGACAGTGACGCGCATCGTTTTCGGAACGGAGGAAGCGCCTCTCCCGGGACCTGCATCACAACACCTTCACGGAATGTTGCGCGGCGTCGGCGTCGGGACCTTCGATGCGGAAGGAAATCCGCGACCCTACACGCAGGCGAATTTCCTGGAGATCTACTCTCATCAGCGCGACTCTACGAAGAGGCTCACCGTCGCACAAGAGGAGGAACTGGCGCGCCGCGAAGCGGAAGAACTTCGCCAACGGAGCCGTGCGGAATCACGCGGAACATTCGCCTGGAGTGGATGGGGCGAAGAAGGGAGCGCCTCTAATGAAGGGGGGTGGGGAAGCGCTGGCGGATGGGGCACGAGCGACACCGGCGGCGATACCGGCGGATGGGGGGCCGCAACTGGCGGCGCCACTGGCGGATGGGGAGCAGACACCGGCGGCAACACCGGCGGATGGGGCGCCGCATCTGGCGGCGAGACGAGCGGCTGGAGAGCCTTTCGAGAGGACCAAAGGGGGGGAGAAGAAGAAATTGAGGCGGCCATTGAGGCCGAACGTCCTGTTGTTCCTCTTGGCCGTCCTCCGCGCCGCCCTGCACCCGCACTGCCCCCACCCGACATCCCGCCAGGGAGTGACCCTTGGGACACTATCGACTGGGGGAACGAGCCGTCAACCCCGCGACGCACTGTCTACGGGCCTGCCCCCGAGCCGCGCGAACCAACATTCTTCCCGGGAACCATCCCTGGAACCAACATTCCCTTCTCTGTCATTCTTGACAGCGAATTCCTCGCGCTAATGTTAACGACGGTGAACGAAGAAAAAGAAGCAGAAGAAGCAGCAGCGACACCTGCTCAAGCACCTGATGAGGATCCCGCAGAAGCACTCGCGCGCTACATGCGCACTATTAGAAACTAAGGACGGAGTCTATGAAGATTAGGGGACGAAATATCTCAAAATCGTCAACTATAATTCTGGACAGAAACGTCGTCGTCACGAGAAACGTTGTCGACGAAAACCGCACTGTTAGAATTCCCTCAAACTCGAGTATGTTGTAGCCCTTTACCGTGGCTATCCTTCCCAATTTGAATCGTATCAAAATATGGGGTATAACTCGAGTTATGAATTTCGGCGCACTAGGGGGTATGCTGCCATAGAAACTTAACTCAATCACAATTTACTCACAAGTTCATACAAGAAAGTAAGAGTAGCAATAAACCAGGTAGGAGGGAAGAGGAGGACGAGAGGGAAGGTCCCCAATGAGTCCCCAACCAAGGAAACCCCATAGTCACACCAAATCCCTTCCCTATAGGCACCCCAACTTTGACCTTTGTCACTTTCCCAACCTCCAAATGTCTATACCCCTTATGGAGTCAACCCCACAACTTCCCATAGTCGCCACAACCAAATATCAAAAGCATACGAACTTCAAATGTTCGTAACTTTCGTGTTCGTGCTCCGATTGAAGCGATCCTTGGTTCGTCGGAATGCTCTCGAGCAGAGGAGTCATTTCAGATATCTGCTCAAGCCAAATAACATTCACACACACTCAGAAAATCCAAACCACACCAAATACAAATTCTTGCACACGCTCACACCACGCATGCAACGCACGAACATATGATGGGAGGCAGACAGACGTGAATGCAAATGATAGCATCACATAACAAACTCCCCCTCTGGCTGCCAACCATCATCCCACATGCTTCAGCTCATGCATGCACCCTCAATGCACACTCATTCCAGCAAGTTTCATGCCCTTCCAATGCTCAGTTTCAGCCAGGCGCTTGGTGAGAATGTCAGCCGCCTGCTGATGGGTCTTTACAATCTCCAGCCGCACCTCCTTGTCCAGGAGCCTTCTCACCCAGTGCCACTTGGGCCTGATGTGCTTCGTCAGCCCATGAAGGCAAGCGTTCTTAGCAAGCTTCACAGCCGACTCGTTGTCACAGAAAATCACAGTTGGCTCCCTCTGGCACACTCCGATCTCCTCCAACAAACGCCTCAGCCACACCACCTCCTTTGCCCCGTGATGCAGGGCCATGTACTCTGTCTCACACGAGGACTGCCCCACCTCGTTCTGCTTCTTGCTGCGCCAGCTCACTGCACCACCTCCAAACAGGCACACATAGCCTCCAATGCTGGTGCCGTCCGTCTTCACAGAGTTGAAGCTAGCGTCAGTGTAGCAGGTCATGAGCATCTCCCCCTTGCTCAAATCAGCTGCACCCCTTTGCAGCCTCTGTCGAGCAGCACTATACTCCAAACCCACTGATACCGTTGCACTCACATAGCGGACCAACCTCTTGGCCGCTTCCAGCTGCTCATGACTGGGGCGTGAAACCACACTGGCAAGCCTGGATGTTGCAAAGGCAATGTCAGGCCGCGTGTGGTTAGCCGCATAGTTGAGCGCCCCAACCATGGAATGAAACAGCTTCCTGTCACTCTCACCCACCACCTCCTCATCAGCACAGGGCTCCACAGTGAACCCCGAAGGTAGTGGGGTGGCTGGCTTTCCTCCATCTTGCAGCCCATACTTCTCAGCCAGCCCCTCACAATACTTCCTCTGGTGCAACCTCAACACTCCCTTGTCAAGGTCCCTCTCCACATGCATCCCCAAATAGTACTTCACATCTCCCATCTTGGAGCACTTAAACTGCATCTCCAGCATTTCCTCCACACGCTCAATCACTGCAGACGACTCGGAGAAGAGCAGGATGTCGTCCACATACACCAGGAGCATAAGGAACTGCTCCTTCTCTTGCAACAGGAACAAGCTGTGGTCGCACTCACTCTTCTTGAACCCCCCAGCCAGCAGTGTCTCCTCTAGCTTGTGGTACCATGCACGAGGAGCCTGCTTCAGGCCATAGATGGCCTTCTTCAGCCTGCACACCCTGCCGCTCCCATCATCCAAACCCTCAGGCTGTAACATGTACAGCTCCTCCAGAATGATCCCATTGAGGAAGGCGGTGGTAATGTCCATCTGCTTCACCCGCCATCCACGGTTTGCTGCCATTGCCAATGACACCCGCAGTGTTGTGCCTTTCCCCACAGGAGCATAGAGCTCGTTGAAGTCCTTTCCCTTTGTCTGCTGAAACCCCTTAGCCACAAGCCTTGACTTGTAGCGGGTCAGCTCCCCATCAGGTCCGTACTTATGCCTGAAGATCAGCTTCGAAGAGATTGCCTTCTTCCCGGGAGGCAGCTCACACAACTCCCACGTCTCATTCTCCAGTAGAGAGTCATACTCCTCCTTCACACTCTGCTTCCACTTTTCAGCATCGGGCCCACTCAATGCCTCGGCCAGAGTCTTGGGCTCAGGGACGGCTGCCCAATAGCAGTGCGCTATCTCCTCCTCATCACACTGCTCAGCCACACTCCCAGCCCGTACCACCTTTGGCTTTCCAAAGCTAGGATAGGTCAGCCTGTTAGGAGGGCGCACATCCCTCTTAGGACGGTCATTCGGACGTTGGTCACGTGGTGGAGCATCCTGCTGCTGCTGCTGCTGCTGCTGCTGCAGCTGCTCCTCCACCTCAGGTTCTCCCCCAACCTCAGTCACCCCAGATATCTCCTCCTCTGAGACAGTGACCTGCACTTGCCTCGAAGGCCGCTGCACCTCATTAGCCTCAATGATCAGCGGTGTAGTAGGAAGCTTCTGCTGCTGCTGCTTCCACTCCTTGTAGTACAGTGACTCAAGGAACTTCACATCCCTCGAAACAGTCAGCTTCTGGCTGGTCAAGTCCCACACCAACCAGCCCTTGTGATCCTTGGCAATCCCCAAGTGCACACCCCATCTCCCAGAAGCTTCCAGCTTTCCCCTCTTCTCCTTCGGCACATGAAACACCACCATGCAGCCGTAGGCTCTCAGCATGTTGACTGCTGGCGCACTCCCATACCACTTGGTGTAGGGGACCCACTGCTTGTCCCCCACAGTTGCCAGCACCCGGTTCTTCACAACGGCGACCTGCCGCAGTGCAGTCACCCAAAACGGATCCGGCAGCCCTGCACGCCCAAGGAGAGTGCGAGCACCTTCCTGGAGGGTTCGGTTGAACCGCTCAGCCACGCCGTTCTGCTGAGGGTTGTACGGCACCGTGAGCTGATGCTGGATCCCCTTCTTCTTCAGCACCGCCTCAAAATCAGCGCCAATGAATTCTCCCCCGTTGTCAGTGCGGATCACCTTCACTTTGTGTCCGCTCTCCCTTTGATCTCTCGGCATCCACTCCTTAAGAACAGCCACTGCCACCTCCCCCTTAGTCTTGAGAGGGTAGACCCACACCGCACGCGTGTGGTCATCCACAATGGTCAGGAAGTAGCGGCTGCCCGAGAGAGAAAGGGCCCTCGTGGGGCCCACCACATCCATGTGCACAAGCGCAAGTGGAGCCTTGGCTGGTCCTGTGCTGCTGCTGAAGGGAAACTTTGTGAATTTGGTCTCAAGGCATGTAGGGCAGCTCCCAATCTCCTTCGCTGCCCCCTTCACCTCCAACCCCTTCAAGCTCCCATCCTTAACCAAATTCTGCAGCATAGGAAAATTCACATGGCATAGCCTTTCATGCCATGTCTCCCAATCGGCCTCACCACTCCCAGGCGAAGCCTTTGCCCATGCAGCTGTCGCATCCACACCAGCAAGCACCTCACCATGTGGCTGCTGTGGTTGCTGCACCTTCTTGACTGCATCCAGGGCCCCAACCGTTGGTGCAGTCTCCTCTCCTCCCGCAGTTGCCTTTGCCGTTGCTGCTGCCGCTGCCGTTGCTGGAGGTTTCCCACTCCAAGGGATGATGGGCAGCTGCCACAGGTCCTTGATGCAGCTGTTCTTCTCCTCCAGATCCCACAACAACAGCTTCCCAAGCTTTGCACGGCAGCTCGTTGGGCCGAAGGTCACTTTGGCCTTGCTCTTCTGCAGCCGGCGCACAGAAAGAAGGTTAGCGGACAAACCTTCAACCAACAGCACATTCCCCAGCCCCACAAGCCCCCCATTAGCTCCCATTACCTTGGCATTCCCCACACCAATCACAGGGAGCAAAGCACCTGAAGCGGCAGCCACAAACTTGATCTTCCCGGGGGGTTTTACCTCATCAAGCAAATCTGCCCTCGGTGTCATGTGACTTGTGCAACCTGAATCGATCACCCAGTGAGTGAGGGGATGCATCACAACCTTCCCAACTGAACCCACATCACCCCCATTCCCTTTCACATCCTCAACCATGAGGAACATGCCAGGGTCGGCTTTTCCTTGTGCACCATCACCTTGTGCACCTGAACCTTGCACAGCACCACCTCGTGCACGTTCACCACTTGGCGGCTTCATGCCTGGAGGCGCCCATCCCTCAGGCCGGCTGAAACACTTGAACCACGGATGTCCAGCCTTCTTGCAGTACCAGCAGGCACCCTCCATTCGAGTGCTCCCCCTGCCACCAGAGCTCCCATGGCCCTCGTTGTAGTCACCTCGGCCTCTCCCTCTGCCAAAGCTCCTCCCACGGCCTCGGCCTCTCCCACCCCCTCTTCCTCTGCTGCCTCCTGCAGCTCCATACCCCTCAGCAGTTTTGTTGGCAGCACCACCTCCGGTGTGGCGCCTGCGGAAGTCCTCCTGCAGAATCTGCTGCCGTAGCCACTCAGGTGTCCACTGGTCCTGCTGAGAGTTGAGGGTGGGGATCAGGTTGTCCCATGAGTTGTCGAGCACCGAGATGATCTTGGTGCACTGCTGCATCTGCGACACATTGCTGCCCGCCGCTGCCATCCTCGCATAGGTGTCCTTGATCTTGTCAAGGACCGGCTTCACATCATCACCCGGTCGCATGGAGAGGGCAGCCAGCTCCTTCTCCAACACAATCACCATTGGCAGCGTGTTGGGCTGAATCACATCCCGAAGTAGCTTCCACGCCTTCGGTCCCGAGTCATCGAGCTCCACCAAATCTTTGATGTGCTGGAACATGTCGTTGTTGACCGACTGGAGGATGAGGTCGTACAGCACCGCGCTCTTCTCAATCCAACGATCGCGGGCGTCGCCTTCCTCCGGCATCTTCTCTTCTCCCATCGCAAGTTTCAGCAGCTTGTAGCGCTTAAACGCACTCCGCATCCGCCCGCTCCATTCCTCATAGTTGGAGCCATCCAATGCCTCGATCTTGGATGGTGGCGGTTCATTCCTCTTCTCAGCTGCATCTCCACTCCCTTGACTCATTTCCTCTGCTCCCAATCACAGGTTTCAGCTCCCCCCTTTGCTGTCCACACCGAAGATCCACAATATTTTCACAAGTGTCGGCGCCAACGAAATTTCGGCAGAGTTTCCCCTTAGCGGAAGTCGCATCCAACCTCCAGAACTCCACTTAGGCACGCCCACAGGCCATAGTGGGTCTAGGAGGGTCTTCACACTTCAGTAGACTCTCCACAAAGTCCTTAATCAGCTCTGATACCACTTGTTAGAAACTAAGGACGGAGTCTATGAAGATTAGGGGACGAAATATCTCAAAATCGTCAACTATAATTCTGGACAGAAACGTCGTCGTCACGAGAAACGTTGTCGACGAAAACCGCACTGTTAGAATTCCCTCAAACTCGAGTATGTTGTAGCCCTTTACCGTGGCTATCCTTCCCAATTTGAATCGTATCAAAATATGGGGTATAACTCGAGTTATGAATTTCGGCGCACTAGGGGGTATGCTGCCATAGAAACTTAACTCAATCACAATTTACTCACAAGTTCATACAAGAAAGTAAGAGTAGCAATAAACCAGGTAGGAGGGAAGAGGAGGACGAGAGGGAAGGTCCCCAATGAGTCCCCAACCAAGGAAACCCCATAGTCACACCAAATCCCTTCCCTATAGGCACCCCAACTTTGACCTTTGTCACTTTCCCAACCTCCAAATGTCTATACCCCTTATGGAGTCAACCCCACAACTTCCCATAGTCGCCACAACCAAATATCAAAAGCATACGAACTTCAAATGTTCGTAACTTTCGTGTTCGTGCTCCGATTGAAGCGATCCTTGGTTCGTCGGAATGCTCTCGAGCAGAGGAGTCACTTCAGATATCTGCTCAAGCCAAATAATATTCACACACACTCAGAAAATCCAAACCACACCAAATACAAATTCTTGCACACGCTCACACCACGCATGCAACGCACGAACATATGATGGGAGGCAGACAGACGTGAATGCAAATGATAGTATCACATAACACGCACCTCCGGATTCCGCGCTGACGACGCCATCTGGCACCAGCGCCTAGGTCACCCCTCGCGCATGACTCTGAAGAACTGCATCGAGGCCGGCGTGTTCGCGCCTGGCGCACTCTTGCGCCCTGATGGCACCGAAGTAAGGGGCGCGACACATCCGCGCAGCTGCACCGTCTGCCCCGAAGCCGCGCTGAGCCACCAGTCGTTCCCCCTGCTGGAGCCCGGAACCAACCGCTACTCCAAACTGGAGAAGGTGTACAACGACTTCCTCAACGTAGGGCACTGCGGCATCAACGACGAACTCTACACCCTCACCTTCGTCGACGCCGAAACGCGCTACGTGTGGGTCGTAAACGTGGAAGCGCGCAGCAGAGCATACGAAGCATTCCGCCTGTGGCTAGCGCACGCGCATCGGCAATCCGGGGAGAAGTTGAAGATCTGGCAGTCTGACGGCGCAGCGGAGTTCAGGAGCAAGGAGCTGCAGGATTACCTCGCGCAGAAGGGAATCGAGCACCACATCTCCCTCCCCTACGCGCACCAGCAGCAGGGCGTAGCCGAGCGCACGAATCGCACTCTCATGACGAAGGTGCGGGCGCTGATGAAGCAGTCGAAGCTTCCGCCGACCTACTGGACCTACGCAATGCACCACGCCGTGCGGGTGCATAACCTGCTGTCAACCACCGCGATCACCGGCAACTCCTCACCGCATGTGAAGTGGACAAGGAGGAAGGGCGACACATCCATGCTCCGCGTGTGGGGGTGCATGGTGCAGTACCGACCGCCGACATCAACTATCGGGAAGTTCGCCAGCCGCGAGCGCTGGGGGATCCACCTCGGCATCAGCCATGAGCACAAGGCATGGCTCATTCTGGACCTCTTGAGCCAGAAAATCAAGAACGCGCGCGACGTTATCTTCTACGAGCGACTTTTCCTTCGGCAATTCCGTGAAGACGAGCAGGCGAACGTGAACCGCGTCTACGCCAACGACGGCCACAGCTATGCCTCACCTGAGGACGAAGCCGCAGCAGCAATTCTGGAGCAGAACCCCAGAGGCGAGTTCACGAGAGGCAATCGCAACGACGACGACGACGACTCTCCTGGAGAAGGATCAGGTGCGGCAAGCGGAAGCGGAGGCGGAAGCGGCGGAGGCGCAGCACCACCACCAGCACCACCTGAACCAGAAAGCGACGATGACGATGTGCAGGAAGTCATCCCGCAGCACTGCCACGACAGCACCATCTCTGGACTTCATCTTCTCGGGCTGCACACTGCCACCTCAACGGCGCCACGTGTCATCGAGCCGAAGAATCCTCGCCAAGCACTCACAGGACCACACAGCAAGGAATGGCGCGAGGCGATGGATGCGGAAATCAAGGCACTTGAGTCCCGCGATACCTGGGTGCTCGTCGATCGAGCGGCAATTAAAGGGAGAAGGATTCTCTCCGGGAAATGGGTCTTCCGCGTGAAGACCGCAGCTGACGGCACGATCGAGCGATTCAAGGCGCGCTGGGTAGTGCGCGGCTACGATCAGAGGCATGGCATTGACTTCGACCAGACATTTGCACCGGTCAGCCGTCACACCTCCGTCAGGATTCTCCTCGTCATCGCTGGAGCACGACACCTCCCGCTCCGACAAATTGACGTGAAAAACGCGTTCCTGTACGCGTTAATAGATGCAGTAATCTACGTGGAGCAGCCGCACACATACGGCGAAGGGGATTCGCGTGTTTGCCAGCTGAGAAAGTCCCTCTACGGGATCAAACAGGCGCCGAGACTCTGGCAGCAAGTACCTGCACAACATACTGCTTGAAATTGGGTTCAAGCAGTTGCCTCACGATCCTAGGATGTATCGCCGCGATTTCCGCGGCGAGTACATCCTACTCACGGTCTACGTCGACGACCTCAAGCAACGAGTTGCTTGAGCAATTCGAGAAAAACCTCGCAGGGCGCGTCGACATCACCTGCAATCATGACGTGAAGCAGTTTCTCGGGCTCAACATCACCTACTCGCCGGAAGCCATTCATCTCTCAGCACCCAAGTACGCAGAAGAGCTTAGCAAGCGCTTCAACATTGCGCCTGCACCTCTCTCCACCCCTTACCGCACTCCAGGACCCAACCACAAGCCTGACAACAAAGCCCTGTCCCCTGCTGGGCTTCACACCTACCAGCAGCAGTTGGGATGCCTGCTCTTTGCATCTGTTACCTGCAGGCCCGACCTCTCCTACATCGCGAGCCAGTTGGCTCAGTAGTCTCGCAAACCAACGGCTGAGAATCTGCTAGATCTCCAGCGGGCACTCCAGTTCTTCATCTCTACGCCCAATGTTGGGCTCTGCTACTCCACCATCCCAACCTCGTCCTTCAACCTCATCGGCTACGTGGACGCTGATCACGCCGCCGACCCCGACAATCGACGGTCCAGGACAGTCTTCCTTTTCCGCCTCGAACCCAGCGGCCCCATCTCCTGGAATTCACAGAAACAGGAGCTTGTTGCCCTGTCATCAGCGGAAGCTGAATTCATCGCAGCAACAGTAGCCGTTCGCGAAGGCCTTTACCTTCATGAGCTGTTGCAGGAGGCGAAAATTCCAGCCTTGGCGAACTTTCGCCTGCACTGCGATAATCAGAGCGCGATCAGGATCGCGAACAAGCCGGGATTCGTCAACCGCACCAAACGCATCGCGCTGCGGTACTTCTTCGTCAAGGACGAAGTTGACAAGGGCAAGGTTGACCTAACCTACTGCCCTACGGGTGACATGGCAGCTGACTTCCTCACGAAGAAGCTACCACGTCAGCAGTACCAGCACTGCTCCGAACTCAGCGGGGTAGTCAAGCGGGTCAAGACTCGCTACGGCCAGGAGTGAAGGGGGGTGTTACGAATAGTGATTATTGAAACACTACTGTGCATTCCTCACCGCAGCAATCGAAGCACGCACTACCGAGAATGAAGACGAAAGGGCGGAAGCAACGCGAAGGGTCGCACGGTTACGAAAGCATCTGGACCGTCGGGCAGACAGCATCAGGCAGCAGCAGTGGCAAGGATTCTGCCCAGACAGTTTCGTAACTGTCTGGAGTCGCACGGTTGGTTCTCGATGTAATAAGGGAATGTACCCCTTAGAGTACATGGCTAGCTAGGTCGATTGGTATTCCCTTGTAATCTTATTTATAGTGCAGTATTTGCATGTTTTTATCATCTCAAGCATCTTACATTTACTCTGCTATTGAGGTCAAGGGCCCACCACTACACAACTGTGTGTGAACCTTCCTGAGGTGATCCTAGGTACGATCAACTTCTGATCGCAACAATGTGAAATCAGGATTCCTACTCTGTATGCACCCTGAACTTTCAGGATGGTTTAAGTGTTTTGCCCTGAAGCTTCGGGATCTTTGACGGGGCATGCCCTGACGAGTATTTGAGTGCAGGCCAGATTTTGCGTGAGAGAGGGGCGGTAGGGGGGGGGAGGGACGAACGTGTTTCCCGAGGGATTTGTCCGTTGTTTCAGGCGAAACACGTGTTCAGTTCACAACAGTAATGCTGTCGCGGTTTGCGTTCCATCACAGTACAACATGGCACAGAGGATTCAGGGCGTTTTGCCTCGATGGTCGATAACAAGCAAAATTGACCAATGGTGAAGCTCCGACGCACGAGAGACATTTGGTACCTGCCTTGATGCCTCCATAGCCATGCATGCACCCTATGTCGTGGTGTAGCAGAGTTCAGGGTTGGGTTTGTCGAATCACAGGAGAAGAAAGCCTTGTTCCGCCACGATCTTGCGAGAGTGCACTGCTTGGGAGATTGAGTGCACTACTTTGCTCGGCTGACTGTTGCTCAGGATGGTGACAACAACTTGCCTTGAGACATCAGGAAAAAAGCCATGCACTGCCCGGAAGAATCAGGGTATCCTCGAAAGAATGGCCTGAAAAAACAGGGCTGAAATTCGATTTTTTAGGATTTGCCCTGAGGCGTCAGGGTACCCTAAAACGAATCTGAGGGCCTGCATGTTACGCTTCAGTGATGAATTGTTTATAGTTTCATATTTGTATCCCATGCATTCTAGTGATCACCATTCCGCCATCTTACTCTGACATTAGTAGCATCGTTGCACATTCGTAGGATCCTAACCCGCCTACCTCGCTAGCTCGTTCGTGTGTTTCGCCGCCGACCTCTCACTTGCTCCGTTCATTCGTTCCGCCGGCCTGCCAATTGTCCAGCTAGCCAGCCAGCCAGTCAGCCCACTAGCAGTGTATTATGCTAGCGTGCCTGGTGCTAGCAGCAGCGCGAGCTACAGCAGCACGCAACGCACACTCCCGCCTTCAGCAGCGCGTGCCTCTAGCCAGAGAAGTAGCGCGCGCCCTCCTTCCTTCCTTCACTGCAGCCGCCCGTAAGAAGCTCACGCCCCGCTAGAAGCAGAGTGCGCCCCGCCGTAGGCAGCGCGCACCACGTTAGAAGCAGCGTGCGCGGCTGCAGCAGTGCATGCAGCCCGCGCCCACAGCAGCGTACTTCCGCACGCATGCCAGGAAGCGTCCGTATGCACAGCAACCCACGCCCGCACGCGCTGCAGAGACGCACGCTAGCGAGCGCCTCTGCCAACGCAATAGCAGCGCGCGGCGCGTGCTTAAGGCAGATCGCGCGTGCGCCCTGCCAACGCATGGCACCAACAGATCGCGCGCGCGCCCTGCTAGCGCACCGCACCAACAGAGCGCACGCGCGCCCCAGCCTGCAGCAGCGCGCGCGCGGCCCAACCAACAGCATGTTGACAGGAAATGGCCCCGCCCTCGCTTGGGCGAAGCCGAATTTGCAACCGGGTGCGCGGGGGGTGCGGCCGGCTGCAGTCGGTGGTCGACGCCGACTTGGGCGAGGAAGTCGACAAACTTGGTCGACTTCCGCGGCACCACTGCGAAGCCGCCGACGACGGGAGTCGGCGGCCGACTTCGACTTGGTGGTTGACGAAGGTGGTCGTCGACCTGAGGGCGCCGGGGACATTACTTGATCGACTTAGTTACATAGTCGACGAACTCCCGCGGGGGTGCGCGGGCGTCACTTAGGAGGTTTTGGCGAAGTCGACTCGCGGGCTGGTATCCCGGGGTCGACGTGGCACATCTGGCGCAACTGTCGGCACATGGCCGACTTGGCACCTAGATGACATGTGTGGAGGTGCGCGATGTGCACAACGTCTACAAGCACATGCGAAGTAGGTGCCGCACATGCGCTTACAGTCACCTTCGGTCACCCTGCTGCAGCTTTGGCAAGCCGCCCTGGTGCAGCGCTGGCAGGTCGCCGACTTGCAACGTTGACAAGCCACCTCCCAGTCGTGTTGGCACAATATCGACTTGCAGTGCTGGCAGACCGCCCCCGTGCCGCGCTGGAGGTCGACCTGCTTGTATGCTAGGTTGCTAGGTCTCTGGTGTAGTCATTGTTGCCAATTGCTATTGCATCATTGTTCTCCAATTTTCTTAGTAAAACTCATAGTTTTGCCCCATGAACCTACACATGAGCAAGTGGTAGAGAGAACGGCCCCACAAATTACCTTCAGATTAATAGCAGACTTACCGCATACCTAAGTTGTTGTTAGGCCGGCAGCACTTGTATATCATGACGCCCACCCCTGTAGAAGCCGTCGGTGTAGCGGACACCTTGGAGGCACGAGATGCTGATGTTCATAGGCATCACGCGGTTGGCGACTTCGATGAGGCCCCCTTGAAGGTGATGCTCCTAGGTAGTCGTGCGCAATGGGCGCGTGGTCACCCCGCTTCTCGTGTTGATGAGGACAGTGCTGTCAGAATCAAGAGACAGGAATGAGTGAACTATGGAAGAGTTGGGTACAAGTATGAAACCCTAAAAGGGGCTGTACCCCATATTGGCTACCCCACTACAGCCTACACATATAGAACATGCATATGCTTCGACACACCCCCAGAGGAAAAGTGGGGGAGAGCAAGGGGTCACAAGACCAGTCAAGAGAAGCAAAGCAAGCTCAGGGTGGATCACAACGTCACCACACACACTGAGCACAAGCAAAGGGCCACAAGGCCAGTTCACATGCAGAGGTATATATGCAACAACAACAGCACAGTGATCTCTACCTAGCAGAGCAAGCATGCAGGTATATATAGATCACAGTACAAGCAAAATCTACAGCAAGTGAGGAAACGTGGGCACAAGGCCTAACAGAGTGCAGAAACGCTGATGATCACCAGACGGAAGCGCCTTGGTGAATATATCAGCAGTGTTGGCCCGAGTGGCCACGTGAGCAAGACGAAGCTGACCACGCTGCTGCAACTCTCGAGCCAGGAAGTAACGCAGAGCAATGTGCTTCGTCCTGTGCTCCAGTCTGTGCTCCTGACACAAGGCAATGGCGGCCTTGTTGTCGACGTACAGCACTGGAGGAGAACGAGGCCGCTCTCCCAAGTCGGTCAGCAGGTAGGTGAGCCAGCGTAACTCCTGTGCAGCCATGGCTGTGGCGTAGATCTCAGCCTCACAACTGGAGCTGAGAACTGAAGACAAGTGCGTAGAACGCCAAGAAACCGAACCAGAGCCAAGACTGAAGGTGTAACCGTGTGACGACCGCTGCGTAGCCTGGTCGTCAACCCAAGAAGCGTCTGAGTGCCCAGTGAGGACAAAGTCGCTCCGTCCTCCAAGCACGAGCCCCATGCCCGATGTACTGCACAAGTAGCGTAGTACCCTCTTAGCAGCATCCATATGCACCTTTCGGTGCCGACCAGGAGCCACGTAGCGAGCCAAAAGGCCAAGAGGGTACGCAAGGTCAGGACGAGTGCAGGTCATCAGGTACATGAGGCAGCCCACCAGCTCTGGGTAAGGACCACTCGGCTCTACGGACTCGTCCGAAGGTGGAGCTGAGAGCGAGTGACCTGTAGCCAGAGGAGAGTGCTGTGCCGATGACCAGGTGAAGCCGAAGCGCCGAAGGACCTGCTGCACCATGTGTGACTGAGTCAGTGTGATGGTGCGGCGTGCTCTGTCCCGGGTGATCCGCAAGCCAAGATAGTTTGTCAGCTCACCCAGGTCTGTGCACGTGAGGCTCCACTGGGTACCAGCAGGGAACGACCCAGTGAAGCCAGGTGGGCGGCGCAGCCAAATCTCCTCGTGCAGGCTGCCCTGTAAGAAGGTTGTGCTGAAGTCAAGAGAGTGAAGCTCGTAGTCACGCTGAGCGGCAACGTGCAGCAGCACCCGAAGAGTGATCATCTTCGGGGTGGGGGAGAAGGTCTGGAAGAAGTCTACTCCCTCTCGCTGACTGAAACCTCGTGCAACGTAATGCGCCTTGAAGGCAGGCGGAGAACCAGGCGGCCGCTTCACCCTGAAAATCCACATGCCACTGACGATGTTCGCCCCAGGAGGGGGAACCTCGTCGACGTAGGTGCCTGTGGACTTCCAGGATGCCATCTCTGCGTCCATGGCTGTCTGCCACTGAGAGGAGTACTCACCCGCGATCGCCTCAGCGTAAGAGCGCGGGGTCGGGATGTCTGGAGCATCCGGGTCTCCCTCAGGGGCAAGCAGCATGGACACGAGATGAGGCGCAGCGGCTGCAAGACACTCAAGGTCCTCCTGCCTGTCCTCAAGGACGTCCGTGCCAAGAGCACACTCACCCCCGACGGACGGAGGACAGACAAACTCAGACTCAGCAACAAGACAAGACCAAGAGGTCTGAGGAGAACTCACCACCTCTGTCAGAGTGCAGACGCATGACAGGAAAGTCCGACTGGAACCGCTCGCGGAGCTGGAAACGAACAGCGCGGATCAAGGGGGTCAAAACAGTAGGGATCAAGGGGAAGACCGTGGTGTAACGCATGTAGTCGTCGATGACCAGCAGGAAGTACCGCTCGTGGCCCTGTCCTTGGACGCGGGCTGGGCCCCACACGTCCAGGTGGAGAGTCTGCAAGGGAGCCTTTGTGGGAGGGAATGAGGAGGAGTGAGGAGCGGCGCGCTGCCGCCCCTTGACACAGGGAAGACAGGGAGGAGCAGGCAAGGGCGATAGAGGAGGCAGAGTCTCTCGAAGTCCAGAAACAAGGAAACGGCGGTGCATGCTACGAAGGCGCTGCACCGAGGGGTGACCAAGGCGGTGGTGCCACAGGACGGTCTGGTGCGACAAAGCGCGACACAAACAGGGGGCCGCTAGCTGACCTGACGCAAACGCAGACGCGAACGCAGCTACCTGAGGGGACACAGTGGTCAGTGTGTACAGACTCGAGCCAGGCTCTCGGGTGAACGTGGGCAGGTGCCGACCAGTCCAGGAGCACGTACAGTGGGTCACACGCTGACCTCCAGGGGTGAACTGGTCAACCCACACATCCTGTAGGTCAGCTCCACTCACCAAGTTCGTAGAGAACGAGGGGAGGTGAAGACCTGACAGGGAGCCAGACGGGACCGCCGGACACGGCAGAACCGTGGAGGAGTGCGCAAGGACTGGACCCCCAGAGGGGTCTGCCAGGGAGACTGCAACCGGCCGACGGAGCGGCGTGAGTGTGGTGCTGTCGCGAAAGAAGGAGCGGGAAGCACCTGAGTCAAGTGTGAAGGTGTACACGGCCTCAGCAGGCGCAGTACCAGAGAGAGCAGACTCACCAGCACCTGGAGCAGCAGCCTCACCAGTACCTAGAGCAGGAGACGCACTAGCACCTAGAGCAGCAGCCTCACCAGCACCTAGTGCAGGAGACGCACTAGCACCTAGAGCAGCAGCCTCTATACCTGGGTCAGGCGGTACGCACAGGGAACAGGCACGGTCATCACTAGTAGGCAATGCATACATGGCAGTGAGAATAGCATCATAGTGAAGAGCAAAGATATCTACCCTCTGCCCAAGCAGCTCCAGCCAGGTGGGGAGCTCAGCCTCGTCGCCAAACTCGGTACGCCAGGCGTCGCTCAGACGGGCGAAGCAGCGGGACTGGGTGTGACCAAGTGTCCCGCAAGCTTGACCATCCCGATCACCTGTGCGAAGGACGTACGGGCAGCGAACGGTACTCCGAGACCCTCGACTCTGAGCGTACCACTCGTGAAGCTGCCGGGACGTAAGTGTCTCGCGCGGACGCCGCTGCAGCTGCAGCTGGCCACTGCCAGACGCTCCCGACCGACCAGCTCCAGGGCGATAGCCACGACGGCTACCGCCACAACCCCAACTAGCGTACCACTCACGAATCTGCTGAGGCGTGAGAGACTCGCGCGGACGTTGCTGGAGCTGCATCTGGCCACCGCCAGTAGCAACAGTAGCAGCAGCAGCTCGGGCAGGGCAGGCGCGGCAGGCGCGGCAGGCAGGCAGGCAGGTAGACAGGCAGGCAGAGGGCGCGGCAGTGCGCGAACAAGGCAGGTGCTCACCAGTGACGGGCAGGGCCGGCGCTCAGCGGGCGGCGGCAGGGTAGGCGCACGACGGCAGCGACGGCGGGGCCGCAGCAGCGGCTGCAGAGTAGGGCCGCGGCAGGTGCAGGACGGGGCCGCGTCAGTGGCAGGTCGGGGCCGCGGCAGCTGCAGGGCGGGGCAGCCTCAGCGGCAGGTCGGGGCCGCGTCAGCTGCAGGGCTGGCGTCGCGTCGGCGGCAGGGCGCGGCCACGTCAGAAGCAGTGCGCGGCCGCGTCAGAGGCAGGTGGGTCGCGGCGCGCGGGCAGCGGTCGCGGCGCGCGGGGCTGCAGCGCGACGCGCGGGCAGCGCGCACGGCACGCGGGGCTGCAGCGCGACGCGCGGGCAGCGGTCGCGGCGCGCGGGGCTGCAGCGCGACGCGCGGGCAGCGGTCGCGATGCGCGGGGCTGCAACGCGCCGCGCGGGCTGCAGACGCGGCGCGCGAAGCAGCAGCGAGCCGCGCGCGGGCTGCCGAGGCGCGACTCGGGCAGGGTGGGCGACGCGTGGGGCAAAAAACGAGCCGCGCGCAGGAATTAGGTCTGCGCGCTCTAAGCAGCAGCAGACCGCACAGTCAGCAGACAGTAGGCAGCAGGCAGACGGCGCGCGCAGCGCAGCACGTCAGAGGCACAGTCACTGTCACAGTCGTGGGGTAGCGGTAGGTGGGCCCGAAAAAAAACGGTCCTACGGACCTACTGCTCTGAAACCATGTCAGAATCAAGAGACAGGAATGAGTGAACTATGGAAGAGTTGGGTACAAGTATGAAACCCTAAAAGGGGCTGTACCCCATATTGGCTACCCCACTACAGCCTACACATATAGAACATGCATATGCTTCGACAAGTGCGTCCCCCTCCCCCCCCCCCTTGACCCGTGAACTTCGAAGGCGGCGTCGACAACCTGGTCGACGGCTGTGGCCACGTCGGCAGCAAAGGATGCACGAGGGCGACTCGTGGAGTGATCAGGGCCACCGACGAAGACGTCGGCGGGATGCAGGCGCGATGGCTGCGGTCGATGACGACTGCAGGCAACTCGCTAGGCGACGTCGGCGGATGACGTCATTCTCCTCAGCGGAGTGGACGGCGACCCATGTGACGGGTGGTCGCGATGGCGGCATCACCCCGACGTACGGCTATATGGGCCAGTCCAGCGATGCATGGTTTGGGAATTGTGACGCGCGAAGGCGGCGAAACATCGTTAGCAGTGACAACAAAGAATGGTAGGTTTTGGTACGTGATAATGAGGTGCTCAGTAAGGAATGCCAATTAAAATCCTTACACTTAGGAAGTTTGAACAGACATATTCATATACGAGCGAAGACCGTTGTTGCGTCGGGGATCAGTCAATAGCTAGACAAGTCGTTTGTTTCCAAAGACATCAGCGGCACTGACGTTGCTGAGCTAACCTCCTAAAATCCCCCAATTTGACTCCCATATGTTTTTCCCACATGTACCTACGCTTTGAGGGTAAACTAGGTGCGTGGGCAAAAGAGACAATCACCCAATTGTTTGTTAAGATATACTGATACGTTGTCCAGAAACAAAAGATTAAGAGGTATAAGGTTTACCCTCACGAAATATATTTGCTCTATAAAAAATCGGGTGACATAAAAACATGTCCGAGCTTTCCCACTTTCCGACGGATTTCGTTGAACGTGGCGACGATGCCACGACTGTGTTGAAATGGTCAACGGAAATATGAACTTTCAGCGACCTTGCGTCTTTACACCTTCGTCCCCATCATTCTTCGAGCCGCAGGTGAGAACGGTGCGACGTCGGGCGAAAATGTTCAGTCCGACGGACAGCTTATCGTTTGCAGTCCTTGACGGTTCCACACGGTAGAAATCGGTTGTGAGCTGCACTGCTCTGTACCGCGACAAAATGAATTAGACCGCAAAGAAAGTACCGAGACGTTCAAGCTGCACACCCGATGCCTCTACACACCCCGACACGCAAATGTGTGGACAGGGGAACCGCATCCGCTGAGCCGCATTCACATACAAATAGTCTGTCCAAGAATAATATGTTCAGAACTCGAAGTAGATTGACATTCCTTGTTTTCCTAGCACTTGTTTCTTTACAAGATGCTGACTCCTCGAAGCATGAGCCCGAGTCGTTTAAGTCTCACGCCCGTGATTGCGGTGCCAGCGCGAACCCTCTTAACCGCCGCGCTGCTTCTCCTCTTGCTTCAAGTGCACGTCCGCCCGACATTTCTGGCAGCAAGTGCACAGACCGTACCGCACCGATCCAGGCGCCTCCCCGGCGCGGCTTCTGCTACCAGAGCCATGGGACGGCTGTACGAGCGCGGCAGGGTCGTGCGCTCGCCGCAGCACTCCTCGACGACCTCGGCGGCTGCTGCAACAACCGGCGCAGCTAGTGCGAAAACCGCCACTGGAGTCGCCGTGAAGGCTCCCGCAGCGGCCGGAGGGTGTTCGGCGTCGTCGATCGCAGGCTACACGTCGTCCGTTGCACTCTCCAGATCCGAGTACGGCCTCCCTCGCTTCCCCCTCCCTCCCACTCCCACTCTCACCGCACCATTGTCACAGCACGGTGCTCTCCAACTCTGACCCTCACCTTTCTTTGACGCTCGCCCCTCTCCTTTCCACGCTTTCCCTCCCTTCCCGCTTGCCCAGTCTCGTGCTCCACTGGGCAAAAGGCGCGGGCGGCGGCAGCCTTTCCCTCGCCATGGAGGTTGGCGGCGCGGCGGCCGGTGGATGGGTGGCGGTGGCGTGGTCGCCGGACGGCAGCATGCCCGGCTCCGACGCCGTGATTGGCGGGCTGCCGGGCGGCGCGGTGAAGGCGTACGCCATAGGCGGGTACAGCGAGGCGGAAGTGCGTCCCACCCCGCGATTCTCCATCGGCTCCGCCTCCTCCGCCAATGGCGGCTCGCTCATCAAGTACGTGACTCGCCGCCGCTGCGAGTTGACCGTTAGAGGTTGCGTGGGCCCGTGAAGTCAACGTTGGGGATGTGCCTTCTGCGTACCACAACAGTCGTGTTGTCGTGTCCGCGTGCTGGTACCATCAGTTTTAGTATACCGCTGACTCAACTCACACGGCTGATGATTCCATGCAGAAATGCGTTTCTAAAAATCTCCACTCCGTTGCGCTGCTCTGTGATTTCCCGCTCATTGCCGCAGGTTCTCTCGGTCATCTGGCGACGGCGCGGTGCCCGTGAGCATGGCGGGGAGCAACAGCCTCATCTGGGCCTTCTCCAGCGATCAGTCTCCAACTGTCGCCGACCACGGCGGCAACTAGTACGTCCCTAGCCACAGCCTGGTCTCACTCTGCCACCAACTCTGCATCATGACTCTCAACTCTGCTACCTGTGCTAGGTATCTATCTACCACAAGAGGAGCTTGTCTTGTGCTGGCGTCAGCTACTGCCGTGGCCCACTGTCCTCCCATGCGGCGGCGCAGACTGAGCAGGGTATCCATGTTTGTCACCCATGCGTCCCTCGTCCCGTCCTGTGATGATGTCTTGCAGTGGCCAGGCAGATGTGGACTTCAGCTGCACGGGTTCAACTGGGGGCGGTACTGGGGGCGGCACGGGCGGCGGCACTGGTGGCGGCACAGGGGGCGGCACTGGGGGCGGCACTGGGGGCGGCACTGGGGGTGGCACTGGTGGCGGCACTGGCGGCGGCACTGGGGGCGGCACTGGGGGCGGCACTGGCGGCGGCACTGGCGGCGGCACTGGCGGCGGCACTGGGGACGGCACTGGGGGCGGCACTGGCGGCGGCAATGCTCGTGACGTCTCCCGGAGCGCCAATGTTGTTGAGGAGCGACGCCGAGTGCGTCGATAGCGGTCCGGTGGACGTGACGAACGTGTTTCACGTCCCGGGGGTGAAGGTGAACCTTCTATCCGTCCCGCAACTTGCGAAGAAGGGAGTGATCGCCACGATCGACGGTGCAAAAATGAACCTCTTTTGGAAGGGGGAGCAATTCGCGCAAGGTGTTCTCAACGGAGATATCTACCAACTCAAGACGTACCCGAGAGCGGCTTCATCCAACGTGGCGCAAGGCTCCAAGGCGACTCTCAAGGCGTGGCATAATCGGCTTGCGCACGCCAACTGCGACTCGGTCAAGGAGTTGGCCAACAAAGGACTTGCGAAGGGAGTCGACGTGATCGCCGGCGATGACGAGAAGGGCGTGTGCGCGGCGTGTGTCGAAGGAAAAATGGCTCGCAAGCCATTCGGTAGCCGAACGTCACCCCTCGCTAAGGACCCGCTTGCACTTGTTCACATGGACGTGTGTGGACCGATGCGGCATGCATCAAAGGGAGGAGCGCGGTTCCTCTTAGTGATGCTCGACGACGCGACGCGGATGTGTTGGACCCGACTTTTGAAGGCTAAGGGAGATGCGGTCAAGGCGATTCAAGAGTGGGCGCTCGAAGTTTGCGACGATGACAAGAAGCGGATCAAGTGTATTCGCACCGATGGTGGTGGCGAATTCGTGAATGCGGAGCTCGAGAAATGGATGAAGTGCAAGGGCATTAAGCACGACGTCACAACACCCTACACACCCCAACAAAATGGAGCGGCGGAGCGGCTTAATCGCACGTTGGTGGAAGCCGTTCGTTCTCTTCTTCAACACTCCAAGCTTGGGAAAGAGTGGTGGGGCGAGGCGAGTGCGCTAGCGGCATGGATTCGTAATCGTGTGCCGACAAAGGTGCTACCGGGAATGAATCCGTTCGAAGCATGGACCGGAACGAAGCCGAACCTATCCCGCCTACGCACCTTTGGGTGCCTTTGCTACTACCATATACCGGATCCTCTTCGCCACAAGTTGCAACCGAAAGCTCGTGCGGCGATCTTCTTGGGAGTTGCGCCAAACGAGCGTGCATGGCGAGTGTGGGACTTGGGTGAAAAGCGTGTCGTCACGTCTCGGGACGTGGTCTTCGATGAAGACAAGTTCCCGTCGAAGGAGAAACCCACTCAACAACTCACTTTCATCCTTCCGCCACGAGAGGAGGTTGAAGAGAGTGAGACTCCACCTCAAGTGGAGAAGGAAGCCGATGGAGGGGGAGAGAACAACGAGGAGAGCGTTGATGATGTCGTGGAGGTGTCACCTACCGAGGCGGCAACTACCTCCACACCTTCCTCCCTACCATTGGCCTTGACCCGCGAGCGTCGTGAGGTTCGTCCTCCCTCCAAGTACGCCGACTATGCTACGGTAGCCGTTGGGAAGTTGGATAAGGAGGGGGCGGCATTTTGCTTCGCAACCATGGGTGATGATGAACACATGGATCCTCTCATGGAACTACCCCCTAAAGATCCGTCCCGTGCATGCTACGAGCATGTTGGATTGCACACCTAGTGGGTTGGGTGCAAGGGGGAGTGTTGGAGGTCGCGTGAGTTAGAAGCAAACGGTGGTGGGGCAATTGATATGCCCCCAACCCACCGAATGTGTTTCGGTGCTCACCGCTTGAGAGATCTGCAGGTTTCACGAAGTGTGTGGGTTGACTTCGGAAGACCCACTCAATTGGTGCCACATGGCAACACAAGAAGGATCGAGACTAAGGAAGAATTCGGTTCGGTGAAATTCGGGTGCCGAATTTCACCCCTTCGAATTGTTACGCGAATGTTCTCGGTGCATCTCGTATGTTACATGCGCGACTCGATGTTTTGAGTAGCTATATATTGTGATTGCTTTGTATGCATGATATACTGAAAATCAGAGTTTTCTATACACAGTTCAACTCGACACAAAATCCAGAGACTTTCTATCCTTCAATCTTAGAGCAATACCTAGCACGTTGAAAGCCGTATCTCAGCCGATACTTGGGCGAATTACGTGTTCTACGGCTCCTTGGAAAGCCAAGAGTGTGCTCTACTGCTTAGAACAATTCCCAGTTCCTGCAAAGTAGAGGAGAGTCCTTTACATCACTGGCGGCGGCACTGGGGGCGGCACTGGGGGCGGCACTGGCGGCGGCACTGGCGGAGGCACTGGCGGCGGCACTGGGGGTGGCACTGGGGGTGGCACTGGCGGCAGCACTGGGGGTGGCACTGGCGGTGGTAACGGGGGTGGAAGCGGAGGAGACTATGGTGGGGACTACGGTGATTATGGCGATGGTGGTGATTATGGGGGTGGAGACGGCAATGGGGATGGCAACGGTGGTGATGGCGACTACGACGGAGATGACAATGGGGGTGGTGACTACAGTGGTGGAGGCGATGACAATAACGGTGATTACAACGAAGGGGACTATAGTGGAGATTACAGTGCAGGGGATTACGCGGACTATGGCACAGCTGGTTCTGGGAGTGCTGCTGCTAGTACGTTGTCATATGGAAAAATGGGTAAGCTGTGGGGCCGCTTCAAGCAATGGTTGAGAGAATCTGCTAGTAAGGCTGGCAACAGGTCAAAGCAGTCCCGCAGGGGAACAAGAAAGTATGGATTCAGGGGTAAGGGGACTGCGCAGGCTGCTACTGCAGGGCACATGGGCGCACGTGTGTGGCAGGCAAGACATGCCTAGAAAACGAGAGCCAAGGGGGCCCAGGGAGTCAATGCAGTCAACAGGGTGAATGGGAGCGGCACTGCTGGTTTGAAGGCTGTGGAGGAGGCACATGCGATGACGCATAAGCAGCAGGTGCAGCACAGGCCATTTGCTGCAGGGCGAGCAGGAGGCAATGCTGGGGGAAACGCTGCACTGGCAGCCACGGCAAACGCCGTGAGAATGTAGCTCCAGTTGATTTAGAGGAAGGGTGCGAGTGTCACTTGGATCGAGGCAATACAAGCTGGATGGGCGAGGAGGAACACCACACAACCCTTTTAGACCTTGTTTCGTTTGTACTGATTTGAAGTATCGCTCAGTGTGCTGTCTGGGTTGTAATATTGCACATTGGTACATTTAGCTAACAACTCCAGAGGTTGAGGGGCATGGGGCGATGTGGGGCAAGGGGCATGGGGCGGTGTGCTGGGGGGAGGACGTGCAGTATGGGGCTGTGTGTCGTGGGGGAGGTTGCTTACCTTGAGATAAGGCATCTCCAAAGCCATCGGGTGAGGTGAATTGAGGCGGGGAGTGTCACGTGCTGCGTGGTGCTGCGGCTGGCAGTCTATCATGAGCCAACACCCTCGTCACCCCTCCCTGCCCAACGGACATGGACAGATAATGTAACCGTGCTCCCCCAACCTTCTCTCCCTTCCCCACATCCTTTCCTGCTTCCTCTTCCCTCACCCATACTGTCTGATCTTGGGTATCCACCTGCTTCTGCTGGTGAGACACCCTTCTGATTGGGTGTGTGCACGATTCCAGCTTTCCTAGAGGTGCCAGACGAGATGTGATCTATGTTTGAGGAATTCAAGTTCCCATTCCCTCTCACTTGTCTTATGGGTACTGTACATGGGTTGTACACGCAAGCAGAAATGTGTCAGAACATACACTGTTACGGTTACGTAAGACCGAGCTTTCCAAGCCAACCTGCTTCTCTCGTCCTATTGACCTTCCACGGCAGCACCAAGTCCTTTCTGGGGTCAGTAATTGTGTAGTTCCTCCGTTTCGGTTCAACTCCATCCTGCTTGCGCTTCTTCATGCCTCTCCACATCACCCGCTTCTGCTTCTCGCTCATCCAGCACCACGGTTTCAGCCTCTCATCAATGCCGTCATGCACCGCCTACCACCGCCGGAAGGCAACGTCGTTCACAAACTTGAGTTCGTACAACGACGATGCCAGGTTGCAGTCAAAGTCGTGGAAACATGCCCAGGGCTTCCAGCCAAGGTAATGAATGGTGTGCATCTGCGGGGGGTCAAATGCGAAGAGAGCATTCTGGGCGGCCAGGCCCCCGTCGGGATAGCGGTGGCCGTGGAGTGGCTTGTGAGGAGGTTGCTGTAGTCTGGTAGGCGGTGCCACCAGGGGTATGCGTTGTTTATAAAGCCCTGGCAGGACCAAGGCAGCAGCGCACGTGGGGAAGTGGGAGCAGGTGGAAGGGCAAGAAGTCTTTGTTTGGCCTCGCATGGTTTCAGATCAGACAATACGACACATCCTAGCGAAGTTAAGTTGTGGACTAAGCCAAGACATTTCTGCCAAGGCATGCGAGCCAAGTAAGAGACATTGCTGGCGTGCAGATGAGCATTGGCATATACAATTCAGCCAACCCCCAACCCTAAGCAACCACGAATGGAGCATCTCCTCACCAGAGCAACTAGCCATTCGCACCTTGAAATCATGGTTGTACGACACCAGGTAGCGGATGTTGGCAGAGAGAAACGCGTACGTGCAGAGGGAGGGCTCGATGACCATGAGGCCGCCGTTGAATCGGAAGTCATCGTTGCCGCCCGCGAAGAGCTCAGGGAAGAGGAAGAGGTGCTGAGGGAGCGGAAGGGCAGGAAGTCCGAGTCTATGTACACGACGCGCTTGTACTCTGTCAACTGCCACAGCCGCAAATTGCTACCGTGGGGGTGCAATCACGCCAGGAGGAATCAGGGGAGGGTAGGGAGTGGGAGGGAGGAAAGCAATGGAGGAGACATCATGGGTGGGTGAGAGAGCCTTGTTCTCTACCCCTCTCCTCTCCTCTCCACAGTTCATCTCGGTTTCACGATCAAGATTCCGCCTTCCCCCATTTCATCTCACATCTTGACCATCTTCCTTATGCCGTCACCCACCCGCACGTGCGCATACCTGAAGTTATACTCGCTGTATCGACCGGGATTTGCCAACGGGCTCCTTATTCGCACTATCTCCATTATCTGCCATCCGCTGCCTCAAGCCCTCTCCGGCTGTCGGCGCTCAGCTCCGCGGACACCATCACCACCAGCTCCGCCTATGCGGGCTGCGCCGCGCCTCCGCTGCCGTTAGCGTTGCTGCCGCTGGCGACCAGCGCAAGGGGCAGCGCGAGGCCTGTACCGCGGAGGGCATGCGCTAGCATGATGGCGCTGCAAACGTTGTCGTCCTTATTGTTCAGCATCATCACGAAGGCGAAGCGCAGGGGTGTGGCAGAGGGGGAGTGCGCGACGGCTGGAGGGGACAAGCGGGGCCGAGAGGCGGGAGAGGGGATTACAGGGTGGTCGCCGCCGCCGTGCAGGCAAACCCGACGGTGGTGCTGCTCGACAATGGCTGCTCTCACCACCTGATGGGGACGAAGGAGACCTTCGTCGACATGCAGACGAGCAGCAACATGAGCCACGTGCGCGACTTCAACGGTTCGATCCAGGGCGTCCAAGGCCGGGGCATCGTCGCTCTGCAAGGGGAAGCCGAGAAGCAAATTCTCGTCCCAAAAATGCTGTATGTCCCGGGAGTGTAGGCGAACCTGCTGTCGGGCCGCCACCTGAAGGATAGCGGCGTGAAGCTCCATGACGACGGCGATGAGATGCTACTCGTCTCGGCGGCGGGGAACGTGCTTGGTCGTGCGCGCTACACCGGCCGGGTCCTCTGCACCGACCTTCGCCCCTGCTCAACAAAGTCGACGATGACTTCGACGGAGACGGTGTCTTTGAGGACGATTGCCTTGGCTACGAAGTTGTTGCCGGGCATGTTGCATACGAGGCTCACGCACGTTGGCGTCGACACGATCAAGAGCTCGGGGAAGCACAAGGTCGCCACCGGCCTTGACATGAAGCCGTCGGCCGGGGCCAACCTGGCTTGTGTCTCCTTCGTCCACGGCAAGCTGGCGCGGCACGCCTTCCCTGACAAGGGCTCGGACGCCGAGGAGGCCGTCATACACATCGACCTCTGTGGGCCATTCCGGGTGGCCGCCAAGAATGGCAGCCTCTACTTCATCCTGCTGAAGGACCGTAAGACGCGCCATGTGTGGGTGCGGCCGGTCATCAAGATAAGTGATGTGCTTGGTGTGTTCAAGAAGTGGTTGACGGTCGTGGAGCGATAGACCAACAAGTCGGTGATGATGCTCTGCTCTCACCGCAGAGGTGAGTTCCTGGAGAAGGCGTTCACCGACTTTGTCGACGGCAAAGGGATCATCCACGACCTAACCTGCACTCCTTTCCAGAATGGTATGGCTGAGCGGGAGATGCGCACGGCCGTCGAGGCCGTGCGGACGATGCTGCTTCACATGGGCGTGAAGCACCACAGGTGGCACCTCGCCCTGTGACAGGCCGTCTAGGTGCGCAACCACCTTGAGCGGTCGACATTGCTGCCAGGGACGACGCCGCACCAGCTGCTGAACGGCAAGAAGCCCGACGTCACGCCGGCGCGTGTGGGGCTGCATGGTGCAGATCATGGTCCCCAAGCAGCAGTGCGGTGGGAAGTTGGCGCCGAAGGCACGCTGGGCGATCCACTCGGCGTCTCGCCGGAGAGCAAGGGCTGGGAGGTGCTCGACCTCACCGACAAAAAGGTCGTTACCACGGTGGAGGCGATCTCCTATGAGACACTGTTGTTGGAGACACTATGGGCCGGCGTCGGTGCAGACGTAGGCCACCCCGCCGACGGACACGTCGTCGGCGATGACTCAGCTGCTCGCCGAGGATGCCGAGGACGCGGAGGACATCCTCTCTCCCCCTCCTCCCTCTGTACCCGCTGTCTCCCCGTCGTCAATTCGCCGCCCTTCACCGCCCATCGTCGACATTCCGCAGGAAGAATCAATGGCGGCCGCTGGCGATGAGGGGAGCCCTGGTGCGTCGCCTACGGCGCTGGCCGGTGGCCGACGTGAGGCAGTGAAGGTCGGCGACGACGGGAAGCGGCCGACCACAGGGGAGCAGATGACAGGGGAACAGTTGGCTGAGGAGCCGACTCGTCGGCCAGTAGGCCGGCGTCAGAGGAGAAGCCGGCAGGGGAGCTGTCGGCAAAGGAGAAGTCGGCCGAGGAGCCGAAGCCGAAAGAGCAGCTCAACGTCGGCGAGGCCGACGACGGCGAGGGGGAGTTGCTGTCAGGGGAGGAGTCCACTGAGAGTGACGTGGTGGAGGTCCCGGTCGACAAGCCTGGACCGCGACGCTTAACCCGCCCCAGAAAGGCTACCACGCTTGCCTACCGCCGACCTCCTCCAGCACGCTGCACGACTACGTGTAGGCCGGCGTCGACCTGCCAGAGCTCGACCCGGCTCACCGCTGGGACATCGCCACCATGACGGTGAAGGAGGTGTTGGCGAGCTTGAAGGGCAAGGCGGTGAAGGCTGCCATGGAGGAGGAAATCGAGAGCCTCATCGCCAACGGCACGTGGGAGCTGGTCGAGCGTCCGCGCGGGGTCAATGTGATGAAAAACCGTTGGGTGCTCATGACGAAGTACCATGTCAACGATTCGGTCGCCCACGAGAAGGCACGTCTGGTCGTAAAGGCCTTCACGTCTGGTGTACAACGTCGACTACGACGAGACGTACGCTCGGTCGGAAGCTACGTCACGCTGCGGATCTTCCTCAGCATCGTCGTGATGCAGCTCGACATGAAGAACGCCTTCTTGCAGAGCAAGCTCGACCGGGTGCTCTACATGGACCTGCCCGACTACTACAACGACATGACCGGTCGCATTTGCAAACTGCTGAAGAGCTTGTACTGCCTCAACCCGTTGTCGTTGCGATGGTACTCGGCGCTCGACGCTGTGCTGACCAGCGCCGACTGGAACAAGAGCCAGGTAGACGAGGCCTTGTACTTCAAGGTCGACAACGGCGGAGTGGCATGCTGGGTGCTCGTCTATGTCGACGACCTACTTGCCGCCAGCAGCAGCAGCACCGCGATGCTGAGGGAGCTGAAGGAGCTACCGAAGGCCTCATTTGAGCTGCGCGAGATCAGCCCGGTCGACAAGTACCTCGGGCTGGAGATTATGCGCGACCAATCTGCGCGGAAGCTGTGGCTTCATCACCAGACCTATGTCGGCAAGCTGCCTCGGCGCTTCATCGACGAGGACCAAACTGGGCGAGTCCAGAAGACGCCGATCTTCGTCGACGCCTACGCCGAGCTGATGTTCGACAACAAGGAATTTCAGTCGTGCGAAGAAGAGGAGGACCGGCAGAAGGTCGGCTCACTGCAATTTGTTGTCACGACAACAAGGCCCGACATCGCCTTCTTGTGCATCAAGCTGGGGTCCGGCCTGACTATGCGGAGCGACCAGCACTGGCGTGAGGTCGACCGCTGCCTGAAATACCTCGCCGACACCTGTGACATCGCCCTGGAGTTCGGTGGCGGACCAGAGTCGCTGTGTCTGGTTGGCTATGTGGACGCCGATGACGTCGACGACAAGCAAAACTGCACTAGCACGAGTGGCTACACTTTGGCGGGGCCACCGTCTCCTAGACAAGCCAATGCATCAAGTGCGTCACGCTGTCGTTGACCGAGTCGGAGTACATCGTGGCCACAGAAGTCGGCAAGGAGGCTCGCCGCCTTCGCTTCCTCCCCGCCGAGTTCCAGCTGCTCGACGTTGGGACGCCGACTGTCCTGAACGTGGACAACCAGTCGGCCATCGCTGTCACTAAGGGCTTGGGACTGAAGGGCAACCTCAAGCACATGGAAGCGGGGGAAGGTTGTCCGGAAGTACAACCCGACCACCAAGCAGCCGGTCGACTTCCTGACGAAGGCGCTGCACTTTCCGTCCTCCAGTCGGTGCGCCATCGTAATCGGCCAAGTGCTTCTGGCCGACATTGGCGATGGTCTTAACGACGTGTAGCAGTAGGCGCCATGGCCTTCTGCATGGCTGGTGCAGTGACCGGCGTGCTGTGCGTTGTATGCACGACGACGATTTTCCCCTTTGTGCACTATCCCTCTGGGTTCTGGGTGGACCTCGTGTATGGGTACCCAAGCATGAGCAGTGCAGGGGAGTGTTGACGAGAAATGGCCCGGCCCTCGCTTGGGCAAAGCCGAGTTCGCAGCCGGGTGCGCGGAAGGTGCGTTCGGCTGCAGTCCGTGGTCGACGCCGACTTGGGCGAGGAAGCCGATAGACTTGGTTGACTTCCGCGGCACCACTGCGAAGCTGCCGACGACGGGAAGTCGGCAGCTGACTTTGGCTTGGTGGTCGACGAAGGTGGTCGTCGACCTAAGGGCGCCGGTAACATTACCCGGTCGACTTGGTTACCTGGTCGTCGAACTCCCGCGGGGGTGCGCGGGCGTTGCCCAGGAGGTTTTGGCGAAGTCGACCTCCGGGCTGGTATCCCGAGGTCGACGTGGCAAAACTGGCGCAACCATCGGCACGTGGCCGACTTGGCACCTGCGCGACGTGTGTGGAGGTGCGCGACGTGATCAACGTCTACAAGCACCTGCGAAGTAGGTGTGCACACATGTACTTACGACTACCTGCAGTTGCAACGCGGACAGGTCGCCCTGCTGCAGCGTTGGCAAGCCACCCTGGGTGTCAACCTGCCTGTGTGCTAGGTTGCTAGGCCTCTGATGTAGTCATTGTTTCCAATTTGAATTGCATCATTGCTCTCCAACTTTCTTAGTGAAACTCTTACAGTTTTTCCTTGTCAAACCACACATGAGCAAGTGCTATAGAGAACGCTATGATCACTTGTACCACCCGTGCTTCCCCCCATAGTCTAGCTCCTGGTGTAGAGTGACTCTCCGCACAATAGCGCACATGTGCCCCAAACCAGCAGCACCGCGCGCCTCTCCTCGAGCAACATGCGCCATCTGCTAACTGCCAGCAGAGTGCGGCTCGCTTGCAGTGGTGTGTGTCCTCCCGAGCCATCTGTCCAGCCCGTGGCTCTCCTCCCAGCGGCTGGAAGTCGCTTTTCCCCTACCTGCGTCGTTTTAGGGTTTCACCCTCATACAGTGCAGTGATGTTTCTAGCTCCCACTCCCTGGCACCGTTCTAGGGTTTTGAGTTTCATTGCCTGGCACTCCTGCCCAGCTGTTCCTAGCCGCTCGTTGCGGTTCCTTCCTGTTCCTAGTCTCAACTTATGGAGGCGTTGTGGGAGTTCTGAGAGTTTTCTTGGCTGCGCGATGCGTTTTGGGAGTTCTGAACTTGCGTGCGTCTTGTCGGCCGGCTCAGCTGTTACGTTGGGAGGACCTTGGGTGACGAGGGTTGGAGTGGAATCTGCATCGCTCCGTTGAGTGGCCGAATTTCTTGCATATCTTGCCTTGGCCATCACTTTTCTTTGCTATCGGTGAAGAAGGTTAGTCTTTCTCGTTCCGGCGCAGGGCGTTCTTTGTGTGTGTCTATGTCTTGTTGTTCGCCAAAAAGTGAGGCGCAGAGGTAAGCTTCCAGGATAGCTCCTTGCTGCCGGAGGAGTGCCTTGTAGGGCCCCCACGCAGGTCCGAGTCCTGCGAGCACGATCATGACACATATGTTGCCTGATATCGCTTCTGTTTTTCGCGATCTGGTCGCGAATGCTCCAACAGCGGTTGATGTATGACTTCGCCTTCTCCTCGAACCCCATTTTCACCTCCATTAGTTGCTGGAGGAGTCTGGTCGACGACACAAAGTCCTTGGGTTGGTACAACTTCATGAGCTACCTCCATGCTTCCAGTGTCAGAGCCAGCTTCGTCTTGAATGAGCGAATGCCGACTTGCTCCATCGGCGACATGTAGCGTAAGAGTATACTGTACGCCATGAGCAAGTCGTTGTAGTATTACACTTGGGCGATGTTGGTTTGCTGGGCATACGTAGCTTCCATCAAAGTAGTGGTAAATCTGCACAGTTTGCAGCAGTAACTTCAGCTCGAAGCTCTAGAATCCGTCCCGTCAAATACGGTGCTTGTCTTGATGTTTTATATGGAATCACAAACTTTGATTTTGCTGAGAGGATGGCATCATCACTTGGTTTGGGGGGCTTTTGGTGTTGATATGTTTGTGCAGGAGGAGAAGGTTTGCGGTTGCGACCGAATGAGTGGGTTGGGAGGGGGTTCCCGTGTCGCCATCCTGCAATGTTTGGAGTCCTTGCTCCAAGGTTGATAGACGTTGTAGTAGCTCCTCCAGGGCGACTGTGTTGATTTTTGGCGTCACCTCCGATTCGCAGCAGGGTTGGGCTGAGCTTCAACCGTCAGATTTGTCTGACCTCTTGATCCTCCAACCATCATGACACATGAGCGTGTACCGGTCGCAACTTTCAGTACGTAGGAACTTTCGGAAGTGGGAGTGCGAAGAATCATTGAGTCGCTCTCATACCATGTTACAAACCCTTAGAGGACTCAGCTAGGATCTGGCTCAGGGTTGATCGCAGATAGATTGAATCGAAAGTGAGAATTGATGACACATGTCAGTGTGAATGTAAAATGACAGAAGTGACTATAACAAGGAAATACAAAGATTCATATAAGATTCCAAGAATTACGAAAGGTTCTAGCGAGCCATGTATTCTAAAGGGGTACATTCCTTTATGACAGCGAAACTCAATTGTGTGGTGCGGAAACTTGTTTGAAACCGGTTCCCGCATCCCTCTTGAAAGCTTCTACTCTGCCTGCATCAATCTCGTTCTGACAACCGTATTTGTCGATTTGTTTCATCTTGACCCTTGGCCTTCATCCTTGGTAATGCTTGCTTCTGTTAGGTACGAGTATGTATATATAAATTAATTCCTTATTATAACAAAATGTTGACAAAAGTATCTATGTAAAAAAAAGATATAGGGGTTTATACAGGACTATAAGAAACGCGAAAGATCATAGCTAGACATGTACTCTAAGGAGATACATTCATCTTGAAGCTAATCTAGATCGGGAGATTCTGTTGTTCGGTGTTGGAATAGGAACTAAGCTTAGGAATATAGCGAGAGTGACGAGAGACGAGAGTGACTAGGTACAAGATATAGGTGGGGAAGGTGGCAAGGGGGTACACCACCAACAGATAGAAACCTAAGGTGATACACTAAGAGGTGCAGTCACCAAGCAATAGCTTGAACTACCGTGGATAAACCCTCACGGCAAGTGTCCGGCTGCTAGGGTTTAGGGTGCCCGATGAACACGTAGAGGAACGAACATGCCCGGAAACGACGGAACTAAAGGAAGGCGGCGACTTGTTGCTCATGGACACGAGGAATAAAGAGTAGGAGTAGGGAGAATAGGAGCAGCGGAAGAGAGAGGAGGAGGGGCGGCTGCCTTGACTTACCCGCCACCCTCACACCCTCTCTCCCCACGCGGCACACACATCAGTTGCAGAGGTGGGGGGAGGGGGGGCGGAGGGGAGTGGGGGGGTAACCTTGCTCAATACCATGTTTAAATAGAAACTTAGCTTAGCGAGAGTGATGAGAGAGAAGAGAAGGGGCTTTGACTAGAAAGCAAGTCTCTAGAGTGATGCATAGCGGAATGTTGTGTGAGTAGAAACAAGGCATACAAATAGCAACCCTAAAAGGGTTGTACTCCCTATGGTGCTACTCACTGTAGCCTAAGAAGCTAATATAACATTTGACACACCCCCATAGGCTAAGTGGGGGGCATAAAAAACAAGCAAGGGAAACAAAGGGTCACAAGGCCAGTCAAGAGAAGCAACAAGACAACGCTTATGGTGGATCTCAAGATCACCACACATTCCGAGTACAAGAAAACGGCCACAAGGCCAGTTCAAGAGTTTATAGATATATATAGATGCAAGGACAAGCAGAGCAAGCAACAAGAAGCAATGCTACAACAACGCACCTGTGTCAACAAGGCCTAACTGCAGACAAAACCAGTGGTGGTCAGTAGGCGATAGGGCCTTGGTGAAGATGTCTGCGGTGTTGGCCTCTGAGGCCACGAAATCCAAGCGTGCCTGGCCGCGTCGCTGCAACTCTCGCAGGAGAAAGTACCTCACGTCAATGTGCTTCACCCTGCTCTCCAGTCGAGGCTCTCGACACAGGAGGATCATGTCCTTGTTGTCAGCAAACAAGGTCGGTGCAGAGCGAGGGCGCTCACCAGGGTCGGCGAGCAAGAAGGTCAACCAGCGAAGCTCCTGCTCAGCCATGGCATCAGCGTTGATCTCTGCCTCTGCACTGGACGAAGCCACAGACGACGACCGAGTAGACCTCCACGACACAGCTCCAGCGCCCAAGCTGAAGCAGTGCCCCTGAGTGGACCTCTGTGTCTCTACGTCGTCGGCATAGGAAAAGTCGAAGTGACCGGTCATAACAACTGACTGTCTCCCTCCAAGCACAAGCCCCATGCATGATGTAGTCGCCAGGTACTTTGCAACCCTCGCAGCAGCTGTCCAGTGAAGAGGACAGTGTCTCCCAGTCGCAACAAAACGAGAGAGGACGCTGAGAGGAAAGGCGAGGTCCGGACGAATACACGTCATCAGGTACATGAGGCAGCCCACAAGCACTGCGCAGGGACCACTAGACTCAAAGGGCTCGTCGGAAAAAGGGCCGGTGAGTCTGTGGTCAACGGAAAGAGGAGTGGGCTGTGTGGTGGAGTGCTGAAGACTGAACCGTTGAAGGACCTGCTGCACCATGTGTGACTAAGAGAGTGTAATGGTGCGAGCGGCTCTGTCCCTGGTGATTTGCAAGCCAAGATAGCGGCGCAACTCACCAAGGTCAGTGCACGTGTGTCTCTTCTGCAGTTCGGACTTCACCTCAGTTAGAGCGGCCCTGTCTGCTGTAGCAAAGACCACGTCGTCGACGTAGACAAGGACAAAGAAAGGTGTGGGCCCAGAACGAACGAACAGCGACGGGTCGGCGGACGAAGGGCGAAACCCGAGGGAAGCAAGAGTGGTGCGCAGCGTGTCGTGCCACTCACGGGGCGCCTAGCGAAGACTCTAGACTGCTCGTCCCAGGCTCCACTGGGTCCCAGGCGGGAAAGTGCCACTGAAGCCAGGAGGAGGTCGCAACCAGATCTCCTCGTGCAGGCTGCCCTGGAGAAAGGCAGTGGAGAAGTCGAGGGAGTGCAGCTCGTAGTCTCGCTGTGCTGCAACATGAAATAACACCCGAAGAGTGGTCATCTTCGGGGTCGGGGCGAAGGTCTGGAAAAAGTCAACTCCCTTACGCTGACTGAAGCCCCTAGCGACGTAGCGTGCCTTGAAGACAGGTGGTGATCCGGGCGACCGCTTCACCTTGAAAAACCACGTGCCATCGACTACGTTCGCCCAAGGCGGGGGAACTGCGTCGACGTAAGTGCCTGCAGGCCGCCATCTCTGAGTCCATGGCTGCTATCCACTGAGAGGCCCACTGCCCTGACACTGCCTCACGGTACGTGCGAAGATTCGGAATGTCAAGGGCGTCGGGGTCTCCCTCAGGGGAAAGCAGCGTGGCACAGAGAGAGGGAGAAGCGGCTGCCAAAAACTCCAGCTCAAACTTCCTGTCCTCTAGGACGTCACAGCCAAGGGCAAGCTCACCCCCGGCGGACAGAGGACAGGCAGGCGGAGCAGCCACTACACGCGTGGCAAAGTCAAGGCGGCCGGTTGCAGCAAAGTCAGCGACAGCGGCAGTAAGAGCCGAGACAGTCGACGGAGAGGCACGAGGGTCGGTGACAAGAGAGGCGGGAACACGCGAGACAACAGGACGAGCAGCGCGGTAGTAGTCAGTGATAGGGTGAGAGGAGACAGTGAGAGACGACGCAGGAGGTGGCGGGAGAACAGACACAGGCGGAGCACGGCGAGGACTGGAACGAAACAAGACAGTGCGGAGGTCGTCAAGAGGAGACGAGGGACGAGTACGCGGAGGACAACGAGTGGTCCATTTGTGCGGGAGAACAGGAGGAGGCGACTGTGACTGAGGAGGAGAGAAAACAGCCATAGCTGAGTCCGGAGGAGGAGACGTAGGACAGTACGCGGTAGGAGACTGTGAGCGGACAGGAAGAGAGGAGGGAAGACCAAGGGGCGGTTGCTGCTGCTGCGGCTGCTGCTGCAGCTGCCACTGCTGCTGTTCCGACTGCACGTGTTCTTACTTCTGCTGGTCTAGCTGCTGCAGCTGCTGCCTCTCCTGCTCCAACCGCTCCTGCTCCTCGCGCTCAAGTCGGCAAAGAGCCTGGAGACGCGTGTCGTAGCGGTGGGGAGGCGTGGTGGCCACCACAGTAGTAGTACCTCAGGCTCCAGTCACCTAAAAACTAGCACCTCCAATGCCAGAAATTCCAGCTTCAGCACCTCCAGCTCCAGCACCCCCAGAACTAGCACCACCGGTGCCAGCACCTCCAGCTCCAGCACCCCCAGAAGTAGCACCACTAGTGGCAGCACCTCCACCTCCAGCACCCCCAGAACTAACACCACCACTGCCAGCACCTCCAGCTCCAGCACCCCCAAAACTAGCACCTCCAGTGGCAACACCTCGAGCTCCAGCGCCCCTCGAATGAGCACTCCCAGACCGAGTACCTCAGTTGGTAGCACCTCCAGCTCCAACACCCCCTGAGTCCACAGTGACCTGTCGCAGAAGTGCCGAAGGCTTCTGAGGGGACTGTGAGGAGGACTGCGGGGAGGGAGATGCTACCTGACACGCGACCGTGGGTAGAGGGGTAGCGCGAGACACACCTTACGAGGCAGGTCCAGGGGGGGGCGGGGGTACCGGAGGAGCGGGAGCAGGAGGAGGAGAAGGGGCAAGGAAGAGGGGCGGAGGGGGAACCGGGAGACCTCGACAGGGGTAGCGAGCATAGTAGGACACTGATTCGTCAAACCGGACGTCACGAGAATCGAGGAAACGGTGGAGGGGCGGGTGGTAAAACGCAAAGTCAGGAGCGTCCACCAGGAAACCAGGGAAGACACAGAGGATGGCGCGAGCCGAGAGCTTATCCGCAGAGGTGTCACGGACAAGCGCAAGACAGCCCAGACGTGAAACTCCGATGCAGCAACAGGGGACCGGTCCAAACACTGGTCGGTGAATCCCCTGATTGTGAGACACGAGGCCAGAGGTTCAGCTGGTGGGCGGCGTTGTGAACCGCGTAGGGCCACAGAAAATGGGGCGCACGAGCATGGATCATGGAGGTGCGGGCGATCTCCATGACCAAGCCAATGACTGGCAAAACTGCCAATGACCAGCAACCCCATTCTGCTTTGGGGACTCCGGAAGCGTCCAGGTCTGTGTGATGCCCTGCTCGCCGCAGAACCCGGCAAGTACGTCGGAGCGGAACTTACCCCCACGGTCGGAGTGGAGACAACTGACGAAAATTAACAAGTGTCCAGCGTGAAGGAGAGTGACGCGTCAGCAGTCGTCACAGCTGCACTAGTAACTACACAAGCACCTACACTAGAAGCACAAGCACCTACACTAGTAACAGGCAAAGGACCTAAGTTGGGTACACGTAAGTCAAGAGATCCATACGTGATAATAAACAGCATCCATATACATATCAAACATACGGTAACCAGTACGAGACGGACCGGGCCAGATCGGGGGAGCCGAGTCAGGCCCAAAACGCTCACGGTAAAGGTCGTCGAGGCGGCTGTAGCAGCGCAGTGCAGAGTGGTCAAGACGCCAGCAAGTAGTGCCAGCACGAGGGCCAGTCAGGATCCGGTACTGGCAGGGTCCAACGTCGCGGCCACCACGACTAGCCCTACAGCTGTCTGGGTCGACGCTCCCCGGACCACCAGGCCCCCACTGCTGCTGAGAGCGCCACTGCTGCTGAGGGCACCACTTCTGCTGAGAGCGCCTCTGCTGCTGAGAGCGCCATGGCTGATGAGGTCCCCACTGCAGGAACTGCTGCTGATGCTGTTCCTGCTGCTGTAGAACACTAGTGGACGCCATGTTGAGAGGCTAGTGGGGCGAAGGAGAGGCAGGCTAGGAACAACTGGCTAGAGCAAGGAACGGCTGGAGTACGGAGTGACAAGGAACGGCAGGCTAGAGCTAAAAACGGAAAGAGCTAGAAACGCCTTGAGCAAGAGTGGCTGGAGCAAGGAACGGCTGGAGCTAGGAGCTGCTGGAGCAGGAGTGGCTGGAGCTAGGAACGACCGAAGCTAGGAACGGTGGAGCTAGGATCGGCTGGACGTAGGAACAGCTAGGACCGCCACGCTAGAAACGGCTGGCAGGAGGAGCGACTGGAGCAAGGAATGACAAGGGACGCCAGGCTAGAGCTACAAACGGCTGGAGCTAGAACGGCTGGAGCACGAGTGGCTGAAGCTAGAAACGGCGAGCTGGGGCCGGCTGTAGGAAGGAACGGCTGGAGCTAGAGAGTGTAAGTGCGGCTGCCGGCTGCGGCTAGTAGAGCCACTGGTAGTGGAAAGTACGTGCGGCAGTAGGGGCTGCAGTACGGACGGTTGCAGGATGTAGGCAGCTGTGCACGTCGTTCGGCAGGCAGTAACGCGGGCGAAAGTTGCAGCCCCCCACCCTAACCTCCCCCCCCCCCCCCCCCCCCACCCACCCTTTTTTTGTTTTTAGGGTTTAATTAACGAAATTAATGTATGGCGTTAAAGCGCTGCGGGGCGCGCTGCCTGCAGGGTGTGCCGCCTGCGGGGCGGTCTACCCGCGGGGCTCGCTGCCTGCGGGGCGCGCTACCCGCGGGGCACGCTACCCGCGCGGCGTGCTGCCTGTGGGGTGTGCGGCCTACGGGGCACGCAGGATGGCGCGCTGCTCTACTGGGGTGCGTGCTGCTCTGCAGGGCGGCGTGCGCTGCTCTGCTGGGGCGCTAGCTGCCCTACAGGGTGGCGTGCACTGCTCTGCAAGGTCGCGCGCTGCTTTGCTGGGGGTGGCGCACTGCTCTGCAGGGTGGCGCGCTGCTCTGCAGGGTGGCGCACTGCTGTAGTGGGGCGCGCGCTGCTTGTCAGAATAAGGAAACAGTAATGGTTGACTAAAGCAGGATGAGTGGTACAGGTAGCAACCTTAACAAAGGGTTGTACTCCATAGGGAGTAACCCACTACAGCCTAACATCACTAACATGACATAAACATGTTTTGACACACCCCCATAGGCAAAGTGGGGGACAACAAGGGGTCACAAGACCAGTCAAGAGAAGAAGCAAAGCAAAACAAAGCTCAGGGTGGATCTCAAGATCACCATGCATTCTGAGCACAAGCAAGCGGCCACAAGGCCAGTTCACATGCAGAGTTTATAATAACAAGAGCAGTACACTGATCACAACCTAGCAAGTGTAAGCATGCAGGTATACTCATATATATCAGTGTACAACAAGAGCAAGATCAAGAGACAAGCAAGTGAGGCAGAGTGGGCACAAGCCCAAGAGTAGTGCAGAAACGCTGATGATCACTTGACCCAAGGGCCTTGGTGAAGACATCAGCAGTGTTGGCCCGAGTGGCCACGTAAGCAAGACGAAGCTGACCACGATGTTGCAGTTCTCGCGTGAGGAAGTATCGAAGAGCAATGTGCTTCGTTCTGTGCTCCGATCTCTGGTCCTGAAACAAGGCAATCATGGCCTTGTTGTCGACGTACAGAACTGGAGGAGAACGAGGCTGCTCACCCAAGTCGGTCAGCAGGTAGGTCAGCCACCGGAGCTCTTGTGCAGCCATAGGCCCAGCGTAGATCTCGGCCTTACAGCTGGAACTAATTACAGAAGAAGAGCGAGTGGACCTCCACGAGACAGAACCAGTGCCGAGGCTGAAACTATACCCCTGTGTCGACCGGTGAGTCGTCTGGTCGTCAGCCCAAAAAGCGACTGAGTGACCGGGGAGAACAACTGAACCCCGTCCTCCAAGCACGAGCCCCATGCCCGATGTGCTGCACAAGTAACGCAATACCCTCTTCGCAGCATCCCAGTGCATCTTTCGATGTCTACCGGGAGCCACGTAGCAAGCCAGGAGGCTGAGAGGGTACGCGAGGTCAGGTCGTGTGCACGTCATCAGGTACACGAGGCAACCCACAAGCTCTGGGTACGGACCACTCGGCTCTACGGACTCGTCCGAAGGTGGAGCTGAGAGCGAGTGGCCGGTAGACAGAGGAGTGGGCTGTGGCAAGGACCACGTGAAGTCGAAGCGCTGAAGGACCTGCTGCAACATGTGTAACTGAGTGAGGGTGATGGTGCGGCGTGCTCGGTCCCGGGTGATCGGCAAGCCAAGGTAGCTCCGCAGCTCACCCAGGTCAGGACAAGTGTGTCTCTCCTGCAGCTCCGCCTTCACCAAGGCCAGAGCCTCAGTGTCAGCAGTAGCAAAAACCAAGTCGTCAACGTACACAAGAACGTAGAAAGGCAGCAAAGAAGTGTCTGTGCGCAGAAACAGCGAAGGGTCAGCAGTCGAGGGAGCGAACCCAAGAGCCGCAAGTGTAGTCCTGAGAGTGTCATGCCACTCGCGAGGTGCGTGTCGGAGGCCGTAGACTGGTCGCCGAAGACTCCACTGGGTACCCTCAGGAAACGACCCAGTGAAGGCACGTGGACGGCGCAACTAGATAGCCTCGTGAAGGCTACCCTGCAAGAAGGTTGTCGAGAAGTCGAGGGAGTGCAGCTCGTAGTCACGCTATGCTGCAACGTGCAGTAGCATCCGAAGAGTGGTCATCTTCGGGGTGGGGGAGAAGGTCTGAAAGAAGTCGACCCCCTCACGCTGACTGAAGCCTCGAGCAACGTAACGCGCCTTGAAGGCAGTCGGAGAACCCGGCGGCCGCTTCACTCTGAAAATCCACATGCCATCGACTATGTTCGCCCCAGGTGGGGGAACCTTGTCGAGGTAGGTGCCTGTGGACTTCCAGGAAGCCATCTCTGCGTCCATGGCTATCTGCCACTGAGAGGAGTACGGACCCGTGATCGCCTCTGCGTAAGTGCGTGGGGTCGGGATGTCTGGTGCATCCGGGTTTCCCTCAGGGCAAAGTAGCGAGGACGGGAGATGCGGTGCAGAGGCCGCGAGGCACTCAAGCTCAAACTGCCTGCCCTCAAGGACGTCACAGCCAAGGGCAAGCTCACCCCCGACAGACGGAGGACAGGAAGAGTCAAAAACAAGACTCTTCGCGTAGTCAAGGCGGCACACAGCGGCAAAGTCAACAAGCTCAGCAACTAAGGCAGACGCAGCAGCAGACTCAAAGGAAGGGTCAGTCACAACTGTAGCTTGGAGACGAGTGACAGTCGGACTGGTAGCACGAACAAGGTCTGACTCAGGGTCAGGAACGTGCGGAAGAGAGGACGCAGGAGGAGAAGGTAGGACAACACGCTGTGGAATAGAGGAAGGACGAAGTGCCATACGGTGAGTGCCTGGCACAGCGGGAGCACGAGGACGGACAACACGACGACCGCGAACAGGAGTGGAAGCACGAGTCTCAGGCTCCCGACGCTCAGGAGTGGACGCACGAGTCTCAGGCTCACGACGCGCAGTCAGGGACGCAGTGACCTCAGTGTGAGGAGCAGGAGCAGGCAGCGGGGAGCCAGGCAGTAGCTGTGGCTGAGACTGGTCAGTCGGTGGGAACAGTAGCGGAGGAGTAGTATCAGGAACCGGGAACTCAGTAGCAGCAGGCGGGAGACTGAGAAGGCGACAAAGTGCAAACGGCTGCGGCTGAGTAGTCGCACCCCTAGAACCTCCCGCTCCAGTAGCAACAGCACCCCCAGAACCAGTGCCTCCAGCTCCAGTAGGAACAGCTCCCCCAGAACCAGTGCCTCTAGCTCCAGCAGTAACACCACCCCCAGAACTAGTGCCCCCAGCTCCACCACCGGGACTGCCCCAACGAACAGCCCACTCGCGAAGCTGCAGCGGTGAGAGCGACTCCTGCCGACTAGCACCACTAACTCCAGTACTTCCAACAGCACCTCCAGTAGTACCTCCAGGAGTACTTGCACCCCCAGCACCTCCAGCAGCTCCTGTGCCTCCAGTACCAGGAACACCAGCACCAGCTCCTCCAGGGCTAGCACCTCCAGAACCTGAACCTCCAGCACCTCCAGCAGCACCTGTGCCTCCAGTACCAGGAACACCAGCACTAGCACCTCCAGGGCTAGCACCTCGAGAACCTGCAGCTCTTGCACGTCCAGCGCCACCACCAGGACTGCCCCAACGGACAGCCCACTCGCGAAGCCGCTCCGGTGAGAGAGACGCCTGGCGACGCGCACTAGGACTACCCGCAGCAGCACCCACAGCAACAGCACCTCCAGTACCTCCAGCTCTAGGAGAGCGAGCATAGCTAGCTCCACCACCAGGGCTGCCCCACTGTACAGCCCACTTGCGAAGCCGCTCCGGCGAGAGAGTCGCCCGCCGACGTGCACCAGTGCCACCAGTACGAGCAACCACAGTACCACCAGTAGCAGAACCTCCAGCTCCAGCAGCGCCAGCACCTCCAGCTCGAAGACGGCTAGCTCCACCACCAGGGTTGCCCCACTGGACAGCCCACTCGCGCGGCCGCTCCGGCGAGAGAGCCTCCTACCGACTCATAGCAGGACCACCAGCACCAGTACCTCCAGTACCTCCTGTACCCAGCGGACACTCAACACCCCCAGAACCAGCACCCCCTGTGGTGCCACCTCCTGCAGCACCAGAGTCCACAGCGACAGGCTGCAACGGCGGTGAAGACGGTCGAGGCTGAAACCCAGGAGGGACAGCCAAGCGTGCAGAGCGGCGAGGGGTCACTGTGGCAGCAGGAGTCGGGCCACCCCCCTCAGCTGGGCCAAAGGTGTCTGAAAAGACCTCCAAAGGCTCAACCAAAGGGGGTGGGTCTACCTGAGACACACCTGAGGGATCGGGACCGTGAGGAGGGAGGGGGGCTACCAGGGGGGGGGGTCGTCCACCAGGGTGAGAGGCGGGAGGGGTACCGGGGAACTGCGGTGGGGGTGAAGATGGTTGAAGCAGACGGACTCGTCAAAGGTGACGTCCTGGGAGGACAGCACACGACGAGAGCCCGGGTGGTAAAACTGCCAGGGCGGTGCGTCGGTGGGAAAGCCAAGGAACACGCACCGAAGAGTGCATGAAAAGAGCTTGCCCGCATGCAAGTCGCGGACAAGAGAGAGGGAACCCCAGACCCGAAACGCCGACGCATCACCAACCTCGCCCGTCCACCGTAAAGTGGGGGAGGTCTCCGTGTGGGAGACACGGGGCCAGAGGTTGAGCTGCTCAGCTGCGTATCGGACCGCAAACAGCCACAGAAAATGGGGAGCAGCCGCATGGATCATGGAGGTGCGAGCAACCTCCATGACAAGACCAATGCGGCGCTCGGCAATCCCATTCTGCTGTGGAGAGGCCGGAAGCGTGTAAGACTGGACTATGCCCTTAGCACCACAGAAGTCCTCAAGGAGGTGGGACCAAAACTCACCACCTCGGTCACAGTGCAGCCGCAGGACAGGGAGGTCCTCACGGAACCGAGCGCGAAGCTAGAGACGAACAGCGCGGATCCAACGGATCAAGACATCGCGGACATCCGCCTTGCTCTGCAAGGGGAAGACCGTGGTGTAGCACGTGTAGTCGTCGACTACCAGCAAAAAGTAGCGCTCGCCACCCTGTCTAGTGACGCGGGCGGGGCCCCACACGTCCATGTGCAGGGTCTGCAGAGGAGCGGTGGTAGGAGGAAACGAGGAGGAGTGAGGAGCGGCGCGCTGCCGCCCCTCGACGCAGGGAAGGCAGGGCGGCGCAAGCGACCTCGGGAGCGGGGGCAGGGACCTGGGGAGACCAGACACAAGGAGACGCGAGTGCATGCCACGCAGGCGTGGCAGGGAGGGGTGACCAAGGCGGTGGTGCCAGAGGAGAGTCTGGTGCGTGAGGAGACGACACGAACAAGACGAGGCGACCTCAAGCGACGCAGCTACCTGACCTGACTCAGCTACCAGTGCAGACTCAGTGGTCAGTGTGTACAGGCCAGACCCAGGCCTCCGAGTGAACGTGGCGAGGTGCTCACCAGTGCGCGAGTCCGTACAGATCGCCACTAGCTCGCCTCCAGGCTGGGTCACATTGACCCACTGGTCCTGGAGGACAGAGGTAGCCACCAAGTTCTTAGCGAACGAGAGGAGGTGGAGACCTGTGAGGAGGCCGGAAGGGGCCGCCGGACAAGGGAGAACAGTGGCGCCACGCGCGACTACCGGGCCCCCAGAGGGGTCGGCCAGCGTGACACGGACAGGGACTGTGAGTGGTGTGACTGTGGTGCTGTCGCGGAAGAAGCAACGAGACGCGCCGGAGTCGAGAGTAAAAGTGTGCAAGGCCTCCTCAGGCTCTGCACCTGTTCTAGCTGAGTCAACAGCACCAAGACTAATAGCCTCTACGCCACCAGGTGCCTCTCCACCCCCAGCACTAGTACCCCAAGCTCCGCCACCGGGGCTGCCCCACCGACCAGCCCACTCACGAAGCTGTTGCGGGGAGAGAGTCTCCGGCGAACGCTGCTGCCGTTGCTGTCCACCCCCAGAACCTCCGCGTCTACCAGCGGCACTACCAACACCTCCAGTAGTAGCACACCAGGCTCCGCCACCGGGGCTGCCCCACCGGACAGCCCTCTCGCGAAGCTGCTGCGAAGAGAGCGGCTCCCGCCGACGAGTACGAAGACCGCCAGCACCAGCACCTCCAGCCCTAGCACGGCTAGCTCCGCCACCGGGGCTGCCCCACCAGATAGCCCACTCGCGAAGCTGCTGCGGCGAGAGAGACTCCTGCACACTCGGCTGCCACTGACGTAGGACAGTGGTAGTGGCCATGGCAGGCAGTGGCAGCTAGTAGCAGCAACTGCGTAGCAGCAGTAGCACAGGCGGCAGTAGCAGGCGGTAGCACCTAGGGCAGTAGCAAGCAGTAGATCCTAAGGCAGCAGCACCAAGAGTTTTTTTTTTTTTTTTTTTTTTTTTTTTGGTTTAGCAGGGCACGCTCGGCGCTGGGCAGCAGGGCGCGCTAGCGCGCTGGTGCGCTGGGAAGCGGGGCGCGCTGGCGCACTGGGCAGCGGGGCACGCTGGCGCGCTGGGCAGCGGGGCGCGCTGGGCAGCGGGGCGCGCTGGCGCGCTGGGCAGCGGGGCGCGCTGGCGCGCTGGGCAGCGGGGTGCGCTGGCGCGTCGGGCAGCGGGGCGCGCTGGCGCGTTGGGCAGCGGGGCGCGCTGGGCAGCGGGGCGCGCTGGCGCGCTGGGCAGCGGGGCGCGCTGGCGCGCTGGGCAGCGATGCGCGCTGGCGCGCTGGGCAGCGGGGCGCGCTGGCACACTGGGCAGCGTGGCGCGCTGGCGCACTGGGCAGTGTGGCGCGCTGGCGCGCTGGGCAGCGGGGCGCGCTGGGGCGCTGGGCAGCAGGGCGCACTGGCGCGTCGGGAAGCGGGGCGCGTTGGTGCGCTGGGCAGCGGGGCGCGCTGGCGTGCTGGGCAGCAGGGCACGCTGGCGCTGTGGGCAGCAGGGTGCGCGTGCAAAGCGCGCGGGCAGGCAGGGCGGCGCAGCTGCAAGCAGAGCGCGCGCGAACAGGGCGGCGCTCAGGCAGGGCAGCGGGGCGCTGAGTAGGTGGGCAGCTGGGCGCGCGCGGGCAGGGCAGTAAGGCGCGCGCTGGCGCTAGGCAGCAGGGCAGGAAAAAAAAAGTTTCAAGTCCGGGCAGGGCGGAACGTTCGGTGGGCCCTAAGGAACGTACCTACTCTAATACCATGTCAGAATAAGGAAACAGTAATGGTTGACTAAAGCAGGATGAGTGGTACAAGTAGCAACCCTAACAAAGGGTTGTACTCCATAGGGAGTAACCCACTACAGCCTAACATCACTAACATGACATAAACATGTTTGGACACTGCTCTGCAGGGTGGCACGCGCTGCTCTGCCGGGTGGCGCGCGCTGCTCTGCTGGGGCGCTCGCTGCCCTACAGGGTGGCGCGCACCGCTCTGCAAGGCCGCGAGCTACTCTTCTGGGTGGCGCGCGCTGCTTTGCTGGGGGTGCGCGCTGCACTGCTGGGTGGCGCGTTGCTCTACTGGGGCACGCGTTGCTCTGCAGGGTGGTGCGCCATGCTATGCTGGGTGGCGCTCGCTACGGAGGGTAGGCTACTACGGAGTGAGGGGGTAACTACGGAGCGACGGAGCGGTACTAGGCTAGGCTAGGCAACGGAGCGCGGGCGGGCTAGGCTAGGCTAGGAGCGTACCTACTCATGATACCGTCTCAAGAGTGATGCATAGCGGAATGCTGTGTGAGTAGAAATAAGGTATACAAATAGCAACCCTAAAAGTGTTGTACTCCATATGGTGCTACTCACTGTAGCCTAAGAAGCTAATATAACATTTGACAGCAAGGTACATGAGAGAGGTGGGGAAGGTGGCAAGGGGGTACACCACCAACAGATAGAAACCTAAGGCGATACTACAATAACGGTTATGCATGCTGTTATATATAATAATACAAGTATAACATTATGTAACCATATCTATGGTTGTCCCACACATTGGATCTCAAATATTTCTTGCTGCAACAGTCTTCGCTAACCTCTTATGTTGCTTGGTCTCCGTTCTCGCTTCAACAGTCTCCGAGATAAGACTTCGTTACTTTATATATGTTTATGCAACAATTTTAAATCGCTAACAGAGACAACAAAAACATATCACTCCAGGAGCATAAGTTCTGAATACTATAACAAGGTAATAATATGTAGCCGTGAAAGATGTAGCCGTTGATAACTGGGAGAGATGCTTATGAGAGTTTTGTACGAACTTGTGTGCATTTTTTTTTTTTTTTTTTTGGCAATGCAAGATACACTATAGCAGTGCATACAAGCATTAACAGTCGTAAATGTGTGTGCCAATAATATTGTAGAAGAACATAACATTTATTGTTCATTCAAGCTACTGTACATTTGTTATGCTCTGTTGTAGTTATTTCATCCGGAGGTCCGTTAGCTAGCAGCCCTGACAATACTCGTTTGAAGGCACTTCTGACCCCTTCAAATTCTCCTTTCACCTGCATCCTCCTCCCGCCCATTTTCGGTGGCGACGCCAGTCGTGCAGCAGACGCGCACTGTGCCTGACAACAGTCCCGCGCTTTTTCGAATCTCCCCTTTTTTGAGGTGTCACTTCGACGCTGCCATAAGTCCACCTTCTGTTTAGCCATTGACAACTCAGTTTCCGAGCTTGCCCAGTTAGCTCCTGCTACGCTAGACTTCACAGCCTCCTACCCGAGTTCCTGAACCAGGCTCTGTACCTCTCCTATTCGTGTCATTTTTTTTCCATGGAGGACTACGAAAAGCTCGAGAAAGTAGGCGAAGGTACCTATGGCAAGGTATACAAAGCGAAATGCAAGAAGACAGGCAAGACGGTAGCTTTGAAGAAGACTCGTTTGGAGATGGAGGAAGAAGGAGTTCCTTCGACAACCCTTCGTGAAGTTTCTCTTTTGCAAATGCTTTCCAAGAGCGTGCATGTCGTGCGGTAAGAACACAGTCAGACTCGTCAGAACCCTTCCCTCAGCTTTTGATTTTGGTTTCCATCTCATCGAAATGATTCGTTTTGTTTCTCAGATTACTCAACGTGGAGCACATCACCGAGTACAACAAGCCCATGCTTTACCTGGTCTTCGAGTACCTGGACACCGATCTCAAGAAGTACATGGATGCGCTTGGCAAGGGCCCAAGCCACCCGTTGGACCCCAAGATTGTGAAGGTGTGTAACTTGATTGTCATCGTCTCCTCAGGGTGCATGAAATGTCTTCGTTGACGGTTACTGACGATTTCATGGACTTGATTGCAGAACTTCATGTATCAACTCCTCATAGGAGTTGCTCACTGCCATAGCCATGGAGTTATGCACAGGTGAAAATCCAGTGCTGCTCGCGTATTCTCGTGTCATCCCCATTAACAAATTCAAACTAACAACCCTTTCCGTACATGCAGAGACCTTAAGCCGCAGAACCTTCTTGTCGACAAAGATCGGGGCTTGGTGAAAATCGCTGATCTTGGATTGGGCCGCGCATTCACTGTTCCGATCAAGAGCTACACGCACGAGGTAATGACATTGACGTACTTATGATAACATTTGTCAGAGGAACCGATATCGTACTAATTCATCGCTGCTGATTGCAGATTGTAACTCTGTGGTATCGAGCTCCGGAGGTACTCCTTGGCGCAACCCACTATTCCACGCCCGTGGATATGTGGTCGGTTGGCTGCATATTTGGTACGTAATGTTTACTATCAACCCGTCGTAACTGATGCTCGTCTTCCAAGGCTAATCATTCCTTTGCAATGCTTTCAGCGGAGATGGCACACAAGGTGCCGCTCTTCCCAGGCGATTCAGAGTTGCAGCAGCTGCTTCACATCTTCAAGTGAGTGAGACATTCTCTTGCTTCTCGAGATCGTTAGGCATGATCGACTGACCAGCGTTACTTCGTACCTGATTTCACAGGATGCTTGGAACTCCCAACGACAAAATCTGGCCTGGTGTTTCGAATCACCGCGACTGGCATGAGTTCCCCCAGTGGAGTGCCCAGAACCTTGCTCGGTTTGTGCCAGAGTTGGACGAGAACGGTGTTGATCTATTGAAGGTGAGTTGTATGACTGAGCAGTTTGAGAAGGGATTTTATTTCCAGTTACTTATTAAATCTGTGTTTTGATGCAGCAATGCTTGGAGTATGATCCCGCCAAGAGGATTACTGCGAAGGATGCCCTTCAGCATCCTTATTTCGACAACTTCGACAAATCGCAGTTTGATGCTCTCTTTTGAGTGCGGCGCCACACCTAGTGGCCCACGTGGATTCCAAGCCGCACCGCGGTTTGATGCTCTCTTCTGTTTTTAGTATCACGTCTCTTGTGTATATCACCATGATGGGGGATAGGCTGTTTTTGTTCACTTTCAGTTATTGTAGTGCCTACGTTATGACACTGCTGATCACCATAGTACAAACTAGGCCTAAGCAGTTACATGTTGATCTGCAACAACGTAGGGAAGTGTGGTTCTGCAATTCCAAGCACCAAGTAAATGCCAACCTAGTCTCATCCTCTGATGGCGTCATTGGATCCTGTGCCACAACGAGAGTATTCACCTCCCTTCCCCCCTAGCTTGCAAATCTTCGTAAGCTCGCAATGCTTCATGCGCTGTAGAGATCCCTAGAGCTCCTGGAACGAGGGAATGAAATATGCAACGCGCAGGGTGCACTTGGCTTGCGGTACATGGGGATCTCAAGCAGAGGTAGATAAACAGTAACTCGTTACATGTGAATGTAGGCCTTGGGCTACAGGGAACTTGGTTGGACAAACAGGGAAGACAGAAGCGCAGGGGGAACAGAAAGTACACCGTACGTGTCAAAAGAAAAGGGTAGATGGTGGTCTATGGCAGAAGGGGAGAGAGGTTGGTACCATGAAGGAAGTGGAGTGGCCAATGACAGCGATGGTGGCCTCGGAACACGCGGAGAAAACTCTTATAAGTTTAGGAAGCTAGCGAGAGAATGGGTGATATTAAGAGATGAGGGGGGAATACAAGAAGGGTGTGGAGAGTGTCGCGTACCCCCCAAAGTCTAACTCACTACAGCCTATCCAAACATATAAACTTAGCTTGACACCCTGTCAAACATATATTTGCATGTACTAGGCTGTAGCGGTGTATGCTATAGATAGTATAGCTTTTGCTAGGGTTGTACCGGTATTTGTATCACCCTCCTTCCTTAGTCATTCATTCCGCTCTCATCAGTTTCTGAGATGGTATCACGAGTAGGTTCCGACCCTACCCTAGCCTAGCCTCACCCCGCCCCGTACCCGCCCCTTAGTAGGTTGCGCCTCGCCCCTTAACCTAGCCCCGCCCCTTACCCTAGCCCCGCCCCGCCCCTAGCCCGTACTCGCCCCGTCCCGTACCCTCGCGCGCAGTCCGCACGCGCAGCAGCAGCCAGCCCGCGCGCACACACTACAGCGCACGCACGCACTGCTGCAGCCCGCGCGCACGCACCGCAGCGCACGCACGCACACACTACTGCAGCACGCGCGCACGCACTGCTGCAGCCCGCGCACACGCAATGCAGCGTGCACACGCACATCAGCGGCCCGCGCGCACGCACAGCAGCAGCCCGCCCTGCAGCACCACAGCTGCAACCCACACGTTCGCACTGCAGGGCACGCGCGCACCGCAGCAGCACACGCTCACGCGCATCGGCAGCAACACACGCACGCCCTGCAGGCGCAGCCACCCCGCATGCGCACCAGCCGCCGCCACGCACACTGACGACGACGCCGCGCGCTGCTTCGCACCCTGCCCTACCGCCTCGCGCGACTCGCAGCCCTGCGGACCCCTGTTTTAAGGCCCAGCGGCCCACTGTTTTTCAGGCCCCGCGGCCCCCTACTTTACAGCCCAGCGAACCCCTGGTTTAAGGCCCAGAGCCCCCTCCCCCCCCCCTCCCCTCCCTACTCAAAGGCCCCGCGGTTCTAAGGCCCCGAGGCCACTCATTCTAAGGCCCCACTGCCTCCCACTAGAAGGCCCCGCGGTCTAGCTGCACGTGTTTGACCGCACTTCACCGCTCTCCACCACATTGAACCGTCCCTCACCGCTCCCCACCGCGCTAGACCGCACCCAACTGCTCCTGACCGCACGTGCAGCACCTCCCAACACCTACTGCCAGTGGCGTTCGACCCGCAGTGACTGGCAGCCGCAGTACACTCTGCTAGCGTGACTTAGGCTCGGCTCCGTGTTCTTAGTAGTGTTCCTAGCCTCGCCTCTCTGGCCTCGCTCATTCCTCGTTCGGCTCTCTCTAGCCTAGCCACTCTGGCTTAGGTCACTCCTAGCTCAGGCCGTTCCTCGCCTCGACTCTTCGGGCGCCGTCCGCCCTCGCCCGTTTCTTGCTCCGGCCACTTCTAGCCTTGCGCTTCTACACCGGTAGTTCCCTCGTTATGGCGGCCCCTCGCGTCCTGCGCTTTGATGCTGAGGGTAGAGCACTAGAGTTCCCCTCCTGGCTCATCCGTGCCGAGCGGTTCCTCAAGGGCCACCGTCAAGATAATTGTCGAGAAACGCTAGCAGAAAGTTAGAAACAGAAAGAGGGGTTGCACTAGCAGCAGATAGGATACATATAGCAAACCCTAATTTGGGTTGTACTCACTATAGAGTGCCCCACTGCAGACTAGACAATTATAGCATTCTGACACACCCCCATAGGCAAAGTGGGGTATGATCAGCACAGCAAGCAGTCGCATAAGAAGTTCACAAGCACAAGCAAAGCTAGAGGCAGTCACAGAAGGCAAGTGAGGAGGAGGAGGGACTGTGAGAGGAGTGGAGATAGGAGGCGACGGGTGAAGCCGCAGACACACGGGCAACAGGAGCGGCGCACACGGTGGCTACCGGAGCAAGGGCCCCGGACTACAGGAGTAACTGGCTCCGCGGCTAAGACGAGCGGCAGGAGCAACGGACCCACGGGCAACTGGCGCAGCAGGCTCGCTGGGCTATCGGAGCAAGGGCCCCGGACTACTGGCGCTGCTGACGTCACGACGGCTACTTCCGCTCAACCTCCCCCAACTGTCCCACACCCCTTTCACACACCCCTTGCTGCACCCCTAGCTCCACTCCCACGACACCCCCCTAGCGCCACTCCCTCAGCTCCCACACACCCACCCCCCCCAGCGGCAGCTGCAGCAGTGGGCGACAGAGGAGGAGGAGGAGCAGGGGACGGCTCACACACCCGCCACCCCCATACCAGCCACCCCCATACCCCCAACGCAGGCGGCGCGCGTGCGGCGCGGGGCAGATATGCGGGCAGCATCTGGGGCGCTGCGACGGGCGACGGGCAGGGCGGCGCGCGGGCCCCCAGGGCGCCGCGACGAGCGACGGGAGGGGGCGACGCGCGGGCCCCCAGGGCGCCGCGACGGGCGACGGGCAGGGCGGCGCGCGGGCCCCCGGGGCGCCGCGACGGGCGACGGGAGGGGGCGGCGCGAGGGCCCCCGGGACGCCGCGACGGGCGACGGGAGGGGACAGCGCGCGGGCCCCCGGGGCGCCGCGACGGGCAACGGGAGGGGGGACGGCGCACGGGACCCTGGGGTGCCGTGACGGGCGACGAAACCGCTGCGCGCGCCCGGGGTGCGCGGCGGGCAGGAAACCGCCACGCGCCCCGAGCGCGTGGCGGGCAGAAAACCGCCGCGCGCCCCGAGCACGCGGCGGGAAGAAAAAACGCCGCGTGCGCCGGGCGCGCGGCAGGCAGAAAACGTCGCGCGCCCCGGGCGCGCGACAGGCAGGACAGCAGCGGAAGCAGGTGGGCCCACAGGCCAGGAGCGTTCTCGCTCTGATAGCATGTCGAGAAACGCTAGCAGAAAGTTAGAATCAGAAAGAGGGGTTGCACTAGCAGCAGATAGGATACATATAGCAAACCCTAATTTGGGCTGTACTCACTATAGAGTACCCCACTGCAGACTAGACAATTATAGCATTCTGACAATAATGATACGCTCTGGGCACATGCCTCCGGTGACTTGCCTGAGCCTTCCCCCCCTACTGCCCTGGGTGCTGAGCGTGATGAGGCGGCCCAGGTGCGCTTCGATAAGGCCCATACAGCTCGTTCGATGTGGCAGTCGCGTGACGTTGCAACCTGCATTGCCCTCGCCAGCTTTCTCCCCGAGACTGAGAAGGCTCACTTCTCTCGGGTTCGAGTTGCCAAGGATCTGTTCGCGGCGATCCCGGCACGTTATTCCACTCCCACCTACGCCTCTCTTGGTCGCCCCTTGTTGCCGTTTCTCTTTCCCGACCTAGGCACGTTTGACCACACTGCTGACCTTATCACCCACCTGTGCTTCCTAGATGTCAGCTACTGTGCTGCTTGTACGGAGGCTGAGCTTGCACTGCTCCCCCCGCCCATGGCGATCACTATTCACTTCGTCATCACTAGCCTCCCTGATCGCCTTGCACCGTCCGTTACACGCTTCTTCCGAAGCACCCTAGTGCACCCGCCTGCAGTTTTCGTCGTAAGGGTTTTGAAATGCTCGATGATTCCGTCAGCTGCATATTTGACACGGAAGACCCACTTGCCCGAGAGGACGCGTCTCCCCTTCAGCGCAGCGCGGTCAGCGAGAACCCATGTTTCGCGGGCTTCGAGGGCGGCGACTTCGGCATCCATGGCCGCGCGCCATTCCTTACTGTAGGGTCCCGTTAGTGCTTGGCGCGGGGTCTTGGGTTCGACTGCTTTCGGCGGGTGAGAAACAGCAGTGTGGAGGCCGAGGATGTGGAGACCGGAGAGACCGGGGCTGTGCCGCTGCTCGCTGGTGACTTCCACCACATCGGCGTCGGAGTCATGAGTGGAGGAGGGGGTGGGGCTGAGCAGGGAGTCACGGGAGGAGTCGAGGGGAGCATCGTCTTCGTCCTCGTCCTCGTCGCTCCACGGGCGTGGTCCTGGGTGGGGGTCTGTTGGGTCTTGTTCTGCGAGCGCTGCTTCAGCTTCGTCGGCGGGAGTTGCGAAGCTGCGGGGAGGGCGCTCGTAGCGTCCAACGCGATCGATTTGGCCGCCGACCCTGAGTCTGTCGGCGTAGCGATCGCTGTGGAAGGTTCGGATGGTGAGTTTTTCCTAGAAGATAACGTCGCGCGCCGCGACCACCCGAGAGGTATCGTGGTCGAGGATGTTCCATGCGTGATGTTCGGAGCTGATGCCGAGATGAACCCCCCAGCGCGCGTGGCGCTCGAACTTCCCGGTGTTCGCCGTTGCGGGCCGATACTGCACCATGCAGCCCCAGACGCGTAGCGTAGAGATGTCGCCTTTGTTGTGTCGCCTTTGTCGCCGGTGAATTGAACGTGCGACGACAGGTGATCAGTGCTGGCGGTGGTACTGAGCACGTTGTGAAGGCGGACTGCGTGATGCATGGCGAAGGGCCAGTATTTCGCGTCAACGTCGCTCTGCTGCAGGAGGGCGCGAACCTTGGTTATGAGCGTGCGGTTGGTTCGCTCAGCGACGCCTTGTTGCGGGTGCACGTAAGGAAGGGAAAGCTTGTAGACAATTCCCTTGTCCTGAAGGTATGCCGCCAGCTTGTCACTCTTGAACTAGGTCGCGCAGTCGGTTTGCCAAAGCTTGAGCTTGCAGCCGGACTGAGTTTTGGCGTTGTTGTGCCAGACTTTGAAGATGTCATACGCCTTGCTCCTGTGAGAGACATTGGCCACCCAGACAAAGCGAGAGTGAGCGTCAATGAAGGTAAGAGTATATTCATCGCCGTTGATGCCTGTCTGGGTGAGGACAAGAAAGTCGCTGTAAATTTTCCAGAGCTGGGCGTAGCGGTTCGTGAATGGCTCGAGGAGCTTGAAGGGCTTGTATTTCAGTGCGGCTTCAGGGCAGACTGTGCAGTCGGTGCGGCGATTGGTATCAACAGTGGGGGGTACCGTCGGGGCGGAGCAGTGTGCCAGGAATAAAGACGTTGGCGCGGATGCAATTGTTGAGTACCTCCTGAGAGGGGTGTCCGAGGCGCCTGTGCCAGAGGTCAGGGGGTGCGCGGAGTTCGGGCGAGCGGGCGAAGAAGGCAAGCAGTTCTGTTGTGCTGGTTTGTGAAGGCTGTGGGAGCGGTTGTGGTGAGACTGAGAGGCCAAGAGCGAGTATTAAGTCACGAGCGGTGAGCTGTGGATCTGGGGATACTGTGGTGAGGGCAGCAAGTGGAGCTGACGTGTTGTCTGTGTCAGCTGTGTGGGTAGCGTCTGTACGGTAGGATGGTGTCATGGTCAGAGGGGCGACGTGAGGACTTGGAGAAGGCCCAGGAGTCACTGGAGGATGAGTTTCGTGAGGCGGGGATTCCGATGGGTTTTGGGGACCCATAGGGCCCAGCAGCTTCTTGTGCTGCCTCTTGCTCAGCACGTGCGATGACGTCTTCGATCGGCTCCTCCTCTTCAACTTTAGTGGTTGTTCACCATGTTCCTGCTGCTGTGCTGCTTCCTGCTCCCCATGATGCTGTGCATGTACCCTAGCCGTGGTTGGCTGTTTTTGCTGCTGCTTCTGCTTCTGCGTCTGCACGACGGCGGTCCTCCTCTTCCTCCCGTCGTTGGAACACTTCAGATGTCATGGTGCGGCGGGACCAGGGGCGGGACCAGTCTAGGGGGAGAGGGTTGTTGTTGGCGTCAAATGTCCCAGGTCCCCTGTAGCGAGTTAGGAGGTGGAGACGGTCGTGGACTGTGGGATGTGAGGTGTTTACGTGGTTGATGGATGGTGAGGGCTGCAGCAAGTTCAACGTGGTGTCGCATGCCTGTGAGATGCAGAGTTTGCCATTCTGCCTCCTCAACAATGTCCAGGGGGACAGATGACTCTTCCTCTGATTCTGCTCGTTCAGGTGTCTCCGCCGCGTCTGCTTCCTTGTCTTCGTTGACTTTGGCTTTCCCCTTCTCTTTATCTGTTGCTCTGCATTACTCTCCAGCTGTTGACGTTCCTTCTTGTTCAGCTGGCGCCTTCCCCTTGTCAGTTTTCTCCACTGTGGTGGAGGCTGTTGGTGTGCGGTAGTTGCGGCAGAGTCCATCAGATCCCGGTGCGTGTAGATCGATCTCCCTAGGGTGAGCGTGATGCTTAACCCAGGGACGCCCGTCAGGGTGGGCGAGTTCGTAGGGCTAGACGGCGCGCTGAGGTTGGAGGTCAATGAGATCTCCAGAGTAGGCGCGGCAGTCCGGGATGTCGAAATCTTGAATGTAGACGCCGTTGTCTGGGCACGCCTTGCCGATGTAACGCGGCTCGCTGTCGCTTTTGCTATACTCTTTCCAATGCATGAGGATGCACCGGCTCTCTGGGTCTGTGCTCATAAGAACGCCGCTGTGGACGAGTTTCTCGTAGGAGATTAAGTTGTACTTAAGGTCCCGTACGATGGGGACGTCGTTGAGAGTTATGTGAATGTCACTGTCTCGTGCTTTGAGTGTGACGATGCCGCACGCGCGCGCTTCAAGTTGCTGGCTGTTGGCCACTATGACAACGGTGGGCTGCGGGATGGGGCGTGCGTTGGAGATGAAGCGCTTGGACCCGACCATATGTTGCCCACAGCAGCTGTCAAGGTACCAGGTGTTGTACGCTTCGGTGCGGGTTTGAGCCGAGAACGTGAGGTTGGGTGTGTTGCGGAAGGGGATGCGCTTATTGCCGGCCCAGCGATAGTTGTCAACGGGGCGAGTGTCGATGTAGTGACCGTAGAAGTAGCTGTCAATAGATGGTGAGTTTATGAAATCCTTGTCGTGCGGCGGTGACTTGAGTAGGGGGGTTGGCAGATCCCAGTCTTGTTCGTGTTTGTCGGAGACAAACTCCTCGTCCTGCGTGAAGGGGTTGTTGTAACTGGAGAACTCAACCTCACGGCCAGGTGGCGGAGGAGAGACGTGTCGCAGGTGCCGTCGGTTTGTTCGCCGTGTGCGACGATGAACGCGCATTGCCATATTGCCGATGACGTGGCGAACATTGCTGGTGTACGGAGGTCTGGGCCCGTCAGGCTGAGGTGGTTGGCGCGGGGCACGCCGATGGTCCGAAGACAGTCGGTTTGCCTGGCGCGAGTTGTCGGGGCCCTAAAATGCGTTGTTGCGGGGTACGGAGTCGTGTCGCGGCTCGGATCGGCAACGTTCGGTTGAGTGACCGAATATTTTGCAATTTTTGCAGTAATATTGGCGCGGTTGTGAGTCGCGTGAGTCGCGAGGATCGCGGGGCCGTCGTTGATCGCGGCCAGAGTAGAAGGCGATTTGCTCGTGTCGGGCCCCTTTTTCTTTGTTGAAATAAATGTCTAGTTGTTCGTGCAGGAGTGTGGCGCAGAGATGCGCTTCGGAGACGGTGCCTTGTTGACAGAGCAGAGCCTTGCACGGACTCCACTGAGGTCCTAAGCTTGGGAGGGAAATAGTGACGAACATGTCCTCGTGGATCGTATTTCCTAGCTTCTGCAGCTGGTCGCGGATGTTGCGGCATCGGTTGATGTAGGCGTTTGCCTTTTCGCCGGGTGTCATTTTGACTTCTAGAAGCTGCTAAAGAAGACGACTCGAGGATACGGAATCCTTAGGCTGATAGGTTTTGACGAGGTGGCTCCGGGCGGTCATCGCGGGGGCCGTATCGTTTTTGAACGGACGTACACCGAGTTGTTCGGCTGGGGACATGTTGCGGAGTAGAATACTGTACGCCATGAGCGATTCGTTGTAGTTTTGGGCCTTTGCCTCGTCGGTGTCGCTTGCGGGGCCAGGGTAGCTTCCGTCGAAGAAACAGAAGATCTGAGCACTTTGGAGGAGCAGTTCGAGCTCAAAGCTCCACGTGTAGAATTCCCGACCGTTGAAGGCGGTGCTTGTACGAATCTTGGAGATAGCCAGAAACTTGTTATGGGATGTAAGCATGGCTTCGTCACTTGGGCGTGAAGTGGTTGGAGCGGCAGAGTTCGACCCGAGGTCGAATGTGGTTGGAGCCGGTTCCTTGTTGGGAGCAGCAGGTGGTTCAAGTTGCTGCGAGGTTCCGGGGTTTCCGTTCTTCATTTGCTGAATTCTGGACTCCAGAGTGGTGATGCGCTGAATAAGTTGTTCGAGCAGCGCATTGCTAACGGTGGTATTTGCCGCAGAGTTCGTGGTTGGGTTGGCAGGAGCTTCGGCTGTAGGAGCCGCCTGCCCACCAGATCCTCCAACCATGTTTCAGCGGGAGCGCGTACCGGACGCCACCTTGGATTCTGTTACGATATGAAGATATATGAGAAGGCATTCCTGTATGCTGCAGGAGCCGACTCTACCGAGTACGAAGTCGAGGAGTCAGAAGAGTCAAAGCGACGCTGGTAACCGTCTGATGAAGACCGATGCAGGCAGAAACATTTGAACTGAAAAGAGCGGGAACAGGTTTGAAACGGGTTCCCGCGCCGCACGGTTTGAATTCGCTGCAATAAGGGAATGTACCCCTTAGAGTACATGGCTAGCCTAGGTCTTTTCGTATTCCCTTGTATTCTTATATATACCCGATGTATGCATACTATTATCAACTCAGTCATTTACATTCACTCTGACCTGAGATTCAAACTTCCGCTGCAACACTACTCTGCGATCAACCCTGAGCGATCCTTCGCTAAGTCCCACTTGGGATTGTAACAGATTCGAATTTGAATAAGTGGTGGTGATGCGAAGAATCCTGAGTAGCTCTCATACCATGCTGAGGGTTTGGGGGTGCATGGTGCAGTATCGGCCGACCTCAGCCACAATCGGCAAGTTCGCTCACCGCGCACGATGGGGAATCCATCTTGGACTCAGTACCGAGCACAGAGGGTGGCTCCATTGATAGCATGGAGGTTGTTCCCGCGCGTGATATTCTCTTCTACGAGCGACTCACCCTGAATCAGTGGATCGAAGACGAGCGTCGCAACGAGGCACGCGGCTACGTCAACAGCGGCCGCAGCTTTGCATCTCCAGAAGACGAGGCAGCAGCAGCAATACTTGATCGCGACGATGCTGACGAGCACCCTGACATACCGCCTCGCCCTCGCAACGACGACGACGACGATGACAACGACGACACTCCTGCACCAGGACTGTCACGGCGCCAAGCCGGGCCAAGCACTATCTCACCCGACTACGAGAGCAGCGATGACGATGTGGTGGAAGTCACCACCAACACCGCAGACACTGATAATGTGTCCGACCTACAGCTCCTCGGCCTGCACACGTCCGTCACTACTCTTGCGCGCGCTGTCGAGCCCAAGAACCCGCGCCAGGCCCTGACCGGCCCTCACGCCAAGGAGTGGCGTGCTGCGATGGATGCGGAACTAAAGGCGCTGGAATCTCGCGACACATGGGTTCTAGTCGATCGTGCAGCAGTGAAGGGGAGGAGGGTGTTAGAATATAGAACTGAACGAGAATGAATGAACTAGGCAGCAGGGTGATACAAGTAGGAAACCCTAGCAATGTTGTACCCCCTAAGGCTAAACCCACTATAGCCTACACAATATAAACATGTATAATGTTTGACACACCCCCATAGGCGAAGTGGGGGACAACCAGATGGTCACAAGACCAGTCAAAGCAAAGCAAAGCAAAGCAAGCTCAGGGTGGATCTCAAGGAAACCACACAAATTCCGAGCACAAGCAAGCGGTCACAAGACCAGTTCACATGCAGTTTGATAATAAACAAGAGGTACAGTGATCACAACCTAGCAAGTGTAAGCATGCAGGTATATATATAGAGATCACAGTACAAGCAGGGTCAAGAAATAAGCAAGTGAGGCACAGTGGGCACAAGGCCGAGAACAGTACAGAAACGCTGATGATCACAAGTGGCCACGTAAGCAAGACGAAGCTGACCACGCTGCTGCAACTCTCGAGCAAGGAAGTAGCGCAGAGCGATATGCTTCGTTCTGTGCTCCAGTCTGTGCTCCTGACACAAGGCAATGGCGGCCTTGTTGTCGACGTACAGCACTGGAGGAGAACGAGGCCGCTCTCCCAAGTCGCTCAGCAGGTAGGTGAGCCAGCGTAACTCCTGTGCAGCCATGGCTGTGGCGTAGATCTCAGCCTCACAACTGGAGCTGAGAACTGAAGACGAGCGTGTAGAACGCCAAGAAACTGAACCAGAGCCAAGGCTGAAGGTGTAACCCTGAGACGACCGCTGCGTAGCCTGGTCGTCAACCCAAGAAGCGTCTGAGTGCCCAGTGAGGACAACGTCGCTCCGTCCTCCAAGCACAAGCCCCATGCCCGACGTACTGCACAAGTAGCGCAACACCCTCTTAGCGGCATCCATGTGCTCCTTCCGGTGACGGCCAGGAGCGACATAGCGTGCTAGGATGCTAAGAGGGTATGCAAGGTCAGGTCGAGTGCAGGTCATCAGGTACATGAGGCAGCCCACAAGCTCTGGATACGGGCCACTCGGCTCTACGGACTCATCCGAAGGCAGAGCTGAGAGCGAGTGACCGGTAGGCAGAGGAGTGGACTGAGGCGAGGAGTACGTGAAGCGGAAGCGCTGAAGGACCTGTTGCACCATGTGTGACTGAGTCAAGGTGATGGTGCGCTGTGCTCTGTCCCGGGTAATCCGCAAGCCAAGATAGCTTGTCAGCTCACCCAGGTCTGTGCACGTGTGTCTCTTCTGCAGCTCCGACTTCACGTGGGCGAGTGCCTCAGTGTCAGCAGTAGCAAAGACCAAGTCGTCTACGTACACGAGAACGTAGAACGGCGGCAGAGTGGTGTCGGTGCGTAGAAACAACGACGGGTCAGCAGTAGAAGGAGCAAACCCAAGAGCAGCAAGAGTAGTCCTCAGTGTGTCGTGCCACTCACGGGGTGCCTGGCGGAGACCGTAGACTGGCCGCCGGAGGCTCCACTGGGTACCAGCAGGGAACGACCCAGTGAAGCCAGGTGGGCAGCGTAGCCAGATCTCCTCGTGCAGGCTGCCCTGTAGGAAAGCAGTGCTGAAGTCAAGAGAGTGGAGCTCGTAGTCACGCTGAGCGGCGACGTGTAGCAGAACCTGAAGAGTGGTCATCTTCGGGGTCGGGGAGAAGGTCTGGAAGAAGTCAACTCCCTCTCGCTGACTGAAGCCTCGTGCAACGTAACGTGCCTTGAAGACAGGCGGAGAACCCGGCGGCCGCTTCACCCTGAAAATCCACATGCCACTGACGATGTTCGTCCCAGGTGGGGGAACCTCGTCGACGTAGCTGCCTGTGGACTTCCAAGAAGCCATCTCTGCGTCCATGGCTGTCTGCCACTGAGAGGAGTAGGGACCCTCTATCGCCTCTGCGTAAGAGCGCGGGGTCGGGATGTCTGGTGCATCCGGGTCTCCCTCAGGGGCAATCAGCATGGACACGAGATGAGGTAAAGCAGCGGCAAAGCACTCAAACTCCTCCTGTCTGTCCTCAAGGACGTCCGTGCCAAGAGCACACTCACCCCCGACGGACGGAGGACAGACACACTCAGACTCAGCAACAAGGCTAGCGGCGTAGTCTAGACGACAGGCGGCAGCAAAGTCAACAAGCTCAGCAACTAGAGCAGACTCAGCAGTGGACTCGAAGGAAGGGTCAGTGACAACAGTAGCGAGAAGACGCGTGACAGTAGGACTGGCAGCACGAGCAAGGTCTGACGGCTGGTCAGCAACGTCAGGAAGAGAGGACGCAGGAGGAGACGGCAGAGGGACACGCTGTGGAGTAGTGGAAGGACGCAGAGTCATATAGTGAGTGCCAAGTACAGGAGGAGGACGCTGACGCGGAGCACGACGACCAGCGCGGACAGCGCGGACAGGCGACTCTGGACGAGACCCAGGTGACTCAGGACGAGACTCAGGCGACGCAGGACGAGACTCAGGCTCACGACGCTCCGTAAGACCTCTAGTCGGCCTCGCGTAGGGAGAAGGACCAGGCAGTGGAGAGGCAAGCGGTAACTGTGACTGCGACTGGACAGGTGGTGGACTCAGTAGGGGAGGAGAAGGACCAGTGGAGGGCGGGAGGCCAAGAACCTGCTGAAGGAGCGGAACGTAGTACGGCCGCGGCCGCTCAGCACCTCCTGAACCAGCAGAGACAGCACCAGCACCCTCAGCCCCAGGGTCTCCAGTACCAACTCCCGCAGCACCACCAGCAACCCCAGCAGCTCCAGTACCTCCAGCTCCAACCCCCGCTGCAGCTCCAGTACCTCCAGTACGAGCACCTCCAGAACCAGCCGCTCCAGCAGCTCCAGCACCAGCAGTACCTCTAGTAGCTCCAGCACCAGCAGCACCTCCAGCACCAGTTGCGCCTCCAGCAGCTCCAGCACCAGTAGCGTCTCCAGCAGCTCCAGCTCCAGCAGCACCTCCAGCAGCACCACCAGCAGCTCCTGCGCCAGCAGCACCAGCACCAGCACCAGCTCCAGCTCCAGGGTCCGCGGCACCAGCCGCAGCTCCAGGTCCAGGGTCCGCAGCACCAGCAGCGGCTCCAGCTCCAGGGTCCTCAGCACCAGCAGCAGCTCCAACTCCAGGGTCGGCGGCACCAGCAGCACCACTCCGGAGACTGCAGCGCCGAGCGTACCACTCTCGGAGCCGCTGGGGAGAGGGCGGCTCCCGCCTAGGCGGGGAACCACGAGCACCAGCTCCAGCAGCACCCCTAGCCCCAGAAGCGCCCCTCCTGAGGCTGCAGTACCGCGAGTACCACTCACGCAGCTGCTGGGAAGAGGGAGCGCCTCCAGGCGCAGCACGGTCAGTCGCAGCACCCCCAGGCTCAGTACCCTCAGACGTAGCACTCTCAGGCTCAGCACCCCCAGACTCAGCACCCGCAGGCTCAGCACCCCCAGACTCAGCACCCCCAGGCTCCGCACGCTCAGGCTCAGCACCCCTAGGCTCCGCACCCCCAGGCTCGGCACCCCCAGGCTCCGCACCCCCAGGCTCAGCACCCCTAGCAGGACGAGAGTCGACAGCTACCTCGAGAGGCTCAACCGGGTCTACCTGGGACACACCTGAGGGAGCGGCACCCTGAGGGGGGAGGGGGTCTACCACAGCAGCACCTGGTGCGAGGAAGAGAGGCGGGGGGGGGGGAGCGGGGCAGTGCGGTAGGGGAAGAGGCGGTAGTAGGGGACCGACTCGTCGAAAGTGACGTCCTGAGAGGGCAGGACACGGCGCGAGGTGGCGTGGTAAAACTGCCAACCAGACGCGTCCGTGACAAAGCCAAGGAAGACACAAGGAACAGCGCGGGAGGAGAGCTTGTCCGCGGACGTATCGCGAACAAAAGCACGAGATCCCCAGACCCGGAACACCGACGCATCGCCAACCTTTCCCGTCCAACGCAGTGTCGGCGAAGTCTCCGGAACGGAGACACGGGGCCAGAGGTTGAGCTGATGCGCAGCGTATCGGACCGCAAACGGCCACAGAAAGTGGGGGGCAGCCGCATGGATCAAGGAGGTACGAGCGACCTCAATGACCAAGCCAATGCGGCACTCAGCAGCCCCATTCTGTTGTGGAGAGGCCGGAAGCGTGAACGACTGCTCAATGCCCTCCCCCTGACAGAAGGCCCTCAAGAGGTCGGAGGAAAACTCCCCACCTCTGTCAGAGTGCAGACGCAGGACAGGAAAGTCCGAGTGGAACCTCTCGCTGAGCTGGAGACGGGCAGCGCGGATCCAAGGGATCAAAACATCAGGGACTTCACCCTTGGTGCGCAAGGGGAAGACCGTGGTGTAGCGCGAGTAGTCGTCAACAACTATCAAGAAGTACCTCTCGTGACCCTGTCCACGGACGCGGGCTGGGCCCCACACGTCCATGTGGAGGGTCTGCAGGGGAGCAGTCGTCGGGGGAAGCGAGGAGGAGTGAGGAGCGGCGCGCTGCCGCCCCTCGACACAGGGAAGACAGGGAGGAGCAGGCGAGGGTGGGAGGGGAGGGAGAACCCTGGGAAGACCAGAGACAAGGTACCGGGAGTGCATGCCACGAAGGCGCTGCACTGACGGGTGACCAAGGCGGTGGTGCCAGAGGACGGTCTCGTGCGCCAGGGAGCGACACGAGCAGGGGGCAGACAGCTGACCTGACGCAGACGCAGACGCAGCTACCTAAGGGGACTCAGTGGTCAGTGTGTACAGGTCCGACCCCGGCTGCCGAGTGAAGGTAGCCAGGTGGCGACCCGTCCGAGCACACGTGCAGTGTGTCACGCGCTCGTAGGCAGGGGTGAACTGGTGGACACCCCCGTCCTGGAGCGCACGACCCACCACCAAGTTCGTAGAGAACGAGGGGAGGTAGAGACCTGACAGTGTGCCCGACGGGACCGCAGGACAAGGGAGGACAGTAGAGGAGGTCGCAATGACCGGACCCCCAGAGGGGTCAGCGAGGGAGACTGCAACCGGCCGAGCAAGCTGCTCAAGGGCAGTGCGGTCACGAAAGAAACAGCGGGAAGCACCTGAGTCCAGTGTGAAGGTGTGCAGTGCCTCAGTAGACGCAGTACCAGAGGGTGCAGACTCACGAGTACCTAGAGCAGCAGCCTCACCAGCACCTGGGGCAACAGACACACTAGCACCTAGAGCGGCAGCCTCACCAGCACCTGAGGCAATAGACACACGAGCACCTAGTGCGACAGCCTCACCAGTACCTAGAGCAGCAGACTGGATACCGGGGTCAGGCGGCACACTCAGGTGACAGGCACTCTCAGCACTAGTAGACAATGCATACATGGCAGTGAGGAGAGCATCATAGTCAAGAGCAAAGATATCTACCCTCTGCCTAAGCAGCTCCAGCCAGGAGGGGAGCTCAGCGTCGTCGCCAAACTCTGTACGCCAAGCATCGCTCAGACGGGCGAAGCAGCGGGACTCTGTGTGACTAGGTGTCCCGCAAGGCTGACCAGTCCGGACACCTCTGCGAATGACGTACGGGCAGCGAGCAGGACTCAGTGACCCGCTACTCTGAGCGTACCACTCACGAAGCTGCTGGGGCGAAAGAGCCTCGCGGGGACGACGCTGCAGCTGCACCTGGCCACTACCAGAAGCTCCCGAACGACCCACTCCAGAGCGACTCCCACTACGGCCACCCGACAGTCCCAACTAGCGTACCACTCACGAAGCTGCTGGGGCGAAAGAGCCTCGCGGGGACGACGCTGCAGCTGCACCTGTCCACTACCAGAAGCTCCCGAACTACCCACTCCAGAGCAACTCCCACTACGGGCACCCCGACAGCCCCAACTAGCGTACCACTCACGAAGCTGCTGGGGCGTGAGGGACTCACGCGCACGGCCCTGGAGCTGCATCTGGCCACGCCAGGAGCAGCAGTAGCAGCAGTAGCGGCAGTAACAGCAGTAGCAGCAGGAGCAATAGTAGTGGGAGCAGTAAAAGCAGTAGCAGCAGTAGCAGCGGTAGCAGCGCGGGCAGGGCAGTGCTCACCAGTGGTGGGAAGGGCAGGCGCAAGACGGCGGCGACAGCGGGGCCGCTACAGCTGCAGGGCGGGGCCGGGCCGCGGCAGGGAGCTCCGCGGCAGCTGCTGCAGGGCGGGGCCGGGCCGCGACGGCAGCTGCTCCAGGGGCCAGGGGCGGCTGCTGCAGGGGCGGCTGCTCCAGGGTCCAGGGGCGGCTGTAGGTGCGGCTGCTTTAGGGGACAGGGGCGGCTGCTGCAGTGGCGGCTGCTCCAGGGGCCAGGGGCGGCTGCTCCAGGGTCCAGGGGCGGCTGCTGCAGTGGCGGCTGCTCCAGGGGCCAGGGGCGGCCGTCCCAAGGGCGGGCGCAGGGTAGGGCAGGGCGCCGCGGCGAGCAGGGGCGACTCCGCGCGGGTCCCAGTGGCGACGCGCGGGTCGCGCGGGGGCGTAGCGACGAGGCAGGGGCGACGCCGCGCGGGTCCCAGTGGTGACGCGCGGGTCGCGCGGGGGGCGTCGCGACGAGGCAGGGGCGACGCGCGCGGATCCCGCAGAAGCGCCGCGACGAGGCGGGGGCGACGCGCAGGTCCCGCAGGGTCGTCGCGACGAGGCAGGGGCGACGAGCGGGTCCCGCAGGGGCGTCGCGACGAGGCAGGGGCGACGCGCGGGTTCCGTAGGGGCGTCGCGACGAGGCAGGGGCGACGCCCGGGTCCCGCAGAGGCGTTGCGACGAGCAGGGCGACACGTCGCGGGGTCCAGGGGCCGCGCCTCGGGGTCCAGGGGCGGCTGCGCAGGTGCAGAGCAGGCCCGCGCGCGGCCTGCAGGGCAGGGTGGTAGGGTGGCGCTCGAGGGCGCGGGTAGGCAGGCGCTCAAGGGCGTGAGTAGGCAGGCGCTCGAGGGCGCGGGTAGGCAGGCGCTCGAGGGCGCGGGTAGGCAGGCGGACGGCACACGGGGCTGCACGGGGCCGCGAGGGGCTGCGTGCGAGGCTAGTGGGCAGCGCGCAACTAGCAACAGGGCGCACGACGGCGCTAGAAGGGGCGCTCGACGGCGCTAGTAAGGGCGCTCGACGGCGCGGGTAGGGGCGCACGACGGTGCGAGGTACTATCAGGCACGGTCGCGCAAGGGCGCGGCGGAACGGTGGGCCCTAACCAACGTCGGTCCTAGGTCCTGACCTAGGCGTCGGATACCATGTTAGAATGTAGAACTGAACGAGAATGAATGAACTAGGCAGCAGGGTGATACAAGTAGGAAACCCTAGCAATGTTGTACCCCCTAAGGCTAAACCCACTATAGCCTACACAATATAAACATGTATAATGTTTGACAGAGGGTGCTAAGCGGAAAGTGGGTCTTCCGCCTTAATACTAACGCGGACGGCACCATCGAGCGCTTCAAAGCACGCTGGGTCGTACGCGGGTACGATCAGCGCCACGGCATCGACTTCGATCAAACCTTCGCTCCCGTCAGTCGTCACACCTCTGTCAGGATTCTACTCGCCATTGCCGCCGCTAAGCACTTACCACTGCGACAGATCGACGTCAAGAACGCGTTTCTATACGCGTTGGTGGATGCAACCATCTTCGTGGAGCAGCCACATACCTACGGGGAAGGAGACCCTAGGGTCTGCCAGCTGAAGAAATCCCTCTACGGGATAAAACAGGCGCCTCGCCTCTGGCAGCAGCACCTGCACAAAATCCTCCTGGAGATCGGCTTCAGGCAGCTGCCACACGACCCGCGAATGTACCGCCTCCACTTCAATGGCGACTACCTCCTTCTGACAGTCGACGACCTGCTCTACACAGGCACCTGCAACAAACTGCTTAATCAGTTCGAGGAGAATCTGGCGCACCATCAACCACAACGTCACGCAGTTTCTGGGCCTGAACATTACTTACGCGCCAGAAGAAATTCATTTGTCAGCCTCCAAGTACGCAGAGCAACTGGGGGAACGCATCAACATTGTACCCGCACCACTCTCAACTCCTTATCGCAACCCCAGCGTCAACTACAAACCGGACAACAAACCCCTATCACCCACAGGACTCCAACTGTACCAGCAGCAACTGGGCTGCCTGCTGTTCGCATCTGTCACCTGCCGACCCGACCTCTCGTAGATCGCCAGCCAACTGGCGCAATACTCTCGTAAGCCAGTAGCTGAGAACCAGCTGGACCTGGAGCGCGCCCTGCAGTACTTCATCTCCACACCTACATTGGGCTCCCCTACTCCACGCTGACGACGACTTCCTTCAACCTCAACGGCTACGTGGACGCGGATCATGCCGCTGACCCTGCGAATCGACGGCCACGAACCGGCTTCGTCTTTTGCCTGGAGCCAACAGGACCAATCTCCTGGAACTCGCAGAAGCAGGAGCTGGTTGCCCTGTCATCGGCTGAAGCAGAATACATCGCCGCGACAGCAGCAGTTCGCGAAGGACTGTACCTGCAGGAGCTGTTGCAGGAAGCGAAAATTCCAACTTCGCCTACCTTTCGCCTTCACTGCGACAACCAGAGCGCCATCAATATCGCGAACAAGCCAGGTTTCGTGAACCGCACGAAGCACATTGCCCTTCGGCACTTTTTCCTCAAAGACGAAATCGACCAGGGCAAGGTTGACCTCACGTACTGCCCCACCACCGAAATGGCAGCCGACTTTCTCACCAAGCGACTGCCACGTCAGCAGTACAAGCACTGCTCCGACCTCACCGGAGTAGTCAAGCGAGTCAGCTCCCTGCGCGCCCAGGAATGAAGGGGAGTGTTACGATATGAAGATATATGAGAAGGCATTCCTGTATGCTGCAGGAGCCGACTCTACCGAGTACGAAGTCGAGGAGTCAGAAGAGTTGAAGCGACGCTGGTAACCGTCTGATGAAGACCGATGCAGGCAGAAACATTTGAACTGAAAAGAGCAGAACAGGTTCGAAACGGGTTCCCGCGCCGCACTGTTTGAATTCGCTGCAATAAGGGAAAATGTACCCCTTAGAGTACATGGTTAGCCTAGGTCTTTTCGTATTCCTTGTATTCTTATATAAACCCGATGTATGCATGCTATTATCAACTCAGTCATTTACATTCACTCTGGCCTGAGATTCAAACTTCCGCTGCAACACAACTCTGCGATCAACCCTGAGCGATCCTTCGCTAAGTCCCACTTGGGATTGTAACAGATTCGAATTTGAATCAGTGGTGGTGATGCGAAGAATCCTGAGTAGCTCTCATACCATGTTACAATCTGAAATGAAGGTGTAGGATCGTCGCAGGTTGATCGCGAGTCTTGCAGCAGCGGAAGATTGCTGAGTGAATGTCGGGTACGGACTCTGTCAGAAGAAGGAGATTTGAATCTCGACAGAAGTAACTATAACCGTGCGGTACAACGGTTTATATAGGAATACAAGAGAATACGAAAGGTCATAGCTAGCCATGTACTCAGAGGGGGTACATTCCCCTTAGGGCTAACCTACATCGGGAATGCCAACCGTGCGGTTCGGTAACAATACGCGCCACGGTAACTGTTTGAATGCATTTCCCACGCTTGCACTTTGAATTCATTATGCTTTCAACCGTCTTCGACAACTGTCTGCGTCGCTCGGTCTTCGTCCTCGCTGCGGTCATCTTCGCGTTAAGGATTCGTTACTTTAGGAATGTTATTCAACAATTCCATATTGTAAGGAAAATTCCTTTTCCTTACTTCGCGTCCCTGCTTACCGCATACATAACCGTTCCCGCCATCAGCACCCATCCATGCACGTTACCCTTTCACGACACTCGCCTCGACCACGACTCCCGCCACTGTTCACGACGCGACCCAACCTAACGGTTCGGTTGGTAACCCGCGCTCCGGACCTCCGCCTCGACAATTCTCCAAACCTCGGCGCTAGGCCCGTAGCGCACCTCAATTTCCCACTTTACCGTTACCACTGTAGTTTCGCTATATATTCTTCGCTCATGCCTTCGCTCATTGTACTCTTGCTTCGATAGTGCAATTCTCGCTCGTTCACTCAATTGCACTCGTAACACTTGGTATTCAGAGCCTACGATCTCTTCTCGGACCGTACCCACACCTTCGCTTCCCCACTATCTCAAATTTTTGGGGGGGGTAGACGTCTCTCAGCGAACAAGCACCGCCGCTCGAAGTGCTCTCTCGAAAGCACGCACGGCCACGACCGAGGCTCTTGCTGAGCTTGCCCGACACCCCCGCCATGGCCGAATTTACTCTCGCGACACTGACGCAGGAGCAACTCGACCGTCTCGTGCGCCAAGTCGAGGATTCGGCGCTCGAAATTGCGACGCTCACGGCGGAACGTGACTCCGCGCGTCAGCAATCCACGGTGAATACTCTAGCACCACCACACGCACCTGCAAATGTACCCGCACAATCGGAGGAGCCGATCGTCATTTCATCCGGCACACCAACACAGAACGACAGCGTGGGACAGCGCTCAGGCGCAGCCAGTGATGGCGCCGCTCACTCGATGCCTGGCATGGAAAGGAACAGGGTCGCACCAAGCCCGCGGGAGCCTCGTGAAGCCCGTCGGCACGTGGAATTTGCGGCGACAAGTGGCGACCACGCCAGCATGGCACCAATGCCACTCAAGCCGCGGCGCCCGCCTTGCTTCGACCCGAGCCAACGTGGAGGTCCGACGGTTCAATCGTGGGTCTTCACGATGAACGTCTTCTTCGACGCGAACTACGTCGAGTCGGACGCAGCAATGATCAGATACGCCGTCTCGCTGCTGAGGGGCCCCGCCATGGACTGGTGGCGAGTCATCGTGACGTCGCCACGCGCCTACGAGCCACCGTCGCAAGAGGAAGGGCCCACGGGCCCAGCTGTCACCTGGAGTTCATTCTGCGAAACCGCCCAATACAGCACGTGGGATGCGTGGTGCGCAGGGCTTCGGGCGCGCTTCGAGCCGATCGCGGCTTCTATTTTGGCGCGTCAAAAACTGCGTACTTGGCGGCAACTCGGATCGGTCCAAGACTACACGAGCGGTTTTCTCGCATTATGCGAGCAAGTCGGCTATATGCACGAAGCGGAGCGGGTGGACCGTTACGTCGGAGGGCTGAAGCCGGACATCTCGCACGAAATCATGCTACGCGGACTCTCGAATTTCAACGAGATTCTCGCGCTCGCCGAGAAAATCGACATTTTACGTCGTCCGAGACCGGGGTCCTACTACGGACACCGTCCTCGGGGACCAATCGAGCACGCCACTGTCAGAATGTTATCTTATGCTCTAGCCTGTAGTGGGGTGCTCTATAGCGAGTACAACCCTTCTAGGGTTTCCTATTTGTATCCCCATTCTTGCTAGTGCAATCCTCTTCTTCTCTCTTCTTTCTTCTAAACTTTAACATGCTATCAGAGCAGGTCGATCCCCTTGGATCGATCCTGTGGGTGGGCTCACCACCTTGTTGCTTCCGCTGCAACTGCTACTGCTACTCTCTGTGCCGCACGCCCCGTGGCGTGCGGCAGTTTTTCTTCCCGCCGTGCGCCCCGAGGCGCGCGGCGGTTTTCTGCCCGCCGTGCGCCCCGAGGCGCGCGGCGGTTTTCTGCCCGCCGTGCGCCCCGAGGCGCGCGGCGGTTTTCTGCCCGCCGTGCGCCCCGAGGCGCGCGGCGGTTCTCTGCCCGCTGTGCGCCCCGAGGCGCGCGACGGGCTTCTGCCCCGTCGTTCGTCGCGTCGCCCTCTGGAGGTGCCGCGACGGGCGACGGGGACCCGTCGCGGCCCCGCCGCCCCACTCTCGCGGCCCCGCCGTTTTCCTTCGCGGCCCCGCCACCTCCGGTCGCGGCCCCGCCACCTCCGATCGTGGCCCCGCCGCCCCACCATCGCGGCCCCGCCGCTTTCCTTCACGGCCCCGCCACCTCTGGCCGCGGCCCCGTCGTCTCGCCGCCCTACGTGCGGCCCGTCGCCCTACCTGTCGCGGCCCCGGCCCCGGCCCCGCCTCCCCCCCCCCCCCCCCCCCCCCCCCCCCCCTCCTTCGGGTTTCCCCTTTTCCCGTCGCCTGTCGAGGCGACCTGAGGGGGCCGCTGTGGGGTGGCGGGTATGGGGGTGGCCGGTGTGCATTCCTCCCTTTGCTCCTCCTCCTCCTTCGTCTCCCACTGCTGCAGCTGTCGCTGAGGGGGGTGGTTGTGTGGGAGACTGGGGTTTAGGGTTTAAGGGGGGTGCGTGGGAGTGGAGCTAGCGGTGTAGCAGCGGGTGTGTGTCGGGGGGGTGAGACTGTTTGGGGAAGTTGCACGGAGGTTGCCGTCGTGTCGCCAGCAGCACCTGTAGTCCGGGGACTTCGTCCGGTAGCCCAGTCGTAGACTTCTACGCCAGCCGTCCGTGGGTCCGTTGCTCGTCTGCCGCTACTTTAGCCGCGGGGCCTGTTACTCCTGTAGTCCGGGCGCTTAGTCCGGACGAACGCAGCTGCCGCGCCGTTTAAGGGGCGCTGCTTCGCTTACAATAGGCCGGGCCATCGTAAGAGTGAGTGCCCAGAGGAGCTGAGGCGCCGCGGAGCAGAGCATGGGAGGGAGTCTCTAAGGCAGGGAAACGCCAGCAGTCAGTAGGAATCGGGCCAACTACTGATGAGACTGCCTGCTCGCCGAACCACACCGACCCTCACCGAGTCACAGTACCGATTCACGCTATCGATCGGGCTCGGATGAATAAGGAGGGTACAGCGACGGATTGCCCAGTACTGATTCACGGAAAAATACAGGGAGCAGCAGTGAAGATTTTTATCGACGGAGGCGCAAGTCACAGCTTAGTTAATACCGCAACCGCACGAAAACTACAACTGACACTGAGTCGGTGTTTACCGGAGATAGACGCACGCTTAGTTGACGGCACACCACTGGCCACACGGGAAAAAGTGGAGAGAATAAAGGTCCGCTGCGGGGGGAACTTCGGTTTTACACAGGAAATGCTCGCGACGACACTGGATGGGCACGACATTTTACTGGGACGTGATTGGTTGCGACGGTATAACCCGCGAATTGACTGGACGACGGGTAGCTGCACTGTGCGAAGTAGTGGTAACTGGGTGTCGCTACCACGCTGGCAGTCGCCCGAGTCTTCAACGGTCCACGTCAACGCCATCACGATGAAATGGGCTGTCTGTCAGAAGTAGTAGGAAGAAACAAGAATGAAGAAAGGAGGGTTTTCACTAGCAAGCAGTTGGATACATATAGCAAACCCTAATTGGGCTGTACTCACTATGGAGTACCCCACTGCAGGCTAGACAATAATAACATTCTGACACACCCCCATAGCCAAAGTGGGGTGTAATCAGCACAATGAGCAAAGCTAGTGGTAGTCACAGCGGGCAAGTGAGGAGGAGGAGGGACTGTGAGAGGAGAGAAGATGGGAGACGACGGCTGAAGCTGCAGACACACGGGCAACAGGAGCGGCTGGCACAGTACCTACCGGGACAGCGCCCCGGACTACTGGAGTAACTAGCTCACGGGCTACGAGGAGCTACAGGAGCAACGGACCCACGGGCGACAGGCGCAGCAGGCTCTCTGGGCTACTAGGACAGAGCCCCGGACTACAGGTGCTACGGACGACAAGACGGCAGCCTCCGCTCAACCTCCCCCAACTCTCCCACCCCCCTTTCACACACCCCTTGCTGTACCCCTAGCTCCACTCCCACGTCACCCCCCTAGCACCACTCCTTCGGCTCCCACACACCCACCCCCCTCAGCGGCAGCTGCAGCAGTGGGAGACGGAGGAGGAGGAGGAGCAGGGGACGGTTCACACACCCGCTACCACCATACCCGTCACCCCCATACCCTGAGTGTGCGGTAAGCGAGCTCAGGTGTGCTCGAAGCGTGCACAAGCGTGCGGGTAGCGAACTCGGGTGTGCAGTAAGCGAACTCGGGTGTGCGGGGAGGGGTGGCCGCAGGGCGACGCGACGGGATTGCAGGGGGCGCGCGCGGGTCCCCAGGGGCGACGCGACGGTCGACGGGGGCGGGGGGGGGGGGGGGGGGGACGCGCGGCCCCCGTGACGCCACGACGGGCGACGGAAGGGGGGGAGACGCGCGGCCCCCGAGGCGCCTCGACGGGCGACGGGATAGGGGGGACGAGCGGCCCCGCGACGCCACGACGGGCGACGGGAGAGGACGCCACGACTGGCGACGGGATGGCGGGGGGGGACGCGCGCGGATCCACGGAGTAGAAAACCGCCGCGCGCCTCGGGGCGCACGGCGGGCAGAAAACCGCCGCGCGCCCCGAGCGCACGGCGGGATGAAAAACGCCGCGCGCTCCGGGCGCGCGGCAGGAAGAAAGGGTCACGCGCCAGGGGCGCGCGACAACAGTAGAGCAGCGGAAGCATCGGGTGGGGCCCACCCACAGGATCGACCCAAGGGGGTCGACCTGCTCTGAAACCATGTCAGAAGTAGTAGGAAGAAACAAGAATGAAGAAAGGAGGGTTTTCACTAGCAAGCAGTTGGATACATATAGCAAACCCTAATTGGGCTGTACTCACTATGGAGTACCCCACTGCAAGCTAGACAATAATAACATTCTGACACTGTCGTCGCTGGAGCTGACGTGTACGCAGTGGATATAGCGTTGATAGGAGAAGCAGAGCAGCCGAGTGATTTTCAGAAACTGCTGACAGCGGTACCGCCCGAACTGCAGGAGCTATTGAAACGGTACCCGGGGATTTTTCCCGACGACTTACCAGAGGGACTGCCACCTCAGCGAGCACACGACCACCGCATAGAGTTAGAACCCGGGGCACAGCCAACCGTACAGCGACAGTTCAGACTGACACAGCCCGAGCTCGATGAGCTGAGGAAGCAGTTAGACTACCTGTTAGAGAAAAAAATCATCCAACCGAGCTCGTCACCGTTCGCCGCACCGATACTGTTCACACCGAAAAAAGACGGAGGGTTTCGCATGTGCATCGATTACAGAGCACTGAACAGGGTAACAGTCAAGTCGCGATACCCCATTCCCCGCGCTGACGAACTGATCGACCAGCTGCGAACAGCACGGGTTTTGTCGAAAATAGATTTACGGGGAGGTTACCATCAGATTCGGGTCGAACCATCAGACTGCGCCAAGACAGCATTTAGGACTAGGTACGGGTCATTCGAGTACACCGTGATGCCATTCGGGTTGACCAACGCACCGGCAACATTTCAGATGACCATGAACGAGGCGTTTAGGCCACTTTTAGATAAATGCGTGATAGTTTACCTCGACGACATCCTAGTCTACAGTCGTGATAAGCAGCAGCATTTAGCAGATCTGGAAGCAGTGTTTAAGGTTTTAGACGAGCACAGACTACTGACCAAGGGTTCCAAGTGCGAGTTTTTTCAGGACAGGTTATAATTTTTAGGACACGTTATTTCGGAGGCTGGGGTTGAAATCGACCCAAAGAAGCTGGACACGGTCAGCGTGGCACCCCCCGACAAATATCACGGAGCTGCAGAGTTTTTTAGGGTTCGTTAATTACGTGCGTCGGTTCGTCCCCGACATGGCGCAATTGACAGCCCCACTGACGGATCTGCTGCGGAAGGGGGTCCCTTTTACGTGGGGGGAGAAAGAGCATGCTGCCTTCTCTGCCCTGAAAACTGTTCTCTGTTCACCGCCCGTACTGCGCATCGCTGACCCACACCGCCCCTTCGAAGTCGTAACCGACGCAAGCGACATCGCCATTGGAGCCGTACTGCTAGAGGATTTCGGCAACGGCCTACAGCCCATCGCCTACGAGTCACGAAAGCTGCATCCGCCCGAGAAAAATTACCCGATACACGACAGCGAAATGCTCGCAATCGTGCATGCGTTCAAGGTCTGGCGCTGTTACTTGACCGGCGCAGACGTGACAGTACGGACATACCACCGATCCCTACAGTACCTCCGCGCACAGCCCCACCTCAACCCACGACAGATCCGCTGGCTCGATTTCCTCGAGTCAAACTTCCACTACACGGTCACCTACAAAAAGGGAGCATCCAACATCGCTGACGCACTGACCCGCCCCACTGCCCAAATCCACGCGATACTACTCGCCCAGACCAGCCCGCTACTGACAGGACTATTTACCCACGGGTACCAAACGGACCCATTCTTCACAGGAGGAAATTCGCAGCCGTTCGCAACAGCCAAGGGAGTCTATTACGTAAAAGCCGGGACCGACCGCATCTGGGTACCGGGCTACACTTTACTAAGGGAGCTGTTACTACAGGAGGCACACGATGGGGTTACCTCAGGACATTTCGGGGTAGAGAAAACACGGCAGCAGCTGCAGCGGCATTACTATTGGCCCGAGATGCTGACCGACGTGCAACGACACGTGGCATCGTGTCCCACCTGCCAGCTCATGAAGTCGCCACGACAACGACCGGCAGGACAGTTGCAGCCAATACCACCCCCAGAGCGTGCTTGGCAGCAGGTGACGATGGACTTCGTCACGGGGTTACCGGCTGGAGCAAGTAGGAACGACGCGATCTTGGTCGTCGTCGATCGGCTGACGAAAATGGCACACTTCGCAGCATGCAAGAAATCAATCGCAGCCGAAGAAACAGCTCGCCTCTTCATCGCCACCATCGTTCGATTACACGGGATACCAGCAGCGATCATCAGCGACCGCGACACGAAATTCACCAGCAACTTCTGGCGGAACCTGTGGCAGCAGTTCGGCACGCGACTGCAGTTCAGCTCATCATACCACCCCGAAACCGACGGACAGACAAACGGACAAATCAGACCATGGAACAGCTCATCCGGGCCACGTGCGACGACCCGACCACGTGGGAACAGCAACTGCCACTTATCGAATTCGCATACAACAACTCGCCATCCGCCACGACCCAACAGTCACCGTTTTACCTGAACTACGGACAAGACCCCACAGTACCCATGACCCCGAATCCCGACAACCCAGTCCCACGCGCGCAACAGTTCGCAGAAATACTGCAAGCAGCACGGACCCGAGCAGCCGAAGCAATAAAAAAATCAAACATCATCGCTAAACGCAACGCTGACCGCCACCGCCGACCTGTCACTTACCAGCCAGACGACCTAGTTCTACTCGACACTCAAAACCTCCGCCTGCCCATCACCCCAAAACTCCGCCCCCGATATTGCGGGCCATTTCGCATCAGCCACATGATCACACCCGTCACCGCCCATCTCCTCCTCCCTGCTGACTGGTACGTCAGACCGTCATTCCACGTCAGCCTGCTTCGCCCATACGTGCCATCCACCAGCCAACTGCCTCGCAACCGCCCCGCCAGCATGACACGACCGCCGACTGAGCCAATCATCACGCCTGAGAAAATACTGAGCCATCGAGTACGTGACCCACGGGGAGCCCGCAGAATCGAATTCCTGATCCGCTGGAAAGACCGCACGCCCACCGAAGACAACTGGGTCCCCTTGGATAGAATTGAGAATCACCCTGTCCTCACTGAGTATCTGCGCAGCCGAAACTTCCGAGATGCACACGCGCTCTCGTAAGAGGGGCCTCCTTGGGGAGGAGGGTAGTGTAAGGAAAATTCCTTTTCCTTACTTCGCGTCCCTGCTTACCGCGTACATAACCGTTCCCGCCATCAGCACCCATCCATGCACGTTACCCGTTCACGACACTCGCCTCGACCACGACCCCCGCCACTGTTCACGACGCGACCCAACCTAACGGTTCGGTTGGTAACCCGCGCTCCGGACCTCCGCCTCGACAATTCTCCAAACCTCGGCGCTAGGCCTGTAGCGCACCTCAATTTCCCACTTTACCGTTACCACTGTAGTTTCGCTATATATTCTTGTCAGAACATTATATAGCTTATGCTGTTGTGTAGGCTATAGTGGGGTATCCCATAGGGGGTACAACCCAATTAGGGTTTTCCATATGTACTCACCTCATTCATAGTTCATTCATCCTCGTTCTTCATTCTTCTCATGGTATCGAGCAGGTTCCCTCGTGGGAACTGTTCCTAGGGCCCACCGTTTTTTTTTCCTGCCCGGAGCGCACTCTGCCCCTACCCGAGTCGCGCTCCCCTCTCTCTTGGCCCCTAGTGGCCCCTTTAGCCGCCCGTCACGGCCCTTAGACGCCCGCGCGCCGCCCGTCCCGGCCCCTTAGACGCCCGCGCGCCACCCGGCCCGGCCCCTAGACGCCCGCGCGCCGCCCGTCCCGGCCCCTAGACGCCCGCGCGCCGCCCGTCCCGGCCCCTAGACGCCCGCGCGCCGCCCGTCCCGGCCCCTAGACGCCCGCGCGCCGCCCGTCCCGGCCCCTAGACGCCCGCGCGCCGCCCGTCCCGGCCCCTAGACGCCCGCGCGCCGCCCGTCCCGGCCCCTAGACGCCCGCGCGCCGCCCGTCCCGGCCCCTCGACGCCCGCGCGCCGCCCGTCCCGGCCCCTCGACGCCCGCGCGCCGCCCGTCCCGGCCCCTCGCCGCCCGCGAGCCGCCCGTCCCGGCCCCTAGACGCCCGCGCGCCGCCCGTCCCGGCCCCTAGACGCCCGCGCGCCGCCCGTCCCGGCCCCTAGACGCCCGCGCGCCGCCCGTCCCGGCCCCTCGACGCCCACGCGCCGCCCGTCCCGGCCCCTAGACGCCCGCGCGCCACCCGGCCCGACCCCTAGACGCCCGCGCGCCGCCCGTCCCGGCCCCTCGACGCCCGCGCGCCGCCCGTCCCGGCCCCTCGACGCCCGCGCGCCGCCCGTCCCGGCCCCACGCCGCCCGTGAGCCGCCCGTCCCGGCCGCGCACCGCAGTCCCGGCCCCACGCCGCCCGTGCGCCGCCCGTCCCAGCCGCGCGCCACCGTCTCGGTCCCCACGCCGCCTGTGCCGCTGAGGAGCTGAGCCGCCCGAGCCGCCCGAGCCGCCCGCACCGCCCGAGCAGCCCGAGCCGTGCTGCCCCTCAGCAGCACAACCGAGCCGCCCGACAGCAGAGCAGCCGAGCCGCCCAGCAGCCGAGCCGCTCAACAGCCGAGCCGCCCAGCAGCCGAGCCGCCCAGCAGCCGTGCCGCCCAGCAGCGGAGCCGCCGAGCCGCCGAGCCGCCCGGCAGCCGAGCCGCCGAGCCGCCGCGCCGCCCTCCTTCCGGGCCGCCCGACCTGTCCAGTCTGGTGAGCACAGCGCCCTTTCACTGCACTGCCCTCACCCTACTGTTTGCGCTGCCAGTCGTCTAGGGTCATGGCTACCCCTAGTGTTCTAGTCTTTGACGCTGAGGGTCGGGCCATTGACTTTGAGGTCTGGGTGGATGACCTGCAGCTGTTCTTACAGTGCGATAGGGCAGATGGTCTCTCTCTCTTTGACCTCACCTCTGGCGCCTCCACTGCCCCTGCTGCTGACGCCGACGCCACTGTTCGCTCCCAGTGGGCCACGCGCGACGCTGCTGCACGTCTTGCTGTGCGTCGCCACCTCCCTACCTCCGAGCGTGCACACTTTAGTCAGTACAAGAGTGCTCAGACCTTGTACGACGCTGTAGTTGCGCGCTACTCCTCCCCTGCCACTGCTGCACTGAGCCGTCTCATGCTACCGTACCTCTTTCCTGACCTTGCTGCCTTTCCCACAGTCGCTGACCTCATTACGCACCTCCGCACTAGTGACACTCGCTACCGCGCTGCACTCCCTGCTGACTTCTGCGCCAAGAACCCCCCCCCCATGTACATCACTCTTTACTACATAGTCACTCGCCTTCCTGACTCCCTTCGCGTAGTCAGGGACCACTTTCTCTCTGTCTGTCCCACCACTCTCACTGTTGACCTCCTCGAGAAGTCCCTCCTAGCGGCCGAGAAGAGCATAGTCGCTGTAGGGGCCTCTCGTGGTGACCCGCGCACCCCCATCTTTGAGGGGTGTTCCCCCTCCCCCCTTCTGCCCTCTGTTGCCTCTGCTGCTGCGGCCGACCTCCTTGGTCTTGAGTCGGTCGGTGTGGCGTCTGCCCCTAGTGGGAGACGCCGCTCTGGCAAGGGCAAGGGGGGCAAGGGCGCTGGAGGAGCGAGCGGGGGCGGTGGAGGTGGAGGTGGCGGCAGTGGGGGGAGTGGGGGTGGCGGTGGGAGTGGAGGTGGGGGTGGAGGAGTCAGTGGCGGCAGTGGAGGCGGAGGTGTCGGCGGCGGTGGCAGTGGGAGTGGAGGTGGCGGAGGTGGCGGCGGCGGAGGCGGAGGTGGAGGCGGCGGCAGTAGCGGAGGCGGCGGAGGCGGAGGAGGCGGCGGGGGTGGAGGTGGTGCTGGTCGCGGGTCTTCGCAGAGGAGTGGCTCCGGTGGTGGCTCGCGCCAGCAGCAGCAGCGTGGTCGTGACACCTTGTCCCCTCAGCAGCTTCGTGAGTGGTACACTGCGCGTCAGCGAGGTGGGGGTTTTGGTCCGTGCTCCTACGTTTTGCGCACCGGCGACCGTGCGGGTGAGCAGTGTGGGGGTCCCCACCCCACTCAGCGCTGCTTTGGCCGCCTGACGGACGCGTGGCGTCACCAGTTCCCGGAGGCCTCAGAGATCCCTCGTTGGGGTGACCTGTCCAGGGCGGGTGTTGCCATCTATGATCTTGACTTTGATGCTATTCTCTCTGCCATGTATGCTGTGTCTATTAGTGATGAGGGTGACTGTTACCGGTGTTTCCCGCCCGATCCGGGTATTGAGACTGCTGCTCTAGGTCCTGGTGAGGCTGCTGCCCTAGGTGCTTGCGACGCTGCTGCCCTAGGTGCTCGTGTGTCTGCGTCCTCAGGTACTGGTGAGTCTGCGCTCTCAGGTACTACGTCGGCTTCGGCCTCCCTCACCTTCACCCTTGACTCTGGGGCGTCTCGCTCCTTCTTTAGGGACCGCACCACACTCACACCGCTGAGTCGACCGGTTGCAGTGTCTCTGGCTGACCCCTCTGGGGGTCCTGTCCTGTCTCGCTTCTCCACAGTCCTCCCGTGTCCGGCGGCTCCCTCTGGCACCCTGTCTGGTCTCTACCTCCCCTCGTTCTCTACGAACCTGGTGAGTGGTGCTGACCTACAGGATGCGGGTGTACACCAGTTCACTCCTGCGCGTCAGCGGGTGACGCACTGTACAGAGGCTCGCACAGGCCGACACCTGGCTACGTTTACCCGTCAGCCGGGGTCGAGCCTGTACACACTGACCACTGCGTCTCCTCCCGTTACTGAGTCTGGTAGAGTCGCTTCGTCGGGTCAGGTGTTTGCTGCTGCGTCCAGGTCTGGTCCTGAGTCTGCCCCCTGTTCTTGTCGTCTCCTGTCTCACGAGACTCTTCTCTGGCACCACCGTCTTGGTCACCCCTCTCTGCTTCGGCTCAGAGGCATGGCCTCCCGTCTTCTAGTGTCTGGTCTCCCCCGGTCCCTCCCTCCCCTTCCTCAGGGCCCTGGCCCTACCTGTGTCCCCTGTGTCGAGGGGCGCCAGCGTGCTGCCCCTCACTCCTCCCAGTTTCCTCCGACAGAGGCCCCGTTGCAGACGCTCCACATGGACGTGTGGGGCCCAGCCCGCGTCCGTGGGCAGGGTCACGAGCGCTACTTCCTGCTCGTTGTTGACGACTACTCGCGTTACACCGCAGTCTTCCCCTTGCGCGGCAAGGGTGATGTCACTGAGGTGCTGATCGACTGGATCCGCGCAGCTCGTCTCCAGCTCAGGCAGAGCTTTGGCTCCGACTTTCCTGTTCTGCGTCTGCACTCGGACAGAGGCGGAGAGTTCTCCTCTGGCCTTCTGCGAGCCTACTGTCGTGCACGAGGCATCCGTCAGACCTTCACGCTCCCGGACTCTCCGCAGCAAAATGGGATTGCTGAGCGCCGCATTGGCATGGTCATGGACGTCGCTCGTACGTCTATGATGCATGCGGCTGCCCCCCATTTTCTGTGGCCGTTTGCGGTGAGGTACGCGGCACGTCAGATCAACCTTCACCCCAGGGTCTCCAGGCCGGAGACCTCCCCAGCCTTGCTGTGGACCGGGAAGGTGGGCGATGCGTCGGCGTTCCGGGTCTGGGGATCTCGGGCGTTTGTCCGCGACTTGTCTGCGGACAAACTGTCCCCTCGTGCTACTCCTTGCGTCTTCCTGGGGTTCCCCCCAGACGCGCCTGGGTGGCAGTTCTACCACCCCACCTCTCGCCGTGTTCTGTCCTCTCAGGACGTCACGTTCGACGAGTCGGTACCCTACTACCGCCTCTTCCCCTACCGCACTCCGTCCCCCCCCCCGCCCCCGCTCTTCCTTGTACCAGGTCCCCCCCCGGTAGACCCCCTCCCCCCTCAGGGTCCTGCCCCTTCAGGTGTGTCCCAGGTAGACGCAGTCGAGCCTGTCGAGGTCACTGGTGACTCTGGTGCTGCTGGGGGTGCTGAGCCTGGGGGTGCTGGGCCTGGGGATGCTGGGCCTGGGGGTGCTGAGCCTGGGGGTGCTGAGTCTGGGGGTGCTGAGTCTGGGGGTGCTGAGCCTGGGGGTGCTGAGCCTGGGGGTGCTGAGCCTGGGGGTGCTGAGCCTGGGGGTGCTGAGTGTGGGGGTGCTACGCCTGGGGGTGCTTTGCCTGGGGGTGCTGGACCTGGGAGTGCTGCGCCTGGAGGTCCTCCGCCTCGAGTTTCTACGCGTGCTTTGTCTCGCCGGGAGCCACTCTCTCCACAGGAGCTGCGCGAGTGGTTTGCCCGGCGCTGGAGCCGTGCTGCTGGTGCTGGAGGTTCGTCGGCTACTGAGGGTGCTGCTGTTGCGGGTCCCGGAGGTGCTCGTACTGGGAGTACTGGAGCTGCTGGGCCTGCGGGTTCGACTGGAGCTGGTGCTGCTGAGGGTGTTGGAGCTGAGACTACCACTGGCGGTCCTGCTGGGGATGCTCCTGGTGTTGCTCGAGGTTCTGGAGCTACTGGAGGTGCTGCTGGAGCGGGTGCTCCTGCTGGGGGTACTGGTGCTGTCCCTGCTGTTTCTGGCGTAGCTACGCGGCCTCGACCGTACTTCGTTCCACTCCTGCAGCAGGTTCTTGGTCTTCCGCCCTCTCCTGGTCCTCCTCCTCTCTTGGAGGGTCCACAGCCTGTCCCGTCGCGGTCACTGCTACAGCCTACCTCCCCTTTACCTGCTCCTTCTCCCTACACTGGTCCTACTGGAGGTCTTACTGAGCGTCGTGAGCCTGCGTCTCGCCCTGCGTCGCCTGTCCGTGCTGCTCGCGCTAGTGGTCGTGGTTCGCGTCAGCGTCCTCCTCCTGTCCCTGGCACGCACAGGATGTCTCTGCGTCCGTCTACTGCTCCTCTGCGTGCCCCTTTGCCTTCTCCTCTTGAGTCCTCTCTTCCTGCTCTTCCCGACCCTGCGTCGGACTCTCTTCGTGCTGCCAGTCCTACTGTCACGCGTCTCCTTGCTACTGTCGTCACTGACCCTTCCTTCGAGTCTACTGCTGCGTCTGCCCTAGTTACTGAACTCGTCGACTTTGCTGCTCGCTGTCGCCTAGACTACGCTGCTAGTCTTGTCGCTGAGTCTGGGTCTGCCTGTCCTCCGTCAGTCGGGGGTGAGTGTGCCCTTGGCACGGACGTCCTTGAGGACAGGCAGGAGGAGTTCCAGTGTCTGGCAGCTACTTCACCTCATCTCGTGTCCGTACTGCTTACCCCTGAGGGAGACCCGGATGCACTTGACATCCCGACTCCGCGCTCTTACGCGGAGGCGATAGAGGGTCCCTACTCCTCTCAGTGGCAGGCAGCTATGGATGCAGAGATGGCTTCCTGGAAGTCCACAGGCACCTACGTTGACGCTGTCCCCCCTCTTGGGGCGAACATCGTCAGTGGCATGTGGATCTTCAGGGTGAAGCGGCCGCCGGGTTCTCCGCCTGTCTTCAAGGCACGTTACGTGGCTCGTGGCTTCAGTCAGCGACAGGGAGTTGACTACTTTCAGACCTTCTCCCCCACCCCGAAGATGACCACTCTTCGGGTGCTGCTACACGTTGCTGCTCACCGTGACTACGAGCTGCACTCTCTCGACTTCAGCACTGCTTTCTTGCAGGGCAGCCTGCACGAGGAGATCTGGCTGCGCCGCCCACTTGGCTTCACTGGGTCTTTCCCTCCTGGTACCCAGTGGAGTCTCCGGCGTCCAGTCTACGGTCTCCGCCAGGCGCCACGTGAGTGGCACGACACACTGAGGACTACGCTTGCGGCTCTTGGGTTTGCTCCTTCTACTGCCGACCCGTCGCTGTTTCTACGCACCGACACCTCTCTGCCGCCGTTCTACATCCTCGTGTACGTCGACGACTTGGTCTTTGCCACAGCTGACACTGCTGGACTCGCCCACGTGAAGTCCGAGCTGCAGAAGAGACACACGTGCACAGACCTGGGTGAACTGCGCAGCTACCTTGGCTTGCAGATCACCCGGGACAGAGCACGCCGCACCATTACCCTGACTCAGTCACACATGGTGCAGCAGGTCCTTCAGCGCTTCGGCTTCACGTACTCCTCGCCTCAGGCCACTCCTCTGCCTACTCGCCACTCACTCTCAGCTCTGCCTTCGGATGAGTCAGTAGAGTCGAGTGGCCCGTATCCAGAGCTTGTTGGCTGCCTCATGTACCTGATGACCTGCACACGACCTGACCTTGCATACCCTCTTAGCATTCTTGCACGCTATGTTGCTCCTGGGAGACACCGACCAGAGCACATGGCTGCAGCGAAGAGGGTGTTGCGATACTTGTGCAGTACGTCGGGCATGGGACTAGTGCTTGGAGGGCGGAGTCCAGTGGTCCTCACTGGGCACGCGGACGCTTCTTGGGCTGACGACCAGGCTACGCAGCGGTCGTCGCAGGGTTACACCTTCAGTCTTGGTTCCGGCTCTGTCTCGTGGCGAGCTACTCGCTCGTCCTCTGTTCTCGGCTCCAGTTGTGAGGCTGAGATCTACGCCGGGGCCATGGCTGCACAGGAGCTTCGCTGGCTCACCTACCTGCTGACTGACCTTGGAGAGCCGCCTCGTTCTCCTCCAGTGCTGTACGTAGACAACAAGGCCATGCTGGCCTTGTGTCGAGAGCAGCGCTTGGAGCACAGAACGAAGCACATTGCTCTCCGTTACTTTCTTGCTCGTGAGCTGCAGCAGCGTGGTCAGTTGCGACTTGCGTACGTGGCCTCTCAGGCCAACACTGCTGATGTGTTCACCAAGGCACTTGCGCCTTGTGACCATCAGCGCTTCTGCACTCAGCTGGGTCTTGTACCTGTCTTGCCTCACTTGCTCTCCTCTTGACCTTACTTGTACTGTCACATATATATACCTGCTCTTGCTTGTCTAGCTCTATATATATATGTGTACTCCTGCATGTGAACTGGCCTTGTGGCCTTGTCGTTGTGCTCGGACTGTGTGGTGACGTTGTGATCCACCCTGAGCTTGCTCTGCTTTGCTTGACTGGTCTTGTGACCCCTTGTTCTCCCCCACTTTGCCTATGGGGGTGTGTCAGAACATTATATAGCTTATGCTGTTGTGTAGGCTATAGTGGGGTATCCCATAGGGGGTACAACCCAATTAGGGTTTTCCATATGTACTCACCTCATTCATAGTTCATTCATCCTCGTTCTTCATTCTTCTCAATTCTTCGCTCATGCCTTCGCTCATTGTACTCTTGCTTCGATAGTGCAATTCTAGCTCGTTCACTCAATTGCACTCGTAACACATATCGTAACACATGTCATCCTGGGCGCGAAGTTCAGGTTGCGCCCCCCAAACTCGCGATCGATATGGCCGCTTCGCCATATCGATCGTGTAAAGAGTGGGTGACAAGATCGCGGGAGCAAATATAGTGTACCCTCTCCAGCTTCTACGAAATCTGGTTACCTTGTTGATTCACACGCTTCAGTGCCACACTCGCGTTCCATACCGATCTTCCAGCGGGTCGATCCGCTTCAGGGGACGCGTCCTTGGCCAGTTCTACGCTTCACTATTGTTCATGGACTGAACCCCAACTCCAACATCGGTTGAGTGGCTTTGTCAGAGACTGCAGGCACGGACCAATGTTCCAGGCAAAAAGGTCCGTCACTGCGATACTGGCCAATTGTGAGAGCGAAACAGAAGAGGAACGAGTATCACCAACGAAGATTGTTGCGATCACTGGACTATAGTACCCTTGTGGGCCGAGCGGAGATTACACTGATACGGCCACACAGCCTAAAAAGATGACGAGCCCTGAAATGGGCAGAGTCAGGCCGCATTCCGGGCTCGTAACAGGCTGCTACAAACAGCTTTTGCAGTCGCACTCCAAGAATGTTGGAGGCCCCCAAAAATCCCCAAAAGAGGGCTAGAGGTGGGGATCGTGTGGGGTCGCGCGGTGTCGGTGGGAGTCGTTTAGACGATCGCCTGTTACGAGGTTGGCTGTTTGTAACAGGCCGGAATACTCTCTCATAATCGTGGTAGTCCGTCATGCAGTGTGGGACCGAATATCCACCCGAATTTGCAAAGTAGGCCGGGTCGGACTCGGACGGACACTGCCATTATGGCCACCTTCTGTTTGCCATCACCAACTCAGTTTCCGAGCTTAGCCCAGTTCGTCCCTGCAAACACACGTCTTCATAGCCTCCCACCAGGGTTATAAAACCAGGCTTGGTCCCTCTCATTTTCGATACTATCTTTTGCCATGGAGGACTACGAAAGGCTTGAGAAAGTAGGCGAAGGTACCTATGGGAAGGTATACAAAGCGAGATGCAAGAAGACTGGCAAGACTGTGGCCCTGAAGAAGACGATTCTGGAGATGGGGAAAGAGGGGTTTCCACCGACAACCATCCGTGAAGTTTCTCTTTTGAATTTGCTTTCAAAGAGCGTGCATGTCGTACGGTAAGAACGCAGGCAGTCCCGCCAGAGCCCTCCGCTTAGCTTTCAGTCTTGGTTTCCATCTCATCCTGACTGGTATTCCTCCCGTTTCTCAGATTACTCAACGTGGAGCACATCACCGAGTACAACACGCCCGTGCTTTACCTGGTCTTCGAGTACCTGGACACCGATCTCAAGAAGTACATGGATGCGCTTGGCATGGACCCGTTGGACCCTAAGATTGTCAAGGTGTGTAGTCGAGTTGTCAATGCCTCCTCATGGCGCATGAAAGGTGGTCTTCATGTTGCTGACTGACTGTTTCATCGGGTTGATTACAGAATTTCATGTATCAACTCCTCAAAGGGGTTGCCCACTGCCATAGCCACGGAGTTATGCACAGGTGAGGATTCAGCTCTGCACGCTTCTTTCCCTTGACCCTCTCAATGTAAGCTTACAATCTCATTCGTACACGCAGAGACCTTAAGCCACAGAACCTTCTTGTCGACAAAGATCGGGGCTTGGTAAAAATTGCTGATCTTGGTTTGGGCCGTGCATTTACCGTTCCCATCAAGAGCTACACACACGAGGTAATGACATTGACGTACTTACGCTACGGTAACAAGCCTCAGAAGCTCTCATATCGCACTAATTCATCGCTGTTGGTTGCAGATTCTAACTCTGGTATCGAGCTCCGGAGGTACTTCTTGGCGCCACCCACTATGCAACGCCCGTGGATATGTGGTCGGTTGGCTGCATATTTGGTGAGTAGTGTTTGTTATCGACCCTTTTCAGTTGATGTTCACCTTTCCAGACTAATCATTCTTTCGCGATGGTTTCAGCGGAGATGGCACTAAACGTGCCCCTCTTCCCAGGCGACTCAGAGGTACAGCAGCTGCTTCAAATCTTCCAGTGAGTTGTCATTTTTCTCGCCTACGATACATGGTTTGGTATGATCGACCGACTAACCTTACTGTACTTGCCTGTATAGCGTGCTTGGAACTCCCAACGACAAAATCTGGCCTGGTCTCTCGAATCACCGTGACTGGCATGAGTTCCCCCAGTGGAGTGCCCAGAACCTTGCTCGGCTTGTGCCAGAGTTGGACGAGAAGGGCGTTGATCTATTGAAGGTGAGTTGTGTTCTTGAGCAATTTGTCAAGGGGGTTGGTCTCCAGTTACTTATCGATTCTTGTTATGCTGCAGCAATGCTTGGCGTATGATCCCGCCAAGAGAATTTCTGCTAAGGATGCCCTTCAGCATCCTTATTTCGATGACTTCGACAAATCGCAGTTTGATGCTCTCTTCTGAGTCCGCCACATCCAATGCCCCCCATGCATCCCATACCAACTCCTTTTTTTGTTATTGCATGTTGTCAAGATGATGCGGGATATGATCTGTATTTTGTTTCATTTCCAATGACTGCAGAGCCTGCTCTTTCAAACCCAGCCTTGGAACTTTGATGGCTTAGTGTAGCACAAGTTTGCCACAACCGTGAGAGTGGTTTGGGTGTTCCAAGTACTGGTACGGTACTGTGATTGAGTTGAGTGCGAAACACTTCACATGCTATGACAGCACTAGGTTCCACTGCCTCCCGTACAACAAGCAGAGACAAACCATGTCCCTATAAGTAGATTTTCACAACCTCACAATGCTTCATGCGCCGCCGAGATGCCAAGAACTCCTGGAGTAAGGGAATGAATGATGCAATGGCGGGTGCACTTAACTCATGAATAGGGCAAACAGTTTAGAAGGAAAATAACCAAAAATATCGTATTTACGCACCCGTGTCCAGCTCATAACATGGGCCTACACGTTGCTTACAGCTGGAAAAGGGTGAATAAATTGGACGAACAGGAAACTTCAAATTGCAAGTGGCACAGAAAGCATGCATGTGAAAAGAAGGGTAAGTGGTCGTTGAGGGAAGCAGGCAAGAAAGGTAAGTACCATGAAGAAAGTGGAGTGGCCGATGACAGCGATGGTGGCCTCGGGGCACGTGGAAAGAAAACGACGAAATTCTCCCACGCGCTTGCGTAGGGCGGCTGGTGGGAGACAAGGGAGGGGGTGAGGGCGGGGGGGGTAATGCATGCTGACCTGTAATGCGTAGGAAGGAGAGGAGTGGAGCACAGACGAATGGACGAGGAAAGGGATGAGGCTATTCCGGAAGGAGCGGTTGCTGTGAGTGAGAGATTATAAATATCAAAATGAATGGAATAAGGAGCGCAATGAGAGGTGAGGAGGAGAGGAGGGCGGAGTGGGGAAAAGGTGGGGAGTGGAAACGAGCAGATGGGTGATGGCGAGGCACAGGAGAGAGGGAAAGCCACCAGGATGGGGTTTGGCATGGCTGTGAACAGCACAGGTTGGCGTAATAGCCATGGGCGCTGCCCACCAGCACAGACGCACACCACTTGCTCATACCTCATGCATGTGCACGCCCATGCTCTCCTACCATAGTACACCATCACACACCCATCCTCACCCCTCCCCTCCACCCCCCCTCCTCCCCCTCCGCCTACCATTTTTTTCAGCTTTCAAGATACTACCGTGTTATGTTGGTGTGCCATTCAACAGCAGCCCCTGCGTGTACTCCCCTCACCACCTCACCACCCCCCACGTGCCTTACCATGCTAAAGGCAACGGCACACACACCTCTGGGCTCATGCAGGGAGGGCGCATTCCAAGCAGCGGAGGTGGCAGGAGGCAGAGCGGCGGCAGCCAAAGTGGGGGCGAGGGGCAGGAGGACTGTGCAAAGCGGAGAGGACGCTACCGCACCCGATGCAACTGCTGCTGCTGCTGCTGCTGCTGCTAGGACCACGATCGGTGCAGGGGAGGTCGGTGCTGCAGGGGGCGGTGCGGCAGGAATTGCAGGAGGAGTGCGTGTGGAAGGAAGGGGTGTGGGGGGAGGGTGGGACTGGTGGTGGGGCCACCAGTGGTGCGGGAGGTGAGAGAAGGAGAGGAAGGGGAACGGGAAGTCGGAGGCGAGTATCTGCACACACACGTGCACGCATGCACATGCACACACGCATGCACATGCACACACGCATGCACATGCACACACGCATGCACATGCACACACGCATGCACATGCACACACGCATACATGCACACACGCATGCACATGCACACACGCATGCACATGCACACACGCATGCACATGCACACACGCATGCACATGCACACACGCATGCACATGCACACACGCATGCACATGCACACACGCATGCACATGCACGCACGCATGCACATGCACACACGCATGCACATGCACGCACGCATGCACATGCACGCACGCATGCACATGCACGCACGCATGCACATGCACGCACGCATGCACATGCACGCACGCATGCACATGCACGCACGCATGCACATGCACGCACGCATGCACATGCACGCACGCATGCACATGCACGCACGCATGCACATGCACGCACGCATGCACATGCCATGCACACACGCATGCACATGCACGCACGCATGCACATGCACGCACGCATGCACATGCACGCACGCATGCACATGCACGCACGCATGCACATGCACGCACGCATGCACATGCACGCACGCATGCACATGCACGCACGCATGCACATGCACGCACGCATGCACATGCACACGTACACACAGAAACACGCACACACACATGCACAGACATGTGAGCACATGCACATGCAGGAAGTGCCCTGTGAGCCCATGGATGGTAACCATGAAGAGTGGCGCATGGTGAGCAGGTACGAATGCCATGATTCAGATGCCAACACATACACACACAATAAAAGAACCGAGCACACCACCCCACCCTACCCCACCCCACGTCATCCCACCCCACCTCACCGTACCCCAGGCCCTCTGCAACCTCATGCGCGCACCTCGTTGTCACGGCCCATGTCCCCAGGGCCCGCCACATGCTCTGAGTGCAGCGCACACACACGCACAGGGCACGGCAGGGGTGAGTGCGGCAGGGGCGAGTGCGGTAGCGCACGGCAGGGGGGGAGAGAGGGCAGCAGAGCAGGAGCAGCCAGGGTGGTGGGGGTCGCAGGTTGGGAGGCACTGGAACGGGCGTGTGTTGGTCCGTGGTGTGTGTGAGGACATGGGTGAAGGGAGTTTGATGTTTTTGCAGGTGCGTTAAAGGGATGATTAGGTGAGTTGGAGGGCTGTGGTGCGGTGCAGCATGGTGGGTCAGGAATGGTGGTGGTGGTGCAGGGGGCGTTGCAGTGGCATGTGGTGGCGGTGGGAGTGTTGAGGTGCAAGGCGTAGCAGAGAGTCTCCAGCGCACGGGAGAGTGGCGACACGAGGACCTGATGGAGCATGTACAGGAGGGGAGAAAGGGACAGGGGGGCAGGAGGATGGGAGGACAGGAGGGCATGAGAACAGGAGGACAGGAATCAGGCGATGAGATGAAGAAATGAAGAAAGGGGGAGGGGATGGTGGCATGGAGGGGCAGATGGAAGGTTGGGAAGGGAACACGGAAAGCTGAGGCCACATTTGGCGAAACACTTATGGGCAGGCCCTACTTCCCTGTGTGCAGCCCTGCACAGGGCCCGTATAAGCAATATAAGCAATTGCAGACTCACTAGTTGCGATTTTTGGGCAATGCGGATGAGCGTGGGGTGGAGATCCATGGCCTGATGTGAGGGGGGTAGGCAGCAGTGGGAGGAGAAGCAGAGAGAGGAGCAGCAGCGGGACAAGTGCAGGGGATGTGTGGAGGGCGATTAGCACACTGATGGGAGAGAGAAGGCAAGGGAACCATGGCAGTTGCACTGAGTTCGAACACACAGCAGCACACAGCAGCACACAGCAGCAGCGAGCAGCAGTCATGGGCAGGCGAGGCTGACCTGCTGTCTGCCAAGAGGGGAGAGTGGCACGTCATGGCCACGGCACAGGTGATGGCGGTACGTGCGGCACGGCAGCAGCGGCGGAGAGGCGCGTGGGAGAGGAGCGGCGGAGGGGGAGAGGGGGAGATGGGACGCGAGCGGCATGGTCGTGTGTGGGGGGGGAGCAGAGAAGGACGTGTGGGCGTGTCTGATGAGATAGATGACCTGGTGGGGAGGGATGCAGGCAGCGAGTGTGGGCGGATGGATGGATAACGGGAGGATAGGAGAGGGGGAGGGAGTAACGGAGAGAGAGTAGGTGGGTAGAACACGAGATTTACGCGAAGGGAAGAGGGCAGTGCAGGGGATGCGAGAGGGGAGGGCATGATGTGAGCACGAAGCATGCAAGATGTATGGTGTGCGGGGCAGAAGAGCAGGGTGCGGTGGGGAGTGGAGGGACGAGGGGGAGAAAGGGTGGGGACGGGCAGCAGCAGTGAGGTGAATAGAAGCACGACAGCACAGGCCATGCTTGCAGGTACCAAGTGGAATGTGCGTTGGTGCATGTGGGTGCATGTGGGTGCATGTGGGTGCATGTGGGTGCATGTGGGTGCATGTGGGTGCATGTGGGTGCATGTGTGCACCTTGCGCTGCCGCCCTGCTCGCGAAAACATATCCCATGCCAGGCGTACTGAGCATCCTGCTACCTCGATGCCTGCTTCGTCTCCTCTTCCTGTGCTCGCTTCCCCCGTGCCTGCTTCCCCCGTGCCTGCTTCCCCCGTGCCTGCTCCGTCTGCTACATCTCGTCTCACAGCATCCCTCTTCACTGCTCCTGCTGCCCCTGCATCCCCTGCAGCACCATCAGCACCACCGCCACAACAACCCTCTCTCTCCCCACCTCTGCCCTGCTCCTCCCCACAACACCACCACCATTCCAACCCCACTCTCCGCCTCTTTCCTTCCCTCTCTCTCCCCTCCGTTCCCCCCTCCAACCCCCTCTTCTCCCAGCGATCGACAGCACCTTCCCTCCCCACCCTCACCCCCACCTCCCCTCCCTTTCCGCTGCTCACCATATTTTCCCCCTCCTCTCCCCCTTCTCTCCCCACCTCCCCCTCTTCTCTCCCCGCCTCTCCCCCTTCTCTCCTCACTTCCTCTTTTCCCCTCCTCACCTCCCCGCATTCTCTCCCCACCTCTGCCCCTTCTCTCCCCACCTCTGCCCCTTCTCTCCCCACCTCTGCCCCTTCTCTCCCCACCTCTGCCCCTTCTCTCCCCACCTCTGCCCCTTCTCTCCCAACCTCTGCCCCTTCTCTCCCCACCTCTGCCCCTTCTCTCCCCACCTCTGCCCCTTCTCTCCCCACCTCTGCCCCTTCTCTCCCCACCTCTGCCCCTTCTCTCCCCACCTCTGCCCCTTCTCTCCCCACCTCTGCCCCTTCTCTCCCCACCTCTGCCCCTTCTCTCCCCACCTCTGCCCCTTCTCTCCCCACCTCTGCCCCTTCTCTCCCCACCTCTGCCCCCTCGACCCCATACTTTCTCCTCGTTCCCCCTACCTCTCCACCCTCTCCCTCCTGTTCCCTCCCCACGGCAGCCCCGATTGCCTCTCCTCCCCTCACCACACCGCAACCCTCCTCCCCAGCGCAAGCCCTGCCTTGCGTGCTGTTTCCCCGTGGTTGTTCCGCGCCACCAGCCGCAGAAGCGGAAGCAACAGCAGCAACATCAGCTGCAGCAGCGGAAGCAGCAGGGGTAGTGGCAGGGGTAGCGGCAGGGGCAGTAGGAGTGGGAGCAGCGGAAGCAGCAGGAGTGGGAGCAGCGGAAGCAGCAGGAGTGGGAGCAGCGGAAGCAGCAGGAGTGGGAGCAGCGGAAGCAGCAGGAGTGGGAGCAGCGGAAGCAGCAGGAGTGGGAGCAGCGGAAGCAGCAGGAGTGGGAGCAGCGGAAGCAGCAGGAGTGGGAGCAGCGGAAGCAGCAGGAGTGGGAGCAGCGGAAGCAGCAGGAGTGGGAGCAGCGGAAGCAGCAGGAGTGGGAGCAGCGGAAGCAGCAGGAGTGGGAGCAGCGGAAGCAGCAGGAGTGGGAGCAGCGGAAGCAGCAGGAGTGGGAGCAGCGGAAGCAGCAGGAGTGGGAGCAGCGGAAGCAGCAGGAGTGGGAGCAGCGGAAGCAGCAGGAGTGGGAGCAGCGGAAGCAGCAGGAGTGGGAGCAGCGGAAGCAGCAGGAGTGGGAGCAGCGGAAGCAGCAGGAGTGGGAGCAGCGGAAGCAGCAGCGTCACCCAGACAGGAGTCGACGTGCAGTGAAACGGTGGAGCGAGGCACGGAGCGCCAGCACACAGGACACGCCACGAACCCGCTCCCCATCCTGCCGCTGCTCTCGACGCCATGGCTGCCGACGCCGCTGCCTCCCTCCCTCTTCCCCTTCCCCCCCCGCGTCGCCGCCCGCCCTGCCCTCCGCGCAGCACATCCCCGCGCAGGTTCCGCGCCCTTGCCGCTGCTCGCGTGCATGCTACTGTCAGACCGCGGCCGTGCCCACCGTGTGCTGCTCCAGAGCGCACCGACCCTTCGCGTCCAACCTGTTTCCCGTCCGCGCCGTCAAGCCGTCAAGCCGTCAAGCCGTGAATCCCTGTGTCCGGTCTTAAGTCAGCAGCGGGGAGAACAGCGCCATGCGCGCGTGGCGGAGAGGATCCAACCGCGCTTCTCCGTGCCGTGCCGCGTTATTTGGGTTATCTATAACAAAAAAAAGAGCTAGAATTTAGATGAACTATACATTCGTGTGGTCACTAAAGCAGGAACAGAATTATTGCATAATGGGTCAGCTGTCTTCGCTAGTGCACTCCTCGATTTTCACACTACTCACACGACGAGTTTGGAACAATAAATCACCCTTCCACACCCAACCCAACTCCAGCCACCCACGCACGAGATGCTCGGTATCGTTGGTCACCGTCTCCCGCCCATTCGACTAGTGTCACATGCATCTGTCCACTTATCCAAATTGATTTCAAAATTTCAGGGGGCTTGGGAAATACGAGCAGTTTTTCAGCACACTTCCCAAAATCCATGCGCCTCTCCACAGCGCACACTCAAAGGCGATCCGCGCTTCACCCCTTCCGCGACTCACATTCATTACACCCCGCGCCTTCTGCGGCCTCCGCTCAAACCCCTGCGCCGCCAGCTGCGGAAGCGCTCTCCGCTGCGCATTACAGTCATTCCGCCGTTCCGCGCAGTCCCCGCACCATGGCCGACCTGGGCAACGCCGACCGCCCGGCGCAGGGCACGGCGCGCGGAGGCAGCGGCGCAGCCCCCGGGGGCGGCGATAAGGGGCTCATTCCGCGGTCGAATAAGGAGTACCTCAATATCGAGTACTGGTGAGCGCTTCAGCGAGGACGAGAAAAATAAAGTAAATCCGCAAAGGCGGTTGCAGTGGGAGGCGAGGGGGACGGGGAGCGCGCGGGGAGGGGAGGGAGATGGCGTCTGGATTGGTCTTAGTGGTGTGATTGCACTCTAAGTACTTGTGAGCCCTGAACCTTGAACCCTATACCCTGTACTGCGTGGTGCAAGGGGTGGCGGGGTGCGCGGCGTGTGGGAGCAGGGAGGGCGGACAAGGGCGCGTGGAGCATGGGGTGGTAGGGGCTCGGGTGACAGGGATGCATCATGCATGTATGCAGGCTGTGACCTACCTCAACCTGAACAGTGAAGAACAACCTATGGCATGCATGGTGTGGCACCTGATGGCATGGCACGGCATGGCGTGGCGTGGCATGGCATGGCATGGCATGGCATGGCGTGGCGTGGCATGGCGTGGCATGGCATGGCATGGCACGGCATGGCATGGCACGGCATGGCATGGCACGGCATGGCATGGCATGGCATGGCATGGCATGGCATGGCATGGCACGGCATGGCATGGCATGGCATGGCGTGGCATGGCATCAGGGACAAGCGGTTTGAAGTGGAGGAGTCGTTTGAGTGGTGCGGTGACTACTCGCAGTTCAAGCACCTGCTGCTCACACACATCCGCCCCTGCGACCGGGTAAGATACTTCCATCCATCCTCACATCACATCACCCCTCCACATTCCCCATCTGCTTTTTTAGGCGCCTCACAACCACAGTTCCTCACATTCCTGTGCTGTTCTGCTGCTCGCCCACATCCCCCCCCTGCCCCGCGGTACCCGCAGTTCTCTCTGCCTTTTAAACGCCTCATACCGTCGCTCCCTCACTCACTACACATACTCACTGCTGTCTTCCTAAGCCTCTTACGTTTCCTATCTCCCTACGTCTTCTCTTAGTCTTGCTTGCAGCTCTTCGCAGTCAGCCATTTACCCCGCAACCTCCCTGCCGCTCCACGTGTGCCCCTGTGTTGCGCACACCACCAGGTGCTGATACTAGGCAACGGCACATCAGACCTGCCCGAGTGCCTGTCGCGGGACGGCCGCCGCCACATCACCGCCACCGACCTCTCTGCTCTCGTGGTGCACCGCATGGCACAGCGCAGCACCGCTCTGGGGAGCAGCGCCATGGGGAGCACGCACAGCGGCACCACTGCTTGCACCTCTGCTGTTCCCCTTGGTGCCCCTGCTGCACCCGCTGCACCGCCTGCGGCGGTAACGGATACAGCCCCTGATGCTACTCATGCAGCCGCACGTGATTGCACTGGTACGAGCTCTGAGGCAGCAGCGCACACAGCGATTGGGGAGGCACCTGGAGGGACACAGCCCACACAGCACCAACACCAGGTGCAGCAGCAGCAGTCTTCCTCACCCCCAGCCACCCCTGCGGGCAGCAGTGATGTGGGTGCGGTAGCAGGGGGCAGAGAGGGGCAGGTGCAGCATGCATGCGCCTGCAACGCTGCTCTCACACTCACTGGCAATGGCAACACCGCTGCTCACAGCAGCAATGGGGGTGAGGCATGCAACAGCAGTGGCGGCGGCAGCAGCGATGGCGGCGGTGGCATGGTGTGCAGGTGTGGGCGGGCGGCGGGCATCACGTGGGCGGTGGCAGATATGATGGCGCTGCCCTTCCCTGATGCATGCTTTGATGTCGTGCTCGAGAAGGGCGTGCTGGTGAGAAGGGCGTGCTGGTGAGAAGGGCGTGCTGGTGAGAAGGGCGTGATGGTGAGAAGGGCGTGATGGTGCGATGACAGTTGATGGTTCATGTCATGGGTGATTGTTGAGCGTGGGAAGAGTACCTTGGGGGGGAGCGGGGGGCTGGAACGCGCCATCCTCCATTCATGCTGTTCTATTTAAAGCACCCCCTTTCAGCCACTCCCCCTCCCCTCTTCCCCCACGCCCCTCAAAATTTCCTCTGTCCCTCCTCTCTCCCCCTCCTCCCCCTCTTTGTCCTTCTCTCTTTCTCCCCTCTTCTCCCCTCTATCTTTCCCCTCGTTTCCCCCTTCTCCCTGTCTCCCCCTCTCCTTCCCCCGTCTTTCTGTCTTCCTCCACCTCTCCCCTTCTCCACATATCTCCGCCTCCCACCCTTCAGGACGTGCTATTAGTGGACAGCGACTCCCCCTGGCACGTGGCGCCGCCCATCGTGCAGCGAGTGCACACAGCGCTCTCACAAGCCCACCGCATGCTCACCTCGCACGGCCGCCTGCTCTCCATCACCTTCGGCCAGGTGCGCTGTCGGACAGGTTCTGTGCAGGGGAACAGGATGGGGTACAGCCGACGGGCCGAGAGAGTGGATGGAGCAGGCGGGTAGGTGCTCTGCCGGGCGAGGGACGGATGGGGTACAGCCGACGGGCGGAATGGGGGGAGGGGGGATAGGGGGTAGGGGGATGGGGGAAGGTGTGGATGGGGCATAATGGGCATGGGTCCCATGTGGACGGGGTAAGGGGGGATCTGCTCAGAAGTCAGTCTTGCGTTGTTCCAAGTCCAGCTGCCAGTATCCCTTGCCTACCACAGCACGTGCCTGTGTCACTTTTCAGAGTTCTCAAAAGTATCTCTTATCCTTGCCCACCGCAACACATGCCACCAATCTCACCCCTCGTGTCGCCTCACAGTGTCCTGGCTCATCTCACATTGTCTCAGCATGTCTCACACCCCCCACGCTTTCCTCCCTTCCTGCCCCTATCCCTATCCCTATCCCCTTCCTCCCCTCTCCCCCCCTCCAGCCTCACTTCCGTCGCCCCCTCTACGAGGCCCCTCACCTCACATGGACGCTGCAGGTACTCCCCTTTCCACTCCTCACTCCCTGCACCCGACACCCCAGCACCCCAGCACCCCAGCACCCGTCCATGTTTTGAGGGCTTTCTAAACATAGTATTGTTGTGCTCTGTGCCCCTCTGTGCTCCTCTGTGTCCCACTGTGCCACGCTGTGTCCCACACGCGCAGCACACGGCCTTTGGGGACTCCTTCCACTACTTCCTCCTCCACCTCGCCAAGGTGCGCTCCCCACCCACCCCGCCCAACCCTCACATCCCAAAATCCATGACCCTAAATTGCAAAGAAGAGATTCCAAACTCTGGCTGATCAAAGTTCACCCATGCTGACTAGTCACTGCCCTGGGCCACAAGCCATGCCATGAGGTAAATTTTGAGGCGCCTCAAAGTTCACCCATGCTGACTAGTCACTGCCCTGGGCCACAAGCCATGCCATGAAGGCATGGGAGCAAAGGGTGGGGAGGGGTAGATGGCAGGGATGCAGGGGGTAGCGAGGGGGTTGTGGGCTGGGGCTTCAGGTACTGGGTTGCGATTGCGAGTAAGCATGAGGTGTATGTAACGTTGAGTTGGGGTTAGTGGGATGTTGGTGCTCGTGCCAGTGGTCACCTCTTGGTCCCCTGTTCATTCCCCAGGAACATTCTCTGCTCAATTGTGTTCGGGACTCTGCTATCTGTCCCTCAAACCACCACACTACCATATTTGCCAGTGCCCCCCACCCACGCTCACGAGTCACCACCCATTTGCTGTCACCCTGTACTGCTCATCCCTCTCCCTTCGTGCTACTCAGGGAACTCGTACTCCCACAGTCACAGACAACACTCCTGCTGCCGATGGTGATTCTGAATCAGCGGGTCTCGTTATAACGCTACCGCAGTCCTCAGATGCCCAGCCACCGTTGGATCTAGAGCATGAGTTCATGGATTCAGATGATTTCTTCTCCCACTGCTCCCTCGGGCTGGATTAATGTACTTCGGCACGGAGTTAAGCATAAGGCAAATTCATTATTGGCAAAGTGTGTCTAATGAAAGTTGTATTTGAGTTGTAAGTTTAATAAATGTGTAGACGTGTTATCGGCACGAAACTTGCGCGCCGAGCTCCGCAGATCCTGCCCTCTTTCCCACCCAAACCACTCCACTTGAACGGAATTGTCAATCACCCCCTTCTGCCACGAGCTATGGCTGCTCGCCCTATCGCCGCCCTCCGACTCTCCTCCCCCTTCACCTCCCTCCGCATTCCGTCCCCGACCCCCCTCATTCGCCGCTCCACGTCTGCCTGCGCGCTTCCCCGTGCCGCACCGCGCTTCTATCACTCACGCAACATCCGCGGATCCCCATCGTGCGCGCATCTTCCGGCGTCCGCCGCGTACCCGCTCCTCTCACCTCTTTCACACCCAATTCCGCCAGTCCAGCGCGCCTCCCCCGCAGGGGAAGCCGCACCAGGCGGATACCTGACACGTGCAGCGGTTGCTCACGGCTGCGCGGGCGATCGCCGCTGCCGCAGCGGGGTGGCGCGCGCAGCAAGCGCAATGGCGGAGGCGGGTGGGCTAATGGCGGGAGGCAGCGGGGAGCAGAACAGCGGAGCGCGCAGCAGCGAGTGGGGCGGCAGCGCAAGCAGGGTGCGAGTGCGGCGGGTGGGCGAGAACCCCACGGAGATCATCGATCTGCCCGCCGAGTCGCGCTTCCGCGCGTCGCCAGAAGCAAACGGCGCAGCGGCAGCAGCCGCGGATGGCATCGCCGGGGATATCCGCAATCGCATAGCGGAAGCTTCCTCCGCGGGGTTCCCCCCGCCCGCGGTGCTAGTAGTGCCGGGGAATCCAGGCGTGTGCGCGTATTACACGGACTTTGCGCTCGCGCTGCACTCCGCGCTTGGCGGGGCTGCGCGCGTGGTGGTGGTGGGACACGTGGCGCACACGGAGCGCGAGATGGAGGGCGGGCGTCTGTACTCGTTACAGCACCAGATCCAGCACAAGATAAGGTTCATCCAGGAAGAAGCGGGTACCGCTGCTGCAGGAAACGAAGGGGACGAAGCCGCGTACCAACAACAACAGCAACAACCGCCACAGCCACCACAGCAGCAGCAGCAGCAGCAGCAGCAGCAGCAGCAGCAGCAGCGGTGGGTAGTGGTGGGGCATTCCATCGGCGCGCATATAGCAGTGGAGATGCGCAGGCACCTACCCTCCCACGTGGCCCACGTGGTGGGGCTCTTCCCCTTCCTCGCGTTCAACCACCAATCAGACGAGCAGCGGCGCCTGAAGCTGATCGCGTCGCTCACGCCGCTGCTGGCGGTGGTGGCGGCGCTGCTGCAGGTGGTGCGGGTGCTGCCGGCGCGGGTGGTGCAGTGGGTGGTGCGGCGCGGCGTGGGGAAGGCGTGGAGCCATGGTGCCGTGCATGTCACCGCCACTGCCATGCTGCGGGTGGGTTGATTGCTGGCATGCTGGCATGCTGGCATGTCCACACGTGCACACATCCACCCATCCACATGCACACTTCATGTGCATACACACATATGCACATGCAAATACATGCACGTGCATGTGCACGCAGAGAAGCTGGGTGAACCACATGCTTTTGTGTCACTCATGTCTAGCAGCACCCTTTGCACCATATGGTATTAATGTTCCACGTGCTCCACTTTCCCCATGGCGCGTCTCACCATCCTCCTTCTCTGAAAACCTCTGATCCCTTGCTTTCCCCCCATCCACTCCTCTCTTGTGCGGCACCACTCATCTGCCATCCCACATATCCCATCGCCCACCATGCATTCGCCATGATGTCCCTTTGCAGTACAACATGCTTCGCAACTATGCCTACATGGGCCACACCGAGTTCATCTATGTGAGTGTGCCTGCATGCATGCCTGCCTGCATCGCCACCATGCCTTGCACACTTGCCACCTCCCACTTTCTCACTTCCCCATTTCCACGCTTCGCCATTTCTCCGCTTACAACAATATTCCCATCTCACCTGCCGCGTTGTTCCTCTCTTTCACTATAACGCCCTTCTTTGCTTCCCCAATCCCTGCCATTCGCACCCACCGCTTGCCCCCGTCCATCATCGCATGCTACCATCCCTGTCAGCAGTAACCAGGCTCCCTTCAACACACACATGCCCGCACCTATAATTGCACTCTGCTGAATCGACTTGAATCTCGCCACCTTTCTCCAACCAATCACCCCCCTCCCCCCCCCCCCCTCCCGCCTCGCACCCGGGAGTGAGCAGTTCTCGCAGCGGGAGTTTGACTGGGCGTTTCTGAGCAGCAATGCGCCGCACTTCACCTTCATCTTTGGCCGCGACGACCACTGGGGCCCGCTGCACCTGCACCAGCAGGTGAGCTCTCCGTCCACCACTCGTGATGCCATGGTGTCTTGATGAAACATGTCATGATGTCATGGTGCTGTGCAGCCATACCATGCCGGATGTCATCTGCATCGCACATCCACGCTCTATCTTCTCACTCCAACCCATCGCTCTCTCGCCCTTGTCCCTCCATCTATCCATCCATCCCTCTCGCTGCTGCAGATGAAGGAGCGAGTGCCAGAGGTGGCAGCATACGTGGATGAGGAAGGGCATGAGCACACCTTCTGCTGCACTGACAAGGGTGCCAGCAGCATTGCAACGCATGTCGCCAAGCTGCTGCGCTCGCAAGGCGCTCTCCCTGCTACATAGCTGCTCTGGCAGGCACTGGGGTTTGGTGGAAGTCCACAAATTTACTCAGGAAAATCATCTGCAGCTCCAAGCGCTTCAGTATGTGTCAGGGAATTACCAAGATGGCAGGATGACGCACAGTATACTATCGTATATTTTGACCCAATATTGGATTGTGCATGGTAACATCATCGGTCTGGTTCTCTTGCGTTTCTGAGAAAACGTTCCAAGGATCTGCAAGTACATACGTACAGTACCAAGATTGTCTCACGATACAATCACAACATCAAACGGTCTCCTAACACATGAGACAAGTCAAGAATGTCAGCTCAGCACTTTCAGCAGGCGGCAGAACAAAACAAATGTACTAAACTACAGCACAAAAGCGCATACATAATCACATTCACAAAAACCCCTTCAGCTTGCTAGCAGTGCTCCATGCGCCTGCTTGCTTACAGCCACTAAATCCCAGCTCCCTTCTGTCTCCAATACCCACTTAGTAAAGTTCGCGTCTAGTGACTGAAACAGCCTCTGGACTGGAGTACCGCTTGCTCTAGTCACTCATCATGTCCACTTGCTCCAGCCAAGCCCATGCATCAGACACTCCTACCACACCTTCCTAAAACTCCCAAGCATCCCATTACTCAAAACTTCAGCCCTCTTCCCCCATCTCCCCCCCTCCATCTCCCCCACTCCCCCTCTTCCCCCGCTTCCACCGCCCCCATGGCGCGCGCGCTACTCCTCGGGCGGGGGCTGGTCGGGGTCCTTGTCGGGGTCGATCTCGGGGTCCTTGCGCTCCTCGTCCTCCTCCTCCTCGTACGGCGGGTCCGATGGTGGCGGCTGCGGAAGCGGGGGCTTCAGCGGAGAGAACTGCGGGAAAATGTCCGCTCTCCGCCCCGGCCCGGGCCGCTCCCATTCCTGACATGCGCGGAGGTGAAGAGAAAGGGGGGGAAGGGGGGGGAGAGGTGGGGGGAGGAGGGAACAACGGGGACGAACGGCAGGGGTGAGGCAGTGCAGGGGGAGCGGAGGGGAGGAGGCATCTGCCATCAACTACACACGGAAAGATGGAACAGTAACTCGCGGGAAACAAGCGGAATCTGTGAGTGACAGCGAGTAGACAACTTGCCGTTGGCTTTTATTGTAAGTAGCGACACATGGGCCAATGCGGACAACTGGAGTGGGTAATGCTCGCTGGGCCGGCTGGCACGTGGCAACTAGACAATTTTGCTCAGTTGCTTCGCATATACGGCCGCTGCGACGCTAGTCGTTCGCAGAACCAAGGAGGTCAGTGCTGCTGGCTGACAATATTGCCAAAAACTGTTAGAAAAAAATTATACATTTGTTTTTGCAAAAAAACTGATGCGACGAAAATGCTACATCTTGTCTAGCCTAATGGAGTTTAAAGAGTGTTATGCGATCGAAGGACCAAATGATCCCGGCGTAGTCTAAGCCCGTCGGATGAACACCCGAGCCGCGACCCTGTATACCAGGCATATCCTACGCATGGCCTCCATTCGTATTATCTAGTTACATCTGATTTTATTTTATGCAATCAACCTACCATTCAACCGGATTGAGGAAAAGAGGAGGGTGCGAGGGTGAGGAGGCGAGAGGTACGAGGGGCAAAAAGGAGAACGGCGGAAGGAAAGAAAAGGGGAGAACAAAACGGGGTATGAAAGGAATAAAGCACGACACGACGTGAGTGCGATACACAACAGAAGCGCAAAGGAAGGAGTAATGAGGAATGGCCTACCACAGGAAAATCGAGAGGGGAGCGCTTTGTCATCTTGTCTTCGTCGGGCGCCATCCTCGTTACCATGCGCTTCGCACCCGCTTGTCTCCTTCCCACCGACACCCGTGAGCATCCCAGGAACGACGAGTCGGTGCAGCTGCCGCCTACTTGCACGCGCGCACACGATGCGACGACTCCATGTGACGACTGGGACTGGTGCTGCGACGAGGGAACGACGCTCGCGTGGAGAGCCTGCGACGACGACATGGCCACGCAACGCACAGCCGCTGACGCGGCCATTGAACCTGATCAGGACCACAAAAAGGTTATTTCGAAGAGCTCCGAACCGAAGGGGTCGACCTTGGCAAGGGTCGCCAAATTACTAGAAGCTAATCGGGAAAGACGAGCAATACTGGCTGGTTCTGATGAGCCTAGATAAGCAGATGAGGGGTCTTGGGTTTGGCGGAGGATGGATGACTCCGCGGAGCTTGAAGGGGGGGCTTTGCTGACGTGTCTACGCGAACGTGGCAAGAATGGTAAAAGCGAGAGTGGAGGTGAAATTCGCATCTGGAGGTTTCGATGTCTGTTGACGTGGCATTACAAATGCAGGGAATGAACTCCCAATGCTTGCACAATCCATTCACTGCGAAACAACACTGTCGATCACTAACAGCATCCTCGCTTATCGTCAGAAGAGTAAATACATGAGCCTTAACACTTAACCCTTGCTTTATCGTGTCAGTGGGCTAACCAGTATGCAAATTGGGGAAACCAGGGAGAAGGTGCAAACATTCTGGTTCGTACTCTCTTTGGCAGCTATGTAGAGTTCGTTAAATGCTCCAGCGGGAGATAGTCTGCATAGATGCATTCTTTTTACCTAATGTGACCACCACTGGCCAACATCACAACAACACCAAATCATACACCACTGCACAGGGCCTGCCATTTTTGCCCCCTTTCATCACACTACTGCCATTGGTTAGCTCAAATAATATGGTACGGGAATTGCTTGAATATTGGTCTCAATCCAGAATAGATAGCGCATGTACAGAGAATCCGCTTTAACAAAAACCATGCAAACCACATTATGGCTCAACTCAGGCCATGGTCCCATCCCAGCCCAGTCCCCCAGCCTCACGAACTCATGGCTCTCTGCTCCACAGCTTGACACGACTCGCTCAGCTTCCCGCAGTTGATGAGGAAAGCATCCTCGGGGAGGGCAAGCAGCGCACCCAGGCTGAGAGACAGCCCCCTTTCCGCCGCCATGCGAAACCGGGGCTGGATGCGGCCGTCGAGGCTGAACGAGAAGAACTGAGGGAACGAAAGAATCTCCTTCACAGAGCGTCGCATGGTCCCTGTGAGGAACTGCAGCTTGGGAGCCAGGTTGCTCTGGATGCTGTAGTTGAATATGGCGGGGCAGCGAGCCAGAACCCGCCTCGCCTCGTCCGCCGTGAGCCCTTGCTCCTGCAGGAAACTCAGTCTGGGCAGCAGCTTCTGCTGGGGGTCCACGCTCAGCAGCGACGGGTTGTTGACGACAGTTTTCGCGAGATTCTCGACTCCCATGGCGCGCAGGAAGTTGACGGCCGGCAGGAGCACCGTGTCGATCGGCTGAACCAGCAGCGCAGGGCAGCGAGAGATTACCTTTTTAGCATGCGCTCTGTCCAGGCCGAGGTCGCGGCGCAGTAGATACACAACGGGGACGAGCCGCTCCTCGACATCCAGAGTCAGAATTTGCGGGCAGCGATGAACGACGCGTTCGATGTCGCGCGGCGTGCAAATGCCGACGTCGACGCGCAGGAAGTGGAGAGCTGCTCGCATGACAGGCAGCGTAGTGTCCATGAGCGCTGGGCACTTCACGATGGCTGCTACCATATCCACTCCCAGCTCCTCCAAAAACACTGCCCTCTCCCTCACGCCCTCGGGGGTTGACCGTCTCGACCACCTTGATTCCCGTGAATCCCGCGAATCTCTCGAGTCTCGTGAGTCGGGTGAGTCCCGCGGTTCCCGCACTTGCGACCCGTCTAGGTGCTGCAGGTACAGCTGCCACGCCATGGCCTCGCTCGACTGCGACAGCAGCGCTAGTGGCAGCATCGGCGGCGTGCCGGCGGAGGAACCGCGGGCAAGGCTTTGCACGCCTCTTAAAGGCTTCTGAGGCTTTCTCACCGGTAAGTGGGCTCTGCGCGAAGGCGCCACGTGCCCTGCTTTCCCATTTGGCTCCCAACTACCTCCACACGAAAACGGCGGGCCGACAGGTGCGAGACGGAATACAGCTGCCTCCGGCGAATCCGCTCGCTCTTGCCACAGGATACTACTGCCGCTTGAAAGAAGGCCTCTCCCGTTGCTGCAGGCAGAGGCGCTGGGACCGGCTTTCGTCTCGAACGCTGTCCTCTCGAGCGACCAACCGTTGGCCTGCTTCAGCCCTGACTGCGTGCAATCGTCGTCGAAGCGAAGGCTATGCGAGGATGAACGGTCGGGGGACGAGACTCTCGGGCCGTGCGCGAAGCGCCTCGAACCTTCGCCGACCAGCACAGAGCTCTCCTCGATGATGGCTTGACTGGCGGAAAGAGCGGGAGCGGGGCACAGACTGGCGGCCTCTGTTGTCGACGACAGCCGGCCGAACGACCTCGCCGCGCCGGACACGGCGGAGATACCGCTCACAGCGTTGGCCATGTTTGGAACCGGACCCTGTTGGCTAGGATTGCGGTGCGGGATGGAGGTACGGCGGCCGGCGCAGGCTCTAGAGGATCGAGGTAATCAGGAGCTAGGGATGCATGGAGCAGGCAGCGGCGTGAGAGCAATCCCTGCGTAGTTGCCTCGGTGCAGGTGCACGGGACAAGCACAAGGGAGAGGAGAGAGGCTCAACCCGACAGGAGCAGGAGAAACTCGAGGGAGGAGCAACTCTGGCTTGCTGGGACACGCTCCAGGTTTCCTCCACCTACGCTGTCGTGAGCCAAGCAAGCCCAGCGTGAGTCATCGCAGACCCCGCGGCGAACAGCCAGTGCTTGCCCAACGGGCAGTGGATGGGGTAGTTGCCCCATGAGACGGGGCTGGGGGGACCTTCATGTGGAAATGAGATGCCTGCGATCAAAGAAACCAATGAAGGGCTGCCACGAGGATTTTCCACTAGTCGCCTACCTTAGCTAGACCAATGAGAAGCCTTCGTTGCGAGCACACAGCGCATCAACACTCAATGTACCCCATAAAGGAGAGGCTTTTGCTCTCGGATAGCGTCCTCGCTAGTTTCGTCAAGCTGAAATGTTGCTGAGTACCGTAACGATTGGGATAGGCATGACATTGCAATTTCAATCAATTGGTTGATGTCTTCGAATATTTGCTTGGGTGAGTTTCCTTTGACAAAATTGTGGTGTAAATAATTCAAATGCGGTAAAAAATTCTGCACTACTTTCTATTGCTTTGATTAAAGTTAGATGAACACAATGTGCAAAGTGCAAACTTGTCACAAATATGATTTCTTCATTCCTCTGTAATGGCTCTGTTTTAGTTTAATTGTTTATATACCACACTTGAGTGTCTCTGCTGTGACACAAGAGCTGTAGTACGGTAATAAGTAAAGAAGGATTTGGTTTCTGTGCGTCTTACCGAGTATGGGGCTACCCTGAACAAGCTCTCGCTTGTAGCGAAAATAAAATTTGACAAATTGAACAAATTTGGCGCCAAGACTCTTGTCGTGGGGCCGTTGGGTTCCCAGCTTCCGACTCCCTCTCCGCCACGAACAACTCACTGTGCCATCCCATCATGTCACACTTGCTACTAGCGCAAGTTACGCAACTTTCTACCTTTGCCCAAACCGTGCCTAAATCACCGCGTTGCTAGCCATCCTGGTCTTACCGTCTGCTTGACGGCCAATAGCAAGCTCCTTGGTCGAGGTCTTTGCGTGCTGACAGCCGTCTAAGCCCTCTGCCTAGCCTATCAGAGTTTTGATCCAAGTCTGTCCGCCATACTGAGGGAGGGTGTGTGGATCAATATGGAGGATACATCATCGAAGAGTCATGCCTCGAACCTGTGGAGAACTATGTCTGTGAGTGCACCCTTTCCCTTGTTTAGGCTGGAAGTACCATGGTGCTTTTGCGCTACGTATCGCCTGCGCCTGCTCCATGTTCATCTCACGGCCTCGTAGATGCTAGCATCTGTACCGCGTAAATTCACTATGGTTGCATGACGGCTTGGCTGAGTAAGCAGACTATCCTGATGTTATACAACGCCCTTTTTTTGCCGCATCCCACGTCGTCTTTCCCCACTTCATGAGCAGCAGCAGCAACCGCCGCTTCGAGCGGACCAGGAACGCGTTGGAGCATCGGTCGTCTTTAGCTCGCCGCAGCACCTCCAGCGGCCGCGTCGATCGTAAGTGACAGTTCATGTTCTCGCATTTCCACGCGTTCGACGTATCGCCCGTCGCCGTCTCATCGCATGCACCACCAATCCTACTTACTTTCGCGACGTCCTCTCTTTTCTCCTGTATTGGCCAACGCTATCCAACTCCGCGTTCTAAAAAACAACTCTCCAATCACTCTGCCTATCCCTCACTTCCTTTGCCACCCGCTCCCTTCCCTTGCCACCCGCTCCCTTCCTTGCCACCCGTTCCCTTTCCTTGCAACCCGCTCCCTTCCCTTGTCGCCCGCTCCCTTCCAGCAAAGAGGCGTCCGCGATCAAGTCTTGGGTATCTGCAACTTCTGCTACCACTGATCCGTCTGCAGTTGATGCTGATGCCTATGTGAAGAGTTTCAATGTTCACGTCAAAGGGGAAGTTACGGGACGTGCAGACGAAGCAGGGCCAGGGCAAATTGCAGCCCCAGACACCGCCACTGCTGTACGCGTTACACGCGGAACCGACAAACGGCCGAAGCCCAACAGGCGGTTGTTTCTCCATGAGCTTTCCGAACCTCAATTAAACGCGTCCGAGCCTCTGTCAGAAGCTGCCAGTGTCCCTCCTGTAATTTCCGGCGCAACGGTTTCTCCCAGCTTCTTGCATGGAGATTTGCGTGTGGGAGCGGATGGAAAGGGCTGTGCGGGGGAAGGGGGGATGGCGCGCGCTGGGGGTGGGGAGCCGGGGGATGAGGGGCAGGCGCGAGTGGAGGGGGCTGGGGCGGGCACCGTGGTGTATGGAGAGGATGTGCGGGGCAGGGATGGGGAGGGCCCATATGGTGTGTGGGAGAACCTTGAGGTTATGGGAGAAGAGGAGACAGGGGAGGTGGAGGGAAAAGAGGAGGGAGGGGAGGAAGAGGAGGATGACTGGATAAAGGAGATAAGGGCCGCGTGGAGCGAGAGGAGGCACGGAGGGAGCAAGGGGAGCGGCGAAAAGGACAAGTAAGATCATGTGGTTGGTTTAGGCGTTGTGATGTGGTTGTGCCCTTGGTCATTCACAGTTGCGCACTGAAATCACTCTTGTGGGGACCTCGTTGTCTAGCTTGTATGGGTATTTGTGTATTGCTGTTCAATCAATAAACCTCACCGTCCAACTCCCCTTCGGTTCCCCCCCTCTTCCCCTTCTCCCTTCGGTTTCGCCCCCCCTCTTCCTGCTCCATGCTCTCACACTGCTCGCTTCCTTGGCTCGCACGTTCTTGTCATCACAGAATTCGACCTCCAGCAACAGCACCAACGACACTTGCTACTTCAACATCAGATGCTGTGGCAGCAGAGCCAGGAGCGTGCCCGTCTCTGCTGCCTCCCCTGGAGCCATCTGGTGCACCTGAGCGATGGGAGGAGGACCCAGTGTACCAAGGCATGGCTTACGTCGGTTGCACGCACCAATATACGCCTGCGCATTTTAGCAGGTTCCTTGCCAACTGGCGCCTGCAGCAAGAGAGCGGCAGCAGGAGGACTTGAGTGCGAGTTGTAGCGTGATGTGAAGGTGGGGTGCTAGCACCTATGCACCTGCCGTTCTGATGTGTGGGCTGGCACTTCGGCAGGTGAATTTGAACCAATCTATGTACACCAGTTATGCTAGCGTGATTCACATCTGGCGACATTGGTCTTTCTTTTCTGTAGAGCATTTTCTATAGCATCATGTCCAGGGCTTACGGTACGTTGTATGAAAATGGCATGCTGTTGCTAGACCTGCTTTTTACCTCAAGCCTGAATGGACTTCATTTTCCCCTACAGAACAACTTCACCCGCTATTCTAAATTGTTCAGGTTCTATGAGGGTGGATAAGGTTGGTTGGGAACTTCTATGGGGTATAACGTTCGCACACTCCGCATTCGGCATTCTTCGCAAACGCAGAAAGAGCAGGTTGCAGCACAAGCTCGGAATTTTACATTGAAATTCGGGTACCTCGACATGTCAACTATCGACCAGGCTTCAGCCTGACGCACCAGCTTTCAGCTGAATTACACCACACCCTCCACCACCAGTTTTCAGCTGAATTTCACATGGCATCCCCCGGCATCCCTCTATACCCCTCCCTCTTCCTTTCACCCTTCCTGCCGGCCCTTACACATCACCTCACCACAAACAGTAAGGGGCTGGACGGAGAGACATGGGAAACGGAGAGTCGGAGAACGGTGATAAAACCAGGTGTGGCACAAGTAGGATCTCGTCACGGGCGATTCGCTCCCATAACATTCCGAGGTCTTGCAGTTCGTTTTATGTCCGCAGCAAAAGTGAGATAGATGGAGGAAATGTCGTACAGAAAACCAGTGGATCAGATACTAACGGAGGTCCTAACGGAGGAGATACTAACGGAGGAGATACTAACGGAGGAGATCCTGTCGGAGGAAATCCTGACGGAGATCCTAGCAGAGGAGACGTTAGCAGAGGAGCTACTAACGGTGGATGGCGTGTTACAGAAGTATGTGGGCGAGCTAGGTCCGTGTCAGATCCGCCATGCCGTGCTGGTCGCATGTGCGTGGTCCCTGGAGGCGCTGTTCACCTTTATCATCATCTTCACAGGTGCGCTACCAGGTCTTTCTTTTCTCCGAATTCCGTTGCTCCCCTCCCCATGCCTCCGTTTCGCCCACAAGGATTTCCTCCCTCACCTCCCATCCACCCACCTTCCCCTTCACGTTCTCTTTCACCAATATTTTAGTTCAAAGAAGGCACTCTTTTCCACCAATCAGAGCGCATGTATTGTAGTTCAAAAAGAGGTTGAAGGCGAGCGAGCAGCTAGAGTTGTAGAGCTTTCAGAAACGTGTAACATCTCTGAATGGAACAACCACTGCGCACTAGATTCCATCTTGGGGTCCCTTCTTCAGGCGAACAGCACGCCATCGTGCAATCGTCCGATTTTCTCTCCCTTTCTTCCGCACCAATCAGAGCGCATGCCAGCATGGCACTGCACTGCGCCCTCCTGCTTCGGGAAGACTCTCTGCCAGGTGGACGCCGAGCAGCAGCTTGCCACGTGGCATCATCAGGCTAGCCAACGGGAGAACGCCACGTGGCAATGGTCAGAGCCAGCAAGTGTTTCAGTGGTGTCAGAGTGGGGTCTCATCTGTGGGCAACAGGAGCTGCTAGCATGGATTGACTCGGGATACTTCATGGGTTATTGCGCCGGTGCGTTCCATCCACCCTACAACCTACTTTTGAAGTGCATAGGAGAGCGGTTTTCCACAGGTGGTTGAGTAAACCGTAAAAACCTTATACAGGAAATACGGAGCCCCGCGGTTTAAGCCTTGATTTTTGAAACCTGCAACGGCCTATAGTCTCAAATTCTGACCCAGCAACTTAACCCCTAAGTAAGTACATACGTACTGTTGGAACACATACTATGTGCAGCGTGCTGGCGTCTTATAACTACTTGTAAGTTATCGGGGCCACTCACCAAGGTCCAGCTGCCATGCTGTTCATCTCTCTTTCTCCCTCTCTTCTCCTCTTTCCCCTCTCCCCTCTCCCCTCTCCTCTCTCCCGTCTCCCTCCCTCCCCCATCTGTCCATATCCCAGGTTCATGCTTCTTCGCGTTCCTCTCGGACGGCCCTCTGGGTCGCAAGCGCACGCTTCTCCTCGCATCCCTCCTCGCCTCCCTCCTCACCACCCTCACAGCCCTCGCCCCATCCCCTCACTCCTACGCTCTCCTGCGCCTGCTGACCGGCATCGCCACATCGGGCCTGGGCAACACGTGCTACGTGCTGGCAGCGGAGCTCATAGGGCCAAGCTATAGAGGGCCCGCTTCTATGCTCGTGAACCTCTCGTATCCCTTTGGGCAAATGCTCCTGCCTGCCCTCGCCGCGTTTGCCTCGGCGGTGGGTCCGGAAGAGGCCGAAGCAGTGCAGTGGTGGTGGCAAAAGGAGGCACCGGCAGGGGGGATGGGAGCTGTGGTTGCTACTGAGTCAGTGCCTGTGCTGCACGCACCACCGGCAGGGTGGGATGTTGCCAGTGCACCACAGGCATCCCTCGCCCCGTCCTGGCGGCGCCTGTATTTGCTTGCTGGGGCGGGAGTTGGTGGTCTGTACTGCGCGCTCCTCCTCCTCCCGCCGCTGCTGCTCGCCATCCGCCCTATCATATCCGGCCACATGGCACATTTCGTTGCATTCTTGGGCAGGAAAAGCGGGGACCGGGCTTTTGGTGTGGGTATTGCAGGTGGTGAGAATAGTCAAGACGATACTCGTCTCATAGTGCCCCTGGCAGATGAGAAGCAGGGCGAGAGCACTGGGAAAGTGATAATGAAAGCAGCACAGGCAGTGGGGCAGGGAGAGGGGAGGAGAGAGGGGTGTACAGCGGAGGCGGAGGAAGAGGCACTAGTGGTAAAGGCAGGGGCGGGAGGAGGGGAGAGCAGGGCAGTGATGCAAGCAGCTGAGGTAGCTCTGAGACACCGCAAGGCTCAGGGAGTGGTTTGGAAAGAGGTGCGATCAGTTACATGGGTGTGTGAGTCGCCTAAATGGCTGCTGGAGAGGGGAGGAAGAGGGGGAGCACTGCAGGTGTTGCAGGGTTTGGCGAAGGGGAACAGTCGGGTGATTCCTGCAGGAGTGGTGTTGGTTCCTGATCTTTGGGCAGCTGGAAACTGTACTGGTTGCCGGACAATTGGAAGTTGTAACGAGTTTCGGGCGGTTGAAACTTGTGCCGAGAATTGTGCCGAGCTTTCAGCAGCTGAAAACCGTGTTGATTCCTGGGCGGCTGCAAGTGGGGTGGTGGCAAGTCAACCGGTTCAAGAAGCATCGGAGGGTATAAAAGGAGGAGGAGGAACAGGTGCAGGTACAAGTGGGGGAGGGATTGCCGGTGAAGGTGCAAACGTGTCATGTAAGGGTGGTGGTGGTGGTGAAGGTTCAACTACTGAATATTGCGTAACTGGTGCAGGCTCACCTGGTGGCTGCGTTGCTTCCTGTGCCGCCAGCACAGCTGGTGCAGCTGGCAGCACAGGCGGAGGTGCAGCCAGGGGGGGGTTGAGGGAGTCACCATCACCCAGGGCGCATCTGCACTGTCTGTCGCTCGGAGGTGATGAGAGTGCAGCTGGGGGAGGTGCAGCTGGGGGAGGTGGAACAGCAGGTGCAGCAGGCAGCACAGGTAGAGGAGGTGCAGGCAAGTGGGGGGGTTTGCAGGAGCTGCTGTCGTCGCGGGTTCACGTGCAGCGGCTGTGCCTCATGCTGCTGCTCTTCCTCAACTCCTCGTCCCTCTACAACGGCCTCACTCTCAACACCGCCAACCTCGCCACTGCTCTTACACAGCAACTAGCAGCAGCAGGCAGCAGCAACAATAGCAACCTCACGAGCAGCCCCAATCCCGCGAACAGCAGCAGTCCCATGGGCAGCATTGCAGCAGCGACGTACCTGGTGGCAGTGGTGCAGGTGCCCTCCATCCTGCTCTCCGGCTGCCTCATCAACCGCGTGGGGCGCCGCCGCCTCGTCAGCTGCTCGCTCATACTGGGCAGCCTGCTGTGTGCTATTGGGGGCACGGTGCTGCTGGCGCAGGGGCCAGGGGGAGGGGGAGGGGGGGGTGGAGAGGGAGGGGGACTGGTGTTGGCGCAGGTGGGCGGGGAAGGGGGGATGCTGCTGGCGCAGGGGGCAGGGGACGGGGGGCTGCTGGTGCAGGGAAATGGGGGAGGGAGTGGCAGCGAGAGGGGAGGCAGCAGGGGCAGCAGCAGTGCAAGCAGAAGAGAGCTGCTAAGAGCAGGGGGGACAGAGGGCGGTAGCGGTATGAGAGATGGTGGGAAGACGGGGGGGCGTAGAGAGGACATGCCTGGTTTGGAGTGGAAGGACCTTCCGCTGTTGGTGGCGGCAGAGGGAGGGCGTGGAAGTGCGAGCAAGGAATCGCTTGGTTTGGAGCTAGTGCATGGGCCACATGTGCAGGCAGAGGCTCATGTTCGGTCACAGGCACATGTACAGTCAAAATCACGTGTACAGTCACCCTCACATGGACAGTTACATGTACAGACACACTCACGTGTACAGTCACCCTCATGTGTACAGTCACCCTCATGTGTACAGTCACAATCACAGGTACAGTCAAACTCCGTCCTCCCCTTCATCCCTCCTCTCTGCTCCCTCCTTGCCCTCTTTTGTATCACATCCTCTTTCTCCTCTGCCTATGTGCTTCAGGTAGAGCTCTTCCCCACCTCCATCCGCCACTTGTCTCTCGCTATAGTCACGCAGGCAGGCCAAGTCGCTACAGTGCTTGTACCCCATATAGTGCTCCTCGGTCGCACCTCCCCTAGTTACCCTCTGTTGATATTTGGGCTACAGGGGATGGTTACAGGCGTGATGTGTCTGTTACTGCTGCCTGAACCGGGTAAAGGAGAGGTTCTATCTGTTAGTGATACATAATACAAGTTGTGTGTTGTCAAGTTGTATTATGTCATCTCTACACAACGTTTTCATGTCAGCAGCTGTGTTGTACCGGTATGGAACTGGAACAAGTGTGTTGTTTCAAAGGATGAGGTTCAAGTGTTCTGGTGAGACCATGAAAGCACTCGGTGGCATTTGGAACCGGTAATGGATGATTCTCTGTGAAAGCCGTCCATCACAGTGCTCACTGACAGCATATAACCCAGGATACGCTTGGACATTCAGAGTTTGGCTTGTAACATATAAAACCACGTGCATTTTCAGGATTATCATATCACAGAACCATTGGATACAATTCTTTGGAAAGAATGCACAGACTGTGACCCAGGTTAATATAAACAACCACTAACATGTCAAGGACGCCCACAAATTCAAAGACTACAGGCTTCTTGAGCAAGAGCAACTTGTGCTGCACCGAAGCAGAAGCGGAGACCTAAAGGTAAGAACAAAAGGCACGGCAGTTAGCGCAGACCTGGTTGTAAGGGGTTAGCTACGACCAAGGATGCACAGAGCAATGTGCCATCCACAATTGCTGAATGTGTGCAGAAGGCTAACCCATGGAAACATGCTTAGATCAAGGAGAGCGTGTGCGTCACTTGTAATTCCTGCTTCCCTGCTTCCCTGCTCCCCTGCTTCCCTGCTTCCCTGCTTTCCTGCTTCCCTGCTTCCCTTTCCTGCTTTCCTGCTTCACATCACCTACTAGCTGACAGCTCCAATTTCCAACCTTGCAACCGGCATATTCCCCAGTCTCTTCCTCCAAGTTCCCACTCTCACCAACCACCACCGCCTCGTCCCTCCCCTCAAGCTGTCAAGATCTTTATATCCTTATACTTGGCGAAGTAAGGCGCGTCCACGCCGCTATACGCACCCGACCACCCGCCATTGACCACCCAGCTGGCGTTCCACATGGACCCATACACATACATGGGCTTCACAGGATACGCGTCCGACTGACTGGATAACGCCTCCCTCACAAGCGCCCCGTCCACATACCACCGGATCTTCTCCCTGGTCCAGGAGAGCGTGTAGTTGTGGTAGCCGTCGGAGCAGTCGAAGGCGAGCGGTACTAGCACCTCGCGCCCGCCACCCCCGTTGACGTAGAAGTTGGTCTGCACGGCGCGGTGGTTCTTGCCCAGCCACTCGAAGTCTATCTCGTCCTGAAACCGACTGCCCTCCTCGGATGATAGCTGCGGGAGAGGGGAGGGGCGCAGGTGGGGAGAGATGGGGAAGGAGGGGGTAAGAAGAGTTGGTCTTGCCCAACCACTCGAAGTCTATCTCGTCCTGAAACCCACTGCCCTCCTCCGAGGATAGCTGCACAATTGGGGAGTGGGGCATGTGGTGGGGGGTGGGTGGTGGGGGAAGAGTAGAGTGAGGAGAGGGGTGGCTTTTGATTCGGCGTACATGTGGCCCAGCCACTCACTCGAAGTCTATTTCGTCCTGGAACCGACTGCCCTCCTCCGAGGATAGTTGCAAGGAAGGGAGTGGGGCAGGTGGTGCGCAGGTGGGGGATGGGGAGGAAGAGAGAAGGTGATGGTCGGATGGCCAGGAACGGAGCATCAGGAACGAGAGGAGTGTGAGGGGCAGCGTCCCTCACACAGGGACAGTCACAAGAGCCCAGGAGGGAGAGAGAGAGGAACAACACAGGCAACCCCAGCAAACTCACGTAGAAGGCGGACACGAGACCGGACGCGTTCCCCCGCGGGCACTGGTAGAGCGCGGAGAACGTTCCGCTGAAGTAGCGCAGCGTGGAGTGGAAGCGCCCGCCGCACCCCGTGCCGTCGAACCGGATCGACTGATACCCGCGCTGCGTCTCCACGTGCGTCGAGCAGTAGTCGATCGCCACCGGCCACATCGCCCCTCGCCCCATCACCCGCCCCTTCGGGCGCGTTTCTAACGGAGCGCCTAGTAACGGGTCGATCGGCAGGTTGAAGTTGAGGGACGGCGCGGGGGCGAGCGCGGTGGGCGCGGCGTAGGTGGCGGAGAGGGAGAGCGCGGAGGAGCGGAGGTAGCCGGCTTGCCAGGCGTAGGGGTAGGGCGAGGTGTCGTAGAGCGAGGCGTAGAGGAACATGGTTGTGGAGAGCGGGAAGGGCGAGAGCATGTCGCGCGATAGCACTCGCAACACCTGGTTGTCGTACATCCATCTGGAGGGGGGGGAGGTCGGGAGATGGGGAAAGAGAGGGGGGGAGAGGGGGGAGAAACACGCGTGAGAAAGCGAATGCGAATGCGAATGGGAACGGGAACGGGAATGAAGGGACACGGTTAGCACGTGTAACACAACCGAGGCGCCGAAATAACAATCCCGCCTGTCAACCCCCGCCGCCTTCCCCCGTCTACCCCCCTTCTCCCCCCTCCCTCTCCCCCCCTTCTCCCCCGCTCCCCCCCCCCCCTCTTCTCCCCCCTTCCCCCCCGCCTCTCTCTCTCGCACACACGCACATGACGAGCTGTTTGCTCCACATGATGGTGATGTTATGGAAGCCCATCCGCTGTCTCCCATGGCCCCCCCACCGCCGCCTTCCCCGTCTCCCGTGGCCCCCCCACCCCCGCCTTCCCCGTCTCCCGTGGCCCCCCCACCCCCGCCTTCCCCGTCTCCCGTGGCCCCCCCACCCCCGCCTTCCCCGTCTCCCGTGGCCCCCCCACCCCCGCCTTCCCCGTCTCCCGTGGCCCCCCCACCCCCGCCTCTCACGCACATGACGAGCTGCTTGCTCCACATGATGGTGATGTTATGGAAGCCCACGGCGCAGTCGTCGCCCACCTCCACCTCCTGCGCGCTGCCCGGCACGCCGTCCACGATCACCATGCACCGCACGCGCGTGCGCGCGTTGCCGAACACGCTCATCACGATCGCGTCCGTCGCCGGGCCGCCCTCCACTGTCGACAGCTGCGGCGCGGCGGGCGGGGGAACGCGCGCAGAGAGAAGGGGTCGAGGAGCGGGGGTTGGGGGAGGGGGAATGGAGGGGAGAAGGTGAGGGAGTGTGAGGGAGAGTGAGGGAGTATGAGGGAGCGCGAGGGAGTGTGAGGGAGTGCGAGGGAGTGCGAGGGAGTGTCCGAGAATGGAAGGAACGGTGGCACTTAAGCGGATAAGTGACGGCTTGGGATTGTGCTTAGCTGGGGGAGACTGTCAGTAATCTCTGTTAGTGCCACTACGCTCGAGATAATCCATAAGTTTCGACGGCAAAACCGTGGGCTTCGGTGCTAGTCGAACGGAACAGTAGCAGCAACAGTAGTTTTCCGCTGTCAAGGAAACGGTAATGTTGATTTCATGAAATGGAGGCGGAGCGTTGGCGGCGCACGCGGGAGTGGCGGGCTCACATAGAAGGTGGTGTCGAGCCCGCTCGCCTGCCCCTGCGGACACTGCAGACGCGCGGAGAACACCCCCGAGGGGAAGGCCAGCGCGGAGTGGATGCGCGCGCCTGAACGCCGCCAGGTGGAAGGGAGGGGGAGGGGGAAGGGGGAGGGCAAGGGGAACAGGGAGGGCAAGGGGAAGGGGAAGGGAAGGGGGAGGGGAAGTTGGAGAGAAGGGGGGGAGGGGGAATGGTGAGGCGGTGTGATGCGATGGGGCGATGGCCGTGCACAACGTGGGGACAGGCCAACAGGGCCCACTACGGACACTAGCAGTCACACCGGGCAGAGGCGGATGCGGCTTACCGAGCGTGCCGTTGAACGTCAGCGTCGTTACGTCCTTGGGGAGCGTGGTAACCAGCTCCTCTCCGTAATCCACGACGAAATCCACGATGCTCGTCGCGCGCGTCGGCGGCTTTGCCATGACCTCCTGCAGCCCCTGGTTCGCCTCCGGCCCCACAATTCCGCGCGACATTCCCCGCGCGCCGCTCACGCGCTTCAGCGTCTGCCCAACGGCGCTCAGACGAATAACCGCGTTCTCCAATTCTTGAAAGCTGTCGCTGTACTCGTCGCCGCCGTCGGCGAGAATCGTCGCAGCCGTCGCAGCTGTCGTGAAGGCAACCTGGTCGAGTGCAGACAACGATTTCACGAAATCGCCAACGTCATTGTTGCTGCCACCGCCCAGGTTCGTGCCCTGAGTTGTCGCGGTCTCTACTTCGTAACCATGCGCTTTCGGCGCGCCCTTACTGCTTCGCTTCGCGATAACGCTCCCGACGTCTCGCTGACACTCGACGACGGCCTTGGCGAGGGGCACCGTCTGCTTGCGCGCGTGTGCGACGTCGCCCTTGCGAATAAATTTGTCCACCTTCTTGGACTGCGAAATGGCGAACTTGAGCGTGCGACGGCACAGTGGCGACGCAATGTACATGCTGCGACGGGCCATGCGAATGGAGCGAAGCGACAGAGTCAGCTGGTAACGCAGCTCGCCCGTTGACTTGGCAGCGTACGCGTTTTGAATAATGTCGTCAACCTCTCGCCTACGTGGCGCCGTGGCAGCTTGAATCTGCGCCATAAGCGGCCCGCCGTTCGGAAGCCCGTTGGAAAGAGGATCAATGTAGTGATGGTCGCCGGCGGAACACCCTTCGCCAGTCGCCATGTTGCAACCACCGGCTCGCGGCGCGTTGATGATGCGTTGGAGGCTGGTTAGCATGCTCGCGCTGCTGCGCATGCTGTGATTCGTGCCCCGCTTAAAAGGGTCGCCATGAGTGCCGGCATCGCGCTTGCCGCGTCCGCTTCTCACGCTGCCAGAGCCCTTCTTGCTGTTTCCCTTCTTCTGGGGACCTTTGGCCTTGCGGGCCGCGCTACGCTTGCCTTTCTTGTTCTTCTTCCCGGGCCGTGGCCGCGCGGCGTTGCGGGAAGGAGGTCCCGCGCTCCCCAGTCTTTCGCGGACCTGGAGCACTCCGGACGCGCGCGGCGCGATGGAGGAAACAGAGCGGTCAGATTTGCCTGAGCTTACGGCCAGAGAGTGCGTAAGGAACGATAGTGCGAGGAGGGATACGAGGGGGAGGAGGTTAAGAGATGAGCGTGGGAGGAGGGAGAGGAGGGATGAAGCGCGACGAGTGTAGAAACAGCAGGAACGGGGCGAAGAGTAGGAGCAGGGGTGAAGTGAAGCCCTGTGAATTTTCTCTGAAGGATCGTGGGAGGGAGTCTTGTGGCGGCGCGACGGAGCAGCCATCGTAGCAGCTGTGTCTTGGCAAAGAATATGCTTCAGTTTCACGGTTGCACTAAAATCATCGGTCAGACGAAGTGTAATTCCTCAAGCTAGGCCTCTATCGACGAAAGAATCACTGAACTATATGAGACGACTAGGGAGGAGCAGGGCCGGAGACACAACAATCAAGGCAAATCAGACGCGACCTACGCTAATCCCAGAATGTTGAAGGAATTTCGCCCCATGAGCGATGGTTGGGGAGGTGGTATTGCTGCGTGCACGGACGATGAAGCTGGAGAAACGAAAATCAGTTCCGAGCTCGAGCCGCACATTGGAAATGTATATTTTGAATTTACGCGCCCTGTCCCCGCAGTAAGGGATTTGCGAGCCACACACTTTCGCGAGGATGACGAAGTTTGTTGTCGCGAATGGCGACCGTTGGTCCCTCAACACACGGCACGAGAGACATCGTATCGGAAACGGTCACAGCTTGACCAATATCTTTGCGTCTCGATGGTTGAAAAATTTGCGTTGTTGTTACATACACTCGAGATTACAGTTACAGCACTATGAAATATAGAACAAAAGGATAGCTTTTACTGAGCAAATCATGCATCAGATGCAGGGAAAAGGCGAGGACATACAAAGCTGGTTCATATCGGGATTGATGAGGCTCACTAGCACTACTTGAACTCCCAGCTAAGAGCAGAGTCTAAACTTGTCTTGAAACCATGGGAAATTATGAGAAGCGATGGGACGATCTATGATTGTTTTTGCCGTGTTATTCTCCTTCCGACTGTAGCCACCGAGGCATAGAACTGGCTGCAATTGCACCAAGGCTAGCCTGTGTGCACCTTTTGAAAGCACGAACTGCAATAGCTTCAAATCAAGCTCGCGACGAAAGACGTTCAAGGAGAGTCGGGCCAACACGAGTGATGTCACCTGGTTGGTCAGACAATCAGAGCACAGCGTCCAGCGGAAGGTGCAGAAATGAGGTTCATGCAAGATTGTCATGGCACGTAGAAAGAGACAGGCTGACAAGGTGCTGCAAACTGGTGTGACACCCAGAATCAGGAATGCTGGGCCAGCTCATGCACTATCATTATGACTGTCGCAGGCGAGGGCACTGAGGGTGTGATCAGATGAACATCGGAGGAGAAATCTATGGTGTGAAGCAGCATGAGGTAACATTAGGTGTGTGGTGGAGCATGGGAGGGGAGAGGAGAGGAAAAAAGAGGAGAGGAGAGGAGAGGAGAGGAAAAAAGAGGAGAGGAGAGCAGCGGAGAGGAAAAAAGGGGAGAGGAGAGGGGAGGAGAGGAGATGGGAGGGGAGGAGAGGAGAGAGGAGAGGAGAGGAGAGGAGAGGAGAGGAGAGGAGAGGAGAGGAGAGGAGAGGAGAGGAGAGGAGAGGAGAGGAGAGGAGAGGAGCAGAGCGGAGAGGAGAGGAGAGGAGAGGAGAGGAGAGGAGAGGAGAGGAGAGGAGAGGAGCGGAGCGGAGCGGAGAGGAGAGGAGAGGAGAGGAGAGGAGCGGAGCGGAGCGGAGAGGAGAGGAGAGGAGAGGAGAGGAGTGCAGGGCTGACCTGCTCCGAGTGTCATGATGACCACATCCTGTGCCTTGAGCCCGTGCCGGCCCCCCGCAATGCTCACTGCATCCCACAACGGCCCCTCCCACTTCCCACCCTCGCTGCTGCCCGCACTGCTGCCACCGCTGCTGCTGCTGCTGTCGCCTATAATACCACTGCCATCTGTGGTGCTGCCTGTGGTAGCGGTGGCAGTGGCAGTGTCAGTGGCGAGGCATCGTGCTTTCACCTCCCATTCCAGGCGGTCGATCACATCGTCCTGTGGGTTGCATGAGATGGGGGGTTGCGGGATGGGCGGTCGCAAGGCGAGAGGGGAGAGAGAGGATGTGACATGCGTGTGAGCTGGTAGGTGGAAAGAAAGGTTGATGGGAAATTTAAGACAGCGAGACACCAGGCCGAGTGGAAGGAGAGTGTGAGACGTGAGAAGGGGGGACGCTAGTGAGATGTGGGATGAGGTGGAAGCAGAGAGGAGGGGAGAGTGGTAAGGCAGGCGGCTCACAAGGCTGGGCACGTAGACAGCAGGCGGGCCAGTGATGTTGCCCGCCAGGTCAGCACCGGAGACGCCCCACCGGTTCTCCTCGCGAGCGGAGTACACCTGCAGGTCATGGCACATGCCAGGGGGGATGGGGGAGGGGATGACTCTTGGGATGCCTCATAATCTGCTGGACAAGCCCCACTCATGCTACTTCTGCACAAACGACACGTGCAGGCATGCCATGGGGAATGATTCTGAGATGCCTCTAGTTCTTGTCCCGAGTGGAGAAGAGTGCGCGTGCAAGTGCGGTGTGGGGGATGGCATTTGAGATGCACGTCACAGCGGTGGGCAGAAGAACTGGTGCATTCAGACAGTGCTTCAACATTCACGCACAGCGACACCTGCTCATGCGTGCATGTGAGCACACACCCAGCTGCTGCTCAAACCCACCTGTGCACACCCATGTGCTCACACACGCAGTAGTGAGATGTGGTGGTGGGGTTGGCCACGGGGTGGCACGTGAGTGACACTCACTGCTCTCCTCCCATGCAGCCCATGCAGCATGCCTGTGCTTGCGTGTGTGCTTGATGTGGGTGGGTGGGTGGGTGTGAGTGATGGGCATGTGTGGTTGGCATGGCAGGTAGCGCCCACCTGAGTGACAATGACGCGGTCTGCTGCGCTGAAGGACGGCGCAAAGTCGTCCATAAATTGGGCCAGCCGACTGTAGGGCAGGGCAGTCACACGGGCGCGGGCGAGGGGAACGCACCGGAGGAGGTTGAGAAGGCGAGGAAGGCGGATGACAGGGGAAGGAAGGAGGTTGACACGGGAAGGAAGAGGTCGGAAGAGCGAACAAGAAGAGGGTGGAAGGGGAAAGAGAGGTAAGGAAGTGACAGGAACAACGGTGAAAGGGAGATTGGAGGATTCCTGTAGGCTTTAAAAAGCCATGGATAGAAAGCTGCAGATGAAGCAGAGAGTAAGAGCAACGAGTGTGAGACGCTCAGGAAGCGCCTGAGAGAGTTGAAGCTCGAAAACAAGCTGAAGGGAGTGACAGCTGAAGGCGGTGACAGCTGAAGATCTGCAGCACGACAGCCAGGCCGGCAGGCGGGTCGGCGGACGGGCGGGCAGGCAGGCAGGCAGGCGGGCATGCAGTAAGCATGCAGCAGTAGAGGAGCAGGGCATGTGGAGGCGTGTGGTACGAGTGAGAGGAGTGCAGTGGCACCTGAAGGTGTGCGGCTGGAAGACCACCCATATGGGCTGCTCGTCGTATCTCTGCCTCGCCGCCTGCAGCACTGCACGCACCTGCCCAGAGGAGGTGGAGACAGAGGAGGGGGGGAATGGGCGGGAAGGTGCGAGGAGAGCTTGAGGGTTGGGGAATGGGCGCCAGGGATGGGCCGCAGCGCAGCACATGCTGGTGCCACGATGCGTGACCATTGAGTGAATCATTGAGTGAATCACCTAGCAAGCGCACCTCAGAGGGGGAGGGGTGTGACCGCCGTGTGCGTCAAAATGCACTACCCACATGCACAAGGCAGCGCACGCAACGCACCTCAGAGGGGTGGTGGGCATAGTCATCCACGAACGTGGCCCGCCACTTGCCCGCCCGCCCTACCACCTGGAACCGCCGCTCCGCCCCCTCAAACCACCCCAACTGCTCTGCCGCCCGCGCCACCGCCGCCCGCTGCAGCTCCAGTGATGCCGCCTCCACCTGTGCCGCGTCGCCAGCTGTCGGCGCGTCACGGGCCGCCAGCTGGGCGGCAACAACGAGGACCTGAGAGAGGGGGAGGGGGAGGTGATTGTATGAGGGGATGTGATGCATGGGGCCAAGCCAAGGCTATGGATCAAAGTGAGACACGTTGGAAGAATCAGAATTCATTAAGACAAATCCGCCAGGAAAAGGGAAGAAGAATCGAGAGAGCACGCTGTGAGTCGTACGCACGGATGGGAGTCACAGCAAGGGACATTTGAGATGTGACTCAAAAGAACGATGGGAGTTTTGGTGCTTACAGCAAGGGAGTTGAGCACGTTGTGTACGCCAGGCAGCTGCAGGCTCACTCGCGCCATGGGCCGGCCGGCAAACACCGTCACGTAGTCCGTGCCGCCCGCCTGGTTGGGCGCCAGCATGATGGCCCGCCAGTCGTTGCCCTCGTCCAATCCGTACGTGACAGCTGTCTGCTGCTGCTCCTCCACATCCAGCCAAGCAGCCCGTGCAGTGGCACCAGAAGCAGCAGCATCAGCAGCAGCACTATCAGAGCCGTGGGAGCCGCCGCTACCCGTATGAGGCACGGTGGGAGAAGAGGGATTGGCAGCGGCAGTGGCAGCACGAGGGGCTGAGGCGTCGCCCTGGCTTGATCGCAGGCGGGTAACCAGCGCGCGAGAGCCTGCACTGGACGAGTGGGGGGCGGAGCAAGGTGGGGGAACGGTGCATGTGTGTATCAGGCCTCCCAGCCTGCGTGAATGGTGATGTGATGTGAAAGTGTGCACTGATGCTCTCCCTGCACGAATGGTCACAAAGAGGCGAATGCACACAGATGTGTGCCCCGTGTCTACCCTGTGTGCACAATATCATGCTGGTGTGGTGAGCAGGCGCACGCCACTCGCTCTTGAGGCGCCTCAAAATATGCCTACCCCTTCTCTATCCCGTCTTTTCCCCTTGTGCACAATATCATGCAGGTATGGTAGGCAGGCACATGCCACTCACTTGTCGCCACACGCCACAAGAACGCCGCCCCGCTTTATGAGGCTGGTGAAGCGCGCGAAGGCCGCCCGCACCGCTGCCTGGAGGATGGGGAACAGGCAAGGATGGTGTGGGGGAGATGATGGGGAGGGGATAGGGAGGGGATGGGGAGGGGATGGGGAGGGGATGGGGATAGACGAAACAATCTTGGGGCGGAACGAACGGGGATTGTGACAAGGGTGCGTGCACGGATGGTGGAGGGAGGGAAGGAGAGGAGGCAGCGAGGGGATGGCGCAAACAGGTAACAGGTAACGCACCATTCCTGCTTCCATCCGTCCCCAGTAGCGGTGTCACCTGGACATTGAGAGGCAGATGATCCCTGTACCCTTCACTTCACTAGCACCAAAACCCATCCCCTTTAGAAGGTTCACCAAAGGAGCACGCAGTGAGCACGCAGTGAGCACGCAGTGAGCAGAGCACGCAGTGAGCACGCAGTGAGCACGCAGTGAGCACGCAGTGAGCAGAGCACGCAGTGAGCACGCAGTGAGCACGCAGTGAGCACGCAGTGAGCAGGCAGTGAGCACGCAGTGAGCACGCAGTGAGCAGGCAGTGAGCACGCAGTGAGCAGGCAGTGAGCACGCAGTGAGCACGCAGTGAGCACGCAGTGAGCACGCAGTGAGCAGGCAGTGAGCAGGCAGTGAGCACGCAGTGAGCACGCAGTGAGCACGCAGTGAGCACGCAGTGAGCACGCAGTGAGCACGCGGTGAGCACGCAGTGAGCAGGCAGTGAGCAGGCAGTGAGCAGGCAGTGAGCAGGCAGTGAGCAGGCAGTGAGCACGCAGTGAGCACGCAGTGAGCACGCAGTGAGCACGCAGTGAGCACGCAGTGAGCACGCAGTGAGGACGCAGTGAGCAGAGCACGCAGTGAGCAGAGCACGCAGTGAGCAGAGCACGCAGTGAGCACGCAGTGAGCACGCAGTGAGCACGCAGTGAGCACGCAGTGAGCACGCAGTGAGCACGCAGTGAGCACGCAGTGAGCACGCAGAGAGCACGCAGTGAGCACGCAGTGAGCACGCAGTGAGCACGCAGTGAGCACGCAGTGAGCACGCAGTGAGCACGCAGTGAGCACGCAGTGAGCAGGCAGTGAGCAGGCAGTGAGCAGGCAGTGAGCACGCAGTGAGCACGCAGTGAGCACGCAGTGAGCACGCAGTGAGCACGCAGTGAGCACGCAGTGAGCACGCAGTGAGCAGACAGTGAGCAGGCAGTGAGCAGGCAGTGAGCACGCAGTGAGCAGGCAGTGAGCACGCAGTGAGCACGCAGTGAGCACGCAGTGAGCACGCAGTGAGCACGCAGTGAGCACGCAGTGAGCACGCGGTGAGCACGCGGTGAGCACGCGGTGAGCACGCGGTGAGCACGCGGTGAGCACGCGGTGAGCACGCGGTGAGCACGCGGTGAGCACGCGGTGAGCACGCGGTGAGCACGCGGTGAGCACGCGGTGAGCACGCGGTGAGCACGCGGTGAGCACGCGGTGAGCACGCGGTGAGCACGCGGTGAGCACGCCGTGAGCACGCCGTGAGCACGCCGTGAGCACGCAGTGAGCACGCAGTGAGCACGCAGTGAGCACGCAGTGAGCACGCAGTGAGCACGCAGTGAGCACGCAGTGAGCACGCAGTGAGCACGCAGTGAGCACGCAGTGAGCACGCAGTGAGCACGCAGTGAGCACGCAGTGAGCACGCAGTGAGCACGCAGTGAGCACGCAGTGAGCAGGCAGTGAGCAGGCAGTGAGCACGCAGTGAGCAGGCAGTGAGCAGGCAGTGAGCAGGCAGTGAGCACGCAGTGAGCACGCAGTGAGCACGCAGTGAGCACGCAGTGAGCAGGCAGTGAGCACGCAGTGAGCACGCAGTGAGCACGCAGTGAGCACGCAGTGAGCACGCAGTGAGCACGCAGTGAGCACGCAGTGAGCACGCAGTGAGCACGCAGTGAGCACGCAGTGAGCACGCAGTGAGCACGCAGTGAGCACGCAGTGAGCACGCAGTGAGCACGCAGTGAGCACGCAGTGAGCAGGCAGTGAGCAGGCAGTGAGCAGGCAGTGAGCACGCAGTGAGCACGCAGTGAGCACGCAGTGAGCACGCAGTGAGCACGCAGTGAGCACGCAGTGAGCACGCAGTGAGCACGCAGTGAGCAGGCAGTGAGCAGGCAGTGAGCAGGCAGTGAGCACGCAGTGAGCAGGCAGTGAGCAGGCAGTGAGCAGGCAGTGAGCAGGCAGTGAGCAGGCAGTGAGCACGCAGTGAGCACGCAGTGAGCACGCAGTGAGCACGCAGTGAGCACGCAGTGAGCACGCAGTGAGCACGCAGTGAGCACGCAGTGAGCACGCAGTGAGCACGCAGTGAGCACGCAGTGAGCACGCAGTGAGCACGCAGTGAGCACGCAGTGAGCACGCAGTGAGCACGCAGTGAGCACGCAGTGAGCACGCAGTGAGCACGCAGTGAGCACGCAGTGAGCACGCAGTGAGCACGCAGTGAGCACGCAGTGAGTACGCAGTGAGCAGAGCACGCAGTGAGCAGAGCACGCAGTGAGCACGCAGTGAGCACGCAGTGAGCACGCAGTGAGCACGCAGTGAGCACGCAGTGAGCAGAGCACGCAGTGAGCAGAGCACGCAGTGAGCAGAGCACGCAGTGAGCACGCAGTGAGCACGCAGTGAGCACGCAGTGAGCACGCAGTGAGCACGCAGTGAGCACGCAGTGAGCACGCAGTGAGCACGCAGTGAGCACGCAGTGAGCACGCAGTGAGCAGGCAGTGAGCACGCAGTGAGCACGCAGTGAGCACGCAGTGAGCACGCAGTGAGCACGCAGTGAGCACGCAGTGAGCAGACAGTGAGCAGGCAGTGAGCAGGCAGTGAGCACGCAGTGAGCATGCAGTGAGCAGGCAGTGAGCACGCAGTGAGCAGGCAGTGAGCACGCAGTGAGCAGGCAGTGAGCACGCAGTGAGCACGCAGTGAGCACGCAGTGAGCACGCAGTGAGCACGCAGTGAGCACGCAGTGAGCACGCAGTGAGCACGCAGTGAGCACGCAGTGAGCACGCAGTGAGCACGCAGTGAGCACGCAGTGAGCACGCAGTGAGCACGCAGTGAGCACGCAGTGAGCCACGCAGTGAGCACGCAGTGAGCACGCAGTGAGCACGCAGTGAGCACGCAGTGAGCACGCAGTGAGCAGGCAGTGAGCAGGCAGTGAGCACGCAGTGAGCACGCAGTGAGCACGCAGTGAGCACGCAGTGAGCACGCAGTGAGCACGCAGTGAGCACGCAGTGAGCACGCAGTGAGTACGCAGTGAGCAGAGCACGCAGTGAGCAGAGCACGCAGTGAGCACGCAGTGAGCACGCAGTGAGCACGCAGTGAGCACGCAGTGAGCACGCAGTGAGCACGCAGTGAGCACGCAGTGAGCAGACAGTGAGCAGGCAGTGAGCAGGCAGTGAGCACGCAGTGAGCACGCAGTGAGCACGCAGTGAGCACGCAGTGAGCACGCAGTGAGCACGCAGTGAGCACGCAGTGAGCACGCAGTGAGCAGGCAGTGAGCACGCAGTGAGCACGCAGTGAGCACGCAAAGAGCACGCAGTGAGCACGCAGTGAGCACGCAGTGAGCACGCAGTGAGCACGCAGTGAGTACGCAGTGAGCAGAGCACGCAGTGAGCAGAGCACGCAGTGAGCACGCAGTGAGCACGCAGTGAGCACGCAGTGAGCACGCAGTGAGCACGCAGTGAGCACGCAGTGAGCACGCAGTGAGCACGCAGTGAGCACGCAGTGAGCACGCAGTGAGCACGCAGTGAGCACGCAGTGAGCACGCAGTGAGCACGCAGTGAGCACGCAGTGAGCACGCAGTGAGCACGCAGTTAGCAGGCAGTGAGCACGCAGTGAGCACGCAGTGAGCACGCAGTGAGCACGCAGTGAGCACGCAGTGAGCACGCAGTGAGCACGCAGTGAGCACGCAGTGAGCACGCAGTGAGCACGCAGTGAGCAGGCAGTTAGCAGGCAGTGAGCACGCAGTGAGCACGCAGTGAGCACGCAGTGAGCACGCAGTGAGCACGCAGTGAGCACGCAGTGAGCACGCAGTGAGCACGCAGTGAGCACGCAGTGAGCACGCAGTGAGCACGCAGTGAGCACGCAGTGAGCACGCAGTGAGCAGGCAGTTAGCAGGCAGTGAGCACGCAGTGAGCACGCAGTGAGCACGCAGTGAGCACGCAGTGAGCACGCAGTGAGCACGCAGTGAGCACGCAGTGAGCAGGCAGTTAGCAGGCAGTGAGCACGCAGTGAGCACGCAGTGAGCACGCAGTGAGCACGCAGTGAGCACGCAGTGAGCACGCAGTGAGCACGCAGTGAGCACGCAGTGAGCACGCAGTGAGCACGCAGTGAGCAGGCAGTGAGCAGGCAGTGAGCAGGCAGTGAGCAGGCAGTGAGCACGCAGTGAGCACGCAGTGAGCACGCAGTGAGCACGCAGTGAGCACGCAGTGAGCACGCAGTGAGCACGCAGTGAGCACGCAGTGAGCACGCAGTGAGCACGCAGTGAGCACGCAGTGAGCACGCAGTGAGCACGCAGTGAGCACGCAGTGAGCACGCAGTGAGCACGCAGTGAGCACGCAGTGAGCACGCAGTGAGCACGCAGTGAGCACGCAGTGAGCAGGCAGTTAGCAGGCAGTGAGCACGCAGTGAGCACGCAGTGAGCACGCAGTGAGCACGCAGTGAGCACGCAGTGAGCACGCAGTGAGCACGCAGTGAGCAGGCAGTTAGCAGGCAGTGAGCACGCAGTGAGCACGCAGTGAGCACGCAGTGAGCACGCAGTGAGCACGCAGTGAGCACGCAGTGAGCACGCAGTGAGCACGCAGTGAGCATGCAGTGAGCACGCAGTGAGCACGCAGTGAGCACGCACCTCACTGTCGAACAGGTCCACGTGCTCCCACTCCACGTTGGTGACCACCGCAATGGCGGGGGACAGCTCCAGGAAGGCACCATCGTACTCGTCCGCCTGCCACGCCACGCCACGCACGGGACAGTTCAGCACAGCGCAGAGCAGTGCAGCCGCACAGAGCAGAGCAGCGCAGCGCAGCGCTGCATTGAAACAACGAGCAGAGGTCCACAAACAAGAAGCCCGCTCTCTCTTTCCCTCTCGGGTAGAAACAAACTCCTGACTCTGGAGGTGCCGTGAGGGACAGTCAGTGCTCGCCCGGGCTGAAAACACGCGGACAGTTCCGGGAGAAAAGGCTTCCATTCTTGCATGCGTGCATGCATCACATCACATCACATCACATCACATCACATCACATCACATCACATCACATCACATCACATCACACGCACCACATGCAACTCGTTCGCTCCGCTCTCTCAAGGCTTATCATGTCACGCATACAGGATCAAGGGTCTCTCAACGCTCGGGCTCTAATGAATCATGACACGCGGGGGGCAGCAACGGGAAGGTGGTTTGACGTGCAGAGTCTGGGCGGCAAGGGGGGCGGCTCACCTCCAGCACCATCATGCTCGCACCGTCATCGACCAATGCGTTGCCGCCACCTGGCAGCTGCAGGCATGGCAGAGTTTGGACCGGGGAAAGGTGGCGCGGAGAGAAGGTGAGAGGCAATGGGGCATGTGAGAGGCAATGGGGCATGTGAGAGGCAATGGGGCATGTGAGAGGCAATGGGGCATGTGAGAGGCAATGGGACATGTGAGAGGTAATGGGGCATGTGAGAGGCAATGGGGCATGTGAGAGGCACGGGCATGTGAGAGGCAATGGGGCATGTGAGAGGCAATGGGGCATGTGAGAGGCAATGGGGCATGTGAGAGGCACGGGCATGTGAGAGGCAATGGGGCATGTGAGAGGCAATGGGGCATGTGAGAGGCAATGGGGCATGTGAGAGGCACGGGCATGTGAGAGGCAATGGGGCATGTGAGAGGCACGGGCATGTGAGAGGCACGGGCATGTGAGAGGCAATGGGGCATGTGAGAGGCAATGGGGCATGTGAGAGGCAATGGGGCATGTGAGAGGCACGGGCATGTGAGAGGCAATGGGGCATGTGAGAGGCAATGGGGCATGTGAGAGGCAATGGGGCATGTGAGAGGCAATGGGGCATGTGAGAGGCACGGGCATGTGAGAGGCACGGGCATGTGAGAGGCACGGGCATGTGAGAGGCACGGGCATGTGAGAGCACCGGCATGGGAAAGTGAGCGTACCTGAGGCACATTGGCGCCAATGACAGCAGCGAGGGGGACCCCCATCTGGCGCAGCACCCATGTGAGCATTGCCGTCGTCGTGCTCTTGCCTGCCATGCCATGCCACCCTCCCGGGAAGAAGCAGGCATGCAATGTGGGGGCAGCAGCAAGGCAAAGCAAGGCAAGGCAAGGCAAGCAAGGGCGGGGGGACGAGAGAGAGGGGAATGACAGGGACGGTGAAGTTGGGAATATTCTTGGCCGGATGAGTACAGGAGGTTGCGGCACGAGAGTTGAGATCAGAGGGCCGCACCGAGGGTGGGTTGAACCCAGTGTATTGTATAAAGAAGAAACACGTGGTGAGTGTGTGGCAAGACAGGAGGTGCTGTGTGTGTGGCAGGCGTTGCATGAGGGAGATGGGAGTGAGTGGATGGGACGGTGGGGAGGCTAACAGCTATGAGTCAGAGCGACTGCTCATGTGAATATCGGGGGGCCCGTGTGAACGGTGCATGAAATGGAATGAACAGTGAATGGCATGGCACGCATGGCATGGCATGGCATGAACAGTGGACGCACCATGGGTACCAGCTACAGCAATCAAGTCGAATGATGACGTCATCATGCCAAGCCACTGCCAGCGTTTGAGGCTGCGAGAGGGGAGAGATGCAGAGGAGAAAGAGGAGAGAGGGCTTAGGGTTACCAAGGGAGATTGGAGAGAGCAGGGGAAGGGAGGGAGAAGTGAGGAGAGAGGAGACAGAATGAGGTATGGGATGTGACAGGATAGTATGAGTTGTGGAGGTGCCTCAATAAAGGAAGGTGTGGATGTAGTGTGTGGGGTGGGGAGACAGAATGAGAAGAAGGCTCATGCGCTTCACATGCTGATGCATGGATTCCCCCACATGCGTAGACAACCGGCCTTCCCCCATCAGCATGCCATCATCGCACCATCTACTCACACTCGCATGCCCAGCCTCCATGCCCTACGAGCACGCCTCTCTCTCTCTCACACACACACACACCCTCCCCCCCACACATACACAGACACACAGCCACACCCACACACCAACACACAGAGACACACACAACCCCCCCCTTCCCTCCCACCCCCCCCCCCCCCCCTCCCTCCCACCCGCACACAAGCACACATGAGCGCCCCATCGCCGTGCACTCACACGGGCACGCCCAGCTGCCGCGCGCGCAGCACCTCCACATTATCCGCCGCCACCGCACTCGACACCACCACCACCAGCGCCCCACTCGCTCCCCCTCTCACCGCCCCCTCGCCCCCCTCCTCCCCCTCCTCCCTTGCTCCCCCTTCCATCCGCGCTCCCCCGGCGGCCTGCAGGGTGTGCTGCAGGGCGGAGTCGATGTGAGCGGCCGAGTGCCCCACGTACGCCACTGCGCCATGCTGCTGCACGCGCTGCAGCTGCGCGCTCGCACTGCTGTCGGAGCCTGACACCAGGTAACCCTGACAGGGGGGGGAGGGGGGGGGGGTGGAGTCGCCGTTGTAACAGGATAGAACCAGATGGGCGGGTGCATGGCATGGCAGCAAAGACCGTTGTTTCACTCGTTCACGATCGCTAGATCCATGTGCGGCAGTCCGACGGCTCATGATACTCGTGCCTTCAGCGTGCGCAACCATCACAGCGCGCGGGCAACGCTGCTGGACGACTCATGTCATGTGATGTGATCTGTCTGCCGCACAATGCGGCCATGCCACCTCCGCGTGCCGCTCACCTGCTTCAGCGCCACTGCGGCCAGCGCCGACAGCCCCGATCCGCCGATCCCGATGAAATGCACGCCCACGGGCCTCGCGGCTGTGCATTCCGAACCTGCCGAACCCTCTCCGACCCGCCGCGCTGCCCCTCCGCCTTCCCCGTCCGCGCCCTCCTCGCCTCCTCTGCTTCTCCCTTCCGCCGCACCTTCCCCGCCTCCTTCCCTTTCCTCCTCGCCGCGCGCATCAGACCTGGTCGCCGCGCAGATCGCGGCGCGGCGCGATCGGCTCGCCACGGCTTTCCACGTGGGTGCACAGAAAGCGATGCCGCTCGCTACGAGTCGACTAGAACCATGAAGCGGCGAACTTGATCGTTCTGACAGAATAATGGGCTCCTGGAGACTAAGGGACCTGGTCAATGGCACGGCGTGGCGCGAGTGACACGTCAGCTGCCTAGATGGAACCTTACCAGCAAAGGCGGCGCGCGGAGAGCTGCAATGCAGTTGCTGCGCGATTGCCGTCATCTCGCGACTCGAGAAGATGCAAGACTCGGAGCTGATAGCAGCTTCATTCGAGAATCTCGTAAGCAGCTGTGGCGGGAAAAGATGGTGTGGCGATCAGGTCGTGAGGAAACAGACAAAGGTTGGGCTTGATTGATTTGGTTGATGACGTTGGGTTAGGGTTTCGGGATGGCATTGAGAGCGTTGTTTCGGAGGTCCCTCAAACCGCTGTTACATTTGCGAACAGTTTCATTGTGACTGGCAGAGCTGTGACAGAGGGTTCCAAAATTGACATCGATACATTTTGGGACGATGCGAAACACGGTCTCTTGCAACATGCAAGGAGTTGTGGATGGGGTGTGGATGTTTCTCTTATCATTTTTATCTCTGGATTCTGGAACACTTCCCAACCGCTAAAACAACGTTTGGAGACTACGGAAACTCACTAAACCGCCTTGAATTGTACCATCATGACACATCCTACAGGAGCTTCAGTGGGTCGTAGGGCGTTTCCACTTACAAAGTTGACGGTGCTGTGCATTTCGACGAGGTTTTGGCCTGTCCGGACTGCAGTCCACTGCAGTCACGTTCTAGTACTAGACACGCAGCACAGCATTGCTGCAAATGCTGATTCTCGCATCGCATCCCCGCACGCCCTTGCTTGTGAACCAGCTTCAAGAGGAAGTGCGTGAAACTCCCATCGAGATGCTCCGCTCATCGCCGCCACTCGCCCCGTTTCCCATTCCGTTTCCTTCATTTTCCGTCGCCACCACCTCAACTCGGCCCATTCTTACACCGACATGCGATACGCGTGCTTCGCGGCCACTCTAGCGTCAACGGGAGCGACGCTCCTTAGAGTCTCATTGGCTTCGTTATTAGCACTCGCGGTCTTGTGCTTCTATTGGCTCCTCTTCAACGACCCGTCCAACCGAAATTCGGACTTGCTGAGACCAATACTCTCCCAGAAGGAAACTCAGGTGCCTATCCCAGGCGAAACCGAGACGACTGAAACATTTTCGCAGAAACAGCCTGAGGTTGCTGGGGTGGTCGCTCAGGTGGTTACAACAGAGTGCGATTTATATGAGGGCCAATGGGTGAGGGACACGTCACGGCGTCATTATTATCAAGGGGAGGAGTGCGCGTGGTTGGGATACTGGGAGCAGTACCAGTGCCACCGCACGCACAGAGCGCGCAGCAGAGAAGCAAGAGGGAAGGGGGACAAGTTCGGGGCCGACCTGGGAGAGCAGCAGCAGCAGCAGGGGAAGGAGAAGGAGGAGAAGGAGGAGAAGGAGGAGGGGGAGCAGGGGGATGAGCTGTATCGCAGTTTTGGGTATGAGGAGTACAGATGGCAGCCCGCAGGGTGCTCGCTGCCTGCCTTCAATGCCTCTGACTTCCTCACCAGGTGAGGCTGGGAGGCTGGGATGTTGGTAGGCTGGGATGATGGGAGGCTGGGATGTTGTAACGATGTAACAGTGTAACATTGCAACTCTGTGCATCTCCTGTCCGTCTGCAGTACATCTTATGGTACCTGTTTCAATTGCCTGCTTTCCTCAACACCTGTGAGCATATGCGTGTCACAACACAGCACGTGAGACACGCATACACGCCGTTCCTCCTCCTCTTTCCATGCCATGCCCCATATCCGTCCGTACCTCTCTGTATCTCCCCTTTGCCCCTCGTCCTCTACCACTCCTTCCCCACCACCCCACCCCCCATTCATGGTTCCCGCCCTGCCAGGGTGCGGCATCGCAGCATTGTGTTTGCAGGCGACTCCCTCAGCCAGCAGCAGTTCCTCTCCCTCCTCTGCCTCCTCGCCCCCACCCCCCGCTTCATCCCCCTCCCCTCCCCGCCTCCGCCGCACCTCCCCGTCCCCGCTCCCTCCTCCCCTCTCTCGCAACCATCCAACCTGAACCAACCTCACTCCCTAAACCCCGACCCATCTCAGCCTGACACTCTCAACACTGCTGGGGCAGCAGCTCAAGCAGCAGAGGGCGCAGCAGAGGGCGCAGCAGAGGGCGCAGCAGAGGGCGCAGCAGAGGGCGCAGCAGAGGGCGCAGCAGAGGGCGCAGCAGAGGGCGCAGCAGGGGGCGCAGGAGAGGGCGCAGCAGCAGAGGCAGGTGTGGAGGTGGTGGCAGTGGGGCACCTGTTCGGGCTGTCGTGGGCGAGGAGACCTGTGGCGGGCACGGAGAGGGGCGCTGCCTTCTGGTTCCCCCACGCCAACCTCACCGTGCTGCAGCGCACCGCCAACTGGCTCGTGCACGTGGAGAGGGTGGAGCAGGTGGCGGAAGGGGGACAGGGGGGAGAGAGCAGCCGCATGAACGTGGGTGGAAGTGACAGTAGCAGCAGTGGTAGCAGCAACAGTACGGACAGCAGCAGCAGTGGTGCCACCACCAGCAGCAACAACAGCACCACCGGGAGCAGCAGTGGCAGTGGGAGCAGCAGCAACAGCACGGCAGCAGCAGCAGCAGCAGCAGCGGGGCAGTACAAGCGAGTGGCGCACATGTATCGCATGGATGCCTTCCTGCACCGCCACCTCATGCGCTTCCACCTCCTTGTTCTCAGCACCGCCCACCACTGGACCCACGACAGGTGACCGCAGCGGTGCGCGTGAGCGCGTCTCGGCAGCGAGGGTTATTATATGTTTGAGCAGGCAGTGGGGCAACGAGAGCTTCAGTCTCACTGATCCGTCAATTGATTCTGTATCATGGACCGAGCAGTAATCCCCTTCAACCATAATCCGCCTCGTGAATCCCTCTTCAAGATTCCCCTCTCTCTTCCCCTCCCCCTCCCCCCCCCACTCCGCCACATCCATACCCCCATTCCCCTTCGTGTCCTGTGCCATTCATCATTCCCAAGCAGCTTCCAGCGCTACAACCTCGCCCTCCAAACCTCCCCCACTACCCGCCCAGCCCTTCTCCCAGCCAGCCAATCAGACAACGCCACAGTGTACTCTGTGCTGCGGCAGGAAGCATTGACAGCTGTTCTTGGTAACATCACCTCCACTATAGTCACACTGCGAGGAGCAGCAGCAGCAAACAGCACAAGCAGCAACAGCAGCCCTGGGGGACACGAAGCAGGGTCGTATCCTCCCGTGCTTGCAAGCAGTGGCAGCACTGAGTCTTCCCCCCAGCCACACCCGTCCCACAGCATGGGAGGTGCGTCAGCAAGCATCGCAGCGCTGTCCAGGGACGCGCGCATGGCCATGGGCCCGCCTCCTCTCGTGCTGCTGCGCACGCTGTCTCCAGCGCACTTTGCTGCCGGCACGTGGAGCACAGGCGGACGCTGCGACGGGTTTCAGGTGAGAGCGCTTGCCTCTCCAGCTTCTCCTGTCTGCCTCTGCCTCTGCCTCTGCCTCTGCCTCTGCCTCTGCCTCTGCCTCTGCCTCTGCCTCAGCCTCTGCCTCTGCCTCTGCCTCGGCCTCTGCCTCTGCCTCTGCCTCTGCCTCTGCCTCTGCCTCTGCCTCTGCCTCTGCCTCTGCCTCTTCCTCTGCCTCTGCCTCTGCCTCTGCCTCTGCCTCTGCCTCTGCCTCTGCCTCTGCCTCTGCCTCTGCGTCTGGCCCACAATCCATGCATTGCCTTCTTCGCGTGTACCTACTCCCCTCCCCCCTCCCCCTCCCCCTCCCCCTCTACTTCCCCCTCCCCCTCCACCTCCACTTCCCCCTCCCCCTCCACCTCCACTTATTTCCGATTCTTATCCTACTTGGTTCACCGACCTTGTTCTCTGTTTCTCTCATCGTGGTACAAAACTCTTGCTGTGACACAGCACGATGGGGTACGACCGTACGACTATGGTTATGATATGGATGACAACATTACCCACCCGGGCAGGCATCTCACGAGTCTGCCTCACTGTCCCTAAGCGTCTGTCTGTTCCCTCCTCTTCTGCACTGCTGCTTTCTGTACAGGACCCACTACCAGCAGAGGAGGCATGTGTCGGCACGGGGCAATGCAGGGACACAGCAGCCGAGGATGCTATCTGTGCTGCAGCAGAGGTGGGGAGAGCATTGGCAGAGGCAGATGGGGCAGAGGGCACGGAAGTAGCGCAAGCAGGGGCAGAGCGGGCAGAAGCAGGAGCGGTGCGAGCAGCATCAGCAGGAGATGAAGGAGTTAGGGCAGCAACAGCTTCAGGGGGGCTTCGAGAAGCAGCAGAGGGTGCATCAGCCCTTTCAGTAACATGGCTACGCTTGATGAACGTCTCTTTTCTCTCTGCTCTAAGGGCCGATGCGCATGTGGCATCATTCTACACCCACCGCAGAGCACCAAAGCAGAAACGCAGAGAGTTTGAAACGGAAGGGGCTAAAGGCAGCTCTCAGTTTGATGCAGAGGCCACAAGGAGTGGGCAGTGGAGCTTGCCTTTCCTCGAAGCTGGCTTGGAAGGTGCCGTGTCTAATGTGACAGGACAAGAAGCTCTGGGGGATTCGAGAGAGAATACCATACCTGGTGATGGAGTGGGGACGCTTGTGCGAGACTGTGTGCATTGGTGTCTGCCTGGAGTGCCTGATACGTGGAATGAGTTGCTGTACGCTGAAATGATCAGATCCGGAAAATTTCCATTAACATAGTAAAACAGTTTGGATTGAAACAAGAATCTACCAAGTTCCACGACCTACGGGACTTGTTTTGGGTAGGATCGTACAAGCATATGTCAAGCATTATGGTTCTCTGAATTTCTATATCCTTTTCACCCAGGAAGGTACCATAATTGTTCTAACAGTACATTATTTTAGCAGAAGTGCAAGAGGCAGACAAAAGAAAACACCAGACAGCAGAAAGAAACAAACACCTACAATCCTGGACAGAGCCTGTGAACTACCACAACAAAGAGAAACCACTCTGCACCACACGCAACTTGTGAACCACCACCCTGCATCTCTGTATACCATGCTCTACCACCAGTCGGTGCAACCGATGCCACTACTGCTTGACCCCAGGTTCACTGCACCTGCTCGACTGCAGCAGCCGTTATCTTCTCGACGCACTACCCCTTGAGTGAGTCCTTGATGATCTGGATAATCTCTCCAATGGCTTCGTCCACTGCACTATCAGCAGACACAGCAGCAGACCCAGCGGCCGCTGCAGTGGACTCAGGCACTGCTCCTGCCTCACGCTCTGCTGCCGCCTCAGGCTCAGGCTCGGGCTCTGCTGCCGCTTCAGGCTCGGGCTCGGGCTCGGGCTCTGCTGCTACCTCAGGCTCAGGCTCGAGCTCTGCTGCTGCCTCAGGCTCGGGCTCAGGCTCTGCTGCCACCTCAGGCTGGGGCTCTGCTGCTGCTTCAGGCTCAGGCTCGGGCTCTGCTGCCGCCTCAGGCTCTGGCTCGGGCTCTGCAGCCGCCTCAGGCTCGGGCTCGGGCTTTGCTGCCACCTCAGGCTCGGGCTCGGGCTCTGCTGCCACCTCAGGCTCAGGCTTGGGCTCTGCTGCTGCTTCAGGCTCAGGTTCGGGCTCTGCTGCTACCTCAGGCTCGGGCTCAGGCTCAGCTGCTACCTCAGGCTCGGGCTCGGGCTCTGCTGCCACCTCAGACTCGGGCTCGGGCTCTGCTGCCACCTCAGGCTCAGGCTCGGGCTCTGCTGCTGCTTCTGGCTCAGGTTCGGGCTCTGCTGCTGCCTCAGGCTCGGGCTCGGGCTCTGCTGCTACCTCAGGCTCAGGCTCGGGCTCTGCTGCTGCCTCAGGCTCGGGCTCGGGCTCTGCTGCCGCCTCGGGCTCGGGCTCGGGCTCTGCTGCTGCTTCAGGCTCAGGCTCGGGCTCTGCTGCCGCCTCAGGCTCGGGCTCGGGCTCTGCAGCCGGCTCAGGCTCGGGCTCGGGCTCTGCTGCCACCTCAGGCTCGGGCTCGGGCTCTGCTGCCACCTCAGGCTCGGGCTCGGGCTCTGCTGCTGCTTCAGGCTCAGGTTCGGGCTCTGCTGCTGCCTCAGGCTCGGGCTCAGGCTCAGCTGCTACCTCAGGCTCAGGCTCGGGCTTTGCTGCTGCCTCAGGCTCGGGCTCGGGCTCTGCTTCTGCCTCAGGCTCAGGCTCGGGTTCTGCTGAGACCTCAGGCTCAGGCTCGGGCTCTCCTGCCGCCTCAGGCTCGGGCACAGGCTCTGCAGCTGCCTCAGGCTCGGGCGCGGGCTCTGCTCCCACCTCAGGCTCAGGCTCGGGCTCTGCTGCCGCCTCAGGCTCGGGCTCGGGCACTGCTGCTACCTCAGGCTCAGGATCGGGCTCTGCTGCTGCCTCAGGCTCAGGCTCGGGCTCTGCTGCCACCTCAGGCTCAGGCTCGGGCTCTGCTGCCACCTCAGGCTCAGGCTCGAGCTCTCCTGCCGCCTCAAGCTCAGGCTCAGGCTCTGCTGCTGCCTCAGGCTCGGGCTCGGGCTCAGCTGCTGCTTCAGGCTCAGGCTCTGCTGCCGCCTCAGGCTCGGGCTCTGCTGCCACCTCAAGCTCAGGCTCGGGTTCTGCTGCCACCTCAGGCTCAGGCTCGGGCTCTGCTGCTGCTTCAGGCTCGGGCTCGGCTGCCGCCTCAGGCTCGGGCTCGGGCTCTGCTGCTACCTCAGGCTCAGGCTCGGGCTTTGCTGCTGCCTCAGGCTCAGGCTCGGGCTCTGCTGCTGCCTCAGGCTCAGGCTCGGGCTCTGCTGCAACCTCAGGCTCAGGCTCGGGCTCTCCTGCCACCTCAGGCTCAAGCTCGGGCTCTGCTGCTGCTACAGGCTCAGGCTCGGCTGCCGCCTCAGGCTCGGGCTCGGGCTCTGCTGCCACCTCAGGCTCAGGCTCGGGCTCTGCTGCTGCCTCAGGCTCAGGCTCGGTCTCTGCTGCCACCTCAGGCTCGGGCTCGGGCTCTGCTGCTGCCTCAGGCTCGGGCTCGGGCTCTGCTGCCGCCTCAGGCTCGGGCTCGGGCTCTGCTGCCACCTCAGGCTCGGGCTCGGGCTCTGCTGCTGCCTCAGGCTCGGGCTCGGGCTCTGCTGCCACCTCAGGCTCGGGCTCGGGCTCTGCTGCTGCCTCAGGCTCGGGCTCGGGCTCTGCTGCCGCCTCAGGCTCGAGCTCGGGCTCTGCTGCTGCCTCAGGCTCAGGCTCGGGCTCTGCTGCCGCCTCAGGCTCGGGCTCTGCTGCCGCCTCAGGCTCGGGCTCGGGCTCTGCTGCCACCTCAGGCTCAGGCTCGGGCTCTGCTGCTGCCTCAGGCTCGGGCTCGGGCTCTGCTGCCGCCTCAGGCTCGGGCTCGGGCTCTGCGGCCACCTCAGGCTCGGGCTCGGGCTCTGCTGCTGCCTCAGGCTCGGGCTCGGTCTCTGCTGCCACCTCAGGCTCGGGCTCAGCCTCTGCTGCTGCCTCAGGCTCGGGCTCGGGCTCTGCTGCCACCCCAGGCTCGGGCTCGGGCTCTGCTGCCGCCTCAGGCTCGGGCTCGGGCTGTGCTGCCACCTCAGGCTCAGGCTCGGGCTCTGCTGCCGCCTCAGGCTCGGGATCGGGCTCTGCTGCTGCCTCAGGCTGAGGTTCGGGCTCTGCTGCTGCTTCAGGCTCGGACTCTGCTGCCGCCTCAGGCTCGGTCTCTGCTGCCGCCTCAGGCTCGGGCTCGGGCTCTGCTACCGCCTCAGGCTCGGGTGCAGATTGTGCTTCAGGCTCAGGCTCAGCCACTACTTCAGGTTCGGGTTCGGCCAAATTAGAAGGCTCGGGCGCTGGTGTCTCTTTGGGCTCGGGGTCTGCTGGCGCTTCAGGCTCAATGCCTGCCGCTCCTTCAGGTCCCGTCTCCGCTGCTGCCTCAGGACCTGTCTCAGCTGTTGCCTCAGGCTCGGGCGCTGCTGCAACCTCCGACTCAGGCTCGGGTCCAGCCACTCCCTCAGGTTCGGGCTCAACTGCAACTTCAGGTTCAGGTACGGGCTCAGCCACTGCCTCAGCTTCAGGCTCGGCCACTGCGTCAGGTTCGAACTCAGCTGCAACTTCAGGCTCAGGTTCGAACCCAGTAGCTTCTTCAGGCTCGGGCTCGGCTGCTGCTTCAGGCTCGGCCTCCGGCTCGGGCTCAACTGCAGCTTCAGGCTCAAGCTCGGGATCAGCCATTGTTTCAGTCTCGGGCTGACCTGCTGCTTCAGGCTCGGACTCAGCTGCTTCAGGCTCGGGCTCAGCTGCTTCAGGCTGGGGCTCAGCAGCTTCGGACTCAGGCTCAATTGCAGCTTCAGGCTCAAGGTCGGGCTCAGCCATTGACTCAGGCTCGAGCTCAGCCGCTTCTTCAGACCCGGGTTCTGCTGCTGCCTCAGGCTCGAGCTTGGCCTCTGCTTCAGGCTCGGGCTCAGACACCGCTTCAGGCTTAGGTTCCAGCTCCGCTGCTGCTTCAGGCTCGGACTCGGCTGCTGCTGCAGGTTCGGGCTCAGCCGCTGTGGCAGTGTTGGGCTCTTCCGCCGCTGCAGGCTCGGGATCAGCTGTTGCTTCAGCCTCGGGCTCGGCTGCTGCCTCAGGCTCGGGCTCAGCGGCTTCAGGCTTGGGCTCAACTTCAGCTTCAAGCTCAGGCTCCACCTCAGCCACTTCCTCAGGCTCCGGCTCAGCTGCTCCTTCAGCCCCGGACTCAGCTGCTGATTCAGGAGCAGGTTCGGCCTCTGCTTCGGGCTCAGGCTCAGCCATTGCCTCAGGCTCGGCGGGCTCAGCTGCTGCTTCAGGCTCGGGCTCAGCTGCTGCTTCAGCTTCAGGTTCGGCCTCTGCTTCAGGTTCGGGCTCAGCCATTGCCTCAGGTTCGGCGGGCTCACCACCTGCTTCAGGCTCGGGCTCGGCTGCTTCTTCAGGCCCGGGCTCGGCTGCCGCTTCAGGCTCAGGCTCGGCTTCTGCTTCAGGCTCGGGCTCGGCTGCTGCCGCAGGTTCGGGCTCAGCCCCCGCCTCAGGCTCTGGGTCAGCTGCTGGTTCAGGCTCGAACTCACCGGCAGGCTCAGTCTCGGGCTCAGCTGCTGCCTCAGGCTCAGGCTCGGGATCAGCTACTGCATCCGGTTCGAGCTCGGCCGTTCCCTCAGGCTCGGGCTCAGCTACTGCCTCATATTCCGCCTCGGGCTGTGTCTCGATGCCCCCGTCAACGTCTCCCGACGGCGTCACGTCATCGTCCACACCGAGATCCAAGCCTGAAGCTGACTGGATCGCCGACGCTGCGCTGCCATCAGCAGCGGCCTGTGCTCCGCTTCCCGCGGCGCTGGATACGGCGTCGATAGTAGCGGCGTCGGCGCCAGCAGCAGCCGATCCAGAAGAAACCGCGTCCACCAATGCGCCCACACCAGCACCAGCGACCGCAGCCGCCTCGATCACAGGAAGGCTATCCTGCTCGCCCGCCTCGCTGCCCTCGGTGGTTGTCTCAACAGAAGGCGCGCTAGGCCCCTCCTCGAGCTTATCCGACGACTTCTCCGAGAGCTGCTCCTCGCGCAGCGCGCGGATTTTTTCCAGGACGGCCTGGCGTCCGCGCAGACGGCGGTCGCTGGCCATCGCGGCGGCCGACGCGAAGAGACCGGACGTGGCGCCGACGAAGATGGACGCGCCAGTGACGAGCGCGCGGCGGGTGATGAACCACGGAACGGATGGGACCGCTGGGAATGCATGATTCTGCGGGATGGGAGCGCACGGTGGAAAAGACGGGTGAGCCCATTGGCGTTACGACACGTGGAAATGCACCCGGTTCATTTACACATCATACACGGTGGTAACATTTGCGACGTATGTTAGTCAGTATGTGTAGTCATGCCACTCTTTTGAAGCCGCACAAGAAACGTGATGAATAAAAGGACTAACCTCTTTCTTGCTGGGAACAATGTCTTTGGAGTCCTTCGGCGCCTCGGAGGATGCGAAAAGGCGTAGCCTGGTGCCGATGGGGCGCTTGGCTTGAATCAGGCTGCGAGGAGGCGTTGGCACAAGCGGGGAGGCTCGCAGGCCCGTCCACTGCGACACCGACGCTTTCTGAGCCGACGCCATGCAGGAAAATCGGTAGGCTAGCGCAGATATGCTTGTGGAATGCTGCGAGTCGTGCGGAGGTGACGGCTGGGGGTCTTGGGCAGCAGTGAGCCGTTTTCTTCACTTCAGTCTGGCCTCAGACTTGAAATGCAGGTCGCGGGAAATACTTGGTCAGGCAGGAAAGACCTGCATTGCTTGTCAACGCATGCAGCCACGAGCAATAGGACCAGGTAGTGGTAAGTAACCACAGATGAAGAGTCGGAGGAGAGCGCGAAACATGCTTAGCTCAGAATAAGCGCTTATTCTTGATGAGGTGGGTTGTGGCTGTGGGGTGGGGTGGGGTGTAGTGGGAAATGACAGGTGGGGGGTGGGCCTGATTGTGTGGCGCGGCTTGGGCAGTGTTCCTCCCCACTGCCGGACCACTTCAGTTTCTGGCGGGTCGCGGGAAGGCACTTGCGCCACGACATTTAACGGTTCAGATTATCTCACAGCGTCGTGCGTTTCGATCGATGGTTCCTCATCAAGGCAGGTCTCACGATGGTCGACTTGTCGTACAGTACCGAAGCAGCACCTCACACATGCTGGCGATTTGTGGGCCGTGCGATAATGCATTCGAGGCGTGAACAGTGGTTTGGCTTGGGTGTTTTGGCGGGAACTTTGATCTGCGATGTGACGTGATTCGTGATCAACCTTCGCGCAATTGGGCTCTCCAGTGGTTGGTTCACGACCGACTGTTCGCTATTGTTCAGTCCACATTCGCCGTCGATTCTTCGATACGTGGCGCATAGCGAATCCATCGTGATGTCAGTCAAATGATTGTGATGTCAACGGGTAAGGTTGCGTTGCGTGTTGTGATGGCAAACAGCGCCATACATAAGATAACGCCAGTTTATGTTATGACAGCCATATTTCTGAATTTGTCCTCCCGATTCTCATATGTTTATTTTGCTAATTGAACCGAGTGTTGTTGATCTGTCCTCGATAGTGCATTTGGTTGGTTTGATGTGCACAGACATTTCGCAGCGCATAAAGCCAAAACCAAGCTTGAGAGTGCAAAATACTTGGTCCACGATGGGCTTCCGTGTTTTTGCTCTTGTTGCTCTTGCTCTGCTCTTGATTAGCATCTCCCACTACCTAAAGCCCGTACTAGCAAGGTCTGCAGGGTGGACTTATGCACCCGAAAGAAGCGTTGAGGCAAGAAGAACCTTAATTCAACTTCTGTCTGGCCTCTCACAAACTTATTCTTACACCTGATATGCAGATTGACCGCAGAGCTGCTAATGCTAATAAATACTACTCACAGCAACCGCAAGAAGGGATGCCATGCGTCCCATATGTTTACGGAGAAGAGGTCAGAGTTTATGAGAGGAGATGAGCATTCTGTAAATGAAGAATGTCCCTTTGACGTCCATACTTTGCAGGACCCCATATATTTTGAGGACATGAACTGTGAGCCGGCCGATGATGCTTCAATATTTAAAACAGGAACGGGTCCGACGCCCTCATTCGATGAAGAAGACGGCATGACTCAGTTGGCATCTCAACGACGACGACTTCTCGGTTCAAGTTCATGGCGTTAAATGTCAAGGGTCTGTCTGCGTGATGACCAGGAGGGCTACCGCAGATGGATCCAATTCATGCAATGCGAGGCTGAACGACGAATTGATGCTGCGTGGATAGAAGCAAATGACAACGCAGATGGATCGAATTACCGTAATGCAATGTGAGGCTGAATGACGAACTGAACTGCTGCGTAGATAGAGGCAAGTGACATGGTATTTCAAGTGAACGCCATACACAGTTTTGACGTCAAGGAAACAATCGAGGATCTTGGTTCCAGGCTCCAGCAAAAAATTAGGTGAATCGTTCTGGCCGGCTTTGGTTCCAATGTTGAATGTGCGAACGGCACGAAATCGTTCAGCATTGCTGGGTCTGATAACATGATGATGAGCAAGCACGAATTACAAGAAATAATATTTACTGTGTGTCATTCGTCCATAACCAGGTAGCGTACATTGCTATTCTCAACAAACCTGGACACTTTATCTAAAGCTAGCATTAGCACACTCCCTCTAGCTCAGCCTGTGGTTCAACAGCAAACTTGCTGTTTAAGATTCCCTATCCACGCCTGTCATCCTGCTGCACTTCCAGGTCACGAACAATAATTTCTGGCCACTAGCCGTCACCTTTGCTTCCTGCGGAAAGCTACAGTGGCAACGCGAGCGCCCTCAACTCCTCCAAATTTGAACTTGGGATATGTTTTCACATGGTCTATCACCTCAAAGGCCCCTCTCCATGGCTCCGCGGTCTCATCCACACTGTTGATACCCACACTCTCATCGTTCCCGAGAACTGATATAACGGGAAAAAACAAAATGAAATGGAAAAGGCAAGTCAAGACACCAGAAAAGAGAGGTCTGCATTTTGCTTTAAAACAGGAAGCGTGACTACAAAAAGGAAATGAAGATGAATACGCAATGGCTATTCATCAATGAGTCATGCGCAGATGTTACCTGGAGGGGCAAACTCCGCAGTAAGCTCAGCCACAGTGCTGTTGCAGGACGTGATGACCTGGAGTTCCACGGGCAGGTGAAGGGAAAAACATTTGGCAAGGGGGGAAGAAAGGAGAGGTGGAGGGGGTCCAGAGGATTGGGGAAGGGGGTGGTTTGACAGAGCCAGGGGCAAGAGATGGAGATGCATATTGGAGAAAATTAGGAGACCTGGGGCAGGGTTGGCAAAGGCAGCAGCAAGTCATACGATAATAGGCAAAAGTGCATGTGTAAGAGACAGAGTGATGGACTACTTTGGTACAACGGAGTCTAGAGTTCTAGCAAATCACTGAAAATGCACAGGAGGCAAATCTAGATTGCACGAACCAGAAGGCCGTTGGGCACAAGCAGCCTTGCCACTGTGTTCTTATAGCTTATCCTGCAGTCAGGACACAGGAGGCAAGAACAACAAGAGGGAAAGAGGGTGGGAGGGAATTCGAGGTGGTGAGAGGCAGAGAAAAACAGACATAGTGCCAACATGGTGGCAGTAGCAGAATGAAGGATGGACAATGAAGAGCTCACATTCAACGACATGATTCACGGGGCAAACACGACATGAGGCAAGAGCTCCCAAGGGCACGGCGTGCGGTGAGGTGAGGGCAATCTCACTTGCGAGTGGCGCCCTGTGGGTGCAGTCGAACGGCATCAAAGGTGCCCTTGTCCACCACCATGTGGCACGACGCAGAGGACAGGCATGAGTCCAGCACATCGTCAGCCTGTTCGCCCAGTCCAGGCAGGAGTTCCAACAAAGAGGGGAGGATAGGAGAAGACGAGGGAAAATGGAATGCCCGGGTGAGAAGCATAGCGTGAGGGGGACAGTGATGGCATCGCATGAGAAAAAAACAGACGAAATCGTATGGCATGTGACTGGCATGGAAAGGAGCAGCATGGCACGTCTGACGTGGCTAGACGAGGGCAGGAATCCAGCTCGGCCTGGTCCGGGCCGACCGCAAGGGCCCGGAGCATGACTGGCTCGACGAGCTGGCCCGGACCGGCCCGGGACCGGATCGCGTCAGGCCGAGTCTCGAAAAAAAGTCTGGCACGACCCCCACTTTCGTTGGGAAGGGCCGCCTAGCACGTCATGGAGGGTGATGGGCATGTGATGGCATGCAAGGAAGCAAGCATGACCTGGAATTGCAGGTGCATGAGACCGGCTTGCTCCGCCACCTGCTGTGCTAGATGCACCGCTGCCTCACTGTAGTCCGTGCCCAGGAGATTGTGGAAGCTGGAAGAAACACAAGGGAGGGATGGGAGGACAACGAGGAGTGGGAGTGGGAGCGCGTGAGGGGGGGCGACAGAAGAGAGGGTAGAGGGGAGGGGAGGGGAGATGTGGAAGAGACGGGAGAGGAGAGGGGAATGGAGGAGGGAGGAGGGCGATATGTGGTGGCGTTAGAAGCATGAGCACTGGTGGAGACCATGCTGTGCGGGCGTCAGTGCACAACGTAGAAGCAGAAACAGCGACAAGCGGCATGGGCGGAGTTGGGCCACAGGCACAAACAATACACCAAAAAAAACGGCTCAAAAGGAAGGAAGGAGGCATGCGGGGGGGGCACGACTGGGTGGAGGGGTGAAAGGAGGGCAACGGACGGAGCCCCGTGAATCAAGTATGGAAAAGGCATCACACACAGAAGCCAGCACCCATCCACCCGCCCCCGTCCACCTGCGCCAATTCACCCCACATACTCTGCCCCCCTTCACTTGCACCCACAGCAGCGCAGCAGCAGCATCAGCTCACCCGTGTCGCGCCAGTGCATGCAGCAGCAGCCCGTTACCCGTGCCCACATCCACCACCCGCCACCCCGCCGCCGCCCCTGCCAGCCCTGCTTCTGCTGGCCCTGACGCCGCCCCCTCCGACGTCCCTGGCGCCCCTGATACCGACTCCCCCTTGTCCTCTTCCCCCTCCCCCTTGCCCCCTTGCTTCGCGCCAGCGCCATCGCCCCCAACAGTAGCTGCGAGCGCGCCTGCGGCGAGCGCGACAGCAGAGGCGGCGGCTATCCGCGCTGTCCACTGCGCACACGTCTCCATCACGTCTCCGCCGAACCTGGCAAGGGGAAAGGGGGGGTTACGTCAGGGGTTTATGGGGGGGAGAGTATGGGGAAAGGGGCGGGGAGGGAGAAGGGGGGAGAGAGGGGGGGGAGGAACGGTGTAAGGAGTGAGGGGGGTGCAAGAAGCAGGACGGGATATAGAGAGGGGAGAAACGTGGGAGTAAGGGCGGAGAAGACTGAAGGAGAGAAGCCACAGTATGCGGGCGAAAGGGCGAGGGTAAGTGAAAAGCGCGAAATAAGAGAGGCGCGTGATGAGGAGGAGAAGCGAAGGAAGCGAGGTGGAGCGAAGAAGCGGCCTGACACGCGAGTTGGCAGGGTGTGGGCGCTCTGTGCGTCAAGATTGCCATGCAGGACAGACAGCCCACGAGTGGCAGGGTGAGCGGGTGCGAGGGCGCGAGGGTGCGACACAGTCTACATTGGGAGCTGACTAGGCAACGCGGCGTACGCGATTTGCGCAGCGCTTCAAACGCCGCTGTGCAGCCTTTCAAAGGAAATGTGGTTGCTAACTCGGCCGAGATCAAAGCGAGGGAGTTGGCACCACTCAGGAGACACCCAGTGGGGGAGTGGGCATGGGAACAGGAGGGAAGAGCCTCACTCACCATATCTCGCCGGGATCACCGCATTCCTTGAACTGTTGTAGCTCGTCCGCGTATGTGCTGTCCCAGTGCGACCTCAACCCAAGTATAGACCCCTCCTCCTCTTCCTCCTCTTCCTCCTCTTCCTCCTCCTCTTCTTCCTCATCTTCGTCCTCTCCCCCCTCCTCATCCCCATCGCCCTCTTTTTTCTCGTCCCCATCCCCATCCCCTTCTCCATTCTCGCCCGCTCCCCCCCCCTCCTCGCCTCCCCCCCCGTTCTCCCCGCCCTCGCCTATTCCGCCATCCTCTGAATCATCACCCCCCGATCCCCTCTCCCGCAATCCTCCCCCCCTCCTCTCCGCCGCTCCACTCCCCGGCGCGTCTCCTGCCGCGCTCGGCGCTCCTCCGTCGTACCCTAACCCATCGCCCCCTGCTTCATTCCGCATACCCGCCGCCCCATCCCGATCTTGATCCCCATTCTCATCCTCATCCCCATCATCATCCCCATCATCATCCCCATCATCATCCCCATCGCCCCCAGCACAGCCATCGAGATCCGATATTCGGTCGTCCAGGCTCCCCTCGCTCGGCGCGCTGCCCGCTAGCAGCCCGCTCAGCCCCCCCAGCTCCCCCTGCAAGTTGCTCTGGTGGGTATACGCGCTCTGAACCCCGTGCTGGTGACATATTTGGAAAGACAGGGCCTGCTGCCGCTGCTGCTGCTGTGACTGCGGTTGCGGTTGTAATTGTTGTTGTTGCTGCGGTTGCTGCTGCTGTTGTTGTTGTTGTTGCTGTTGTTGCAGCTGTTGCTGCTGCTGCTGCTGTTGCAGCGCAAGCATCGCGTCCTGCTGCCACCGTTGCTGCCGCTGCTGCGCGGCCAGCCATTGCGGAACGCGGGCGCGGAGAAGCGGCGACTGCTGGTACGCCACGCGCTGCTGCTGCTGCTGCTGCGACCTTGTTTCAGGGTGATGGTAATGGTCGGAAACATGCACATGTCCCTCCGCGCCTCCCTCGTGCTCTCGCAACCCGTTCAGCTCCTGCTGCTCCCTCTCCTCCGGTGCACTGCTGGCACGTGGCAGGGTAGAGCATAGCAGGAATGGGATGAACGGGAGCCATGAGGAATGCTCAGAAGGGTGAACGGGAGCAAAACATCGCTCGCACTGTAACATCATTTTTCGCCAACTCGCCACTCTCTCGGTCATCGACTAGGAGCATCGTTAACGCGGTGACCGATCCATGAGCCAGCCCTGTCTCCGGGATAAACATGCGAATCCGCAGCAATGCTTGAATCCCTACAGCGGCCTGAGAGCAGCAGCGTCGCGCAAGCACTCGCGTCTTACCTTCCACCCGGCTGCGAGTCCTCCGCGATCGTCGTCCCGCACATCATCTCCGCCGTGCGCGCCTCGTCGCCGTCCAGCGTGCTGCCATACTCGCTCTTAACGGACCACGAGTCGCCCGCGATCGACCTCTCATCGTCCGAATGGCCTCCCCCGCTGTGCTCCTCCTCCGCTCCCCGCGCCGCGATCGGCCACTCCGCGTCGCGATCGTCCACGTGTTTTGGTAGCTTGAAACCCGCTAGGTGAAACAGGAAGAAAAGTACCAATGACGAATACATGACCCCGGAATCTCCGAGCTAATTGCACGAGGCAACGAGACGGAATAAAATCCTGAATAATGCACTCTGTTTGCGACAGCAGGAACAACTCCGAAATCTTTCCCGATGTGAATCACATCACTCGCACCGCAAGGAATGCGAGAAGACTCTGCAGAGTCGGCTTCTCTGCAGCGACATCAAGGAGCGTGATGAGCTGCAGCCATGCAACTCATGCGGGGAAAGAGATAAGCTGGCTGCAATGGTATGGGGAAGCGGAAGGAAACTAGGGTTTGCTTTCATGAGAGATACGAGGCGATGATGGAGTGTCTTTAGGGAGGAATACCGAGCCAGAGCGAGGTAAGGCACCCCTCTGATTGGGCAATACATCTGGACAGCTTCGGCATCGCTAGTCTGAGGGCTGGCTGGGAAGTCCGGTTTGTTTCGAACGATGATCCCGAGCCGAGCAGATCTGCAGCCCGAACCTGTCCCTATGTACCAGCAAGAGTCGTTTCTCTGCAATGCTTTGGTTCCACACAGTTGCACGGAGACTTTTGCTCGGTAAGAAAATTTGTCATAATTCTCAGTAAATTTCCCATACATGACACATCATGAAGCAGCGCCTATGTGACTGAATGAGTGAAGGGAATTCTATGCTGGGTGGGATGTAATCTGAGGGTGGGATAAAATGCTAAAAAAGAAGACCTTCTATTTAGAAATAGAGCAATGTTGGAAGGAAAACGACACTACACACACGTTTACAAGCAGCACATGAGCAGGACACCAGCTGGGAAACACAACAATCCCCTGCATGGCAGCAGAGTGCAATTCCCTCAACTACTACTCCAATCCAAGACAATGCACAAATTGTGACAACCTCCCAAGTTCCCAACAGGGAACACAGCTAGTCTGCTCCAGCGGAGCACTTGGTTGCCTAATGTAGAGCTTAGACAGAAGAACCTCCCGAAGGAGAGACAGGGCCAACAAGCAGTGGTTCTTCTGTCTCGTCCACCATTCGAACAGCTGAGGGAAATAAAAAGGTGGACAGCAATGATAAGGGAGACAACAGGGTGGGCAAAAGGACAAGTACAGCACCAGAGTTGCGACACGAACAGTGTAGTCACAGTAGGCAAACAAGCTGACAGTGAAATAGACATGCGCGACCCTCCCGGTACCAGGCCATGTGAGGTTACTCACCCCATGAAGAAAGGAGGGCGATGACAAGCATGCTGACGCCGGTGATGAAGAGGTCCACGCCCACGAGCAGCCCTGCCAGGCGCACAAAGTCCTCGCTTGGCTCCGTTTTCTGCGATGACTGCGGTGGCTGTGCGAACACCACGAAGCCGAGAGCAATGGCGATCATGCCGGAGAGCAGCACCATGGGCCACGAGGAGATGCTGCGCAGCGACACACCCAGTGCGCTCTTGAACACGCCCTGGGGGAAAGGTGGGTTGAGGGTAGAGAGGAAAGCGAAGAGGAGCCTGAAAGTGGGTTTCCTGGAGCCAAGGCCTTAGAACATCTGTTCTGTTAACATGAACTGGGCCAAGGAACAGAAAGGAGGAGAGGAGCGGCCCCGCACTGATACGTTGGTACAAGCAGGTTACCTGAGCTAAGAACCAGCCGGCGAGGATAAACTGGAGAGCGTTTGGGCCTTGTACAAGGCCCGTGCCGGCGACGAGGGAGAATCCAATGGCGAAGTGAATGAGACCGAGGAAGAGCAGTGCGACGGTGCCAGGTGCACCACAGAGGAAGAGGAAGTGCAGAAAGGTCACCACTCCTCCCACCAGCAGCACCCACCCTGCACGCACAGGGGAGAAAGGGAGCAAGGAGAAGCAGGAGGGATAAGGGTTTTCAATCAGGGTGGGCGTGGAGAGAGGGAAAGATAATGCTACAAGACAGAGACCGGACATGAAACAGAGACTGGATTGGAAACGGCAAAAGCATGTGGCACAAGGTAAAGGAGCAGGGATGCCAAAAGGTGTGGATTTAATCATAAGAATGTACACGGAAGTGAGAGCCAATACAGGAAGGTAGCACGTGGAGGAAGACATGATGGGTGCAGTACCAAGAGTCTTGATGGCGACACCCAAGGAAAGTGGGAAAATGAGAGGCAAGAGGATGGCCACAAGCCCTGCTGCAACGAACACTGCAAGAGAAACCGTGAAGGGTAAGGAAACGAGGGAGGTTCACAAGAAGGGCAGAGATTGGACAGGCAGACTGAAGGGGGCACTTGCATGCAAGCAGCCATGACAGCTCTGCAGGCGAGGCAGCCAAAGCAACACCCTCAGTGCTCAGTTCCCCATGGAAACCACTTATCGCCGGTCCATCAGTGACAAGAAATCAAGGCGAACGCTTTACAGACTCCCCAACATACGCGTTCTGACTTTCTCAGCTAACACAGTTACGAAATTTTCCAGACACAGGTTGCAGCCAGCTAGTCAATCACACGCATCCATAGCTTCAGTCTCTTGTTCACAGGGATATAAAAACGAAGCAAAGGCGTGCACGCATGCTGGCATCCCCGCACATGGGCGCAGCCTCATGCATGCATGCGCACTGCACTCACGCGCGCCGTAGAGCGAGTTGTACACGGAGAGGCGCTCGAGGTGCTCCATGGAGATCTGCCCCGCCAGCGGCCGCACGGGGATCACGAAGTGGAACACGCCGTCCGCGCCGCTTCGCATCGCCGGTGCCATGCCGCGCTCGCTGATTCCCGACGCCGCCGCCATCTCCTCTTGCTCAGCTGCTAACAAGTTTTCCTCCTAAGAGTGTTCCTACTAGACTTGAGAGATGAATCAGCGACCAATTGCGACACCGCGCTTCTGCAATCTAATCACCCGCGAAAGCAACGAGCGCAGGAAGATCCTAAGATCTAGGAGAGAATCTCGGGGGATTGGGGAGGGAAGCCGAAGAATCGAACACGAGCGTGCTCAGACCTGAAGGTCGCCGAAACAGCAGGAGGGAGGGAAAAAAAGGGCAAGGTACGCGAGAACAGCAGCCGGATTACTCGACGCCCCAGGCGCGGTAAGACACACGTCTGTGAGCTGGCTGATGCAGGTGGATGGGCGAGTCGTCCACGGGCTGGAGGCTGGGAGGGAGGAGAACCGCGCATCTGCCTCCTCACAGAGGGAGAAACGGCAGAGAGAACGAGCCTGGTGATGGTTCGTGTTTAGCGGCACGGGGTGGGTGTGACCACGTGGAACGCCATTCCACGTCGCTAGGCTGGCACATCGCCCTAGACCAGCATGCACCATCGCGCCGCTGTCGCTCGCCATCTATTCCAGCGTATCGCATAGAGTTGCAATGCAGTCTGCTTCTAGTTATATCGCATGACATGCGCGTGTTGTGCGACCAACTCGAGGAAACAAGGACACGAGTGCTTGTTCTCCTGTGTCCGTCAGACAGCGTCTATTCAATTTCAATCCCTTCAATTTTCGTTTACCCCCGTCCATGCAGCAAATGGTGAGTCCACGTGGCAGCTGGTGACAGGATGATTGATTTGAGCCTCAAAAGCATGGGAAAGTGCAAATGTTGTGTCGTTTTCGGAGTGAATTTCACAAACGTTGGATTGCTATGGAAGCGAGGGCTACTATGGTACAATCATGTTGATACGGCATGACATAGCGGTCTCAACAGCTGAAATAATTTCTGGTGGAGTTTACCATGACGGATCCACCACCGATCCGACAAGCCAAGACAACGCAATATATACAATGATGTACACACGATTGTACGGATGGTTTTAGCTCCTAATAAGTTATCTGAAGGAGGGTCACCCCATTTAACTAGTACCAGGAATCCATGGACGTCAGCTGCGTGACATGTCTCGCCAATCCGAACAACTCAGAACGGAATGGCGCTGTTGACAGCAGGGTAGACTGTATAGACGGGCAGAGCCATTATTTGGCGTCCAGCCTTCTCATCGCATAGCCATGCGATCGCTCCGACGGGCCACGCGACCACAGCGGCGACTGCCATGGCGACAAGCCCGAGAGCGGGCCCGACGACCTTCACACCGCAGGGGTTGTCGGGACTGCTGACCTCGATGAAGAAGAGACACATGGCGCTCGCTTGCTTGCGGAGAAGAACCTTTGAATGAAGAGGTTGCAGCACAGGACTCTGAAAGATTGTGAGCGCTAGAAGGCGAAGAGCGTATTTAGTTTCTGTTGGTTGAAAGCTTGATAAGACAATGACTCCAGTTCGTCATTTATATACCTGTGCAATGGAAAGCGGATGCGCCGTTCTGGAATTCACTGAACTTTCAGTTTTCCCTTGAAGGATCTGGATGGCACCAGGAGGAGGCGAAGCGTGGCCTTGACGAGCACGCGAGCAGCTGAAGCACTCGCTGGGAAGGTCTCGAAAAGTCTGGAATGGTCTGGAAGCAACAAGATTTGAGATAGCAACCTAATATTTTTTGGTGCGCTGGTAGCAGAGGCGATATTATAGGGACCCGGCTTTTCTACTATGTCTACATCGATAAATATTCGTATTCAGATATACTGAGCTGACGCAAATGAGTGCAGAAAACAGAATGATATCATAAGCATCTTCAATATGTTTAATTTTATTGTTTATTATGTTAGATGTGCAAGACTGAGACATTCGATGCTAATGCTGTAAATAATGAGACAGGCGTTATATATTGTAACAATACTCTAAAATACACCCAGTGCTTCATCTTATTTTTCTGGTGATTGTTCGTCTTCGCTAAGGAAGTGTTTGCCATTCCCGAGCTGCCACCACGTGGCATGACTACAGTACAAGCTCACAACCTATCGTGCGAACAAGGAATTACCTTTCCATCAGTCGGACCGCACAGCCTCAATTTCTCGCAAGCCGCATGGACACCATTTCCCCTTGCCCTCTCGTCGTCAGCAACCCGTTCGCTAAAACTTACACTTACCCGTTGTCAGAGTGCTGCGTTGCCAGTCTGAGGCTATCATCCTCCCTCGTATGCTTCAGCTATTTCCTTCCTTTTTGGTCGCGTGCCTCTTTCTTTTCTGGTTTCGTGAATTTCTCAGCTAGTTGCGTCCTGCTCTCAGGAAGACCCCAGCTGCTGCCTCCATCATGTCCACGATGAAGATGAAGACGACCCACAAGCAGAGAGACACGGCGGAAAAGTTCCGCAAGGCCCAGGAGGCGTACGGCGTCGCTGACCAGGAGGAGAGCTTCTACATCACGTCCACGAGCCTGGGCAAGGACGGGCATTTCCCAAGGCAGTGCACGGGCGACGGGTCCGTGCAGCACCACGACCTGTCGCCCGCCATTGAGTGGCACGACGTGCCCGAGGGCACGGAGACGCTCGCCGTTGTGATGGAGGACATCGACGCTCCGGACCCAGAGGCACCCATTGTTCCCTTCACGCACTGGTCAGTGGCTTGCGGAACCAATGATTATGAACCTTTGCCCTCCTGGTTGGACCAGTTTACTATTTTCGTTCTTTCTTTCGTTAATTTTTTATTTTAAGGTTTATTGAACTCAATTTGTGCGTTTGACGTGCTTTGTGCGTTTGGCCTATTCTCATGTGGTGGTGGTGAACAGGGTGGTGGCGAACATTCCTCCCAGCCTGAAAGGCAAGTTGTACACTTCGCACCCTTCACTTCCCAACTCAGCTTTGATTTCGTGCATTAATGCGTCGTCCCCCACGCTCTGAATCCCTGTATTCTAACAGCGTTTTCGATTTCGAGTATTCCCTGCTGATTTTTTACCTTGCAGGGCTCCCTGCCGGATTTTCAACCAAGGACCATGCGAATGACCCGCGGTACGAGGGCGTTCAGGAAGGTGTGAACGACTTCAAGCAGCCTCACTACCGCGGGCCGAACCCGCCCACTGGCACACACCGCTACGACATCGCTGTGTATGCGCTGGACTGCCGTATCCACATGGGCAAGGTGGGTGATTGGGTGCGAATGTCACAGGCGACCCGTTACACCTAGGTACTGTGTGTTTGCCCCTTTTGAGCTGGCTGGCAGTTTTGCGGTACAATTGCAATCTTTGCTGGACGTGTTACCGTCAGCTCATCACGTGGCAACTCGTCTTTACCTCCTGCATGGCATGCTTGATGGCAGATCACCAAAGAGAAGCTGCAGGAGGCAATGGAAGGGCATTTGCTGGGGGGGGGCCACCTGGTGGGGACATACAGCAAGGAGAAGTTCCCATCAGGCTATGACCAGAGTGTGATTGCTCCTCAGGTGAAGGAGCAGCCGTTTGGTCACTCCCAACATGCCATGGGAAGATAAGCATGCTGTAACAGACAGACTAGGGAGGGGCAGGGAAGTGTGTTTCTCATTAGAGCTAGCTCTTGTGTTGAAAGCTTTGAGCTTAGATAGGAAGCCATAGAGGATGTAGGGTTGATATTGAGCCATAAAGGATGTAGGATTCATTTCGCTGCTATCAATTTGTTTTCTCTGTAGATTAATTACCAACTTTGGATTCAGACCAATGACGTCAGCCGATCACCACACCGGTAATTATGCTGGGAAACTGAATCTCTGCAGAAAGTACGGTATATGGATCGGCTTTTTGGCTCCCAAAATTAGAACAGGTCTAGCTTCTTTCATATAAAAAACCATTTATGGGGTGCCGAAAGCGACTAGCAGCGTTTCAAGGCCACGAGGTGAACTCGAAGACCTTGCCGACAATCTCCAGGCCAGTGGGAATCTGCCACACGAAGAGCGCTAGGTTGAGCATGTTGAGCGCCACGTGCGCCTTGCGCGCCACCGGGTTGCCCTTCTGCATCGCCGGGACCAGTGACGCAGCCAGCGCCCACATCACCGTGATGGCTGGCGGAGGGCGGGAGGAACGGGGGCGGGGTGGCGGAGGCGGAGAAGAGGGATTGAGGCTAAAGAGGAAGTGATGCGGATGGGGGGATTGCGCAAGGATTCGAAAGCAGTTGGAGAAATCAATTGAAGGATGAGGTGCCATGGGAAAGTACTGAGGGCAGGATGGGAGAAGGAAACATGGGGCAAGAGGGGTGCGGGGCAAGGGGTGTGCAGCGTGGCTTACTGGCGCCGGCCCAGAGGTGGGGGCCGGGGAAGAGCTTGCCGGTGCGGAACCAGGTGTTGACGCAGCCCTCCACGGCGATGAGCACGCCGAAGCCCAGCAGCAGCGACCCCACGTTGAAGTGCTTCTCGCGGTAGTTGCCTTTCACCAGCTCCGCGCGTTGCTGCCACGCCGTGCCACAAGGGAGTGGGAGCAACGGGGGAAGGAAATGTAGGGAGCGATCGTGAAGACGAGGATAAGGGGAGAGGAAGGGGGAGCGACGGGATAGGAAGTTGTGGGCTGCGCTTCGATGGGACAAATGCGTGAATGCTAAAGCTGTGCGATTGCGAAGGCACGCGGCTTGCGCAACATCATCAATGGGCAGATTCTGAAATGTATGCGCATGAAAGCAATGACGACCTTTAGGGCACGTCGACATGTGCATTCGTTATGTATCAATGCATACGCAACGTGGGAAGCTTTCGCCGTAAGTGAGTGGTGCGTAAACGGCAGACGCGCGAGAAAAAACCGGCGACAGATGTGACGCGACAAGGCCGCGAGAGTCCACTCACCGCGGTGAGCGTGGCGATCTCGCCGGACACCGGCGACGCGGCGGCAGCCTCCTCGGCAGCCGGGAGCTGCTTCTTGAGGTCCTGGATCTTCTCGCCGACGACGCGGACCTGCTTCCACTGGCGGCCCAGGTAGAAGGCGTAGAGCGACGTGAAGAACAGCCCGCCCATCACGAACGGGTGCACCAGCGCCGCCGTCCGGCCCTCAAGGAGGCCAAACTCGCCGCCGGCGGCCATCGCGTCCTGCTCTCGCGGGTGGGGGAGGAGGCAATGCAAGTGCGCGTTATGGAATCAGTTATATTGAAGTGGGATCTTGAACAATTTCGAAAAGAAAGAACCAGAGAGAACCGAGAAACGGGATAGGAGAGCGAGGGCCGAGACGACGGCGAGGCGAGGAGAAATAGAACAGCAGTGGAGCTAGTGACCCGTCCCAGAGGCTGTGGGTCGGATAAGAGGAACATCGAGCAGCGAAAGTGCGTGCAGAATGCCGCAAGCTCAGTCTGCCTCACAGTCGACGAGCCCTGACCATTACATTGAGGCATTACCTTGACGTGGTGCTCCACACGGACCCATCCACTACTGTCCATCCATTCATTTTTATTTTCTCTCCATTTTACTTAAGATGAACTCGGATGTTGAAAAACACGCACAAATCCAGCTGACCGTTACGCAGAAACGTAACGCGAGCAACTGCGACAAGGAAGCCTTTGCTATTCACCTGCACGTTGAGCAGAAGCGGCGTCATGGCGGCAGCCGACATGAGCATCGCCTTCTCCAAGAAGCCCGACGCCAGGAACGCCTCCTGCTCGGCCGCATTCTCCACCCTCTCAGCCACCACCGCCTCGGGCTTGTTGCTGCTGCACGTCACTCTAAGAGCCGCGCCACGCCTTTGCGCAGTGCTCCTTGTAGAGCGGAAGACGGGCAGAGCGGCCACATGAGCGGCCTTGCAAGGAACCGCTTTCTTCCCCGCGGAAGCTGTTGCGAAGCACGCGACCGTGGGAAGGGCGACTACGACCGCGGCCATGGCTGCTGAAGGTGGGTGGAAGACGGCGTTCAGGGTGGGGGGAATGCGCAGGTTGATGGGTAGGAGGATGGGGTGATGGGAATGGTGTTTCTTTGTTCTGAGCTGGTGCAGCAGCTTTGTAGTGCAAACGGAATGAGGCTCATCGAGTCAATCAAGGGTCATCCAAGGGATTATTCACACATTGCAAGTACACGGTGGCACATGTGGGACGTTCATCGTACTTGGGACGTTCATCCAGTACGATCTTGCTCGTGATGTTTGGCAAATGTTACTCCTCCAGACACGCCTGAGGTACGTTCTGGTTTCCGTTGGTTTTGTTGGATGTGTTGATGGTTCACAGTTCAGAGATTTGGGGGCCAAGCTGGAGTTTGCCGCGCCACGAGATGCCACCTTCAAGGAGGTTCATTTCCGTTGGTGTAGTGACGTGGGGCTGGCTTACGATGTAGGCGCAGGCGAAAGTGCGAGGGGAAGGAGGGCCGAGCCAGACCAGTTTCCAGGGAAAGTGACATCGAAGTTGTATTTCCACGTTGCAAGCGCTAAGTGGTCCAAATTGGATGCCGACGCATCTGGAGTGTGTAGTCTAGACTGGCGAACACTCATTTGACACGTCTTCATGCTTCTTTTGAGATCAGCATGTTCTTGTGCTGCTCTATTAGCCACGTGGGCATACCGCCATCCACGACATTTCTCGTTACAGGTTCCTCTTTTGAGGGCACCACGTCGTTTACACTGCTATATTCACTCGTCCCCCTCAATATATAATCACTCAAAACATTTCACATCCCCGGGAGAAGTTATCCAGGTACACATATTTGATCATTATATTTTAAACGCTACGATTTGTTTTACTTGTCAATATCATCCGGGATTGAAAATACTAGCTTGTAGAGGACGTTTCTGAAAACGACATTACACATTACAGCTCATAACATACAAAGGATAATGGTACTATATGTTGAAAAGTTTAATCGACTTGTCGTGAAACGAGTTCTTCTGTGACGGTCATTGGCCTTGAAGCATGTCAATCAGCTATTTGAGAGACAGCAGACATCATCAGTCTCGTCCAAGAAAGTGTCGAAGTGTCGGAAGTCATCGTCGTGCACGGCTCCCAGCCATGACTCGTGTCAACGCGCGGAGGAGAGGGAGAATAGGCGTTCAATGGGCGGGTAGCTTTTATTTTTCGTTCTTTATTCGCACGAGTCCCGCGCACTACAAATGGCGCTCCTCCTGTACGTCGAGCAGGACAACAAACGATGGCAGGCCTTGCAGTCACGGAACTGAGCTGGAAGTGGAATTCTGTCCCCCTTTCTCAATCCGTCTCTCGCTCAAGACTTACATTTCGTCCGACTTACCGTTGCGGCAAAGACCCTTCTACTAGTGCTGGCCGCGGTCGCCGCTGCCACACGCGGAGGTCGGTGGCAGCCTGCGCGTGCTCGCTGCACGAAACCCGCCCTCTCACTCCCCTACGCCTTCCTCTCCCCTCCGCGACCCGCGCTACACGCGGACGCGATACAACGACACTGGTTCAGTCAAATCTGGCGGGCGTACGCCCTTCCACCATGGCTCGCGCCAGTGGCGCCAGCGCCGACGCTTCAGGCGCCTCCGAAGCACCGCGATCAGCGACCACGGCGGCCGCGGGCGCCGGTGCGAGCGATCAACGCGCTCTGCTCGGCCGTGTGCTCGAACCGCCCCCTGCTGATGTGCACTTGTGGGATTCCCAATGCTTCTCGGGCCCTGTGGTCGTGGCGCCAGTGCACGTCCTAAGCGACGAGTCAGTGTCTCAAGGGGAACCTGACCTTCTCCTTGACTCGCCTGATCCTGGGGTGCAGGTTGATTGGAACGTGGTCGCGGAGTCTGGACTATGGCGGATGTACTACTATGGGAGGGATGGCGATGACTGGGCGAAAGGGGTTAAAGCGCTGCCTGTGCCGATTGGCCGGGTGGGGCTTGCCGTCAGCAGGGACGGCGTGACGTGGCAACGTGTGAGAGGGCCGTTACCTGGCGGTGCTGTGCTGGATCCCGCTCAGTCTGACGAGGCGTTTGACAGTGTCCACGTGGCAGTTGGTGACGTTTTCCGTGCTTGGAATCCAGAACATGTTGCTGGTGATGAGTCGGATTCAGCTGATGATGACTCAGCATGTGCCATTGACGACCCCGCATCATGCTCCAGTGATGCTGATACCAGCATTGCTGCAGCAGCTGTGGACAGTACCAGCATCAGCACCAACGGGCAGCAAGAATGGTGCATGCTGTACTCTGGGGGCAGCCTAAAACCTGTTGACCTGCCTGGACTGCCCGGAGTGAAAGCACAGGGCGCGGAGATTCAAATAGGAGCAGCGTGGTCGCGAGATGGAGTGCACTTTAACGTCAGATCAGAGAGGCCTGTGTTGGGAAAGGGTGCACGGGGGGAGTGGGATCAGTTTGGTGTGTCCTGGCCTCGTATTGTCCAGCTTCCACAGGCGTCTCCTGCTGCTGCTGCTGCTGCTGCTGCTGTTGAATTTGGCAGCAGCATTGATCACCGTGTTAAGGCAGACCCGTCTGTTGCAGGTGACATATGGCTCATGACCTACCACACACGCGGGCAGGATGAGCAGGGGAAGGCCGGCTACGCTGCTGGTGCTGCTGTGTCCTGCGATGGTGGCAAGTCCTGGCAGCGACTGGGGAAGGTGCTATCTGGGGGGGACCCAGGGTTGTGGGATGAGCAGGGAGTGTCTGTGCGCAGTGTTGTGGCAGTGCCAGCTGGCAAAGCAGGGCGGAGCATAGATGGGCTTGCTGCTGAAGCTGTTGTTGCTGATACCGTTGGGTCAGCCACGGTAGAGTCGGAAGGAGCTGAGAGATCTGCAGCAAGCAGTCGCCTCATCATGCTATATGAAGGTTGCAACAGCAACAACGAATTTGCCATTGGCCTTGCCACATCAGATGACGGTGGGCTGACGTGGCACAAGGCCATTGGTGCAGGGCCCGAGCCAGGTGGACCAGTGTTGAAGGCGAGGAGAGGGGAGGAGGCGTGGGATAACATCCTTGTGGGGGCGCCTTATGTGGTTGCCCGCCCGGATGGCATCCTTTGGATGTATTATGTGGGGGTGGGAAAGATGCAAGGGGATGAGGCACCCAGGCAAGGGATTGGGCTGGCTGTGAGCTGCGGCAGCGATTACAGCAGGTGGGAGAGGTACAAGTGTACATAAAGGTTGAGAGTAGACAGCAAGGGTACACTAGGTGTCAGCACAGGTTATGCAACAAGTTTGTACACTGTATATATGTCCGGTTTTGCTGAAAGACCAGCTACTGTACATATAGAAGGCAGGACAAACATTGAGCTGCACAGCACACTGGAGATGAAGAAAAACAAGCACACCCTTCACCTTCACCCACATACACGGAAGAACAATGTACCGGTATCCCCATATTACACATACGAAAACAGACACATCCACAGCCACACATACACACACCAACACACCCCTCACAAGGTCACCAGCAGGATACGTATTTATATACAAAGTGCAGCCAAGAAAGCCCGTTGGATTGGCACCCAGTCGTGCACAAGGCTGCTTCCAGCTGGTGTGGATGAGTGGCGCTCGCAGCAGGTGCTACTCCGCTGTGTGGTAGCGGCAGATGCGAGACAGCGCCCTCACACTCCACACACACCTCCCACTCCTCTCACCCCTCTGCCTCCCCATGCCTGCTCCATCACTGCCACTGCTACTGCTATGGCTGCCGCCGCTGCTGTTGCTGCTGCTGCCACTGCTGGCACCACTGGTTCCACTGCTGCTACTGCCACTGCTACCTCCCTCCTCTCGTTCCCCCATCACTCCATCTCTTCCCCCATCCTCTACCAGACACGGATCTTCCCCCTCCCCCTCTTCCTCCTCTTCCTCATCCTCCTCATCCTCCTCTTCTTCCTCCTCCTCCTCGTCCTCATACTCCTCTGAGTCCTCCCACACCGAAGCAGCCCTCCAGGCTGGGAGGAACTCCTTGCCTCGGTGGATGGATGACAGCACGATGCCGAACCTGCCCACCTGCAAGCAGCAACGGCACTGGCGCTGTCACCCTTCTGAAACCAATGGAAACCACATCAAGTCACACATTTATGTTTCGTGGTTACTCTTCCCTTTCCTCCACTCCCCTCTCTCCTCACCCTTCTCCCCTTCGCTTTCCCCGATTCCCTTTCCTCCCTCCCGTCCCCATTCCCCCCTCCCACCTCCCCTCACCTGGTTCAGATTCCTCAGGTCCGTGCCATGCCCCCCAAGCGAGCAGAACTTCCACCCAATCGGCGCGCGGCACCTGGCGCACGCCACGTCAGCGACCTGCATGGCGCCCTGTGCGAGCTCCTCGGTGCGTGGCGGGGCGAGCAGGAAGGCGCCCGGGTGCAGCGCATTGCAGTACACCGCCACCTCCGTGCCACTGCCCGCGTCCCAGCAGTGCCTCGCACTCAGCACCTGCCCGCCACGCCCCGTGCGTCATGGGGATGAAGGGGGGGAGAGGTGGGCATGGGGGGTTTGGAAAAGGGGGGCAGGGAGAAGGGAAGTGCGGGTGAGAAGGGAAGACGGACGGGGAGGAGAACTAGTAGCACTCCTTCCATGCTTGTCAAGAGGAAGAGGGAGAAGCATCTAGTGGCTGTATACGTGCAAGGCACCCCATTCCACCACACCCGCCTGTTCCCAGCACCCTGCCCTCATTCACCACCCAACCCGTGAACCCACAGCCATGTGGTAACCTTGCGGCCCTCTCGAGTGTACTGAGATGAGAAGGTACCTGGTGCGAGTGGAAGAGCACGTTCAGGCACGGCGCCTTGCCCTGCGCGCCACTGCCCCCACCCACGTGGCCCCGCCGTCCAGAGCACAGCACAGCGTGCCTGCCATCCCCCTCGCCTGACAGCCCGTCCGCATACACCTGCACACGCCCCTGCCCTCCTCCCACTGCCGCTGCCGCTTCTCCCACTGCCGCTGCTGCTAAAGGTTCTGCTGGGGGTGGGGCTGCGCAGGCTAGTCCGCGGTACGAGGCAGGGCGCAGCAGGTCGAGGTACTTGCGCACCAGGAACGCCTTCGCCTCCGCTGCGTACAGCCCCTGCTGCTGCCCCGCACCCCCTACTGCGCCTGCACCTGCTGCGCCTGCACCTGCTGCGCCTGTTGGGCCTGCTACACCCGCCGCGGCCGTGCCATGAGCGTGAGCGGACGGGGCACCAGCAGCGGCGGCGAGGGGAGCGGGAGACGCTGCCGTGGCGGTGGTTGCGCGGGGAGGGGGTGCGGCGCTGAGGCCAGGCGAGGCGAGGGCGGGGGAGGGAGAGGGGGAGGCGGAAGAGGGAGGGGAGGGGGAGGCGGCGAGGCGGGGGAAGACGGTGCGGACCTGGATGCCGAGGAAGAGCAGGCAGCGCGCGCAGTGCAGCGTCGCCGCGTCCATCAGATGCGCGCACGCCCGCCCCCACGCTGCCGCGCGCGCACACGCAATGGGACAGGGTGGGACGGGGTGGGGAAGGGTGGGACGGGGAGGAGAAGGAAGGACGGGAGGAAGGAAGGAAGGAAGGAAGGTAAGTATGCAATGGCATGGAATGGTTGCGGCATCCCATGGACGACTGCGACGAACGCGCACGCAGCAACACGAGCATCTTACACAGGCGCGGCTTACACAGGCGCGGCTTACACAGGCGCGGCTTACACAGGCGCGGTACGGCGATGAAGGGCACGTTGGAGTGCAGGGCGCGTATCGCCCCCCCCTCCCCCACCTCGCCCCCCTGCACGCACGCCGCCGCGCCATCGTCCAGCAGCAGCAGCAGCGGCACCGACGGCGCGCCCGCTGGCGGCGCTGCGGAGCCGTCGGGCGGAAACAGGAGGACGGCGGGGGATGCGCAGCTGCTGCTGCGCAATGAGGCGCCCGCCGGGGAGAGAGGCGGCGCGGGGGGAGGCGGTGGGGGGCGGGTGGCGCAGGGGATGAGGGCGCGCGGGGAGAAGAGGCGCGCGCCGCATGCCTTGCACGCGAACTCGCGGGCCGTGAAGGGGCGCGCTATGCCGCGGAGGTCCTGCGGGGCATGGGCGAGTCGCGGGGAGACGTGGCGGACCGAATGATGGGGGGAGACCAAGGAAGGGACACAATCGGGTGCAGAGAGGATCGAAACTTAGCGCGTGGCTTCAGGCGACGCGGTGCTCTCCACTGTAGCGAAAAAGAGGCGAGGGGCGGGAGGGAGCGGAGGGGCGACGAGGAGACAGCACGGCGGAGGGGCGGCGCAAAGGGATCTGAGTGAGAAACAAGGAGCACGCATGTCCATGCCGTGCTGAGATGGACGAGCGATGCGACGGCGCTTCTCAACTGGGTGGGGGTGTGGGGCACGTGATGGGGGGATGAGCGCGGAATATTTATGTGCTCCAAGAGATTTGCCGAGTGCAGCGGGTGTAACGAAGAGATTCCTTGATGCAGAAGCGGAAACAGCGGCAAACGCGGCAAAAACGGAAAACGCGGAAAAAGAGACGCACTTTGCAGGTGAGAGCGAGCGAGACGGCATCCTTAGGAGAGAGCGACGCGGCGATGAGCGCCTTGGCGGTTTCCGGCAGCCACTGGAACTCGCGGAACTGCGGCGCGCACTCCGCCGCCACCATTGCTGCTCAATGCGCGGAACCGAGGCGCTTCACAAAGCGAGGATTATTCTGGAGGACGAGTCAATCCCCGCTCGAGTCATAAGCTGGGGAGGGTGGGAAGGGAAGGGAATGCTCGGGCAGTGGCAGGTTGGGACAGGCGGAACGCGAATGTAGGAGAAAGGGGGAGCCGGTGAAGGTGTGCGCATGAATACGGGGAGGAAGCATGGGGGGATTGGGGGGAGCACTGGATGTGGCGGGGGTGGAGGGGGAGAAGTGATGGACTTGCCCGTGGCGGAGGGCTCCGTGCGAAGCAAACAGTGCCACAGCAGGCGCGAACAGTTCATGGGTGGACTCTGTAGCAAGCACTCCGTTTCAAGGTATTGCAACGATTAGTTTTGTATTACAAGCCGATACGAAACAGTTCAATAAGTGTAAATCAAACGATAGTGGCCAATAAGTGTTTTAGCAAGGGAAGGTCTCTGTTATCGAATGATACTCATGTGAAATTTCTGTGTTCACAAACATACATGGCTCGTTTGACATCCCTTCATGGTCCGTTGGTTGGAGCGTGTGTAACTATTGTGGCGGCATATGGCGATGCCACATTTACCCCGTCCGAGCGGGGCATCGCCGCGTATGTGCTGCCCGGCTCACCTATTCAGCAGCTGATGGTGGCTCGTAGATGCGTCTGTGGGGTGGAGTTCGTGGACCCGTCGGACCCTCATCACGCTCGGCGCTGCAAGCACCAAAATTCCCCCTCACGGTACACGACGCTGTCAAGCTTGCTGAGGCTAGGATAGCCAAATGGTCGGGAGAGGGGTGCGGGAGGGGGGAGAAAGGGGGGGGGGGGGAGGGGGAGGGGGTGGGTGTGACTATGGACGACACCTTGCTGTTGGGGAAGAGGGTTGATGTCGTGGTTCGGAGGCCGGTGGAGGGTGAGGCTCATGAGCTTGAGGTCAGCGTCGTGGACACTATTGCGAAAAGAACGGGACAAGCGGACGATGGCTGATTAAAGCTGTCGTCTACATACCTGGCGGGAGAGGCTCTGGTTTATCACTTGAAAACCAGGTAGCCTTCCGCTTCAGTGGCGAGGTGTGTTTCCGAGTTTTTGACAACACAACCCCCGCCTGTAATTTCCCTGCTCATGATTGGCTAATTAATTTCGCCAATCCCCTCCCCAACACAACCTCACGAAATTATCGCGAAGTCGCCGAGGGTTGTTTCCCAACCGAACCAAATCACGAAACTGGCGGATTTCGCCAGTTCTGTTTGACTCCCTCGCACCTACTGATACTGGAAGCGGGTCATTCGTAAGCAAATCAGCGTGCGTCGTTGGGTGTGCATCCTAAATAACCCCGGAAAATACCTCGATGAATGTAGACCGCAGCTTTAATGTACCATGCTCCGGCAATTTAGGGGTGTGCATTTCACTCCTCTAATAGCAGAGACGTGGGGGTGTTTGGGTGGGGGCTTTGTTCGATGATTGAGATGGCAACGAGATGCCCAATTCCAGGTGGCGGTTTCGAAGGGGGCATGGTGGGGCAATGAAACAGGGTTCTCAGCGCTTTTTCTTGGTTCGCTGAATCCTCAGCACTCTCAGACGTGGGTGATTCTCGTATGGGTTGCGTGCGTCCATGATGAGCGGCGCGAATGTTGTATGAGCGTGTGGAGACAAGACGTCCCAAAGTGACGAAAAGGGCGCTCCATGGCCGAATATGCCATACATGGGAAAAAATGCACATTTTTCTGTAAATCAATACTGACTATTTGTCGATGTACCCTCCTTATTCAGCCGAGCCGGCTCGATTGCGTGAATCAGTATTGTTACTCGGTGAGGGTCAGTTGGGTCGGACGAGCAGTGAGTCTCATTAGTAGTAGGCCCGTACTTTACTGACTGCTGGCGTTTCCCTGCCTCCCTGACTCTCTTCCCTGCTCTGCTCCTCGGCGTTTCTGCTCCTCAGGGAACTCACTATTGTGGTGGCCCAGCCTGTTGCAAGCGAAGCATCGTCCTCGGAGTGGTGTAACAGCTGCATTCGTCGCAACTACGTGTACCGCGGGGCAATCGGTCGTTCCCCGAGTGCGTTGTCCGTAGTGATAGGACCCCGTTCTCAGTCGTCGTAAAATGTCGATTTTTTTTGTGAGGGCGATGATTTCGTTGAAGTTCGAAACCGCGCAGGGGGCCTCTTGCGAGATTCCTGGCTATAAGCCGCCGACTTAGCGATCCATTCGCACAACACTGTCAAAACATACATTTGTTAGGTTATAGGCTATAGTGAGGTACACTCTAGAGGGTACAACCCATTTAGGGTTCACTACTTGTATCTCATTTCTGCTAGTCATTCTCATTCCACTGTTCACATCTTTGACATGGTGTCATACGCTAGGTTAGGATCGATCCTATATCCTAGGCCCGTAACTGCCCAGCGCGCCCTACCCAGTGCGCCACTGCGTCGCGCGCTGCCCTGCCTCGCGCACCCCTTATGTCTACGCGCAGCCCTGCCCTGCGCGCGCTTGCTGCTCGCGCGCCCCTTCTGCCTGCGCGCGCCTGCTGCCTGCGCACGCCTGCTGCCCGCGCGCCCCTACTGGCCGCGCGCGCCTGGTGCCTGCGCGCCCCTTCTGCATGCGCGCGCCTTCTTCCCACGCACGCCTGCTGCCCGCGCGCGATAGCTGCCCGCGCGCCCGTGCTGCCTGCGAGCGCCTGCTGCCTGTGCGCCCCTGCTGCCCGCGCGCAGGTGCTGCCCGCGCGCACCTGCTGCCCGCGCGCGCCCCGTGCTGCCCTACGCGCACGCCTTGTGCTGCACGTCGCGCGCACCCCGAGCTGCCCTGCGTGCGCGCCCCGTGCTGCCCTTCGCACGCGCCCTGTGGTGCCCTTCGCATGCGCCCCGCGCTGCCCTAAACGCGCGCCCCGTGCTGCCCTTCGCACGCGCCCTGTGCTGCCCTTCGCGCGCGCCCCGCGCTGCCCTATACGCGCACCTCGTGCTGCCATTCGCGCACGCCCCCACGCTGCCCTATGCGCGCGCCCCTCGCTGCCCTTCGCGCACGCCCCGCGCTGCCCTACACGGGCGCCCCGTGCTGCCCTTCTCGCGTGCCCGCGCTGCACTACGCGCGCGCCCCGTAATGCCCTTCGCGCGCGCCATGTGCTGTCCTTCGCGCACGCTGCGCTACTGCTGCAGTCCGTGCGCTGCTACTGCCCTGGCGCCGCCTGGGTGCGCAGTCTGCGCTGCCTCCGGCCACCACCCACTTCCCGGCCCGCCACCACTAAATCGCGCCCCCTGCCATGATGACCGTCAGTGCACTAGAGTTTGACGCAGAGGGGCACCCTATAGAGTTCGTGTCCTGGCTAGAGGACCTACACCTGTACCTCTAGAGTGTCACTAGTGACGACGTCTCGCTGTTCGAGCACACCTCGGGATCCCTTATAGTCCCTGCGACTCCAGCTGAGCCTGCTACTGACGCTGGGGAGGAGGTGCAGCAGCAGTACCGGGCTGACCGCGCTACCTGCACACGGTGGATGGCACGCGACGCCACCGCTAGGCTTGCTGTCCGTGCTCACCTGCCACTCGACCAGAGGGCCCACTTTCGCCAGGTGACGTCGGCCTAGGCTCTCTACGACGCTGTGGTTAGACGCTACTCCTCCCCCTCTGCTGCCACCCTAGGCCGTCTTGCGCTGCCGTTTCTCTTCCCTGAGCTGTCTGACTTCACCATTGTAGCTGACCTCACGTCTCACCTGCGCTCCCTTGACACCCGCTACCGTGCTGCTGTCCGGCCAACCATTCTGGTTGGGAACCAGCCCCCCATGTATCTCACTCTCTACTTCCTCACGACTCGCCTACCTGACTCTCTTCGCACCGTTCGAGACCATTTCCTCTCCCTAGACCCCACTGAGCTCACCCTTGCCTCGTTTGAGACCCGTCTCCTCGAGGCTGAGACCAATGCCCGCGCTGTAGCTGCCTCCCGTGGCTCTCCTAGCCCCTCCTTCTTTGAGGGGTGCTCCGCCTCCCTTCTGGCGCCCGGATTTGCCTCAGCTGTTAAAACTAGAAACGAGGAAAAATGGATGAACTAGCAAGCAGGTGTGTACAAGTAGGAAAACCTAGAAGTGTTGTACCCCATATGAACTACCCCACTACAGCCTACACATACTATAGCATATAAGTTTGACACACCCCCATAGGCAAAGTGGGGGAGAACAAGAGGTCACAAGACCAGTCAAGAAAAGCAAAGCAAGCTCAGGGTGGATCACGACGTCACCACGCATTCTGAGCACAAGCAAATGGCCACAAGGCCAGTTCACATGCAGAGTTATATAAAGGAGAACAAACAATACAGTGATCACAACCTAGTAAGTGTAAGCATGCAGGTATATGTATAGAGATCACAGTACAGGCAAAGTCAAGAAGTAAGCAAGTGAGGCCCAGTGGGCACTAGGCCTAGAACAGTACAGAAACACTGATGATCACAAGGCTGAAGTGCCTTGGTGAAGATATCAGCAGTGTTGGCCTGAGTGGCCACGTAAGCAAGACGAAGCTGACCACGCTGCTGCAACTCTCGAGCAAGGAAGTAGCGCAGAGCGATGTGCTTCGTTCTGTGCTCCAGTCTGTGCTCCTGACACAAGGCAATCATGGCCTTGTTGTCGACGTACAGCACTGGAGGAGAACGAGGCGGCAGCAGGTAGGTGAGCCACCGTAACTCCTGTGAAGCCATGGTCCCTGCGTAGATCTCAGCCTCACAGCTGGAGCTGAGAACAGAAGACGAGCGGGTAGACCGCCAAGAAACAGAGCCGGAGCCAAGGCTAAAGGTATAACCCTGTGACGACCGCTGCGTAGCCAAGTCGTCAGCCCAGGAAGCGTCTGCGTGACTAGTGAGGACAACTCGAGCCCGTCCTCCAAGCACGAGCCCCATGCCCGACGTACTGCACAAGTAGCGCAACACCCTCTTAGCAGCATCCATGTGCTCCTTCCGGTGTCTCCCAGGAGCAACATAGCGTGCCAGGATGCTAAGAGGGTATGCCAGGTCAGGTCGAGTGCAGGTCGTCAGGTACATGAGGCAGCCTACAAGCTCTGGATACGGGCCACCCGGCTCTACGGACTCATCCGAAGGCAGAGCTAAGAGCGAGTGGCGAGTAGGCAGAGGAGTGGACTGTGGCGAGGAGTCCGTGAAGCGGAAGCGCTGAAGGACCTGCTGCACCATGTGTGACTGAGTCAAGGTAATGGTGCGCTGTGCTCTGTCCCGGGTGATCTGCAAGCCAAGATAGCTGCGCAGCTCACCCAGGTCTGTGCACGTGTGTCTCTTCTGGAGCTCCGACTTCACGTGGGCGAGTCCAGCAGTGTCAGCAGTAGCAAAGACCAAGTCGTCGACGTACACGAGGACGTAGAACGGCGGCAGAGAGGTGTCGGTGCGTAGAAACAGCGACGGGTCAGCAGTAGAAGGAGCAAAACCAAGAGCCGCAAGAGTCATCCTCAGTGTGTCGTGCCACTCTCGGGGCGCCTGGCGGAGACCGTAGACTGGCCGCCGGAGGCTCCACTGGGTACCAGGAGGAAACGACCCAGTAAAGCCAGGTGGGCGGCGCAGCCAGATCTCCTCGTGCAGGCTGCCCTGTAGGAAAGCAGTGCTGAAGTCAAGAGAGTGAAGCTCGTAGTCACGCTGAGCGGCGACGTGCAGCAGAACCCGAAGAGTGGTCATCTTCGGGGTAGGGGAGAAGGTCTGGAAGAAGTCAACTCCCTCTCGCTGACTGAAGCCTCGTGCAACGTAACGCGTCTTGAAGACAGGCGGAGAACCCGGCGGCCGCTTCACCCTGAAAATCCACATGCCACTGACGATGTTCGCCCCAGGCGGGTGAACCTCGTCGACGTAGGTGCCTGTGGACTTCCAGGAAGCCATCTCTGCGTCCATGGCTGTCTGCCACTGAGAGGAGTAGGTACCCTCTATCGCCTCTGCGTAAGAGCGCGGGGTCGAGATGTCTGGTGCATCCGGGTCTCCCTCAGGGGCAAGCAACATGGACACGAGATGAGGTAAAGCAGCGGCAAAGCACTCAAACTCCTCCTGTCTGTCCTCAAGGACGTCCGTGCCAAGAGCACACTCACCCCCGACGGACGGAGGACAGACAGACTCAGACTCAGCAGCAAGACTAGCGGCGTAGTCTAGACGACAGGCAGCAGCAAAGTCAACAAGCTCAGCAACTAGGGCAGACGCAGCAGTGGACTCAAACGAAGGGTCAGTGACAACAGTGGCCAGGAGACGCGTGACAGTAGGACTAGCAGCACGAAGGGTGTCAGACTCCGGGTCAGCAAGGTCAGGAAGAGAGGACGCAGGAGGAGATGGCAGAGGGACACGCTGCGGAGCAATGGACGGACGAAGTGCCATCTGGTGCGTGCCTGGGACAGGAGGAGGACGCGGACGCGGAACACGACGACCAGTGCGAACAGCGTGAACAGGCGACGCAGGACGAGACTCAGGCGACGCAGGACGAGACTCAGGTGACGCAGGACGAGACTCAGGCTCACGACGCTCCGTAAGACCTCTAGTCGGCCCAGTGTAAGGAGAGGGACCAGGCAGTGGTGAGGCTGGCTGTAGCTGCGACTGGGACTGGGCAGGCTGTGGACACACTAAGGGAAGAGTGGGACCAGTAGAAGGCGGAAGGCCAAGAACCTGCTGAAGAAGTGGAACGAAGTACGGCCGCGGCCGCACAGCGCCTCTAGAACCAGCAGAGACAGCACCAGCAACCCCAGCTCCAGGGTCTCCAGCTCCAACTCCCGCAGCACCACCAGCTCCAGCACCTCCAGCATCTCCAGCACCAGCAGTACCTCCAGTAGCTCCAGCTCCAGCAGCACCTTCAGCAGCTTCAGCACCAGTAGCACCTCCAGCTCCAGTAGCTCAAACTCCGGCAGTACAACCAGCCCCAGCAGCTCCAGTACCTGCAGTACGAGCACCTCCGGGACCAGCGGCTCCAGCACCTCCAGCAGCTCCAGCACCAGTAGTACCTCCAGCAGCCCCAGCTCCAGCAGCACCTCGCTGGAGTCTCCAGCGGCGAGCAAACCACTCGCGCAGCTGCGGTGGAGAGAGAGGCTCCCGCCGAGACGAGGCACCTACAGGAACTCCAGCATACTCAGCACCCCTAGTCTCAGCAACCGCAGGCTCAGCACCCTCAGGCTCAGCACCCCCAGGCTCAGCACCCCCAGGCTCCGCACCCTCATGCTCAGCACCCCCAGGCTCAGCACCCCCAGACTCCACATGCTCAGGCTCAGCACCCCCAGACTCCACACGCTCAGGCTCAGCACCCCCAGGCTCCACACGCTCAGGATCAGTACCCCCAGCAGCACCACCAGAGTTAACCGCTACCTTGACAGGCTCGACATCGTCTACCTGGGACACACCTGAGGGAGCAGGACCCTGAGGGGGGAGGGGGTCTACCGGAGGAGGACCTGGTGCAAGGAAGCGGCGGGGGGGGGGAGAGAGGCAGTGCGGTAGGGGAAGAGACGATAAAAGGGAACCGACTCGTCGAACGTGACGTCCTGAGAGGGCAGGACACGGCGCGAGGTGGGGTGGTAAAACTGCCAGCCAGGCGCGTCAGGGACAAATCCAAGGAAGACGCAGGGAATAGCACGGGCGGAGAGCTTTTCCGCGGACGTATCGCGGACAAAGGCGCGAGAACCCCAGACCCGAAACACCAACGCATCGCCAACCTTCCCCGTCCAACGCAATGTGGGCGAGGTCTCCGGCAAGGAGACACGGGGCCAGAGGTTGAGCTGATGCGCAACGTATCGGACCGCAAACGGCCACAGAAAATGGGGGGCAGCCGCATGGACCATGGAGGTACGAACGACCTCCATGACTAAGCCAATGCGGCGCTCAGCAATCCCATTCTGCTGCGGTGAGGCCGGGAGCGTGAACGTCTGGCGAATGCCCTTCCCACGACAAAAGTCCCGCAGGAAGTCAGAGGCAAACTCACCACCTCTGTCAGAGTGCAGACGCATGACGGGAAAGTCTGTCCCGAACCGCTCGCGGAGCTGGAGACGGGCAGCGCGGATCCAAGGGATCAAAACATCAGGGACCTCACCCTTGGTGCGCAAGGGGAAGACCGTGGTGTAACGCGTGTAGTCGTCAACGACCAGCAAGAAGGACCGCTCGCGGTCCTGTCCACGAACGCGGGCTGGGCCCCACACGTCCATGTGGAGGGTCTGCAGGGGAGCAGTCGTTGGGGGAAACGAGGAGGAGTGAGGAGCGGCGCGCTGCCGCCCCTCGACACAGGGAAGACAGGGAGGAGCAGGCGAGGGAGGGAGGGGAGGGAGAACCCTGGGAAGACCAGAGACAAGGAGACGTCGGTGCATGCCACGAAGGCGCTGCACCGAGGGGTGACCAAGACGGTGGTGCCAAAGGACGGTCTGGTGCGACAAAGCGCGACACGAGCAGGGGCCGCTAGCTGACCTGACGCAAGCGCAGACGCAGACGCAGCTACCTGAGGGGACACAGTAGTCAGTGTGTACAGACTCGAGCCAGGCGCTCGGGTGAACGTGGCCAGGTGCCGACCAGTCCGGGATCACGTACAGTGGGTCACACGCTGACCTCCAGGGGTGATCTGGTCAACCCACTGATCCTGGAGGTCAGCTCCACTCACCAAGTTCGTAGAGAACGAGGGGAGGTGGAGACCCGACAGTGAGCCAGACGGGACAGCCGGACACGGCAGGACCGTGGAGGAGTGCACAAGGACGGGGCCCCCAGAGGGGTCCGCCAGGGAGACTGCGACTGGCCGACTAAGCGGCGTGAGTGTGGTGCTGTCGCGAAAGAAGGAGCGGGAAGCACCTGAATCAAGTGTGAAGGTGTGCAAGGCCTCAGCAGGCGCAGTACCAGAGAGAGCAGACTCGCCAGCACCTGGAGTAGCAGACTCACTAGCACTTAGAGCAGCAGCCTCACCAGCACCTAGAGCAGTAGACTCTATACCTGGGTCGGGCGGCACACACAGGTAACAGCCATCCTCAGCACTAGTAGACACAGCATACATGGAAGCAAGGATAGCATCATAGTCTAGAGCAAAGATATCAACATTCTGCCTAAGCAGATCAGCCCAGCTAGGGAGCTCAGGGGCGTCAGAAAACTGCGCGCGCCAGGCGTCAGACAGGCGACCGAAACAGCGCTGCGACGTGTGTGTCCCTCCGCACGTTTCCCCACGGCGCCCGCCGGTGCGGAGAACGTAAGTGCAGGGACCAGCACCCCCAGACCTCCCACGCCCAGCGTACCACTCACGAAGCTGCTGGGGCGACGGGGTCTCACGGGAACGCGGCTGCTGCTGGCGCTGGCTACCGCTGAAGCCTCTACGCTGCGCAGCTCCATCCCGACCAGCACCACCGCCGCCGCCACCTCCATCTCCGCTGCCACTGCCTCCACCACCGCTGCCGCTGCCTCCACCACCGCTGCCGCTGCCTCCACCACCTCCACCGCCACCACCGACGCCCCCACTCCCGCCACCACCCTTGCCTCCACCCCCACCCCCTCCGCCTCCTCCACCGCCACCACCGCCACCACCGCCGCCCCCGCCGTCCCCTTCACCACCCTTGCCCCCCTTGCCCTTGCCGTAGCGGCGCCTCCCACTAGAAGCAGACGCAGCCCCGACCTCCTCGGTGCCAAGAAGGTCAACAGCAGCAGCAGAAGCAACAGAGGGCAGAAGGGGAACTGGGGAACACCCCTCAACGAAAGGGGCGCGAGGGTCGCCGCGAGAAGCACCTACAGCAGGTGCTCAACTGCAGTGAGGCGCTCCTCCAGCAGGTCAACGGTGCGCTCGGTGGGGCAAAGGGAGAGAAAGTTGTCCCTGATTGAGCAAAGGGAGTCAGGGAGACGGGTGACTAGGTAGAAGAGGGTGATGTACATGGGGGGGGGGGTTCTTGGCGCAGAACTCGGAGGGAAGGGCAGCGCGGTAGCGGGCGTCACTAGTGCGGAGGTGAGTAATGAGGTCAGCGACTGTGGCAAAGGCGGCCAGGTCAGGGAACAGGTACGGTAGCATGAGGCGGCTGAGGGTAGCAGTGGCAGGGGAGGAGTAGCGCGCTACGACAACGTCATACAAAGACTTAGCAGTCTTGTACTGGCCAAAGTGCGCGCGTTCAGCAGAAGGCAGGTGACTACGAACAACAAGGCGAGCAACAGTGTCACGAGTAGTCCACTGCGAGCGAACTGTACTGTCAGCATCGGCAGCAGGTGCAGCAGAGGCGCCAGACGTGAAGGCAAAAAGCGAGACTCCGTCCTTGCTATCGCATTGAAGAAACAGCTGCAGATCATCTACCCAGACATTGAAGTCAACTGCACGACCCTCAGCATCGAAGGTAAGAACCGTAGGGCTAGCCATGGTGGCAGTAGCAGTAGTGGCAGCAGTAGCAGCAGTAGCAGCAGAAACAGCCGTAGCAGCAGGAGCAGCGCGGGCAGGGCAGCGCGGCTCAGTAGGGCAGTGCGGCGCGGCTCGGTAGGGCCGCGCGGCTCGGCTGGGCAGCGCGACTCGGCGGAGCGGCGCGGCTCGGCTGGGCGGCGCTGCTCGGCCGGCAGGCAGGCGCGGGTAGCGCGCGTAGGGCAGGTGCTCACCAGGGGCGGGCAGGGCAGGCGCGATGGCGGGGCCGCAACGGCGGCGACGGCGGCGGCCGCGACGGTGGGGCCGCGACGGCGGCTGCAGGCGCGACGGCGGCAGGGCAGGGCCGCGACGGGTGCTGCAGGCGCGACGGCGGCTGCAGGGCAGGACCGCTACGGCGGGGCCGCGACAGCGGCAGCAAGCTCGACGGCGGAGACGGCAGGGCCGCGACGGCGGCTGCAAGTCAGGGGCCGCGACGGCGGCTGCAGGTCAGGGGCCGCAACGGCGGCTGCAGATCAGGGGCCGCGACTGCGGCTGTAGGTCAGGGGCCGCGACGTGGGGCGGCAGGGCAGGGCCGCAACAGCGGGTAGGGTAGGGCCGCGACGGGCAGCAGGGCAGGGCAGGCGTGCGACGGCGGCTGCAGGGAGGGCAGGCACGCGACGACGCGTAGGGCAGGGCCGCGACGGGCGGCTAGGTCAGGGCGCGCGACAGCGCAGGTGAGACAGGCGCGACAGCGCGCTTCGGGCAGGGTAGGAAATTTCGTGGTGGGCCCTAAAAAATCGTTCCCACTAGGGAACCTGCTCAGAAACCATGTTAAAACTAGAAACGAGGAAAAATGGATGAACTAGCAAGCAGGTGGGTACAAGAAGGAAAACCTAGAAGTGTTGTACCCCATATGAACTACCCCACTACAGCCTACACAGACTAGAGCAGATAAGTTTGACATCAGCTGCTGCTGTTGACTTCCTTGGTGCTTAGGAGGTTGGTACTCCGTTTGCTTCTAGCGGGAGGCACCGCAGCAGGGGTGGGCGTAAGAGGGGGTGGGGCGGTGGCGGTCGCGGTGGGTGTGGCGGGGGTGGTGGAGGTGGTGAGAGTACCGGGGGTGGAGGACAGAGCTTGGGTGGCAGTCGAGGTGGAGCTGACGGGGGTGGAGGCCCAGGTACGGCGACCCAGGTGGCTGCGTCTGGTAGTGTAGAGGCTACTAGTGTAGGTGCTTGCGAGTCGACTGGCACAGGTGCAGTTCCTGCAGAGGCTTTGCACACCTTCATGCTGGACTCAGGCGCGTCTCGGTGCTTCTTCCGCGACTGCACCACAGTCAGACCGCTCACAGCACCGGTCCCTGTCAACCTGGCCGACCCCTCGTCCAGCCCGGTCATTGCACGCGGTACCACTGTTCTCCCGTGTCTGGCAGCCCCCTCTGGCTCCCTCACAGATTTCCACCTCCCCTCGTTCGCTACGAACTTGGTGAGTCAGGCTGTCCTCCAGGATGAGTTGGTCACTACCACTACTCCTGGGGCCGAGCTTGTGGCGATTTGTACGGATTCAGTGACTGGCGACAACCTCGCCACGTTCATCCGGAGGCTTGGGTCTAACCTGTACACACTGCACACTGAGTCTGCACAAGTAGCCGTGTCCGGTGAGGTTGCTGCGTCGTGCTCGTGTCGGTTACTCACACACCCGTCTCTCCTTTCGCACCACCGTCTTGGTCTCCCCTCCCTGCAGCGTATGAGTGGCATGCACTCACGTCTTCTTATCTCTGGCCTCCCGAGGTCCCTGCCCCCGCTCCCGCCGTCGCTTGTGCCGCCGTGCACTCCTTCAGTCGAGGGGCGGCAGCGCGCCGCTCCTCACTCCTCCTCGTTTCCTCCGACCAGTGCTCCCCTGCAGACGCTGCACATGGACGTGTGGGGCCCCGCCCCCATCCCTGGGCCGCACCGGGAATGCTACTTCCTGCTGGTCGTTGACGACTACACGCGCTATACCACAGTGTTTCCGTTGCAGCGCAAGGGCGATGTCCATAGTGTTTTGATCCCTTGGATCCACGCTGTTCGTCCCCAGCTGAGAGCACGTTTCCAGCAGGACCTCCCGGTGCTACGACTGCACGCTGACCGTGGAGGTGAGTTTTCCTCCGGTCTCCTGGATGACTTTTGTCGTGAGGAGGGCATCACCCACTCGTTCACGCTTCTGGCCTCTCCACAACAGTATGTGATTGCTGAGCGCCACATTGGCTTGATCATGGAGGTTGCTCGCACCTCCATGATCCATGCGGCTACTTCCCATTTACTGTGGCCGTTTGCGGTCTGATACGCAGCGCATAAGCTCAACCTCTGGCCCCGTGTCTCTGTGCCAGAGACCTCGCCTACACTGCATTGGACGAGGAAGGTTGGTGATGCGTCAGCGTTTCGGGTCTAGGGTTCGCTTGCCCTTGTCCGCGATACTGCCTCGGGGAAGCACTTTGCTCGCACCGTTCGCTGCGTCTTCCTTGGCTTTCCCACCGACGCGCCTGGCTGGCAGTTTTACCACCCAGCCACGCCTCGCGTCCTGTCCTCCCGCGACGTCACCTTTGACGAGTCTGTCTGCTACTACCGTCTCTTCCCCCACGCGTCTTCTCCTGTCCCCTCGCCGCCCCTCTTCCTGGTTCCAGGTTACCCCCCGGTAGACCCCCACCCCCCCTCGCGTCCTGCTCCCTCATGTGTGTCTCATTTGACACCACCCCCCTTGGTTGAGCCTTTCGAGGTCTCCTTTGGCCCGGCTGAGGGGGGTGACGCTGCTGCTGATGACACTGCGGCCTCCCGTTGCTCACCGCGCTTGGAGTCCCTTCCTGGTTTTCCGCCACGGCTGTCTTCGCCGCCCCTGCAGCCTGTCGCTGTGGACTCCGGTGCTGCTAATGGTGGTGCCGCTGGAGGTGTGGGCTCTGCGGGTGCTGGTTCTGGGGGTGCTGCCTCTGGGGATGTTGGTTCTGGGAGTGCTGAGCCTGGGGGTGCTGACACTAGAGGTGCTGAGCTTGAAGGTACTGAGCCTGTGGGTGCTGACACTGGGGGTGCTGAGCCTGGGGTTGCTGACTCTGGAGCTAGAGGCGCTGGAGGTACTGGAGCTGGAGGTGCTGGAGGTACTAGAGCAGGAGGCACTGGAGCAGGACGTCCTGGAGGTGCTGGAGCTGGAGGTGCTAGGGGTTCTGGTGGTGGAGGTACTGGAGCTGGAGGTACTGGAGCTGGGGGTGCTGTGCAGCCACGGCACCTGCGACCGTTCTTCTAGGACCAGTCGCAGTCGTCACTGCCACCACCAGGCTCAGCATTTCGCGAGGTTCTGAGTCTTATGTCTTCCACTGGTGCTACTCCTCATCTACAGTGTCCACCGACTAACCCTTCGCAGACACAGCTACAACTTGACTCCCCACTGCCTGCTCCTTCTCCTTACACTACGTCGGCAGACTCCCTGACTGAGTCTCGTCTTGCCACAACTGTTCGTACTCGTCGTGCTCCCCGTGTTCGTCCTCCACCTTTTTCCTGGCACTCACACTATGGCATTTCGTCATTCCTCTGTTGCATAGCGTCCTGTCCTGCCATCTCCTCCAGCGTCCTCTCTTCCCGACGTTCCTGACCCTGAGTCCGAAATTGCTCGTGCTGCTAGTCTGACTGTCACCCGTTGTCTGGCCACACTTGTCACTGACCCTAATTTTGAGTATGCTGCTATCACTAAGCTAGTTGACTTTGCTGCTGCGAGTCTTGTTTTCAGAGTCTGACTGTCATCCGTCCGTCGGGGGTGAGCTTGCCCTTGGCAGTAACATCCTTGAGGACAAGCAGTTTGAGCTCGAGTGCCTCGCGACGAAGCGCATTGCTCGTCGTTACGTTATCGAACGAAAGTTACAACAGCATGGTCAGCTTCGCCTTGCTTACGTGGCCTCACAGGCCAACACTGCTGATATCTTCACCAAGGCCCTGGGGTCTAGTTATCATCAGCGTGTCTGCACTGTTCTTGGGCTTGTGCCCACTCTGCCTCACTTAGTTGTCTCTTGATCTCGCCTTGCACTTGTTGTACACTGCTATGCATCTTTATTCCTGCATGTTTACACTTGCTAGGTTGTGATTAGTGTAATGCTTTTGCTATTATAACTCTGCATATGAACCGGCCATGTGGCCGCTTGCTTGTGCTCGGACTGTGTGGTGATCTTGAGAACCACCCTGAGCTTTGCTTTGTTGCTTCTCTTGACTGGTCTTGTGACCGCTTGTTGTTTTTGCTGTTCCCCCCTTCTGACGTGCTGAGATTGAAGCAGTGATCGGCTCGAAGCGTGCCCGTATCTCTGCACACCACGCGTCCCACGTGCGATATAGGGTGACTTCGCAGAATGAAGTGCTCTATGAATCAGCCAGCCCCAAAGGTCTTTCCCCTTGCGACAGTGGCTTGTAAATCTGTCGAGCGTGATACGCTCGTCCATGGTGAGGGGTCTTGGGCGAGCTTAGCGGCAGTAATGGTCGTGGTCGTGTATGCTTACGAGAGAGCACACTAAGAGCGACACTAGGCATTGAGGGACATCTACCCCCCCCAAAAAATGTTATAAGTTGGGAAGCGAAGATGTGTGCGATCCGCAAAGGAGTGTGGCTTTGAATACCAACTGTTACGAGTGAGTGAGTGAGTGAGCGAGAATTCTACTATCGAAGCAAACAGTACAATGAGCTAAGACACGAGAGATATGTTAAATATCAAAATATTGGTAACGGTAATGCGCGCCCGCAGAGGGTGCCCTCTGGGCCTATCGCCGAGGTTTGGGAAATATCGAGGCGTTAAAATGTATACATTTATATAACTGCCCACAGCAGAGCCTAGTGTAGTTATTTACTCCTTGTGTTGGTGGTTCACCCAATTGCCCTTCTTCTTAGCTATATCTTGTACTCATCTTTCTTAGTGAAGCCCATCTTCCTTGTTTCTACTCTCCACATTGTTCCTAGCTCCACAAACCCCAAGTCCTGATTTCTATAGTGTTCTATTAGTTAGGGCCGGGCCGCAAGTTACCAGCCGAGCCGTGTGATCCGGGCGCGGCAGTGGTGGTGGTGGGTGTTGTACGCGGTCGAGGTGGTGACGCGAAGTAAGGAAAGTTTATTTCCTTACACTTCGGCTTTGTTAATCGATCAATCAGCAAAGTCCTAGGAGAAAACATAACGATGTACGCATTATAAACACATAATACCGTAACTCCCCGTAAAATAGAACCGCCGACACACAGCACCCGTGTGCGATATAATCCGGGGTGTGTGTACTATACAAGTACCCCGATGACAACACCCCCTTTGTCGAATTCGATAAAGAATCTCCCCCTCGACCATCTTATTGTTGAGATAAGAACTTAGCTTAGGAAGCTAGTTATAGAACAACAAGTTTGAGAGAAGAGGGATTCAATAATTACAACAAGTACTAGTTATAGAAGAAGGGAATGTGGCAAGGGGGTACACAACCAATAGACAGAATACTAACATGATACTACACTAACTATTCTGCATGCAATTATATATAACAAAATAAATTATAACATCCCCCCTTAAATGCATGCAAGACGTAGCTAGTGAGGGGCAGCTCAAAACCCAAAGTGCTGCAGTCACTGAGCAGCAACTTGAACCACCGTGGTTGAACCCCCACGGCAGGTGCCCGGCTGCGGTTGAACCCGCGCAGCAGGTGCTCGGTGTGCGCGTCGGGGGCGAACACGCCCAGAAAAGTCAGAACCTAAAGGAGATGTGGCAGCGAATTGTTGCATCATGGACGAGAGAAGGAGAGGAGGAGGAGTAGGGAGAACAGGTTGCAGCGGAAGGTAGAGGGAGGAGGGGCGGCTGCCTTGACATACCCGCCACCGCCCCCCACCCCCAACCCCCCTTCTACGCGTCACATACAGCTGTTGCAGATGCAGCGATGAGGAGGAGGAAAAAGGAGGGGCGGAAGGTTCAAGGGGGCTTCAGCACCCCCATCACCGCGGCCTCCAGCCCCGCCACCTCCCCCTCACAGCGTCCGCCGTGGCAGGGTGCGGACGGCAGGGGCAGGGACGGCGGCGTCGCTGGTGCTGGGGGGGGAGGTGAGGGGGGGGGGGGGGGGGGTGGGGTGTGGGGTGAGGGGGGGGTGTGCTGCTGTCGGTAGTGTGCTGGCATGCGGTGCGCGCTACTGCTGCTAGTCGCGAGCTGATATGCAACGCGTTGTGCTGACATGGGGCGGGCAGCGACGCCTAAGGAGGCGCGCGACAGGGCCTGCAAGGGTGCGTGGTACGGGCTGCGTGACGAGTGGGCCCATGATCTAAAAAAATATAAACCCAAAAAAAAAAAGTTATAGGAAAGAGCCTGCTCTGATAGCATGTTGAGATATGAACTTAGCTTAGGAAGCTATGAACGAGAGAAGGTTAGAGAGAAGAGAGATTCAATGATTACAATAAGTACAAGTTATAGAAGAAAGGACACCACCAATAGACATAACACTAATATGATACTACACTAACTATTATGCATGCGATAAATATAAGAATATAGATTCTAACACTTATTCCTACCCTCATACCGTATAGTGCCGGTTATTGGACCCGGGGGACTCTTTACAAATGCATAAAAAACAGCTAGGGTAGACATTAAGGCGGCAGCAATTTTTTAAGACCCGGGGTACACTTATTTGTCTATTAACATTAATGGATTTACCATGTACCAGTCCGTTACAAGGGGGGGGGGGGGGGGAAGGGGAAGGGGACTAATTTTTCATGTCGAAATACCGCACTTAGAGCACCACGCGAGTGACGTCGCGAATGCCACGCGGCGAGCAACAAGGCACGACGGTGGATTGAACCACCCTTTTTACGCACCGCACAACATCTTGACGGGACGGTCCGTCAAGGTGGCCACGTCATGGGGCCCTTGAGCACCCCATCCTGCCCCCATGCCAGCATAGGCACTGGACGTGGTGCGCAAGGGTTTCACGTCTCTCAGTCTGCCGAACACGAGGTCGAGGGCTTCCTTCCCCTCTGTGATTATCTGGTTCGGGAAAGATGATTCTATTGAATGATTCACCTGGGTACAAGGCGAGGCTATATATAGGCTCGACACAAAGGCAGTAACCCGGGTGTTACTAGAAGGTTCCGCGGGTCGCGAAGCGTCCCGAACGGGTCCTTCCCGAATTCGGTAGAAGGCAATTCGGTGGCAACCGAAAAGCCTAGAATTCGGTGCACTCAACCTAGTTCGGTGCCTATAGCTATAATAACAAAAGTAGAAGCAACGAACCTACGAAATCAAGCAAAAGCATGCAAGATGAAATAAAGCTAAGCTAGATAATGCGTAATAAAGCAGGATCAAGCAAGTAAAGTCCAGCAAAGCCGTCGTACTCTCACACGTCCCCCCCTCAAAGATGGGTGGCGTGAGATACACCCTGCTTGACAAGATAGTCCTTGAGAGCACGGCGTGCGTTGCCCATATCAGCTTCTGCAACCCAACTGTCCTCCGATGGGTCATATCCCTTCCAGCGTATCAGGAACTCGAGCGTGTAGCCACGTCTGCGTCGATGAGCGAGCACTTGTTCCACCTCGTACTCTGGTTCATCCTGTACGAGAATAGGTGCTGGTGGCGGTAGCTGGCGTCCCTGGAACTGTTGGTTGGGGTCCTTGTAGGGCTTCAGTAGCTGAATATGGAAAGCGTTGTGAAGCTTCCACGTAGTAGGTAAGCGCAAGCGGAATGTAACTGGTGTCACCTGTGCCTCAACGTGAAAAGGACCACAGAAGCGAGGCCGGAGCTTGGATGGTAGGTGAGACAGGTTCAAGTTGCGCGTGTCAAGAAGCACCTGATCTCCGACTGCTACGGTGTGATCACGTCGCTGGCGATCGGAATACTGCTTCTGGGAGGTCTGCATCGTGGTGAGACGTCGCTGAGTCTTCTCCCATAGCTGCTGCATGGTGGTGACGAAGTCTTGTGCGGCTTGGACGTGTGCCGGTGTGGTTGGCTGCTGTGGTGTAAGTGGTTCCCGTCCGTAACACAGGAAGAAAGGAGATTTCCCTGTGGCCGCATGTGACGCGTTGTTGTAAGCGAACTCAAGCGTCGGTAACTGTGAATCCCAGTGGCTGATGTCGTCTTTGCAAGCGGTGCGCAGTAACTGTTCAACCACCTGATTGAGTCGCTCTGTTTGTCCGTCAGTCTGGGGGTGGTATGCTGAAGACATCGCAAGCTTCGTCCCCAACAATCCCATGAGTTCCCTCCAGAACTTACTAGTGAACTTAGGGTCTCTATCTGAGATGAGCGTAGTGGGGATGCCGTGGATGGTGATGATGCGGTTGAAGAAGAGGCGAGTAGTTGCTTCAGCTGTAGCTGTGGCGTTGGTCGGGATGAAGTGACCCATTTTAGAGAACTTGTCGATCACCACGAGTATAGCGTCATGCCCTCGTGAGGTCGAAGGAAGTCCCGTGATGAAGTCTAGGCTAACGACCTGCCATGGCTGCTCCGGTACGGATAGAGGCTGAAGTAACCCTGCTTTTTCTGCTTGCTACTCTTCATTCGCTGGCACGTGTCGCATGAGGTGACGAACTGCTGCACGTCTGCTGCCATCCCGGGCCAGTAGTAATACTTTGATATTCCCGCTAACGTCTTGTTGCTCCCGAAATGTCCCGCGTATGCTACGTCGTGAAACTCCTCCAGTAAGATCTGTCAGAGCGGGGCATAGTTCGGTACCCAAATCTTCCCTGATCCCTTTCTTACAGCTAAGTCCTTCTCCCACTGTAACAGCTTCTGTTTCTCTGCCGTAGTAATCTCTGCGTCCACGGAGTACCCATGTTGGAATAGACCCTTGAGCAGAGGGTTCATCCCGTCGAGCTGGATGCCTGCTACATGACTGGGGCGTCTCAACACGTCTGCCTTGTTGTGTAGCCCGGGCTTGTAGACGATGTCGTACTGGAAGTGAGTTTCCAGGAAGTCCATGCACCACACCTGTCGTCGTGAGAGCGTCGGCTGTGACTTCAGGTATTTGAGACTGCAGTGGTCAGTATAAACTGTAGTCTTGGCTCCCTCTAGGTAACACCTCCACGCCTTGAAGGCTATGACTATCGCTAAGGCTTCCTTGTCATAGATGGGGTAGTTCAGTTCTGCTCCGTGTAGCTTCTTACTGAGGTAGGCGATGGGTTGCAAACCGCGTCCGTGATCCTGCATCAGTACTGCTCCGACTGCATGGTCACTAGCGTCTCCTTCCACCACGTAGTTCTTGTTTGGGTCCGGTAAGATGAGTACTGGCGCTGTTGTCAGTGCTGTCTGTAGCTGCTCCATGGCTTGCTGATGAGGAGTATCCCATTTGTAGGGCGTATGCAACTCCTTCACATTCTCAGGATCTTTCCATGTTAGGAGGGGTTTCGCTCTTGGTTCCTCCATGATCTCGTGCTCGTGGGTGCGTGCTGGAGGTACTCCTCCAGGTAGGTCATCTGGCATGATGTCTTTGTACTGCTCCAAGACCTCCTTAACTGCTGCAGGTAGCTCGGTATTCGGCTTCTCCTCCTCTGTTGCTGCCATAACCAGTGCTAAGTAACCCGTGTTACTCTCGTTCACCGTCCGTTCGAACCGTGCCAGTGTCGTTTCAGGAACGCTCCCTGTATCCGTCCAGCTTCGCAGCTCAACTCGTTTCCCGTTGTTGTAGATGCACGCCTTCCAGTTGATCCAATCGATCTCGGGGTTGAACCGCTTCAGAAAATCACGCCCCAATATGAAATCCAATCCCTTGATGTTCGTGATCGGCAACGTCGGCTTCCACCTCAACGCCCCTATCTGCAGCTGTAGTGTTGACTCGTCGTGGATGGGAAGCTTCGTACCGTCCACCATCGTTGCTGTAAACTGGGTCTCTTCCGATGACTCTCCAATTTTCTCCAACGTCCCGCGGTCGCACACCGAGTGGGACGCACCACTGTCCACCAGGGCCTGGAGGCGTCGCCCGTTGCAAATCACCTCGAGGAGTAGTGGCCGCTGCTGCTCCGAGTAGCCGTAGATGGTATCGCTTATAGAATCGTAGGGTACGTCGAATATGTCATTCCTAGGTCCTGCACTCGAAGATGCAGCTTCAATGTCAGTTTTCAACTGATAAATGTTAGAAGGATTTATCCGAGGCCGATTCAGCTTCTCTTGGGCCTGTAACCTTCCCCTAAACCTTTGCAGCTGTGTAGGCTTCATCTGTGGGGAACAGGGAGCCTTTAAACAGTGCTGCTGGGAGAGAATATTAGGGCGTATCCAACTTCGGGTCATAAGGCACTGTTTGGGTCATCAGTACACTTTGGGTCATGGGAGGACCAATGGTATTCGAGTAGTGTACCTAAAATGCGCCTGATTGGTCTTCCAAGAATCTCGGATGACCCAAACAGTGCCGATGACCCGAAGTTGGATACGCCCTTAACTCCTCGGAACGCTCGACCCGTATTAGCGCTCTGGAGTAGGGCCCCCATATTACCCGGTACCGGTTTAATTTCTGACTCTCCCTTAATAAAGGCTTGACACCCACGAGAAGTAATATTCTTACTTGTCGGGGTGTACGTCTGGAGTTTCCCGGTCGGTGCAGGGTCTTGTTTCGAAGATCCTCCTTTAGTCTCGGCGATTTCCCCTGGTGCCGGCTGGTCGTGACGTTTTAAAATTGCGCCACCATATTCTCCTTTTTTCGCCCTCTCCGAAGTTGCCACGTTGTCCGTTTTCTGCTTCGGGGGTGCCACACTGTTCTTGTCCCTCAGCTCCGCACGTGCTTTCTCCATTTTCCAACACGCCAAGAAACGATGTCCTGTAGCGCCGCAAAATTCGCACGTCTCATTTTTTGCTAGCCGCTGCTCCACATCGCCCTTGTCGTTCTCCATCGGGTCGGCATTCGTGGGTGGTGCCAATCGCCCCATGCCACTACGTGGCTTGTTGCGTCGTGTTCCGTAGTAGCTACTGTTCAACGTGTCGAATTGTTCGATCAGTGCTGCCCGAAACTGCGCCCACGTCCCTTCGCCTTGGACAATACTGTTGTTGATCCACTCTAGAGCTGGGCCTCGTAACAGTGTTGCTGCGAGCCATATGCGCATTGCGTCTTTTGTCGGGGTCGTGCATCCAACGGCTTCGAAGTAAATTTCGAGTTCAGCTACAAATCGACGAACGTCGTTCCCTTTAACAGTAGGATCGAACGCCTCCGGTAGCCTCGGCTTCACTGCTTCGAGGTTAACTGTAGCTGCTGCCGTTGTCGCAGGTAGAATTGTCGGTGTCGCCGCTGCTGCTGCTGCTGTGACTATTGTCGCTGCTGCACTGCTGCTGCTGTGGCGGTTGCCAACTGGTTCGCAAGGAGTTTTTCGAGTCGTGGGAGCGCCGCATGTATTGCGAGTCGAGTTGACTGTAGAATCGACGAGCGCAAATTTTGTAGGTCGCGTAAATCTCCCTTAGTCGAAATTCACGTTCGATCTCGGCCGTTGAGAAAAAACTCGATCTGACGCTCCAAATTCCAACTTTTTTGGGCGAAAGTCTCTGGGCCGTTGAGATGAAACTCGATCGAACGGTCGAAACTCCAACCTTTTCACCAGTAAATCTGAGGGGTGTTCGAAAACCGAATCGAGGAAGACTTAGAAAAATTGCGCGGAACTGGTTTTACATACCCGTATCGGCGCTTCCGTCGTCGCCCCCGCGGTTTTTAAAGGCCGGTTTTAAGCGGTTGAAGACCTCGCGTGTAAACCCGCTCTGATTACCAAGTGTGAGGATCTAGTTCAGGAAAGATGATTATATTGAATGATTCACCTGGGTACAAGGCGAGGCTATATTTAGGCTCGACACAAAGGCAGTAACCCGGGTGTTACTAGAAGGTTCCGCGGGTCGCGAAGCGTCCCGAATGGGTCCTTCCCGAATTCGGTAGAAGGCAATTCGGTGGCAACCGAAAAGCCTAGAATTCGGTGCACTCAACCTAGTTCGGTGCCTATAGCTATAATAACAAAAGTAGAAGCAACGAACCTAGGAAATCAAGCAAAAGCATGCAAGATGAAATAAAGCTAAGCTAGATAATGAATAATAAAGCAGAATCAAGCAAGTAAAGTCCAGCAAAGCCGTCGTACTCTCACACCTTCTGCTTCAGATCCAGATCTGCCACGCTAGCTTCCTAATGCCTCTCTATGGCGCATGCCACTCTAGCAAGCAGTGGCCATTAGAACCGTAGCAGCTCCTAGCCATGTCGGCTTTCGAAATCCCATGGCGTTCGCGCCGTTCAAGTTTGGGCAGTTTGTCTGGCCAGCCAACAGTTGTGCTTATTACAAGCCCGTCACCACCGGCTCCACCTGCACCTCCTGCACCTCCGGCACCCCCGGCTCCACCTGCGCCTCCTGCGCCCCCTGTGCTTCCCCAACCCTTCGTCCACTGGCGTACAACACCTCCGTTCGAACCGGTAGATGAGGAGGGGTTTCCCGAACCCGTCGCCGAGGACGGCGAGAACGCGCGTAATGAGGACATGGACGACGACATCGGGGATTTCCCGGTCCTGACGTTTCCGGCAGATCTCGTGTACAACAAAAACAGGCCACAATCCAGGGCTGACAGTGCGCCATAGAGCCCCCCCGCACGCAAGACTACTCACCGTCGCACAGCGCGAACGATGGGAGAGAAACAACAGTGGCTGGCGCGGATGGAGGAGGAGAAACTCTCAGTCCGCCACACCGCACGTCTGGCGGGGGTGCAGCCAGTGAGCGTCCGCCGATGGCTCAGGGTGGCGGAGCGGATTAAGAAAGTGGCACCGTCCAGGAGGCGCCTCAGTGGGGGGAGGGCGGAAGGCGAAGTATTTGGACATGGAGGCGAATGTCTACAAGTGGCTCCTCAACTTCCGCGGCCGTGGCTTGCCCGTCCCTATCTGCCTCATCTAGCATTGGAGCCGAACCTTCATGAAGGCCCACTACCCGGACGTGAGGTGGATGGCGAGCAACAGGTGGACCTTCCGCTTCCGTGCGCGCCTCGGCCTCTCCCTCTGTGTGAAGACGAAGATGGGCCAGAGGCTTTCGAAAGGTGAGTTACTCGTCTGTTTCGCGGCCGGTTTAAGCTTCTCAACTTCACGTCGCGCCATGTGATAGTATGCCTTGAATACATCCGCCGTCCCTCACGCTCAACCCACTTGATGTATTCGTTCGTGGCAGAGTGGAAGGCTAAGGGCGAGAACTTTTGGGAGGTTCGTGAGGAAGAACGTCATCAAGCGCGGCATCGACAATTGGAACATTATAAACGCCGACCAACCGCCGGTTTTCGTGGAGATGCCGAATGAGCGCACCCTTCATCACCGCGGTGAGAAGACGGTGCACGTCAGGAGCGCGGTCTACGAGAAGGAGAGGGTGGCTGTCATGCTCAAAATAATTGCGGACGGCCGCAAACTCCCTGCTATGGTGATCTTTAAGCGCAAAACGATCCCGAACATTCGCGTCCCTCACGGTGAGTTGCAATCCTTGTTGCCGCCGTTTTACTCATGGTTTGACGCGCATTTCTAACCAAATGTGTTGATGCTTTGCAGGAGTCGTCATCCGTGCACAAGAGAAGGGCTGGATGGACGCCAAGCTCGTGGATGACTGGGTGAACAACCTGTTGCTGCCGTTCATAAAGCCGCCTCGTGGCATCAAGCGGTCCAAGACCCTTCTGGTCCTGGACTCGTACCGGGGCCACCTCGCCAACGGAGTGCTCGCCAACATGAGGTGGAACCGGGTTATCCCGGCCATAATCCCCAGGGTTTATCGTCAATCGCTCATTCAAGGCGGTGCTGCGGCAGCTGTACAACGATTGGTTCGCCGAGTTCGGCGTCAACACCTTCACGAAAGCGGGTGCGTTAGCGTACTCTTTGCTCTGTGTGCTTCCCCCTGTACTCTCTGCTCGTGTGCTTCCCCGTGTACTCTCTGCTCCGTGTGCTTCCCCGTGTACTCACTGCTCCGTGTGCTTCCCCGTGTACTCTCTCTCCCGTATGACCCGCAGGAAATCTGAAGAAGCCCCCTGCGGAGACGGTCCTCGAGTGGATTCCGGCCGCTTGGGCGGCCAGCCGTGACTTCATCATTGAGAAAGCGTTCCTCACCACCAGCATCAGCAACTTCGTTGATGGGAAGCGGGATCACCTCATCCTTGCCCACATGCGCGATGCGGGCGAGGTTGAGGTGGCACAAGACGTGCAGGTCGCCCCTGAGGTGGAGGAGTGGGTTAACCCCCTGTTCGCCACAGTCGAAGAGGACGAAAAGGCGGCTATGGCAGCGGATGCTGAGGATGCCGGGACCTGCCTGTGGAGGAGGAGGAGGAGGAGGAGGAGGAGGAGGAGGAGGAGGAGGAGGAGGAGGAGGAGGAGGAGGAGGAGGAGGAGGAGGAGGAGGAGTAGGAGGAGGAGGAGGAGTAGGAGGGAGTGGCGGAGGAGGAGGAAGAGGAGGAGGGTGGGCTGGAGGAGGACGAGGACGAGGACTGAGAAGTATGGGGGTGGTAGAGGTGTATGGTCCCCTGCAGTAGTGCTCAATGGTTCAGGCCCCTTGACCCTCTAATTTCTAGTTGCCGTGCACCAAGTGGTGCTGAAATGTGTAACTAGGTATAACAATTAACTTCGCCAGATTAAAAGGGGCCCTTAAGGGAAGAAGGGGGTCTTATAATGATTAGGGGCAAAAGGGGGGTCTTCACAAAACCTGCCACAATAAGAGTCCCCCTACCCTACCCATTCAAGAGTCTCGGGGGACCCTTTTACCTGCGGGTCCTATGGCCGGCATTCTACGGTATGGGTTTATGTCAGACAAAATCGCGAAAGCATTTGCGGAACATACAAAATGAACCGGGCAGGCGCAGCCTCGTCTGCACTAGTAAATTATACATCTTTCGATGGAATAGAGCATGCCCTGTCAAAATCACCACTCCCGTCGTGCACATGACATCAATCAGAGCCACTGGTGTCACGTATCGATCCTCTAAAAACGCAACCCCCGACAACCACGTGTGTCAAGCCCGTTGTATGCTATCTTGACCCCATTGCATTTGTGAGATACATTGTAACAACTCATGTACTTAGAACTATCCCTAAATAGAACACCCGGGTGCACTATAATTATTTCAAAATAGTGCACCCACCGTCATGAATTTCATCATGCAGCGCAGAAAGCGCTGCCCGTTCCCTGAAAGCGGAGGGGTCCAGGTACCTGCCCCTGCTAAGGTGAAAACCCGGCTGAGTGCTAGCACTACACATCTACAGTGAAAATATATTTGGCGGTAGTGGAAATATCGAGGACCATGTTGGATTTATTGCTTGTGGTTGTAGGTCTATTTTCCGTTTTGGGGCACCCGGACAAAACAGAGTGACTCGCGCGCGCCACGCGGCCCAGGTAGGGTAAAATCGGCGGCGCAGTATACCAAACCGAGTAAAACGTCGATGTACTCTTTGAAGCAGTGGATTTAGTGACTTTGCCAAAACTTGGCATGTCCTGGACTTAGCCGTTGTTGTTGCCAACACTGGTGCAGCAGAGTTCTTTTTCCAACCTGAGAAAACAGGAACTATATTTAACTTTGCAAAAAGCGATTTGGGCTGCTCCGAAAACGCCCGAACCCTGCCCCAGCCACGTAAAAATATATACCAAACTGAGATGGCGAGTTCGAATCCTCTCAACCTGCAATTGCAGAGTGCGCTGTCAGAATATGTTGTTTGTGTAGCCTGCAGTGGGGTACTCTATAGTGAGTACAGCCCCTTAGGGTTTGCCATTTGTATCCTGCTGCTTGCTAGTTCAATCATTCCTTCTCAATTCTGTTCCCACACACATTCCTAGCTCGTACTTGGCTCCTCGTTACTAGTCCTACTGTGGCCTAGGCTACTAAGCCTAGGCCGTACTCCTACTACTTTTAACATGGTATCAGAGGGCGGCATGTCTGCCGCCTTCCTGTGTATGGGCCCACCACCCGCTTCCGCTGCCGTACTGTTCGCCGCGCGCCCCGTGGTGCGCGGCGGCGAAACCCTAATTTCTGCCCGCCGCGCGCTCGGGGCGCCTGGCGGTTTTCCCTTCCGTGGCGCCCGTCGTGGTGCCCTTGGGGGGGCCTCCGCGGTCCCCTCCCGTCGAAGCGCCCGTCGAGGCGCTCTCGGGGACCCGCGCGGCCTCCCCCCCCGTCGCCCGTCGAGGCGACCTCGGGGACCCGCGCGGCCTCCCCTCCCGTCGCCCGTCGAGGCGACCTTGGGGGCCCGCGCGGCCTCCCCACCAGTCGCCCGTCGTGGCGACCACGGGGGCCGCGCGCGGTCCCCTCCCGTCGCCCGTCGAGGCGACTTCGGGGGCCGTGCGCGGCGCCCTCCCCGTCGCCCGTCGTGGCGACTTCGGGGGCCGTGCGCGGCCCTCCCCGTCGCCCGTCGAGGCGACTTCGGGGGGCCCGCGCGGCGCCCTCCCCGTCGCCCGTCGAGGTGGCTCTGGGGGCCCGTCGCGGCGCCCTCCCTGGTGCCCGTCGCGGCGCCCCGGGGGGGGGCCGCGCGGCTCCCTTCTCGTCGCCCCTCGGGGCGCCCTGGGGGTCGTGCGTTTTCCCCCCCCCCCCGCGGCCGCCCCTGGAGCCGCCCGCCACTGCAGCAGCAGCCCCTGGAGCCGCCCGCACCTGTAGCAGCCGCCCCTGGAGCCGCCCGCCAGTGCAGCAGCCGCCCCTAGAGCAGCCCGCACCTGCAGCAGCCGCTCCTGGAGCAGCCCACACTTGCAGCAGCCGCCCCTGGAGCAGCCCGCACCTGCAGCAGCCGCCCCTGGAGCAGCCCGCACCTGCAGCTGCCGCCCCTGCAGAAGCCCGTCCCCCCCCCCCCCCCCCCCCCCCCCCCCCCCCCGTGCTGCCCATTGCTCCCATTCCACCGTGCGTTCCGCGGTGGTTGGGGTGTGGGGTGGCGAGCATGGGGGTGAGAGGTGTGGGTTCTCCCCTCCTCCTTTTTCATCTCCCACTGCTGCAGCTGCCGCTGAGGGGGGTGGAGGTGTGGGAGTCGTGGGGAGTGGCACTAAGGGGGTGATGTGGGAATGGAGCTAGGGGTGAAACAGGGGGTGTGTGAGAGGGGTGTGGGACTTTTGGGGGAGGTTGAGTGGAGGCTGCTGTCTTGTCGTCCGCAGCACCTGTAGTCCGGGGCGCACTGTCCTGGTAGCTCAGAGAGCCTGCTGCACCTGTTGCCCGTGGGTCCGTTGCTCCTGCCGCTCGTCGCAGCCGCAGAGCCTGTTACTCCTGTATTCCGGGACGCACTGTCTCGGTAGCCACTGAGAGCCTGCTGCACCAGTCGCCCGTGGGTCCGTTGCTTCTGCCGCTCGTCGTAGCCGCAGAGCCAGTTACTCCAGTATTCCGGGGCGCTCTGTCTCGGTAGCCACTGTGTCAGCCGCCACTGTGTCAGCCGCTTCTGTTGCCCGTGTGTCTGCAGCTTCAGTCGTCGCCTCCCATCTTCTCTCCTTTCATAGTCCCTCCTCCTCCTCACTTGCCCTCTGTGATAGCCTCTAGCTTTGCTGATAATTATGAACTATTGCTATGACTGCTCATTGTGCTGATTACACCCCACTTTGGCTATGGGGGTGTGTCAGAATATGTTGTTTGTGTAGCCTGCAGTGGGGTACTCTATAGTGAGTACAGCCCCTTAGGGTTTGCCATTTGTATCCTGCTGCTTGCTAGTTCAATCATTCCTTCTCAATTCTGTTCCCACACACATTCCTAGCTCGTACTTGGCTCCTCGTTACTAGTCCTACTGTGGCCTAGGCTACTAAGCCTAGGCCGTACTCCTACTACTTTTAACATGCGCTCCCAAATCTACCCGGATTGTCACCTTCAAAGATTTGCCCTGATTGGTTGTGAGAGTGAAAACAGCAATTCCGCTCGCGATGCCGCTCTCGTGATTTGAATTGGTGGGACAACTTCGCCCTCCTTGTATCTAGATTTGTGAACATCACCCTCCTTGTATCTGTTGGAGAATCGAGTTTCTGCCGCCCCAGCCCTTTGCACACAAGCAGCAGCAAGGGGGAATGTCGGCGATGAATCAGAGTTTCGGGAAGTACTTCGAAAGTTCCACCACCAATCAGATTTCAGCCGAAGACTCGATATAGTTCAAAGCTGCCTTCAAACCGAAGTGTTGGCAGTTTCTACAGGTTTCTACACATCAGAATCAGCTATAACAGAAATATCCAGAGTTTTCTTATTCATGCACCTCATGTGGCACTCAAAGTCACTCAAGGTCCATCCAATCTAGATTGTGCCCAAGTTACCAGGGAAGTTACATTGTCTATCAGCCTAGTTTGAGCTTTCAATCTGTCTTGTTTGTGATGCCTAGAGTTGTGCTTTAGTGGGCTTGTTAATCTTGAACATAGTGAAGTTTTACCTCATCCAGTCAATTCCAGCAGCCCTGCTAAGACTTTCCAGCCAAGTTTCCAGCCCTCCAGTAGTCACAGCTACTCTGTTTTACAAGTTGGTATCAGAGCTTGTCGTTTCGATCAACCTAGCCCACCACGTTCCTATCCTAGCACCATACGAACATGGCGGGAGACAATCCATCTGGTCCTGCACTCCAGCCAGCCGGAGGAGCTTCAGAGTCAACATCAGCAGCTACTGGATTAGTGGAAGCAGTTGCACCAGGCAGTCCTTCAACAACATACTCACCACTCACCTCCTTCATGCCTAAGCTTCACCTCCCCAAGTTCAACGGCAAAGATTTTCCAACATGGGCAACTCAGTTTGAGCTCACTGCATCCCTTCTGGATCTGTGGCCTTACTACACTGGAGAAGCAGCCAAACCAGCAGCAGATGCTTCAGAAGCTGAAAAACGACTTTACGAACGACGCAACAAGGAGGCCTTCCTCTACCTACTCAATAGCATTCACGAGCAGCAGTTGAAGTCGCTCCTGCCCTGTTCTACCAAGGCAAACAGTGCAGAGGAAGCATGGAGCCGACTGAAGACTATGCACCAGTCAAAATCCGAGAGCAGCCAAGCCGAGATGTGGAGCCGCTTCATGAATCTGAAGATGGAAGAAGATGAATCAGCACAAGCCTACCTACAATGAGCTGAAGCAATGCTGGAGGAAGCAGCAGCGATCGGCTTGGAGATTCCAGAGTCTCTTTTCAAGACCGTCATCCTCACCGGCCTTACACCGGAGTGGGACACTTTCCGTGCAACACTACAAGCGCTCCCGCAGTCAATGAAGAGTCGTGCGTTCATCTTTGAGGCCCTTGTCAACGAGCAGCAGAGTCGAGACCTTGCACGGAACAAGCGGAGTGACGAAGGTGCGTGGAGTGCTGCAGCAGCCACAAGATATGGCAACCAATTCCAGAGGCAAGGAAATTTCAGCCCAAACCGCCCTCAACCCTACTACGGTACGAAATTTCAGTCACCTTCCAACCCATACAAACCCTCTCGTTTTCCTCAGTCAAGTCCTCCCTATAAGTCCAGTCACTATGTCCAGCCAAGGCCTTCGATTCCCAATCAATACCAGCCTAGGAATGCAAGAGTCAATATGCCAAGAGTCAATAATTTCAGCCAAGCCCCGAATGCTAAAAAGTTTAATTTTGAGTGTTTTTGTTGTCATGAGTGGGGTCACCCGTGGTATGCTTGTCCTAAGAAGCCTCCTAATTGGGTCCCCCCACCTCAGCTACTATCTGAAAAAGGTAAGGCAGCCATAGCAAATATAGCAAGTCATTCTACAAGTCAAGATGAGTCCAAATAGTCTGATGGTCCTGTCCTTTTTAACGCTGCTACTTGCATGCACGTTTTCTCTACTAGTAGTGAGGAGTTTATTCTTGATAGTGGCTGCTCTGAAACCATGACTCCCTATCAGTCCATTCTCAAGGATTTTCAGCCCTCATATGACTCAAAAGCTGTGACTCTTGCTGATCTTGGCAAAGTACCAATCAAAGGAGTCGGCAAGCTTGAGTTCGAAAAGGATGGTAAGTCATTTTGTGTCAATAAAGCTTTGTTTGTTCCTGATTTGGGAGCAAACTTGCTCTCAGCCGGACAACTCGAAGAGAAAGGTGCCTCCGTTCTCTTGCAAGGGGGGAAAGCCAAAGTGTGGGACAGTGCAGGAAATCTGGTGGCTGAAGGCAAGCGTACCGGGCGGCTCTACAAGATGAAGTTGGAGATTAAGCGCGGTGCTAGCAACACGAAGAACGACGTTGTCTCGCTTCCCGCTGTTTCAACCGATCAAGTCAACAACAAAGGGAGTATCTCCCAAGCTGAGGTATGGCATGCACGCTTGGGGCACGTGGGAGTGCAAGCATTGAAAGAGTTGGTAAATCACAAGAGCGTGGAAGGATTGAGTTTGAATGAAAGTGCAGTCAAGTCCCTTTCTTCCGTTCCATGTCCATCTTGTGTGGAAGGTAAACTAGCTAGAAAGCCATTCTTCCCTTCTAAGTCTCAGTCAAGGGACCTCCTAGAGTTGGTCCACACTGATGTCTTCGGCCCCATGCGAGACCCTACTCGAAACGGTAAGAGATATTTGGTGTCTTTCATTGATGACAAGAGTCGTTTCTCGTGGTCCTTTTTCATCAACACCAAGGATGAAGTTCACAAGTGTTTCAAGCAATGGCTAGCACTTGTTGAGAGAGAGTCAGGGAAGAAGTTACTCACCTTGAGGTCGGATCGAGGAGGTGAGTACATGGGGAAAGCGTTTCAGGGGGAGTTGTTGGCATTGGGCATCAAACAACAGTTCACTTGTCCCTATAGTCCTCAGCAAAATGGAGTGGCAGAGAGGTTTCATCGCACTATCCAGGCTATAGCTACCACTTTCCTTCAGTTCAAAGGCCTTGACAAGCTCTGGTGGGGTGAGGCAATCACTATGGCAATTTATGTTCGCAACAGGAGACCCACAAGGCCCTTACCGGAAGGTGTAACGCCATATGAGGCTTGGTTTGGAGGTAAACCAGATCTGTCTATGCTTCGTGTTTTTGGTTCCATGGCCCAATACCGTGTTCCAGATGCAAAGAGACTCAAGCTGGACAGCAAAGCTCATTGGGGCCTCTTCATCGGCATGAGCAATGAGAGCAAGGGATGGGTCCTTTGGGATCCTGTCACCAAGCGAGAAGTGGTTTCAAGGGATGTTGTCTTCTATGAAGACATGTCCCTTGCAGGTTGGCATAAGTTTTCCTCTTCCTCCTCTCTACCCTCTATCCAACAGGAACCAGCAAGCGCACCTGAGGAAACAACACAAGAGGAGGAAGAAGATGACACCGATTCTGACCATAGCGGACCGATCATCGATCTCCCTCAAGCCGTCGTCAACGAGTCCAACCGTGCCACGCCAGTGCCACCAGCAGCTACTCAACCAAGTGGAGATGAATTTCAGCCATCAAATGAAGACAATCCACCGCAGCAAGTCACCGTTCCATCACCACCAAAGGAGCAGCAGCCAACAGTCACAAACCAGCCAGCTATATCAACACCAACCTCACAATTTCAACGCCAATCGGATCAGCCCACCACTACGCCATCAAACCCATCACCAGCCATCACTCCAGAGGCAACTACAGAAGCTCATCATCATCCCATGCAGCAGCAATCAACAGCTATAAGACCCCAAGTACCTACATCAACACCATCTACGACTCTTCCTAGCAACAAGTCAACCGTCACCGCAACACCTCGTTCTCATACCACACGTTCATCACTTGTTCCAACGTCAAGCCAGCTCATAGCACGAGGATCACTTCAGCGAGTCACCACCAACACCAGCTCCAACAGTCCACTTCTTCACCCAAGACCTTTCTCAACTTCACCCCCACGTCCCGGATTCGGTCGTCATCAGTTACCACCATCTTCAACACCGAGCAACAACACCAACCAGCCCCAACCATCACCACCTCTCGACAAGGCAGCGTCATCATCAATTCCCAAGCTTCTAGTCTCAAGATCCCCACCAAGAGCATCTTCACAACCAACTATGCCGACAAACGTTTCAGCTTCACCGCCACGAGTCACCATACCTAATCCTCAAGTCAACACCGATAATCAAGATATTTCCACGCCAGGAGAAGAACAAGCAGCCGTGCCGCCGTCGCAGCCGATGTCGCAGCCGTTGTCTCAGCCGCAAATGACCGCATCAACGCAATCAAACACTGTGAGACCGAACCCTACCACTAATGTGTCTCAGCCAACTGAGGAGTTTGGTAAAGGTAAACGAGTCCGCAAGGTAAAAAAGCCCTTCAATTTCATGGTTGACATGTCATCAAGGTGCACATGTGAGGAGAGTGAGAATTGCATTCACAAGAAGGTAGAGGCAATATGCATGGCAGCATCACACCTTCCGCGAGAGCCCTTGAGTCGTCGTGAGGCAATGGCAAGTCCCGAAAGAGAGCATTGGTTGAAAGCCGAGGAAGAGGAGATTGAGAGTCTCATGAAGCGAGGTACATGGCGTCTTGTTGAGCCACCTCCAGGGAAGAAGGTAATTGGTGTCAAATGGGTGTACAAGATCAAGGTAAAAGGTGATGGTAGCCTCGATAGGTACAAGGCAAGGTTAGTGGCAAAAGGTTATTCCCAAATTCCAGGTCTTGACTTCACCGAAACCTTTGCCGTGGTAGCAAAGTACACCACGGTACGAGTCCTCCTCGCCATAGCCGCATATCTTGGTCTCCATATCCATCAAATGGATGTCAAGAACGCATTTCTCTACGGTGTCTTGGAAGAAGAGGTATACATGGCACAACCCGAAGGTTATGATGACGGTACGGGTCGAGTGTGTCGCTTGGTAAAGTCCCTTTATAGTCTCAAACAGTCCCCACGGGTTTGGTATCATGCTCTTGAGCAGGTACTTTTCAAGCATGGTTTCACAAGGTCCATGAGAGACAACGCTCTGTACTTCATGCACACGAGTGAGGGGGAGTACATTTGGCTCTTGGTATATGTCGATGACCTCCTCCTAGTCTCAGGTTCTCTTGATCTTCTCAACAAGGTGAAAGGTATTCTCACGAGTGCATTCACGATGACCGATCTTGGTGAGCCGAGTCATTATCTTGGTATGAACATTGTGAGAGATCGTAAGTCACGGTCCATCTTCCTATTCCAGCAAAGGTACATCCAAAAGGTCCTTGAGAGGTTTGGTCTTGATGATAGCAAGCCATCACCTACTCCACTTCCTTCCAAATTTGTCCCTTTGTCTTCACATCAGCCCTATGAAGAGAGAGAGTCAAGCCTTGATATCATAGGTATTAAAGAGTTGTGTCTTGAGGAGACTGAGCATCATGGTGAGAATTCACTTAAGGTATCCCCACAAGACCTAGCTCTGTACCAAAGTCAGGTTGGGTGTCTCATGTATGCAGCCCTATGCACAAGGCCCGACTTAGCATTCACGGTATCTAAGCTAGCTCAACACATGAGTGCCCCTTCACCTATTCATATGCATGCAGCCAAGCGAGCTCTTCGGTATCTCAAAGGTACTTCTAATCATGGTCTTCTCTTCCAAGCCAGCCCATATGCAAGCTCCCTCCAAGGCTTTACCGATGCAGATTGGGCGGGAGAATTGAGCACACGCAAGTCTACCGGCGGCTACATCTTCCTCATGTGTGGTGCCGCTGTTTCTTGGCAATCGCGCAAGCAAAGTTGTGTGGCACTTTCAACAACCGAAGCTGAGTACATGGCAATGACCGAAGGAGCAAGGGAGGCAATCTGGTTACGTGGACTCTTGGAGGAATTGAGGCAGCCGCAAACTCAACCAACTCCGCTCTACGTGGACAACACTTCAGCCGTAGCTCTTTCCAAGAACCCGGTTCATCATGGGCGTACAAAACACATCGAGGTGCAGTACCACTTCATTCGTGAGCAACTAGAGAAGGGAGTTCTCGCCGTCAACTTTTGCCGTTCATTCGATCAAGCAGCAGATTTCATGACCAAGGTTCTTCCACATGATGCATTCAACATGTGCAAGGCAAGAGCAGCCTCATGACACTTCATGAAGCAGTGGAGCAGTTTGAGGAGAATGAGGAGTGTGAGGGGAAGAGACGTGGGCAGCAGCATGAAGTGTATGCTAAGGAGATGTGAAAGGAGCATCAGCATGGGTGTATGTGTGCTTCGGGTCTGGTGCGAGGGGGAGTGTTGGAGAATCGAGTTTCTGCCGCCCCAGCCCTTTGCACACAAGCAGCAGCAAGGGGGAATGTCGGCGATGAATCAGAGCTTCGGGAAGTACTTCGAAAGTTCCACCACCAATCAGATTTCAGCCGAAGACTCGATATAGTTCAAAGCTGCCTTCAAACCGAAGTGTTGGCAGTTTCTACAGGTTTCTACACATCAGAATCAGCTATAACAGAAATATCCAGAGTTTTCTTATTCATGCACCTCATGTGGCACTCAAAGTCACTCAAGGTCCATCCAATCTAGATTGTGCCCAAGTTACCAGGGAAGTTACATTGTCTATCAGCCTAGTTTGAGCTTTCAATCTGTCTTGTTTGTGATGCCTAGAGTTGTGCTTTAGTGGGCTTGTTAATCTTGAACATAGTGAAGTTTTACCTCATCCAGTCAATTCCAGCAGCCCTGCTAAGACTTTCCAGCCAAGTTTCCAGCCCTCCAGTAGTCACAGCTACTCTGTTTTACAAGTGTATCTACCTTCCTTACCCGCTGTTTTTCGTGAAAGCTTTGACGATTCGTGAGGGTTGCTCCTCGATGTCACAGGTGAAGATGTTCTCCTATAATCTGGAAAACCGCATACGATCTCCTTAGACGGCACACCGTCTAAGAATGCTGAAATCCGTACCGTATCCGCATGCCTGGCAGTTTAGATTTACGGATAGTGATTCCAGACTGACGATTTCGTGAAAGCAACGACAAAGCTAAGTGCGCGACATGATGGCCGACTTCCGCCTGCGACGGTGGTCGACCGGCTGTCATACGTGTGCCTGCCTTCTCCACGGAGCTGGTTTATCTTGCCCCACTCGCCTGGCAGGCCGTTAGATCTACGAACGTGGCGTTCGCCTTTGCCTTTCTCACACATCAGCGAGCATCGTATCGCCTCGCTCATGATCACTTGTGCCTTTGTAGATGCATATCCCGTCTAGTTTTGTACGATGGTGTCGTTCCTTGCGCCACCAACATCGCGGCGAGCACCAGTCCCGCGCATCCACCGTTTCGCGCAATATGCCGCCATGTTCGTAACGCTGGGCCTCTTTGTGGCCCGCTTCCCCCGCGATCAGAATCGAGCGGATGAAGCGGAGCATGGTATCCCATTGCACTCCGACATCGAAGCCGATCTTGCCGCAACCGCGGCGGCGTTCTCGCATGGCCTCGACGCGCTAGCGTCATGGGAAGAGGAAGCGGCGCGGTGCAACGGGGAGCAATTGTGGCCGAACCCATACGAGCAGCCGCAGCCGAATCAACAGCACCCTGAAGATTCGCGAATTATTCGCGTGGCCGCGTTTAACGTCGATGGTGCAGTGACATTTCATCACAAGCAAGTGCGAACGGCGCGATATCGAGTCGTGCCTTTTCCCCCACCGCCAACTGTACCAGACAACGTGACGTGGGATGACTTTTACCCGGATGTGGGTATCTATGATCCTTTCGATTCCACCTGCCCTGCTGTCCCCCGAGCGCCATGGGAGGACGACGAGTTCGACGATGACGTGGCAGACGCAGTGGTGGCGGTAGTTCCGTGTCGCAGGGGGAGGAACTCGATGGCGAGGGACGTGCGGTGGCAACAGCTCTTGCTGTCGCTTGCGCGATTCGCCAGTAAGGTGCGCTTACTATGATATGCTGGCCAGATCATCTCAAGAATGTGGGGGTTAAAAATGGCCATTTGCGCCCATATACCCAGCGTTTATAGTTAGTTTATGGCCACGTAATGGCGGGCTGTACGCAGGATGGCTCGTAGGCAGTTGGGGCCCGCAAATTGGCCGCCTGTAAATTGATCGAAATGGCTCTGTACGACAATTCTGCTGGTGGATTAATATGGCTTTAAATAGGTGTTTGTTGTTGAAGAACGTCCTTGTATGGTCTGACGTTAACTCCCCATTCCTGGTTTGAGAACCAATTGCCTGACAATACATGTGCTTGTATTTGCATGCTATTGTGCACGTCTGCCATAAATCTTCATAGCATGAATTGCATTTTCCAGTTGTGCAGGTTGGTTTACAGGCCATTAATTTATCCTTGAAAACAGTGCACTTCAATCACGTACCACAATTAATTGTAACGCTTCCAAAAGAGACAGAACTCATGAATATTGCATTGCAACTCAGTTACATGAGAATTAGATGCTACACCTCTACTCACAGTTAACATTAACTCTAATCCTGAATTTTGGCTGCCTTAAACCTCTACACCAACCCCTCAAAAGAGGGTTCGAATCCTTCAATAAGGATCTTGACAGCCCCAGTACCCATAACGAAGCCTGGTGGAGCCTCCCTTCTGTAGATGTTGTCACGCGCTTCCAACCTCTCGCGTATCCAGGCGATGACGATAGTGGTTTTTTCAGTGATGGCTGCCCTGTTGTTCGCGTCGGAGGCATCAAGGGATGGGTTGGCGTGACCATTGTGGTTGGCCATAGGCCATTCCACCTGCAGGGGAAAACAAGCATGCGGATAAGAGTTAGTGAGCTTTTATTTAACCTACGTACACAGTCCCTTAAGAAAATAGACTTACCACATGGCAGATCGTGGCTAGCGTTGGAATCTTGATGTTGATACGGTTGCACCGCTTCCCACCAAGTCCCTTGGTGATAGCAAGCTCGAAGGACCGGTTGGCGAAGGGACGGTCTGATCCATCGCAGTGCCACTTGGATCCGTAGACAACTGCAGGCATTACAAGTAAGGGTTTAAAAAACATTTTCATATAAGCGATGACAATACGAACGGCATCATATCAAGGAAACTCACCGTGTCTGTAGTAAGCATGCCACTCCGGTGCCGACCTTCGACGTAGAGGAGCTAGGTTCTCGGCAGCTAGCATGGCTACTTTGTTCTCGCTCACGTATCCCCCAGGTCCGTGGGCGTATGGCTTCGCCGCGGAGTAGACGTTGCATCTGCGCTCGGACATCTTCTGGAACGGTATGCGCTCACGCTCCGGATTGTCGGCCATCACTCGGTTGAACATTTCGGCAGACACGCCTACTTCTTCGTACAGTTCCTGCACCTTACGCCTTAGGATCGTCAGTTCCGGGTAGAATGACAGGTCACACGCCGCGGCTCCGGATATGAAGTAGTTCACAGCAGCATTGCACTTGAGCTGTCCAAGAACAAAGCAAGGACGGAAAGAAGTGCCGGGATTATAGTCACTGCCTCCCACGAATGACAAAATCACTGGACCAGTACGTCAAAGCACAAATAAAAACACGAGCTTTTTATTTTAGTGTGTTACGTACCTTAAAGAAGGACAAGTCCAGGAGGACAGACGGGATGTTCGCGCCATCCCGAATGACCGGCGCCGGCACCACAGCGTTCACCATCGCAGGTACGTTGCTCCCCCGTTGCGTTCCAGGCAACGCCTCTCCAAGGGCCATGGAACGATGACTTTGCGATGACGATGGGGCGCCACTACCAGTCGTGGCGGAAGTAGACGCCAGGGGCTCGCGGGCAGCGAGCAGGCGCATGCGTTCAGCCTCCTGCATCTGCTCTTCGAGTTGTCGACGTAGGGCGGCGACCGCTTCTGCCTGCTGTGCGACCGTGCGCTCCAGGTCGCGATTCACCGCCACGTTGTCGATTACCGGTATTTGCCGCGCTGCATACAGATTACGGAACAGTATCGTACGTTAGGATCCTGCTACGATCTAGTATGTGCAAGACATTTCTGCATGTGCGGCAAAAAAAAGGAAGAGTGTAGGGCACATACCAGGTGGCTTGGGTTTCTTTCCGGTTGCCGCGCGCCTCTGGTCGTTTCCATCATCGCCCATGAGGTGAGCAACCTCGGCGGATCGCCTACGGTTGCCGGGGCGATCATCTTCTGCAGTCTCTTCCTGCGACACCGGGACAGGTGTGTCTGCAAGCTCGCACTCGTCAGGATGTCCCTCACACTCATCGATGAGAGTGTTGAGTTGGTTGTCCAGATCCACCTCTGCCTGTGCCTCGTCAGGCCCTGAAGCATTGCCGATGTCGGCATTGACAGGAGAATCTGAAACCAATTCACCCTCCACGGCTGTTCCAGTCACTACTGGATCTGCAAGAGTGTTGGGCTCGTGAGGGAGTTCTGCAGACGGGCCGACAGGGCTCGTTTCTTGACGCAGTAACTCCTCGTTCAATCGATCCCTAAGCGCCGCCAGGTCTGTCCGCGAAATGTCGCACAAACCGTCCACAGGTGTGGCATCGGTGTTACCAACATCTTTGCTGCTGTTATTCCCTGCAGATTTCTTCGTAGGCTGGGTGTAACCAGTGGTATCGTGACCCTGCAGACGAACTGAGGGCCTTTGTTCGCGTTTGGAGCGACCGGCACCCTGCGCCAAGAGTGCCCGAGCCTAGGATAGAGCCTTGCTGGCAGCAAGTTGACCAATCATGTTGCTTGTAAGTGGGCGAGGCGGTTGGGACGGAAACTTGCGTGTGATTGTTTAGTGAAGTCGCACACTGACTTATTTATGGCATTTTACAACCTGGCGACTCAGGAACCCAATTTCACTGGCTGTCGGTTAACGCATGCGACTGTGCGTCAAAGCTGAGAGTCGTGCGGGAGGCCACCGTTGGCGCGAAGTTGTAAAACGTGGCCGCATTGTCGCAGCGCGTTCCTTTCGCGCCTTTTGAGAATTGAAGGACACTGCTTCGGACGAATACGTGGGGTAGACAGTCGTTGGCATCTTCTCGTGACGCTACAATTTCGGCACACACCACATCGGTTTCGCCACGTGTAAGCCGTGAACAGAACTTATCGATAGCCTGTAACGAGAGGATTCCTTATTATCAGTGGCGGTAAACGAACTGACAGCCGCACACAGACCTCTGACCAGGGGGGTACACTCGCGAGCGGGTACACCACATTGTACATTGTGTTTTTTTTTTACATACACTATGACTTTGGGAGATGTGCAATGCTTGTGTTTTCAGATTGTCAACCTGAACATACAAGCACTAAGTCACATGGGGCAAATCAAAGACTCTGACATTGTCTAACTATCGTTTCCGGTTTAGATATGTAAATCATGGGGGCTTGTTTGCAATTTGGCTCCACGTATACACAATACATACATATCTGAGCAAACAGACATATAAGATCTATTCACAAAATGAAATGGTTGAGTAGCCATAGCTCTTCAGCTGCTTTTGGCTGTACAAGATGCACTGCCCGTAAGATACTGCGCGTGTCCACCACTCGGTATCTCTGGTTTGCTGATGCCCACTTCAGTTGCTTGCATTTGGTCTTCTCGTCAACGTTGCGCATTTCGTCATAGTATTTGATGAAAGCAAATTCTCGACGACCGCTCCCATGACCGACGTGAAACAGGAGAAGAACATGCGCGAACCATTCCTCTTCACGTTCACCTTTAATGGCAACGTCAGAAAACCAGCCACGTCCGTGGAATACGGGCACGGCACGAATGCGGTGTGCCACGTCTCTAAATAACTGGTCGGTAGCGGGAGGCATCGCGAGTTCAGTATGTACGTACACGGTTGTTGCTGCCTTGCACACCTCGTCAAAGTTGTCGAGCGCTTTTCTAAAGTGTGACAGGTCATCTTTTAAAGCATTAAGATATGCCTCGTCTCGAACCACGGAAGGAACGGGGAAACTCACGAATGGTTGCTCCTGTCGTCCACTAAGGACTGTTAGGGGCCATGATGAGCGAGAGAGGGTGCGCTGGCCGGATGACAACGCCTGGAGGAACAATTGAGCAAGTGGGTTGAATCAGTGCTCACAATTACGGTTTGTGTACGCTGTAGAAGACCAAAACTGAAACTTACCTCACGCATAGCTGTGTTGTAATGCACCTCTGGCACTTCGGAAACTCCAAGCGTGTCGATTGCTAGCCTCGTTTCCTCTGCACGAACGAGTTGGCCTGCTACGTCACGCTTGTTGGATGCACGGTACGGGCGCTTGATGTGGTCCTTGTGAAAGAATTCTGAAATGTTGGCGTCGTAATGTATAGGCGGGCCCGCCCTCCGGATTGCATCGACGTAATGACTGATTAAGTGCATTTTGATGAATTGCCAATGCGTGGTTTGTGTAAATGCACTCTTAAGTTGATCAATCATCCTGATGTGCATGCATACAGAGAGAGAGGGAGACAGGGAGAGAGAAAGAGAGGGGGATAGAGAGAATTAGGGGGAGGGAGAGAGAGAGAGAGAGTGAGAGATCGGGCAGGAGGGAGAGAGATAGTTACGGGTAGTGTTATCGGTAAACAAGGCAGATATATGAATGTACTCACGTGGTTGCCAACTCTTGGAGCTTTTGTAGTGTCGCTTCAGTGTAGGTTGATGCCTTAGAGCATTCCGAATACCAAGTAAGGTACGAAATCAGAGCATCCATCTGTTGTTGATTGATGTGATCACACACAAGGAACGGTAGTAGCTGCATCACCGACCGGTGCTCATAAGCTTGGTAGGATGCGCCCAAGCGAAAGTAGTCACCAGATGGTAAGCGTAAAGAATCCCACCTGCATTTATGTTTCAGATCTTTCAGCTTCCTGAAAAACGGGTAGAAGAGGTGCATGAGTAAGTTCCGGAATGTATGTGGCTGAAAATGAAATGCTTTGTAGGTATCCATACCTGTCTATTGCTGCGCGAGTTGTCTCCGTCATTAGGCCTCTCAAAGATGTGAGGATGTGATCGAGTATCCCTAGGTCAGCTTGATGCATGAGGTCCGGCATGACTGCAAGGTAAGGGTTGCCCCACTGCTCCGATTCGAACCTCCAGCCCCATAGTGCACACTGTACATATGAGGGTGGGTTAGGGAAATGGCAAGGAGAAAAATCAGCACTGGACTACAATGGTACTATTCTGAAACACTGAAGAGGGTACTCACCTCCACTGGGTGTGTCGAAAGGTCCTCCACCCTTGCCTCTCCCCGTCTCCTTGTTGTCATTGCAGTGTAAATGTCTTGTTGCTGTTGGGCTGTGCGGTATGTTATGACTCTCTGGTACTCTGCTAGATTGTCTTTCAAGACGGTGCACAAAGAGCACGGGTACGTTGTACCCAACGACTTTGTACATGTTAGTTTACAGGTTTCGGGGTAGTCGGCGATGTATGCATAAAGGGCGGGGTATGCTGTGAAGGCATGACCAGATGCATCTTCGACACGCTCACCCCTGGTAGGAAAACAAGGGCACATGAGTGTTTGATACAATCGTGATAGTGCCTCATGGGTTGAAAAACAGAAATGTGGGTTATACGACTAGCATAGAAAATGACTGACTTACACATGGCTTGCATCTTTAAGGGGTTGAAGTGCTTTTTGTAGAACCTTCTGAAATACTTGTAACCGATCCAGAGACGAATACTCAGGGGGGAAGTCGGGAAGCAAAGCAATCATTGCATGTCCATGTGGCTTCCACCGGTCTTCGCGACTGATGTTCGCCAACGACATGTAGATAGGATGTCCTTTTGATTTCCCCCTCGAGTCCATCATTGTCTCATCAGAGGCCAAAATTATCGTAGCGACGACGTCGTCCGGACCGAGCTTATCCTGCCAAGTTGGGATTTGAGTAGTGCTTCACGTCAGAAAAACAGAGGATACACAAGGGACATCTTGAAAATGAAATGAAACTCGGGCATCGGGTAGATGGTTCCCTACCTGCACGTTATTCCAAAATTCAGCCGTTTCTGGATGATCATACACCCGCGACCCATCCACCATCTTCCGATGAGCCCTTGTGATGAGGCCTTTTGCATTTCGAGCGTCTTTGAGAAGGGCTTTCATAGCCTGTGGGGCAGAGGGGTGGAGGGATGGGAGAATATGATGGTGGGGGATGCAACTCACTGGAATGTAGCATACTCCATGGGGCTGCGTGATGGGTGAATGTGCTATGCTCATGCAAAGCAATGGCATGGCCTCATGGTCCATGCATCAAAACAGCACTGTCCGTCCAGGGTCGGGGGGGAGGGTGAATCTGATGTGATCATGCAATGCCATGGCATGGCCCCACGGACTATGAAATAATGTAGCATTGTCCATGGGGCTGAGGGATGGGTGAATGTGCTATGCATGCAATTCCCTAAACCAGCATGACCCATGTGGGGATGAGGGGATGTGTGAATATGATGTGCACTTGCGATGCCATGGCATGTCCGTGGGGATGAGGGATGGGTGAATGTGATTTGCTCATGCAAGGCCATGGCACGGCTTCACGGACCATGCACAAAAACTGCATGTTCCATGAGGGGATGGGGGAATTTGATATGCAAGCCCATGACATGGAGTCACGGACCACGCTAGGAACAGGGGCATGGTACATGGGGCATTGGCGGAATACAATGAAGGTTGGAACCGTCACTCTACCACTCACCTTCAAGCTGTCGCAAAAATGGTAGTGTAAAACCGGTTTCCTCGCGATGCGACACACCCCACTTTGCCAAGAACGGTTGCTGTCAATGGCTTTTGTTGCCACGTATTTGTAGACGTCTCGTAGGCTCTTCCATCCACATACTTCGCCTAACTGTCCACCATTGTGGTTGAATATCCGTAACAACGACGCGACAGCCCGTTGTGAAAGTTTCTCATGCAAAACCCAACGGCAAAGCTCGTCTTCGAAGGAAAACGGCGCAGGAGGTCTTGCGTCCGGCTCATCCACCCGGGGCGGAGGCTCCGGATTTGCCGCACGCTCCTGGCACGGCGAAGGCGGTTCGTCGTCATCAGATTGGTCTTCCCACACGGGCCGATCCGAATCCTCAGGAATTCTCGGCTCCATCTCTTCCTCAAACGAACGAGGCATATGTGGGTCCTCTTGAGCCATCGGACGAAATGATTCGGGCAAACTACATCTGGTTGGCAGGTTTCCACTGTGGTTAGCGTTTTGACCAGTAGCTTGACTGGTTTGCGCGACTCTGCACTGATTGCTCCCTTGATGCCTAAGGAGTCCGCCAATACCACGAAATGGCCCTGAAGGGCATAGGGTACAGTATACGCCGTCCATGACTAAGCTACGTCTTAGTCTAAACCTCAGCGTTGAGTCCACATTATCGTGCAGTCAAAATGTAGATGAGAGAGATGTAGTGAAACGAGAAACACAAGGGTTCTTGCGTCAAAAACTAACTCGGTGGATTCTTGTGTTGGTTTCTCACGAGAAAATTGGTTCACAAATGTCGATCAACCATGCTCACCAAAACAGAGGCAATCCAACACATTGCTTTGGAAATGTCTGAGTGCACTAACGCGACTCGATTTTGCATGTGACACATTTTGCATTTTGACGAGTCGCACGCCAGGTCGCCCGAATTCGTCGCTATAGATTCCGATTGGAGCAAACAGACTCAGCGAAGCTCGACAAAGGTCTCGCCAGCCCAATAACCGACTTTTAATTTCGAAAGTTCCGTCGATTCGCCAACGAATGTATTTGTGAACGAGCTTTCGAATTCCTGTGCGAAGTGGATTCACGAAGGCACAGTCGTTCCACTAAAAAAGCCAGGCGAAACAAAAACCCGGGGTTACAGCGACAGTGATACCCACGCTAGCCGTTCCAACGGGTGTTTATGACTATTCACCTGCCCGAAAGTAAAAAATGAAGCGCACATCGCGCAACCAAATTCGCCAAAACCGACAGATTACGTCCCAGACTGAAAATGGCTGTTGCGCGTCACAATTGCGCAACACGCCCATACCCGAAATTGACCCCGCACAAAAAAAAAGGGCAAACATGCCAAAAAATGAAACTAAAATGCAGAGATACACCGAAGTACAATAGAAAACCAAATCTGAACAAGCAAGTATTGTAAAACACCGTATCGTATCACCCAAAAACGAAGCTAACATTCTCGATCGCAACCGTTGAGCAAATCGCTTGGAATTAGAATCGTAGATCGAGTTTCAGCATTTTCCCAGAAGGAACATCAGACTCATTCACGCGCGTTCAATTGGCATAAGGAGGTTGACTCTCGTATCTCAGCCGCCGTTTGGCCCCCAAACCCTGTTACATCAGATAAATGGCACGTTATGACGAGGCGAAAGCAACAGCAAAAGTGGTTCAACACACCACCCCATTTAGAAGGGGTCCATGATTTTTGCGATGATTTGTGCTCAATTGCAAGCCGACTCGGCTTAGGAGGGTGCACCGCATCACACCCCCCCGCACTGCGCCTCCCTCCGCATCTTCCGCCTGCTCTCTTCCCGCGGATCCCCTCCCTGCTCCCCCAGTCCCACCGCCCATGGATGCCCATCGTCATCGTGTCTCCCTGTCGTCCGTCGCTCAACCTCTTCCACTGCCGTTTCCTCGTGCGCCCGGAACCCGCCGATCAAGTTGCTGCGCACGGCATGGTGGGAGGCGGGCCGCAGGGCGACGTGTGGGTGTACAACGTGACGGCGAACGACTTGCGCGAGCGCATCCAACCCCCAGGCTCGTGCGCCCTGGCGCAACCCACCGCGGATTTTGCAGGTGATGCTCGAAACTACCCTTTTCCGTCAAAGGATAACTTGTTCAGTCAAGTCTGTGGTAGTGGACGTTCCATACACCAGTACGAAATACCTCCCCACACGATATGGAGCTCGTACGAATACACACAGGCTAGACCGGTCCGACATGTGCTGCAGCTATACTAAGATCTTGGGGCTTTGGAAGCACTTGTAGGTTGGGTTCCATTGCTGCAAATATTGACTGGTTGGAAACACAGCTGTGAATGTTTCTTGTTTCGACCGCCATGCGATGAGATGTACAGGCTGGTTGGTCTCAAGTTTTGTCGAAAGCCGTTCTTATCCGTTGGTGAATCCGAGCATTACTGTTAGAATTGGAGGATGAGGCTACCGCTTGGCCTGTTCTCCCTCTCTGTTGCTGCGGGCCCGTTTCCTTGTCGCCCTTCCGTCAGCACTATAATCTAAATATCTCTCTCCCGCCTCTCGCCCCCGCTTGTCCCCTCCAGCCATCGCGCATTCCCCCTCCGCCGCACCCCTCCGCTTCGCGTTCGTGACGGTGCTGCACAGCAAGGACGACTACGTGTGCGGCGCCATCGTGCTCGCACATGCCCTCCGCACCACGGGCCTCGCGCTGCCCCCCGCGCTGGTCGCCAGAGGCAGCAACGCTAACAGCAGCGGAGGCGCGGCGCAGGCTGCAGAGGCGGAGCTGGTGGCGATGGTGTCTGCAGAGCTGAGCGCAGACAGCCGGAAAGGGCTTGAGGCGGCGGGATGGCGGATAGTGGAGATAGAGCGAATTGTTGGTGCAACCCTACGGTTTGCACTCGGCTTGTTGTCCGTGTGCGTGAATGTGTGTGTGTATGGAATGGTATGAGGGCATGGGATAATATATATTTCATGCTTATAATTGTGTGTGAATGTTGAGTCATGATGTCGAGTGTGTGTGTCGAGTCAATAGCGAGTTATCGCTAGACGCGTGTTACGCGGTCGTTTGTGTCTCGCGCGCGGTTTCTATTTTGTCGTGCGCGGTTTCTATTTTGTCCTGTGTCGAACGTTCGGCGTGTCGCAGGTGTGTGCAGCAGACCCATCAAGAACTCAAGGATGAGTTTGTGATGAAGAGCCCGAGCCTTGGTGTCAAGCCTCAAGTGATTTCGAAGCTCGCCAAAAGGGTACACCTCAAGATATTGAAGATAGTTACATTACTTTGTGTAGTGTAACATTTCACTTGGTGTAGGCCCTAGTGAAGGGTAGTTTCGAGACTCTTCGTGGTTGGGGACAGCGTGGCACTGTTCCACATCACTGTACCTCGGCTCTTGGGGTTTGTAGGAGCTGGGAGTCATTCCCAACTCGTAACTCTTCCTATCTTGTGTTCTAAGACTATAGTGGCTGCCATAGTACCGTTCGTTCAAACCGACGCTGTGTCGTCAATTCTTTATCAAATCGTGCAATCTAAATTGATAATTGTAGACGACGTGAAGACGCTCCAGATCCAATTTGAATCAAGTCATTTGCAGCTGTGAGCAGAACGCTATCAACGTTTGAAGCCGTTGTGCAGAAATCCGTCTGTGCTCTCTATCTTTCGTTTTAGGCACATTCAAGCCTATTGTGACTATAACAAGTGGTATCAGAGCCCCTTGGAGCAGTTTCGACAATGTCTGGACCTGAGGAAAGGGGTGGCAGAGGTGTTGGTGGCAGTGGAGAAGCTCAAGCTCAAGGCCAACCCCGTGATTCAGCCATGGCGCCCATGCAACCAAGTCTTGGCCCACCTAGGGATGAGCCTAGGGTGTTTGGGCTTGACAAGTTCAACGGTGACAACTTTGCTGAATGGTCCTTCAAGATGGAGAACATCTTTGACCACTATGACCTGCTGGAGGTGATGGAAGGAACGGAGAAGCGCCCCGAGAACGACCCGGAGAAGAGCCCGTGGGTGCGGAAGAGCGCACAAGGCTATCTCTTACTTGGGCAAGCGTTGGGGAGCAGTCAGATCCGTCACATCAAGTCATTCCAGCGTGAACCAGAGAAAGGACCAAAGGCATGGGCTGCTCTCAAGGGTGTACATGCTCCTGCAACAGCGGCGGTAGCGGTGGTGTTGGAACGGCAAATGGCGGCACTACGAATTGAAGAAGACGAAGCGGTTGAAGAAGGGGTGCAGAAATTCTTCGACTTGTTGACGCGGCTTGAGGGAGCTGATTTGAACTACAGTGAGCTCCAAAAGAAGACCAATTTGCTGGCCTTACTCCCAGAGTCATGGTCCTCGCTCATCATCAACCTTAATCGCGACTTGCCCCGCCTCTCGCTTGAAGACGTGAAGCGAGCTATCCTTCAAGAGGATTTCCGCCGCCGTGAGTTGGCGAGTGCGGATGGCGCTGGGGCAGCGAGCATCGGCCGTGGATATGGTCGAGGAAGAGGCAGAGGACGAGGGGGAGGAAGGTTTGGTGGCAGCAACTTCGGCGGAGGCCGCAGGAGTGGCAGTTACGGCAGCGACGACAAGAGCTACGGACGCGGTCGCGGCCGATTCGACGGCGAGTGTCACTATTGCCACAAGAGCGGACACATGTGGCGCGACTGCTACAAACTCCCTGATGGTTGGACCCCTGCTCAAGGCCAAGAGGGTAGAGGAGCAGGAGGAGGGAGAGGACGAGGCCGTGGAGGCCGTGGCGGTCGCGGTGGCGGAGCTGCAAACATGAAGAGCGGAGACAACGACAAGGACCCGAGCGACGATCGATACCCGGGTCTATTCTACTTCGTGTCGACGCAAGTACCGGCTGGTCCAGAGAAGGATGAAGGCTTTGAGGAGCCAGCAGCTGTGGGGAAGGTGACCCTACACCCCCTGGACTATTGGGTGATTGATAGTGGCGCTACCTATAGCATGACACCTCGCCCGGACTTGCTCACCGAACTCGAGCCGTCACCGGTGAAGCATGTCACATCGGCTTTGGGGCAGCGAGCAGAGGTGAAAGGCATGGGCAAGGCCATGTTCAAGGGTGCTGATGGGAAGATGGTGGGCCTCAAGAACGTGCTTTGGGTGCCCAGCCTTGCTGCAAACCTGATTTCCGTGCGGCGGTTGGCAAAGGCCGGCATGGACACGAACTCGAAGGGAGCCAAGACCTACACCGCAAGGCTTGGCGATCGAATTCTTTGGGACCTTCATGAGGACAGGGATGTCTACAACGAGATGTGGCAGATCCCAGTGGTCCCTATGCCTAAGGAGAGGCAAGTGGCAGCAAGCATCAGCACCAAGGATGGAGCGGTCGGTAGCGACGATGGCGCGAACGGTCGCGCTAAGGAGAATGAGCTCAAGAAGAGCAAACCTGGAGGGACCAGCAAGTTCAGTGAACCTAAGGAGAGTGGTGCAGCAACCAAGGAGCAGCAAAAGGGTGAGGAGAACCCAGAGGCAGCAGCGGAGGAGGACTACGGAGAGAGTATGTGGGGCGCTATTGCGAGCGCGGCATTCTCCAATCCAACTTCGGCTACGGGGGAGTGTGATTGGCTCACCTTGCATCGGCGCATGGGGCATGTGGCCCTGCCCATCTTGCAGCAGCTAGTGAAGAATGAGATGGTTGCTGGCATACGTGTGAAGGGGGAGCCCGATGAGGTGCTTGGCTGCCCGACGTGCATTCAAGCCAAGTTCACCCGGTTTCCGTTCCCTAGTTCGGAGGCAACGGCAAAGGCACCGCTTGATGAGGTGGTGATGGACGTGGTGGGCCCCCTGAATCTTGGAGCTGCTGGAGCTGAGTATTTTCTCACCATTGTCGACGTCTACACCCGCATGACTTGGGTGTATGTGCTGGCCAAGAAGAGCGACGTGGCTGAAACGTTGAAGACGGATTGGTTCCCGATGGTGGAGCGGCAACAAGACCGTCTAGTCAAGTCAATCCGCACCGATCGAGGGGGAGAGTTCCTGAGCAAGGAGTTTGGGTTGTGGCTGAAGAAGAATGGTATTCGGCACTCCCTCACCATGCCATACTCCCCTGCAATGAACGGCATCGCCGAGCGAGCGAACTGCACAATCACGGAGGCGGCACGCGGGTTGCTCATTGAAGCCGGGCTACCCGACTATTTCTGGCCTGATGCGGTGCGGAGCGCGTGTGTGGCCAAGAACAGAGCCTTGACTCATGTGGGAGCAGACAAATGGGTGCCCTATGTGGAGTGGCTAGGAAGGAAGCCAAAGGTGGATATGCTTCGGGTGTTCGTGTGCATGTGCATGGCGCTCGTGCCTAAGCATCTTCGGCACAACAAGCTTGGTGCCAAGGCGGTGTGGGCCGTGCACTTGGGCATGGCTCAAAACAGCAAGGGATGGCTTCTTTGGGACCCATTCACCAAGAAGTTCTTGGTGAGCAGGGACTGCAAGTTCATGGAGAACTTCATGTACAAGGATTGGAAGGCGGAGAATGAGGCGAAGATAGGCGTGCGGTTTGGGGAGGTGAAGAGTTCCGGTTTGGAGCATGTGGAGCTGCCTTTGGAACTGAGCAGCGGCAGCACAACCACAAGGCAATCCTCCCTTGTGAATGGGGGAGAGGAGGCCAATGATGCAGAGGAAGAAGAGGAGGAGGTGCAGCAAGTGAGCGAGCGTGCACCGTCACTTCCTTCCCGTACTACGAGTGCTCCACGGATTCGAGCCACACCGCAGCAACGCCAAGGCCTTCAAGTCCCTGCAGCTGAGGAGGAAGGAAGGGGGAAGAGGAGAGTTCAACCCCCTAATAGGCTGACCTATGATGCGCCGGGAAAGCAGGGCAAGACAGCCCTGGCCGGAGCGGCAATGATGGTCGGAGACGACGAGGAGAGTGACTACGAGGAGTGTGCCTTCGCGTTCTTCTCTCCGGTGGAGATGCCGGGAGAACCAGCAACTCTCAAGGAGGCTTTGGAGAGTAGTGATGCTGAGGAGTGGAAGAAGGCCATGGAGAGTGAGCTGAAGAGCATCGAGGAGAATGACACGTTTGAATTGGTGGAGCTACCGGAGGGGCGTACGGCGATAACGTCCAAGTGGCTCTTCAAAATCAAGTCGGATGCCGACGGCAAGATCGAGCGCTACAAGTCTAGGCTTGTAGCCAAGGGGTACCAGCAGAAGGAGAAGGTGGACTTCAAGGAGCTGTTTGCCCCTGTGGTGAAGCCGACGACGCTGCGAACCCTATTCGCGGGAGCCGCCATCAAAGGATGGGTAGTAAAGCAATAACAGAGTGAAGGATGGGTAGTAAAGCAATAACACGACGCGCTTGTACTCTGTCAACTGCCACAACCCATCAACTGACTATAACACGAATAAGGAGCCCGACGGCGAAGCCCGGTCTCTACAGCGAGTACAACTTCAGGTGTGCGCACGTGCGGGTGGGTGATGGCATGCAGGAGATGATCAAGATGTGAGATGAAATGGGCGAAGGCGGGATCTTGATCGTGAAGCTGAGACGAACTGTGGAGGGGAGAGGAGAGGAGTAGAGAACAAGGCTCTCTCACCCACCCATGATGTCTCCCGCATTGCTTTCCTCTCTCCCATTCTCCACCCTCCCCTGATTCCTCCTGCCCTGATTGCACCCCCACGCAGCAATTTGCGGCTGTGGCAGTTGACAGAGTACAAGCGCGTCGTGTACATAGACTCGGACTTCCTCCCATTCCGCTCCCTCACGCACCACTTCCTCTTCCCCGAGCTCTCCGTGGGCGGCAACGACGACAACATATTCAACGGAGGCCTCATGGTCATCAAAGCCCTCCCTCTGCACGCACGCGTTTCTCTCTGCCAACATCCGCTACGTGGTGTCGTACAATCATGGATTCCAGGTGCGAATGGCTACCTGCTCTGGTGAGGAGAGGCTCGATTCCCCAGTGCTGAAGGGTCCGGTGTTGGGTGAATTGTGTATGGCAATGCTTATGTGCAATCCAGCATTGTCTCTTACTCGGCTTCGTGCGCTGGCTCTTACTGCTCACAAGTTCATTTCACCAGTATGTGTCAGCTTGGCCAGAAACCATCTGAGACCAAAGAGTGTCTTCTTGGCCGGAGAACGAGCTCTTCAATCTCTTCTCCCTGTTTCCACTTACCCACATGCGCTCCTGCCTTGGACCTGCCAGGGCTTTATAAACAACGCATACCCCTGGTGGCACCGCCTACCAGACTACAGCAACCTCCTCAAGCACAAGCCACTCCACGGGCAACGTTACCTGGCTGCGCAGAATGCTCTCTTCGCGTCCGACCCACCCCAGATGCACACGATTCATTACCTTGGCTGGAAGCCCTGGGCATGTTTCCGCGACTTTGACTGCAACCTGGCATCATCGTTGTATGAACTCAAGTTTGTGAACGACGTTGCCTTCCGACGGTGGTGGGCGGTGCATGACGGGATTGATGAGAGGCTGAAACCGTGGTGCTGGATGAGCGAGAAGCAGAAGCGGGTTATCTGGAGGGGCATGAAGAAGCGCAAGCAGGATGGAGTTGACCCGAAACAGTGGAACTACACAATTACTGACCCCAGAAAGGACTTGGTGCTGCCGTGGAAGGTCGATAAGACGAGACTTGCAAGTTGGTTTGAAAAGCTCGGTCTTAGTACCTAACTGTAACAACGTATGATTATAAAACATTTATGTTTGCGTGTGTACAACCCATGTGCCCATAGCACAGGTGAGAGGGAGAGGTACCTACCAGTAACTTGAATTCCTCAAACAAGAGATCACATCTCGCCTGCCACCTATAGGAGAACCTGAATCGTGCACTGACAACCTTCCCTGGATCAACTGGAGCTCCACCCTCACGGTGTTTTCCCTGCAACCGTGGTTTTGGCCGTGGCTGCCGGTGCAGCATCTCCCCCAGCATTGCCTCCTGCTCGCCCTGCAGCAAATGGCCTGTGCTGCACCTGCTGCTTATGCGTCATCGCATGTGCCTCCTCCACAGCCTTCAAACCAGCAGTGCCGCTCCCATTCACCCTGTTGACTGCATTGACTCCCTGGGCCCCATTGACTTTCTTTCTCTGGGCATGTCTTGCCTGCCACACACGTGCGCCCATGTGGCCTGCAGTAGCAGCCTGCGCAGTTCCCTTACTCCTGAATCCATGCTTTCTTGTTCCCCTGCGGGACTGCGTTGACCTGTTGCCAGCCTTACTAGCAGAAGTTCGCAACCATTGCTTGAAGCGGCCCCACAGCTTGCCCATTTTCCCATATGCCAACGTACTAGCAGCAGCACTCCCACCAGAACCAGCTGTGCCGTCGTCCGTGTAATCCCCTGCACTGTAATCTCCACTGTAGTCTCCTTCGTTATAGTCACCGTTGCTGTCATCTCCAGTATAGTCGTCGCCTCCACCACTGTAGTCATCATCCCCATAATCGCCGTTCCCATTGTCATCTCCGTCATAATCACCATCACCACCGCTGCCATCCCCATTGCCATCTCCACCCCCATAATCACCACCATCGCCATAATCACCACCGTTGCCAGAACCATCACCATTGCCGAAATCATCGCCACTCCCATAATCAGAGCCATCCCCGTAATCACCACCGTTGCCACCACCGTAGTCGCCCCCACCAGTGTCTCCGCCGGTTCCACCCCCGTTCCCGTCACCAGTGCCGCCACCAGTGCCGCCGCCAGTGCCGCCCCCAGTGCCGCCGCCCGTCCCTCCCCCAGTTGACCCCGTGCAGCTGAAGTCCACATCTGCCTGGCCACTGCAAGACATCATCACAGGGTGAGAGAGGGACACACGGGGGACAAACACGGACACCCTGTTCAGCCTGCGCCTCCACGTGGGAGGATAGTGGGCCTAGGCAGTAGCTGACGCCAGCACAAGACAAGCTCCTCTGGTGGTAAACACATGTACATCGAGGAAAAGGCAAACGCAAAAAGCAACTTAAAAGTGACGAGGGTAGAGCAGAGAGAGCAGAGGTGAGAGTGGTGATGCAGCAAGATAGTGGGTGGCAGAGGGTGCTAGAACGAGGGAGAGCGGGTTGTGGCTACGGGGGACGCACTAGTTGCCGCCGTGGTTGGCGAGAGTTGGCGACTGATCGCTGGAGAAGGCCCAGATGATGCTGTTGCTCCCCGCCATGCTCACCGGCACTGCGCCGTCGCCAGATGACCGAGAGAACCTGCGGTAGCGAGCAGGAAAGCACAGAGAGCGGCGCAATGAGAGGGGGACCAGATAAGAGGTAAACGCATATCCGCATGGAATCATCGGCCGTGGGAGTCGAGTGAGCGGTCTACTAAAAATGACGGTACCAGCACGCGGCGCGGACACGACAACGCGAATGTTGTGGTACGCACATGGCACATCTCCAATGATGAATTCACGAGCCGACGCAATCACTAAAGGTCAAGTCTCGCAGCGGCGGCGAGTCCTACTTGATGAGCGCGCCGCCATTGGCGGAGGAGGCGGAGCCGATGGAGAATCGGCTGGTGGGGCTCACGTCCGCCTCGCTGTACCCGCTTATGGCGTACGCCTTCACCGCGCCGCCCGGAAGCCCGCCAATCACGGCGTCGGAGCCAGGCATGCTGCCGTCCGGCGACCACGCCACCGCCACCCATCCACCGGCCGCCGCGCCGCCAACCTCCATGGCGAGGGAAAGACTGCCGCCGCCCGCGCCTTGGGCCCAGTGGAGCACGAGACTGGGCAAGCGAGAAGGGAGGGAGAGTTGTGGGGGGAGCGGGGGGAGCGTCAAAGAGGTGATGGTCAGAGTCGGAGAGCACAATGGTGCGGTGGGAGTGGGGAGTGGGAGTGAGGGAGAAGCGAGGGAGGCCGTACTCGGATCCAGAGAGTGCGACGGACGACGTGTAGCCTGCGATCGACGACGCCGAACACCCTCCGGCCGCTGCGGGAGACTTCACGGCGACTCCAGTGGCGGTTTTCGCACTAGCTGCGCCGGTTGTCGCAGCAGCCGCCGAGTTCGTCGAGGAATGCTGCGGCGAGCGCACGACCCTGCCGCGCGCAGACAGCCGTCCCATGGCTCTGGTAGCAGAAGCCGCGCCGGGGACTCGCCTGGATCGGTGCGGTACGGTTTGTGCACATGCTGCCAGAAATGTCGGACGGACGTGCACTTGAAGCAAGAGGAGAAGCAGCGCTGCGATTAAGAGGGTTTTTGCTGGCGCCGCAATCACGGGCGTGAGGCTCGGACGACTCGGACTCAGGGTTCGAGGAGGAGTCAGCATCTTGGAAAGAAACAAGCTGCTAGGAAAACAAGGAAATGTCGATCTACGAGTTCTGTACATTTTGCAGAGACTATTTGTATGTATGCCCCCAGCCCAGCGGATGCGGCTCCCCTACCCACACATTTGCGTGTGGGGGTGTGTGGAGGCATCGGGTGTCCAGCTCGAATGTCCGGTGCACAACCGATCTCTACCGTGTGGAACCGTCAAGCGCTGCAAACAATGTTCTGTACAATTGATGCCTGTTTGAGCCCCTCCCGGTTGCCTTGTGAAGGGGGCGTATAAGCTGTATCGTGCATTTCGCATAATTTTCGTCAATTCGCAGCTAGCTAAAAAGGATTCGCAGGTGCTTATATTATCTGTAACCTTATCCGTTGACATTTTGACTTCAGCCTCTTTAGTTTGACTTCGGTCTGTTCGTTACTATTGGTCCATAACCACGCGACGCGCTTGTATCGTGGGTGCAACAGGCTGGGGAAAAGACCTCGGGTGCAGCGTTTCCATCCGGTGCAGGGCAAATTCGCGTGCACTGGTTGGGCATCATGTGTACTTCAGACTAGACACACATCGCCAGCAGTGGCAGCTCCACCGACATCCCACAGGCAACAAGGATACGAAAGGGTTTGGTGCGTGGTGCAGAGGGGTAGTGGAAGCGTTTACAGCTGTTGACCTCTTTTCGCCCGCCCTCCCACCTGCGGCTCGAAGAATGATGTGGAACAAGAATGTGTAAAGTCGTGAGGTCGCTGAAAGTCCAAATTTCTGTTGACCCTTTCAACAGGGTCGTGGCATCGTGGACACCTTCATCCAACGAAATACGTCGGAAGGTGTGAAAGTTCGGACATGTTTTCTGTCATCCGATTCCTATAAGCAGATCTATTTCGTTTGAATGCTCATAAACCTTATACCACTTTATATCTTAGCAAACAGGTAGGTGATTGTCTCCTTTGCCCACAGAGCTAGTTTGCCAATCAAAGCGTAGGTACAGATGAAAAACATACTTCGAAGGAAATTTGGGGCTATCTAGCACGTTGGTTCGAAAACGGCAATGCCGCACATGTCTTTGCAAGCATGCGATCGTGTAGCTATTGTCTGGTCTCCGACGCAACGTACGATGTTCGCTCGTATATGAATGTGTCTTTTCGCACTTCCTAAGCCAGGGAAAAACCTTCCATAACCACCAAGCACATGAAATCATTTGCATTAATGCATCGTTGCGTATGACGATTGAACAAGAAACATGCGACTAAAGGGGAAGTGACTCACCCCGGATGCGAAGCCACATTATACAACTCACGCTGTGAAGGTATGAACTCACCGGTGGCTTGTAGTTGGTGGTAGCCAAATGGCCAGCGATAAGTCTACAACATACCGGCGATGACGTCGTCGGCTTTACTCCTCCACATCAATGGACGGAGATGATGACGTCGCTGCACACCGCGCGGCTTGTCGCAGGGCAGAGAGAGAACTCACATACTCCAAGATAATTAATGGGAGAATGCGGGCAGATGTTAAAGGCGACGGGAATAAGACACCGAAGCACCTCACGGTACCACGCGCATCGTGGTTGGCCGACCGAGAGATTTGTGCAGCGATGAAGAAGGGACTAAGGGCTTATGGAGAGAAGTACAAAAGAGATTGGGACACTAGGCTGCCATGGGTGGCAGCCGCATACCTATTCAGTAAGCAGGCAGCCCCGCGAGATGTATCTCCCTACTACTAGTAGATGCACCGAGGCTGCTGATGGATACGGCAACAGCTGGGAAAAGAAAAGTATTGGAAGCAAGGGCGATGTATGTAAAGGAGAATATACATATGGCGCAGCTAATAGACGCCCAGTGATACAGAAAGAGAGGAGAAGGAGAGAAACGCGGGCAAGGAAAGAGATCAGAGCAAAGAGAGGAGGTTTACCTAGGACAGGTAAAGAAGGATATGATGGATATAGGGCTCAGTGTGGAGAGGTGGAAGGTGAAGGACGTGAAAGAGTCAGGGGTTGTGTCGTTGTTAAGCGAGAAATTACAAGAAAGCACGAGAGGAGGGCATGTGGGTCCAGGAGGGACAGAGCCAGAGAATTCAGGGGGGGGGGAGGAAAGGCGTGCAGAAAGTAGAGAGTAGGGAGGCGAAAAGAAGGGAGAAAAGTACCGGTAAGTCAGGAGAGAGAGGGACATGGAGCAGAAGAATACGACAGCTGTCATGCATTTAATAAAGGCTGATTGAAATAGAAGAAGACCTAACTATAGATGCAAGACTAGAAGTTTGGCACATAATTGAGAGTGTTGTAGAAGTACAAGAGAGACCAAGGAGGGAAAGCCAAGGAGGTGAAGAGCAACGAGCACACCATTGGAAAGAGAAGTTACCAATCGCAGAATACATAGTTAGAGAACGTAGAGAACAACACAACTTGCTTTTTTGTTTTCACTCTTAGCAAGGATATGATACATGCAAACAATCCAAGTGTTCTATGCTAGAGAAGCCAATATAAGCAAGCCGTAGAAGTGCATCACAACTCAGGGCAGTGGCACTCAGCCAAGCTCTCGCACACTGGGTCGTTTGTCAATTGAGGGAGGAGAAGATGCTTTAAGCGATGAGGGCAGATGGGCAGAGGAGGGGCAGAGACAAAGAATACAGGTGTGTGTCAAACTTATATGCTGTATCTTGTGTAGGCTATAGTGGGGTAGCCCATATGGGGTACAACCCAATTAGGGTTAGTACTTGTACCCATCCTGCTGCTAGTCCATTTCATTCTCGTTTATTATGCTGGCATGGTTTCAGAGCAGGTCCTAGCCTAGGACCATTTTTTTTAGGGCCCACCGAACCGCGCTACCCCACGAGTCGCGTCGCCTTGTTAGCGCCACGCCGCCCAGCCCTGCCCTGCGTTGCGCTACCGCGCACGCCCTGCCTTGCCTTGCCCGCGCGCCACTCGCCGCCGCGCCGCGCCGCCCTGCTTGCACGCTGCTTGCTGCTGCGCGCCCTGCCCTGCCCGCGCGCTCTGCCCTGCCCGCGCGCTGTGCGCCGCCGCGCGCTCTGCCCTGCCCGCGCGCCGCTCGCCGCCGCGCCGCGCGCCCTGCTCGCGCGCTGCTCGCTGCCGCGCTGCGCCGCTCAGCCCACGCGCTGCTTGCCGTCGCGCGCCCTGCCCTGCCCGCGCGCATCTCGCCACCGCGCGCCCTGCCCTGCTCTCGCGCAGCTCGTCGCCGCGCGCCCTGCCCTGCCCGCGCGCAGCTCGCCGCCGCGCGCCCTGCCCTGCCCGCGCGCAGCTCGCCGCCGCGCGCCCTGCCCTGCCCGCACGCAGATCGCCACCGCGCGCCCTGCCCTGCCCGAGCGCAGCTCGCCGCCGCACGCCCCGCCCTGCACGCGCGCCACTCGCCGCCGCGCGCCTTGCCTTGCCCGCGCGCTGCCGCCGCTAAGCCGTCCTGCCTTGCCTGCGTGCTGCTGGCCGCTGCGCCACCTGCCCTGCCCGCGCGCGCCACTTGCAGCCACGCTGCCCTGCCCTGCCTGCGTGCTGCCGTGCTGGCTGCCGCCCTGCCCTGCCCTGCTTGCGTGCTGCCCTACTACTAGCGCGCCCTACTGCTCTGCCCGCTATGGCCACCCGCAGTGTACTCTCGTTCGATGCAGAGGGCCGCCCGATAGAGTTCGACGCTTGGGTCAACGACCTGCAGCTGTTCTTACTGAGCGATTCCAAGGACGGTGTTTCACTGTTTGACCTCACGTCTGGCACCTCTCTCGCCCCTGCCGCCACAGCTGACAGTGTAGCTCGCTCACAGTGGCTTACTCGTGACGCTGCTGCTCGCCTACCCGTTCGCAACCACCTGCCGTTAGCCGAACGCGCTCACTTTGGCCAGCACAAGACGGCTAGAGCCCTGTACGACGCTGTAGTCGCTCGTTACTCCTCCCCGGTTGCAGCTCTAGACCGCCTTCTCCTGCCCTACCTGTTCCCAGAGCTGTCTGCCTTTGCCACAGTAGCCGACCTCGTCACTCACCTTCGCACTAGTGACACTCGCTACCGAGCTGCGCTTCCCGCCGAGTTTCTCACCAAGAACCCTCCTCCCATGTTCATCACTCTCTACTTCATAGTCACCTGCCTCCCTGACTCTCTTAGCGCTGTCAGGGACATCCTTCTCGCCCTTGACCCCACCGACCTCACTGTCGACCTGCTCGAGAAGCACCTCCTAGCAGCTGAGACTAGCATAGTCGCTGTAGGCGCTTCTCGTGGCACTCCTCGCACTCCCTTCTTTGAGGGGTGTTCGCCCTCCCCCTTTGTCCCCTCCGTCGCCTCTGCTACAGCTGTTGACTACCTTCGTGCTGAGGAGGTAGGAGCTGCGTCTGCCCCTAGTGGGAGGCGCCGCAGCGGCAGGGGCAGGGGAGGCAGGGGCGGTGGGGGTGGCAGAGGTGGAGGCGGTGGTGGGGGTGGTGGAGGAGGTGGAGGGGGCGGCGGTGACGGAGGGAGTGGTGGTGGGGGTGGAGGTGTAGGTGGCGGCGGTGGTGGCGGCAGTGGGAGTGGTGGAGGCGGCAGTGGGGGCGGCAGTGAGAGTGGAGGCGGCGGCAGTGGTGGCGGCTGGGGTGGTACCAGCCAGAGGGGAGGCCTTGGCGGTGGTCAGAGGCAGCAGCAGCAGCGTCAGCCCCTTTCGTCTCAGGAGCTACGTGAGTGGTTTGCTCATCATGGGGCGGCTGGGGGTGGTGGTCGCTGCCCGTATGTCATTCGCGCAGGTGACCGCACTGGTCAGACATGCGGGAAGCTTCACACCCAGTACCGCTGCTTCTCTCATCTTGACGACGCCTTTCGCGCAGAGTTTCCCGACGCGGCTGAGCTCCCCCGCTGGGCAGAGCTGCTTAGGCAGGGTGTGGATATCTTTGCTCTTAATTATGATGCTATCCTTACTGCCATGTATGCATTGACTGTTAGTGCTGAGGGTGACTGTTACCTGTGTATGCCGCCAGACCCAGGTATAGAGGCTGCTGCTCTAGGTGCTAGTGAGTCTGCTCTTTCTGGTACTGCGTCTGCTGCGGCCTTGCACACCTTCACGCTTGACTCAGGTGCTTCCCGCTGTTTCTTTCGCGACAGTACCACAGTCACACCGCTCTCTGCACCTGTTGCAGTCTCTCTGGCTGACCCCTCTGGGGGCCCAGTCCTTGCACGTTCCTCGACTGTTCTGCCGTGTCCGGCGGTTCCGTCAGGCTCACTGTCAGGTCTTCACCTCCCCTCGTTCTCTACGAACTTGGTGAGCAACGCCGTCCTTCAGGATGAGTGGGTTGATACCTTCACCCCTGGAGGACAGCGTGTGGCGATCTGTACGTGCTCCCGGACTGGCCCGCACCTGGCTACGTTCACCCGTCGGCCTGGGTCGAGTCTGTACACACTGAATACTGCGTCTCCTCAGGTAGCTTCGTCTGCGTCTGCGTCAGGTCAGCTGTCGGCCCCCTGCTCGTGTCGCGCCCTGTCGCACCAGACGCTCCTTTGGCACCACCGCCTTGGTCACCCCTCAGTGGCACGCCTCCGTGGCATGCACTTCTGTCTCCTTGTCTCTAGTCTTCCCAGGTCTCTCCCTCCCCTCCCACCCTCGCCTGCCCCTCCTTGTCTTCCCTGTGTCGAGGGGCGGCAGCGCGCCGCTCCTCACTCCTCCGAGTTTCCCCCGACGACTGCTCCCCTGCAGACTCTCCACATGGACGTGTGGGGCCCAGCCCGCGTCCGTGGACAGGGCCGCGAGCGCTACTTTCTGCTGGTTGTCGACGACTACACGCGTTACACCACGGTCTTCCCCTTGCGCACCAAGGGGGAGGTCTCTGATGTTTTGATCCCTTGGATCCGCGCTGTTCGTCTCCAGCTCCGCGAGCGGTTCGAGACGGACCTTCCCGTCCTGCGTCTGCACTCTGACAGAGGTGGTCAGTTTTCCTCCGACCTCTTGCGGGACTTTTGTCGTGGGGAGGGCATTCGCCAGACGTTCACGCTTCCGGCCTCTCCGCAGCAGAATGGGGTTGCTGAGCGCCGCATTGGCTTAGTCATGGAGTCGCTCGTACCTCCATGATCCATGCGGCTGCCCCCCATTTTCTGTGGCCGTTTGCGGTCCGATACGCTGCGCATCAGCTCAACCTATGGCCATGTGTCTCCTTGCTGGAGACCTCGCCGACACTGCGTTGGACGGGAGAGGTTGGCGATGCGTCGGTGTTCCGGATCTGAGGCTCGCGTGCCTTTGTCCGCGATACGTCAGCGGACAAGCTCTCCTCCCGCGCCATTCCCTGCGTCTTCCTTGGCTTTCCCCCTGACGCGCCAGGCTGGCAGTTTTACCACCCCACCTCGCGCCGTGTCCTGCCCTCTCAGGACGTCACGTTTGACGAGTCGGCTCCCTTTTACCGTCTCTTCCCCTACCGCACTGCCCCTCTCCCCCCCCCGCCGCTCTTCCTCGCACCAGGTCCTCCTCCGGTAGACCCCCTTCCCCCTCAGGGTCCTGCCCCCTCAGGTGTGTCCCAGGTAGACCCTGTCGAGCCTGTCGAGGTAGCTGTCGACTCTGGTGCTGCTAGGGGTGCTGCGTCTGGGGGTGCTGAGCCTGCGGGTGCGGGGCTTGGGGGTGCTGAGCCTGAGCGTACGGAGCCTGGGGGTGCTGAGCCTGAGCGTGCGGAGTCTGGGGGTACTGCGCCTAGGGGTGCTGAGCCTGGGGGTGCTGGGCCTGAGCGTGCTGCGCCTGGAGGTACTTTGTCTTCTGGAGGTCCTACGGGTGTCTTGTCACGGCGGGACCCACTCTCTCCACCGCAGCTGCGCGAGTGGTTTGCTCGGCGCTGGAGCAACGCTGCTGGAGCTGGGGGGCCTACCGCTGGAGGCCCTGGAGCTGGAGGCACTGGAGCTGCTGGTCCCGGAGGTGCTCGTACTGGAGGTACTGGAGGTACTGGAGCTGCTGGAGCTGGAGGTGCTGCAGGAGTTGGAGCTGGAGCCGCTGGTGCTGGAGGTGCGGCTGGAGCTGGAGCTGCTGGAGGTGCTGGAGCCGCTGGTCCCGGAGGTGCTCGTACTGGAGGTACTGGAGCTGCTCGAGCTGGAGGTGCTGCTGGAGCTGGAGCTGCTGGAGGTGCTGGAGCCGCTGGTCCCGGAGGTGCTCGTATTGGAGGTACTGGAGCTGCTGGAGCTCGAGATGCTGCTGGAGCTGGAGCTGCTGGAGGTGCTGGAGCCGCTGGTCCCGGAGGTGCTCGTACTGGAGGTACTGGAGCTGCTGGAGGTCCTGGAGCTGCTGGAGCTGGTGGTGCTGCAGGCGTTGGAGCTGGAGACCCTGAAGCTGGAGGTGCTGGCCCTGGGGGCACTGTCGGTGATGGTTCTGGAGGCGCTGTGCGGCCGCGACCGTACTTTGTTCCATTGCTTCAGCAGGTTCTTGGTCTCCCGCCTTCTGCTGGCCTTACTCCTCCCTTACAGTGTCCACCGCGTGACCAGTCCCAGCCGCAGTTACAGCCAGCCTACCCACTGCCTGCTCCTTCTCCTTACACTGAGCAGCCCGGAGGTCTTACAGAGCGTCGTGAGCCTGCGTCTCGTCCTGCGTCGCCTGTTCGCGCTGTTCGCACTGGTCGTCGTGTTCCGCGTCAGCGTCCTCCTCCTGTCCCCGGCACGCACCAGATGGGACTTCGTCCTTCCTCTGTTCCACTGCGTGTCCCTCTGCCGTCTCCTCCTGCGTCCTCTCTTCCTGACGTCCCTGACCCGCCGTCAGACCTTGCTCGTGCTGCCAGTCCTACTGTCACATGTCTTCTAGCTACTGCTGTCACTGACCCTTCATTTGAGTCCACTACTGCGTCTGCCCTAGTTGCTGAGCTTGTTGACTTTGCTGCTGCCTGTCGCCTCGACTACGCCGCTAGTCTTGTTGCTGAGTCTGAGTCTGTCTGTCCTCCGTCCGTCGGGGGTGAGTGTGCTCTTGGCACGGACGTCCTTGAGGACAGACAGGAGGAGTTTGAGTGTTTTGCCGCTGCTTTACCTCATCTCGTGTCCATGCTGCTTGCCCCTGAGGGAGACCCGGATGCACCAGACATCCCGACCCCGCGCTCTTACGCAGAGACGCAAGAGGGTCCCTACTCCTCTCAGTGGTAGACAGCCATGGACGCAGAGATGGCATCCTGGAAGTCCACAGGCACTTACTTCGACGAGGTTCCCCCTCATGGGGCGAACATAGTCGATGGCATGTGGATTTTCAGGGTGAAGCGGCCGCCGGGTTCTCCGCCTGTCTTCAAGGCACGTTACGTTGCACGAGGCTTCAGTCAGCGAGAGGGAGTTGACTTATTCCAGACCTTCTCCCCTACCCCGAAGATGACCACTCTTTGGGTTCTGCTGCACGTCGCCGCTCAGCGTGACTACGAGCTTCAGTCTCTTAACTTCAGCACTGCTTTCCTACAGGGCAGCCTGCACGAGGAGATCTGGCTGCGCCGCCCACCTGGCTTTACTGGGTCGTTTCCTGCAGGTACCCAGTGGAGCCTCCGGCGGCCAGTCTACGGTCTCCGCCAGGCGCCTCGCGAGTGGCACGACACACTGAGGACGACGCTTGCGGCTCTTGGGTTTGCTCCTTTGACTGCTGACCCGTCGCTGTTTCTATGCACCGAGACCTCGCTGCTGCCGATCTTCATCCTCGTGTACGTCGACGACTTGGTCTTTGCCACTGCTGACACTGTGGGACTCGCCCACGTGAAGTCGGAGCTGCATAAGAGACACACGTGCACAGACCTGGGTGAGCTGCGCAGCTATCTTGGCTTGCAGATCACCCGGGACAGAGCACGGCGCACCATTACCTTGACTCAGTCACACATGGTGCAGCAGGTCCTTCAGCGCTTCCGCTTCACGTACTCCTCGCCACAGTCCACTCCTCTGCCTACCGGTCACTCGCTCTCAGCTCTGCCTTCGGATGAGTCCATAGAGCCGAGTGGCCCGTATCCAGAGCTTGTGGGCTGCCTCATGTACCTGATGACCTGCACTCGACCTGACCTTGCTTACCCTCTTAGCATCCTGGCACGCTACGTTGCGCCCGGGAGACACCGACCAGAGCACTGGGAGGCCGCTAAGAGGGTGATGCACTACTTGTGCAGTACGTTGGGCATGGGGCTCGTGCTTGGAGGATGGGCTCGAGTTGTCCTACACCTTCAGCCTTGGCTCCGGCTCTGTTTCTTGGCGGTCTACCCTCTCGTCTTCCGTTCTTAGTTCCAGTTGTGAGGCTGAGATCTATGCAGGAGCCATGGCTGCACAGGAGTTACGCTGGCTCACCTACCTACTGACCGACTTGGGCGAGCCGCCTCGTTCTCCTCCAGTTCTGTACATCGACAACAAGGCCATGATTGCCTTGTGTCAGGAGCACAGACTGGAGCACAGGACGAAGCACATCGCTCTGCGTTACTTCCTTGCTCGAGAGTTGCAGCAGCGTGGAAACAACTCTCTCAGTTGTTTCCGTTGTTTCCGTTTTTTTCTTTGTTTCTCCTGTTTGTTTCCGATGTGTTCCACATCAGGGAAACAACGCATCGTCAGCGTGGAAACAACTGGAACACATCCAGGGCACTTTGATCAATAAATGCTAAAAAAAAAATGTGATCGTGTCAAGGCTGGTCGAAAAAATATGCTGATTTCAAAGGGTTATTTTCCAGCCCTTATTGGTGCACAAGGGCAAATTTTGAATCTATACTGAGTCGTCGATACAAAGTCATCGTGTACGTGTCATGACGTGGAAGAAGGACTAGAGGAGGACAGGTAGGGAGGTACAAGTAGCAACCCATACCCTCTACAGTCAATCCAACCTAGCCTAACAATGTACACCTACAAATGTATAAGTGTACGTTGACACACCCCCTAGACTAGGTAAGGGGGAGTGCCTCAAAGAAGAGAAACAACTCAGGGCAACACTACTAGTCCAGCCTCTGAGGCAGGAGGAAACAAGGCCAGTCAGCAAGAACAACATGGTGTATGAGGTCAACTCAGGGAGGTACTACTTGCCTAGCCTCAAAGACGAAGGGCCACAAGGCCCGTACGAGCGTATAATTAAACGAATTGAAACCCAATGCGAAGTACAGCGATCAAGATCCTAGCAAGTCAGGTACTGCTGGGACAATGCCAAGCTGTGTGTAGAGCCGATGATGATTACGCGGCAGGAGCGCCTTGGTTAAGATATCAGCGGTGTTAGCCCTGAGGCAAATTGTACTACGTGTGCCTGGCCGCGCTAGTGCACCTCACGTACCTAGAAGTACCGCAGCTGGATGTGCTTCGCTCTGCCCTCTCGTCGAGGCTACTGGCACAGGAGGATCATGGCCCTGTTATCAGTGAACAAGACAGGGGAAGAGCTGGGCGGCTCACATAAGTCAGTGAGCAAGAACGCTAGCCAGCAGTGCTCCTTAGCAACCATAGCACCAGCGTAGATCTTTGCATTATAGTTGGATTGTGCCACCGACGACGAGCGAGTGGACCTCCACGAGACAGCTCCGGCGCCAAGACTGAAGCAGTAGCCTTGATAGGACCTGAGAGTCTCGATGTTGTCTGCCCAAAACGTGTTAGTGTGTCCCATGAATGCAACTGACTTTTGTCTCTGAGCACAAGCCCCATACCTGATGTACTAGCCAGATAGCGCAATACCCTCTTAGGGCGTATCTCCGGTTGGTGGTAGGGAAACTGTTCAGCGTTTAGTGGCATGCGCATTTTCCGTTTCCAAAAACACATGGGGGCGGAAAATGCGCACGCCGCCAACTCAATGTGAACAGTTGCCCTGCGACTAATGCGAGATACGCCCTTAGCAGCGGACGAGTGCTCAGGTCGGTGTCTCCCAGTTGCAACAAAGCGAACAAGGATGCTGATAGGATATGTGATATATGGGTGAGTGCCAGTCATCAGGTACACAAGGCGCCCCACTAGCTCTATGTACTGACCAATGGGCTCAACATGCTCGTTAGGGACAGGGGACGAGAGCATATGGCCAACATGCAGAGGAGTGGGCTGTGCAGAGGAGAACTGAAGGCGGATTTGCTGTACCATTCGTGACTTAGTAAGAGTGATGATGCGCGTTGCTCTGCCCCTGGTGGTCTGCAGTCCAAGATAGCGACGCAACTCACCTAGGTCACTACAAGCATGTCTCAGCAGTTCGTCCTTCACTGAGGTCAGTGCGAATCTATCTGGAGTAGCGAAGACAAGGTTGTCAATGTAGTATAGGAGGTAGAACGGAGTAGAGCCAGAGAAAACGAAGAAAGACGGGTCAGCAGAGGACATGAAAAAATGGAGGTCAGTCAGAGTAGTGCATAACGTGTCATCCCACTCACGTGGAGTCTGACGAAGACCGTAGACAGGCCGACGAAGGCTCCACTAGGTCCTAGGAGTAAAAGACACAGTGAAGCTAGGTGGGCGGCAGAGGAAGATATGCTCATGCAGGCTGCCCCGAAGAAAGGCAGTAGAGAAGTCAAGTGCATGAAGCTCATAGTCGCGCAGCGTTGCGATGTGCAGCAGTACCCAAAGAGTGGTCATATTCGAGGTGGGGGAGAAGGTATGAAAGAAGTCTACCCCTTCTCGTCGACTAAAGCCACTAGACAAGTAGCGCACCTTGAAGACAGACAGCTGTCTAGGTGGACGTTTCACCTTGAATGTACACATGCCACCGACTAAGTTTGCCCCAGGAGGGGGGACTGCGTGTGGACCTCCAAGATGCCATCGTTGCGTCCATGGTTGCTATCCACTGAGATGCACAGGGTCCCTCTACTGCCTCAGCTCAGGTGCGAGGGGTCGGGATGTCAAGAGCGTCTGGGTCACCCTCAGGGGCTAACAACATGGCAGAGAGATGAGGAGCAGCAGCCCCAAAGCCAGTTCGTACTGCCTGTCTTCCAGGACGTCACTCCTAAAGACAGAAGCATCCCCGATGGACGGAGGACGGGCATGCGCGGAGACCAAATGAGTGGCGTAGTCAAGGCGGCGAGTGGAGGCAAAGTCAGCGACTGCAGCGACAACAGCAGAGACAGACGGAGGAGGAGTAGTATAGTCAGTATCGAGGGAGGAAGGGCACGGGAGACCGTAGGGCGAGTGGCGCGGAGAAAGTCAGAGAACGTGGGAGAGGAGAGAGCAAGGGACGGTGGAGGAGGCGACGGGAGGACAGAGGGTGGCGGAACACGAGAGGGATGAGAACGAAGGAGCATAGAGTGGATAACAAAAAGGGGAGACACGAGGCGAGCACGAGAGGGACGACAGACCCAGTGGTGGGAGTCGGGAGTCGGGTCAGGAGACAGAGGAGGGGACAGCTGTGAACGAGGAGGAAGACGAGCCGGAGACGAGACCAGGGGAGGAAACATGGGTCCATAGATAGGGAGAGATGGTGAGGGGGGAGCAGTCGATTAGTCAAGGGGTAAGAAAGACCAAGAAGGCAAAGTGCAGACACAAGCGGCGACGACAGTTGCTGCGGCGGATGATGCTGCGGCAGTGTCTGCTGCGGCTGCTGCGGTGGCGGAGCCGTGATGGGGTCGTGACAGGGGCGCGATAGGGTGGGGTGCTATAGGGGCGCAACGGAAGGGGCACGACTGCGCTGCTAAGGGGCGCGCTAGCGAGGGGGGCCATGAGGCTCTCGTTTTAGTTAAGGGGGTAGGTGGGGCGGAAGCGATGGACCTAACCTAGTTATGATAGCATGCCAACAAGTGGAAAAATGATTAGAAGATGACATACAGGGGGGTACAAGTAGTGACCCATACCATTTACAGTATAACCCAACCTAGTCTAAGAGTACGTTCGGGACAAGACATGTCCCAAACGTCGCGCTTGTCAAATTTCGCCAAATTTGGCGAGCGAGACTCGTCTTTTTGCGGGCGCGACTCGGGGTTGGGGGTTTGCGACGTGCTGAATTGGGACATGTCTTATCCCAAACGTACCCTAATAATGTACACCAACAAATGTGATGTGTACGTTGAGAGTAGAACCTATCAAATCGCCGCACACTCAATGATTTTGTAAGGAAAATTCCTTTTCCTTACTTCGCGCCCCTGCATAACGCGCGGCGGTTCCCGCCAACGGCACCCAACAGTGAAACGCTACCCGCTCGCGACACTCGCCTCGACCATTGCTCCCGCCACTGTACACCTCGCGACCCAACCTCACGGTTCGGTTGGTAACCCGCGCTCCGGTCCTCCGCCTCGACAATTCCCAACCTCGGCGCTAGGCCCGTAGCGCACCCCATTTTCTCGCGTTACCGTTACCACGCCAGCTTCGCTATATATTCTTCGCTCATGCCTTCACTCAATGTACTGTTTTGCTTCGATAGTGCAATTCTCGCTCACTCGCTCGATTGCACTCGTAGCACTTGGTATTCAGAGCCTACGATCTCTTCTCGGACCGCGCCCACACCTTTGCTTCCCCACTATCTCCATTTTTTGGAGGGGGTAGACGTCTCTCAGCGATCAACCACCGCTGCCCGTGTGCCTTCTCGTAAGCACACTCAGCCACGACCGAGGCTCTCGCTGAGCTCGGCCGACACCCCCGCCATGGCCGAATTCAACCTTGCGACGTTGACGCAAGAACGCCTCGACCAACTCGTGCGCCAGCTCGAGGAATCTACGCTCAAAATTGCGACGCTCATTGCGGAACGTGACTCCGCGCGACAGCAATCAACAATGAGTGCACCAGCTCCAGCACCCACAAATGCACCCGCGCAATCGGAAGAGCCGATTATCATCTCATCCGGTACACCGTCGCAGCACGACGGCGTGGGACAGCGCTCAGGTGCAGCCAGCGACGGCGCCGCCCAATCTATGCCGGGCATGGAGAGAACCAGGACCGCACCGGGCGTGAATGACCCACGCGAGGCTCGCCGTCACGTCACATTTGCAGCATCAGCCGGCAACGACGACATTGGTGAGCCGATGCCACTCAAGCCGTAGCGCCCACCCTGCTTCGATCCTAGCCAGCGTATGTCAACGGGAGTTGTTGTTGGCCCCGTCCTCGCTTGGGCGGAGCCGACTTCGTGGTCGGGTGTGAGGAGTGCAGCCGACCTGCAACAGTGGGCGAGCTGGTCGACGGGTCTGGTCGACCTGCACGGGGGCCACTGCGAGGGCGTCGACTTGGGTGACGCCGACCAGAGGAAGCCGACTGGGTGTGGTCGGCTGACAGGTGTGCTGGTCGACCTGGAGTTGGTCGACCAGGAGGGTTGTCGACCTGGAGCTGGTCGACCAAGGGTGTGGTCGACCTGGTGAGGTCGACTGGAGGTGGTCGTCGACTTGGATGGTCGACGGGCGCATGAAGTAGCATATGGTCGACGTGGTTGCCTGGTCGACTAGGTTACCTGGGTGACGAGGTCCTACGAAAGAGTGCGACGGTCGCCCAGGTAGTAGTGGCGAGACCGACCTTGGTGGTGGTATCTCGAGGCCGACGTGGCTGATCAGATGCAGTCGTCAGCACGAAGTGGATCTGGTGTGTGCTCTGTGCAGGTGACAAGGCACAGCACTCCGATCATCTGCGGGCACATGCAAAGTAGGTGCGTTGCTGTTCTGCGGGAGCAACGCTGGCACGCCGTCGACCTGCAGCGTTGGCACACCATCGACTTGCAGTGTTGGCAAGCCGCGACTTTGCACTGCTGGAGCGCAGTCGACCAAGTCGTGCTGGAACGCGGTCGACCCTGCTGCGCTGGCAGTCGACCTGCTTGCATGCTAGCTCTTGCGGTTTTACCCCGTGAATGCACAAGTGCAAGAGAACGACTAAGGAAAGGAACGCAGAGATCCCTCCTACCCCGTGCCTAGCCCATAGTCTAGCTCCCATTGATAGAGTTATCTCCGCAGCGTGGAGGTCCGACGGTTCAATCGTGGGTGTTCACGATGAATGTGCTTTCTGAGAAGAAACGAGGAATGGAATGACTAAAGGAAAGTTGGGTACAAAAGCAAACCCTAGAAAACTGTACCCCATATGTGCTACCCCACTATAGCCTACAGTAGCTATGTCATATAAATCTGACACACCCCCATAGGCAAAGTGGGGGAGAACAAGGGGTCACAAGACCAGTCAAGCAAAGCAAAACAAGCTCAGGGTGGATCACAAAGTCACCACACATTCCGAGCACAAGTTCAAGGCCACAAGGCCAGTTCACATACAGGATTGCATATATATATAAGGCTAGACAAGCAAGAGCAGGTGTATATATATATGCAACAGTACAAGCAAGGTCAAGGGGTGAGCAAGTGAGGCAAGGTAGGCACAAGACCCAGCTGAGTACAGAAGCGCTGATGATCACAAGGCGCAAGTGCCTTGGTGAAGATATCAGCAGTGTTGGCCTCAGAGGCCACGTACGCAAGCCGTAGCTGACCACGCTGCTGTAGCTCACGAGCAAGGAAGTAGCGGAGAGCAATGTGCTTCGTTCTGTGCTCCAGTCTCTGCTCTCGACACAAGGCCAGCATGGCCTTGTTGTCTACGTACAGCACTGGAGGAGAACGAGGCGGCTCTCCGAGGTCAGTGAGTAGGTAGGTGAGCCAGCGAAGCTCCTGTGCAGCCATGGCCCCGGCGTAGATCTCAGCCTCACAACTGGAGCCGAGAATAGAAGACGAGCGGGTAGCCCGCCACGAAACAGAGCCGGAACCAAGGCTGAAGGTGTAACCCTGTGACGACCGCTGCGTAGCCTGGTCGTCAGCCCAAGAAGCGTCTGCGTGCCCAGTGAGGACCACTGGACTCTGCCCTCCAAGCACAAGCCCCATGCCCGACGTACTGCACAAGTAGCGCAACACCCTCTTCGCTGCAGCCATGTGCTCCGGTCTGTGTCTCCCAGGAGCAACATAGCGTGCAAGAATGCTAAGAGGGTATGCAAGGTCAGGGTAATGGTGCGGCGTGCTCTGTCCCGGGTGATCTGCAAGCCAAGGTAGGTGCGCAGTTCACCCAGGTCTGTGCACGTGTGTCTCTTCTGCAGCTCGGACTTCACGTGGGCGAGTCCAGCAGTGTCAGCTGTGGCGAAGACCAAGTCGTCGACGTACACGAGGATGTAGAACGGCGGCAAAGAAGTGTCGGTGCGCAGAAACAGCGACGGGTCGGCAGTAGAGGGAGCAAACCCAAGAGCCGCAAGTGTAGTCCTCAGTGTGTCGTGCCACTCACGCGGTGCCTGGCGGAGACCGTAGACTGGCCGCCGGAGGCTCCACTGGGTGCCAGGAGGAAAGGACCCAGTGAAGCCAGGTGGGCGACGCAGCCAGATCTCCTCGTGCAGGCTGCCCTGCAAGAAAGCAGTGCTGAAGTCAAGAGAGTGCAGCTCGTAGTCGCGGTGAGCAGCTATGTGCAGCAGTACCCGAAGAGTGGTCATCTTCGGGGTGGGAGAAAAGGTCTGAAAGTAGTCAACTCCCTGCCGCTGACTGAAGCCACGAGCCACGTAACGCGCCTTGAAGACAGGCGGAGAACCCGGCGGCCGCTTCACCCTGAAAATCCACATGCCACTGACGATGTTCGCCCCAGGTGGGGGAACCTCGTCAACGTAGGTGCCTGTGGACTTCCAGGAAGCCATCTCTGCGTCCATAGCTGCCTGCCACTGAGAGGAGTAGGGACCCTCTATCGCCTCCGCGTAAGAGCGCGGAGTCGGGATGTCAAGTGCATCCGGGTCTCCCTCAGGGGTAAGCAGTACGGACACGAGATGAGGTGAAGCAGCAGCCAGACACTGGAACTCCTCCTGCCTATCCTCAAGGACGTCCGTGCCAAGGGCACACTCACCCCCGACGGACGGAGGACAGACAGACTCAGACTCAGCAACAAGACTAGCCGCGTAGTCTAGACGACAGCGAGCGGCAAAGTCGACGAGCTCAGCAACTAGGGCAGACGCAGCAGTGGACTCAAAGGAAGGGTCAGTGACAACAGTAGCAAGGAGACGCGTGACAGTCGGACTGGCAGCACGAAGGGAGTCCGACTCCGGGTCAGCAAGAGCAGGAAGAGAGGACTCAGGAGGAGAAGGCAAAGGGGCACGCAGAGGAGCAGTGGACGGACGCAGAGACATCCGGTGCGTGCCAGGGACAGGAGGAGGACGCTGACGCGAACCACGACCACTAGTGCGAGCAGCACGGACAGGCGACGCAGGGCGAGACGCAGGCTCACGACGCTCAGTAAGACCTCCAGTAGGACCAGTGTAGGGAGAAGGAGCGGGCAGTGGGGAGGCCGGCTGTAACTGTAACTGTGACGGGACAGGCTGTGGACACTCTAAGGGAGGAGGAGGACCAGTAGAAGGCGGGAGACCAAGAACCTGCTGAAGGAGCGGAACGAAGTACGGCCGAGGCCGCGCGGCGACTCCAGACACAGCAGGGACAGCACCAGCACCCCCAGCGGCAGCACCAGCGCCAGCAGCACCTCCAGCTCCAGTACCTCCAGCAGCACCAGTAGCACCCCCAGTAGGACCGCCTCCAGGACCGACAGCAGTAGCCTCAGCGCCAACACCCTCAGCAGCTCCAGCTCCAGTCGTACCCGCAGGCCCAGCAGCTCCAGTACTCCCAGTACGAGCACCTCCGGGACCCGCGGCACCAGCACCCTCAGCAGCCGAAGAACCTCCAGCTCCAGCAGCACGCCTCCAGCGCCGGGCAAACCACTCGCGCAGCTCCTGTGGAGAGAGTGGCTCCCGCCGAGACGAAGCACCCGGAGAACCTCCAGGCTCAGCACCGCCAGACGCCACACGAGCAGGCCCAGCTCCCTCAGGCTCCGCACCCCCAGGCTCAGCACCTCCAGGCGTAGCACCCCCAGGCTCAGCACCCCCAGTAGTAGCACCCCCAGGCTCAGCACCCCCAGGCTCAGGACCCCCAGTAGTAGCACCCTCAGGCTCAGCACCCCCAGGCGTAGCACCCACACGCTCAGCACCCCCAGAGTCAGCACCCCCAGGCTCAGCACCCTCAGCAGCACCAGAGTCACCAGTAACCTCGACAGGCTCGACTGCGTCTACCTGGGACACACCTGAAGGGGCAGGACCCTGAGGGGGGAGGGGGTCTACCGGGGGGGGACCTGGTACAAGGAAGAGCGGTGGCGGGGGGAGGGACGGAGTGCGGTAGGGGAAGAGGCGGTAGTAGGGGACCGACTCGTCAAACGTGACGTCCTGGGAGGACAGAACACGGCGAGAGGTTGGGTGGTAGAACTGCCACCCTGGCGCGTCAGGGGGGAAGCCAAGGAAGACGCAAGGAGCAGCACGAGGGGACAGCTTGTCCGCAGACAAGTCGCGGACAAACGCCCGAGATCCCCAGACACGGAACGCAGACGCATCGCCAACCTTCCCCGTCCACAGCAAAGCTGGGGAGGTCTCCGGCATGGAGACCCTGGGGTGAAGGTTGATCTGATGCGCCGCGTACCGAACCGCAAACGGCCACAGAAAATGGGGGGCAGCCGCATGCATCATGGACGTACGGGCGACGTCCATGACCATGCCAATGCGGCGCTCAGCAATCCCATTTTGCTGTGGAGAGTCCGGAAGCGTGAAGGTCTGGCGGATGCCTCGTGCACGACAGTAGGCTCGCAGAAGGCCAGAGGAGAACTCTCCACCTCTGTCAGAGTGCAGACGCAGAACAGGAAAGTCCGAGCCGAAGCTCTGCCTGAGCTGGAGACGAGCTGCGCGGATCCAGTCGATCAACACCTCAGTGGCATCACCTTTGCTGCGCAAGGGGAAGACTGTGGTGTAACGCGAGTAGTCGTCAACCACCAGCAGGAAGTAGCGCTCGTGACCCTGTCCACGGACGCGGGCCGGGCCCCACACGTCCATGTGAAGCGTCTGCAGCGGGGCCTCTGTCGGAGGAAACTGGGAGGAGTGAGGGGCAGCCCGCTGCCGCCCCTCGACACAGGGGACGCAGGTAGGGCCAGGCCCCGGAGGAAGGGGAGGGAGGGACCGGGGAAGACCAGAGACAAGGACACGGGAGGCCATGCCTCGGAGACGAAGCAGGGAGGGGTGACCAAGGCGGTGGTGCCAGAGGAGAGTCTCGTGAGACAGAAGGCGACACGAACAGGGGGCAGACTCAGGACCAGACCTGGACGCTGCAGCAAACACCTGACCCGACGCAGCTATCTGACCAGACGCAGTGACTGGAGGAGACACAGTGGTCAGTGTGTACAGGCTCGACCCCGGCCGACGTGTAAACGTGGCCAGGTGTCGGCCTGTCCGAGCGTCCGTGCAGTGGGTCACCCGCTGACTCGCAGGAGTGAACTGGTGAACCCCCGCATCCTGTAGGTCAGCACCACTCACCAAGTTCGTAGAGAACGAGGGGAGGTAAAGACCAGACAGGGTGCCAGAGGGGGCCGCCGGACACGGGAGGACAGTGGAGAAGTGAGCAAGGACAGGACCCCCAGAGGGGTCTGCCAGAGAGACTGCAACTGGCCGGCCAAGCGGCGTGAGTGTGGTGCGGTCTCGAAAGAAGGAGCGAGAAGCCCCCGAGTCAAGGGTGAAGGTGTGGGAGGCCGAAGCCGACGCAGAACCTGAGAGAGCAGACTCACCAGCACCTGAGGGAGCAGACGCACGAGCACCTAGAGCAGCAACCTCGCTAGCACCTAGAGCAGCAGCCTCACCAGTACCTAGAGCAGCAGACTCAATGCCCGGGTCGGGCGGAAAACACCGGTAACAGTCACCCTCATCACTAATAGTCACAGTATACATGGCAGCAAGAATAGCATCAAAGTCAAGATCAAAGACAGCTACACCCGCCCTAGACAGCTCACCCCAGCGGGGGATCTCAGTGGCCTCAGGGAACTGGTGACGCCAAGCTGTTGGTGCAACCCTACGGTTTGCACTCGGCTTGTTGTCCGTGTGCGTGAATGTGTGTGTGTATGGAATGGTATGAGGGCATGGGATAATATATATTTCATGCTTATAATTGTGTGTGAATGTTGAGTCATGATGTCGAGTGTGTGTGTCGAGTCAATAGCGAGTTATCGCTAGACGCGTGTTACGCGGTCGTTTGTGTCTCGCGCGCGGTTTCTATTTTGTCGTGCGCGGTTTCTATTTTGTCCTGTGTCGAACGTTCGGCGTGTCGCAGGTGTGTGCAGCAGACCCATCAAGAACTCAAGGATGAGTTTGTGATGAAGAGCCCGAGCCTTGGTGTCAAGCCTCAAGTGATTTCGAAGCTTGCCAAAAGGGTACACCTCAAGATATTGAAGATAGTTACATTACTTTGTGTAGTGTAACATTTCACTTGGTGTAGGCCCTAGTGAAGGGTAGTTTCGAGACTCTTCGTGGTTGGGGACAGCGTGGCACTGTTCCACATCACTGTACCTCGGCTCTTGGGGTTTGTAGGAGCTGGGAGTCATTCCCAACTCGTAACTCTTCCTATCTTGTGTTCTAAGACTATAGTGGCTGCCATAGTACCGTTCGTTCAAACCGACGCTGTGTCGTCAATTCTTTATCAAATCGTGCAATCTAAATTGATAATTGTAGACGACGTGAAGACGCTCCAGATCCAATTTGAATCAAGTCATTTGCAGCTGTGAGCAGAACGCTATCAACGTTTGAAGCCGCTGTGCAGAAATCCGTCTGTGCTCTCTATCTTTCGTTTTAGGCACATTCAAGCCTATTGTGAATATAACAAGTGGTATCAGAGGCCCTTGGAGCAGTTTCGACAATGTCTGGACCTGAGGAAAGGGGTGGCAGAGGTGCTGGTGGCAGTGGAGAAGCTCAAGCTCAAGGCCAACCCCGTGATTCAGCCATGGCGCCCATGCAACCAAGTCTTGGCCCACCTAGGGATGAGCCTAGGGTGTTTGGGCTTGACAAGTTCAACGGTGACAACTTTGCTGAATGGTCCTTCAAGATGGAGAACATCTTTGACCACTATGACCTGCTGGAGGTGATGGAAGGAACGGAGAAGCGCCCCGAGAACGACCCGGAGAAGAGCCCGTGGGTGCGGAAGAGCGCACAAGGCTATCTCTTACTTGGGCAAGCGTTGGGGAGCAGTCAGATCCGTCACATCAAGTCATTCCAGCGTGAACCAGAGAAAGGACCAAAGGCATGGGCTGCTCTCAAGGGTGTACATGCTCCTGCAACAGCGGCGGTAGCGGTGGTGTTGGAACGGCAAATGGCGGCACTACGAATTGAAGAAGACGAAGCGGTTGAAGAAGGGGTGCAGAAATTCTTCGACTTGTTGACGCGGCTTGAGGGAGCTGATTTGAACTACAGTGAGCTCCAAAAGAAGACCAAGTTGCTGGCCTTACTCCCAGAGTCATGGTCCTCGCTCATCATCAACCTTAATCGCGACTTGCCCCGCCTCTCGCTTGAAGACGTGAAGCGAGCTATCCTTCAAGAGGATTTCCGCCGCCGTGAGTTGGCGAGTGCGGATGGCGCTGGGGCAGCGAGCATCGGCCGTGGATATGGTCGAGGAAGAGGCAGAGGACGAGGGGGAGGAAGGTTTGGTGGCAGCAACTTCGGCGGAGGCCGCAGGAGTGGCGGTTACGGCAGCGACGACAAGAGCTACGGACGCGGTCGCGGCCGATTCGACGGCGAGTGTCACTATTGCCACAAGAGCGGACACATGTGGCGCGACTGCTACAAACTCCCTGATGGTTGGACCCCTGCTCAAGGCCAAGAGGGTAGAGGAGCAGGAGGAGGGAGAGGACGAGGCCGTGGAGGCCGTGGCGGTCGCGGTGGCGGAGCTGCAAACATGAAGAGCGGAGACAACGACAAGGACCCGAGCGACGATCGATACCCGGGTCTATTCTACTTCGTGTCGACGCAAGTACCGGCTGGTCCAGAGAAGGATGAAGGCTTTGAGGAGCCAGCAGCTGTGGGGAAGGTGACCCTACACCCCCTGGACTATTGGGTGATTGATAGTGGCGCTACCTATAGCATGACACCTCGCCCGGACTTGCTCACCGAACTCGAGCCGTCACCGGTGAAGCATGTCACATCGGCTTTGGGGCAGCGAGCAGAGGTGAAAGGCATGGGCAAGGCCATGTTCAAGGGTGCTGATGGGAAGATGGTGGGCCTCAAGAACGTGCTTTGGGTGCCCAGCCTTGCTGCAAACCTGATTTCCGTGCGGCGGTTGGCAAAGGCCGGCATGGACACGAACTCGAAGGGAGCCAAGACCTACACCGCAAGGCTTGGCGATCGAATTCTTTGGGACCTTCATGAGGACAGGGATGTCTACAACGAGATGTGGCAGATCCCAGTGGTCCCTATGCCTAAGGAGAGGCAAGTGGCAGCAAGCATCAGCACCAAGGATGGAGCGGTCGGTAGCGACGATGGCGCGAACGGTCGCGCTAAGGAGAATGAGCTCAAGAAGAGCAAACCTGGAGGGACCAGCAAGTTCAGTGAACCTAAGGAGAGTGGTGCAGCAACCAAGGAGCAGCAAAAGGGTGAGGAGAACCCAGAGGCAGCAGCGGAGGAGGACTACGGAGAGAGTATGTGGGGCGCTATTGCGAGCGCGGCATTCTCCAATCCAACTTCGGCTACGGGGGAGTGTGATTGGCTCACCTTGCATCGGCGCATGGGGCATGTGGCCCTGCCCATCTTGCAGCAGCTAGTGAAGAATGAGATGGTTGCTGGCATACGTGTGAAGGGGGAGCCCGATGAGGTGCTTGGCTGCCCGACGTGCATTCAAGCCAAGTTCACCCGGTTTCCGTTCCCTAGTTCGGAGGCAACGGCAAAGGCACCGCTTGATGAGGTGGTGATGGACGTGGTGGGCCCCCTGAAGCTTGGAGCTGCTGGAGCTGAGTATTTTCTCACCCTTGTCGACGTCTACACCCGCATGACTCGGGTGTACGTGCTGGCCAAGAAGAGCGACGTGGCTGAAACGTTGAAGACGGATTGGTTCCCGATGGTGGAGCGGCAACAAGACCGTCTAGTCAAGTCAATCCGCACCGATCGAGGGGGAGAGTTCCTGAGCAAGGAGTTTGGGTTGTGGCTGAAGAAGAATGGTATTCGGCACTCCCTCACCATGCCATACTCCCCTGCAATGAACGGCATCGCCGAGCGAGCGAACCGCACAATCACGGAGGCGGCACACGGGTTGCTCATTGAAGCCGGGCTACCCGACTATTTCTGGCCTGATGCGGTGCGGAGCGCGTGTGTGGCCAAGAACAGAGCCTTGACTCATGTGGGAGCAGACAAATGGGTGCCCTATGTGGAGTGGCTAGGAAGGAAGCCAAAGGTGGATATGCTTCGGGTGTTCGGGTGCATGTGCATGGCGCTCGTGCCTAAGCATCTTCGGCACAACAAGCTTGGTGCCAAGGCGGTGTGGGCCGTGCACTTGGGCATGGCTCAAAACAGCAATGGATGGCTTCTTTGGGACCCATTCACCAAGAAGTTCTTGGTGAGCAGGGACTGCAAGTTCATGGAGAACTTCATGTACAAGGATTGGAAGGCGGAGAATGAGGCGAAGATAGGCGTGCGGTTTGGGGAGGTGAAGAGTTCCGGTTTGGAGCATGTGGAGCTGCCTTTGGAGCTGAGCAGCGGCAGCACAACCACAAGGCAATCCTCCCTTGTGAATGGGGGAGAGGAGGCCAATGATGCAGAGGAAGAAGAGGAGGAGGTGCAGCAAGTGAGCGAGCGTGCACCGTCACTCCCTTCCCGTACTACGAGTGCTCCACGGATTCGAGCCACACCGCAGCAACGCCAAGGCCTTCAAGTCCCTGCAGCTGAGGAGGAAGGAAGGGGGAAGAGGAGAGTTCAACCCCCTAATAGGCTGACCTATGATGCGCCGGGAAAGCAGGGCAAGACAGCCCTGGCCGGAGCGGCAATGATGGTCGGAGACGACGAGGAGAGTGACTACGAGGAGTGTGCCTTCGCGTTCTTCTCTCCGGTGGAGATGCCGGGAGAACCAGCAACTCTCAAGGAGGCTTTGGAGAGTAGTGATGCTGAAGAGTGGAAGAAGGCCATGGAGAGTGAGCTGAAGAGCATCGAGGAGAATGACACGTTTGAATTGGTGGAGCTACCGGAGGGGCGTACGGCGATAACGTCCAAGTGGCTCTTCAAAATCAAGTCGGATGCCGACGGCAAGATCGAGCGCTACAAGTCTAGGCTTGTAGCCAAGGGGTACCAGCAGAAGGAGAAGGTGGACTTCAAGGAGCTGTTTGCCCCTGTGGTGAAGCCGACGACGCTGCGAACCCTATTCGCGGGAGCCGCCATCAAAGGATGGGTAGTAAAGCAAATGGACATCGTAACGGCATTCCTTAACGGCATCCTTGAGGAGGAGATTTTTATGGCGCAGCCAGAGGGGTTTGATGATGGTATTGGCAGAGTGTGGAAGCTGAAGAAGGCCCTCTATGGGCTGAAGCAGGCCCCTAGGCAATGGTACATGAAGCTGCGCGAAGTGTTGGAGGGGATCGGCTTCACTCCCTCAACAGCCGATCACTCCTTGTTCATGCTTGGCGAGGGGGAGCAGAGGAGTTTCATGGTGGTTTATGTGGATGACATCCTCATTTTCTCACCCTCTTCCGACCTTGTGAAGGAGGTGATGCTGAAGCTTCAAGACAAGTTCAAGTGCAAGGCCCTTGGTGACGTGAGCTTCTACCTTGGGCTCCACATCGAACGAGATGTGGAGAAGCGGTGCATGCGGGTGCATCAACGAAAGTACCTGGAGGCATTGGCTGCCAACTTTGGGCAGAGTGAAGGCCATGTGGCTACACCCTTTCCCTCTGGGTTCAAGTGTGTGAAGGGACCAGAGGAGGAGAGCGTTGGTGAAGAGGAGAGGCGCCGATTTCACTCGTTGGTGGGCAGCCTCATGTATGCGGCGGTAAACACCCGACCGGACGTCGCGTTTGCTACCGGGCAGCTGGCTAGGGTTGTGCAATGCCCTAATGAGGAGCAGGTAGCAGCTGGAATGAGGGTGGCCAAGTATCTTGGCCAAACACCGACCGTTGGGCTGCAATACTCGGCGGCGGCACAAAGGCGCCAAAAGGGCGCGGATGGTGTTGAACCCGGGCGTTTGTTCCTCACCGCCTACTCGGATGCTTCATATGCATCAGAACCAGAGGACATGACAAGTGTGGGAGGCTTCATATGCTGTGTTGGTGGAGGCCCAACTGCTTGGGAGAGCAAGAAGCAGGTTGACCAAGCTTTGAGCTCGGTGGAGTCCGAGTACATGGCACTCTTCCGTGCCGTACGGGAGATTGTGTGGCAGCGGCGTTTGTTGGCTGAATTGGGGGAGGAGCAGCAAGGACCTACCCCACTGTACTGTGACAGCTAGGGTGCCATTGCTCTTGCTAAGAACCCTGTGTTGCATGGACTCACGAAGCACATGAGGGTGAAGTGGCATTGGACGAGGAGCATGGTAACCGCGGGTGAAGTTGAGTTGCGCTACGTGAAGACCACGGGGCAGCCGGCTGACATGATGACCAAGAGGCTGGTGGAGCAGCAGCATTGGAAGTGTTGCAAGCTGGCTGGGATGGCTCTGAACTGAGAGAGAAACATATCCTAAGGCCAACAATCCGAGGGGGAGTTTGTTGGTGCAACCCTACGGTTTGCACTCGGCTTGTTGTCCGTGTGCGTGAATGTGTGTGTGTATGGAATGGTATGAGGGCATGGGATAATATATATTTCATGCTTATAATTGTGTGTGAATGTTGAGTCATGATGTCGAGTGTGTGTGTCGAGTCAATAGCGAGTTATCGCTAGACGCGTGTTACGCGGTCGTTTGTGTCTCGCGCGCGGTTTCTATTTTGTCGTGCGCGGTTTCTATTTTGTCCTGTGTCGAACGTTCGGCGTGTCGCAGGTGTGTGCAGCAGACCCATCAAGAACTCAAGGATGAGTTTGTGATGAAGAGCCCGAGCCTTGGTGTCAAGCCTCAAGTGATTTCGAAGCTCGCCAAAAGGGTACACCTCAAGATATTGAAGATAGTTACATTACTTTGTGTAGTGTAACATTTCACTTGGTGTAGGCCCTAGTGAAGGGTAGTTTCGAGACCCTTCGTGGTTGGGGACAGTGTGGCACTGTTCCACATCACTGTACCTCGGCTCTTGGGGTTTGTAGGAGCTGGGAGTCATTCCCAACTCGTAACTCTTCCTATCTTGTGTTCTAAGACTATAGTGGCTGCCATAGTACCGTTCGTTCAAACCGACGCTGTGTCGTCAATTCTTTATCAAATCGTGCAATCTAAATTGATAATTGTAGACGACGCGAAGACGCTCCAGATCCAATTTGAATCAAGTCATTTGCAGCTGTGAGCAGAACTCTATCAACGTTTGAAGCCGCTGTGCAGAAATCCGTCTGTGCTCTCTATCTTTCGTTTTAGGCACATTCAAGCCTATTGTGACTATAACACAAGCGTCCGTCAGGCGGCCAAAGCAGCGCTGGGTGGAGTGCGCACCCCAGCACTGCTCACCCGCGCGGTCTCCGGTGCGTAGGACGTAGGTGCACGGACCAGTACCCCCACCCCACTGGCGTGCAGCGTACCACTCACGGAGCTGCTGAGGGGGGGGATGTCACGAGGGCGCTGCTGCTGCTGCTGCTGCTGCTGCTGCTGCTGGCGCTGACCACCACCGGAGCCGACCCTCTGCGCAGCGCCACCCCGACCAGCTCCACCTCCTCCGCCGCCGCCTCCTCCACCGCCGCCACCTCCGCTCCCACCGCCACCGCCGCCGCCGCCTCCGCCTCCACTGCCGCCACCGACACCTCCACCCCCGCCACCACCCCCACCGCCACCCCCACCCCCTCCACCGCCTCCACCGCCGCCTCCACCGCCCCCGCTAGCTCCTCCAGTGCCCCTGCCCCCCTTGCCCTTGCCAGGGCGGCGTCTCCCGCTAGGGGTAGACGCCGCACCGACCGACTCAAGCCCAACGAGGTCGGCCGCAGCAGCAGAGGCAACAGAGGGCAAAAGGGGGGAGGGGGAACACCCCTCAAAGATGGGGGTGCGAGGGTCACCACGAGAGGCTCCTACAGCTACTATGCTCTTTTCTGCTGCTAGGAGGGCCTTCTCGAGGAGGTCAACGGTGAGAGTGGTGGGGCAAACTGAGAGGAAGTGGTCCCTGACTACGCGAAGGGAGTCAGGGAGCCGGGTGACTATGTAGTAGAGGGTGATGTACATGGGGGGGGGGGTTCTTGGCGCAGAACTCAGCAGGAAGCGCAGCGCGGTAGCGAGTGTCACTAGTGCGGAGGTGCGTAATGAGGTCAGCGACTGTGGGAAAGGCAGCAAGGTCAGGGAAGAGGTACGGTAGCATGAGGCGGCTCAGTGCAGCAGTGGCAGGGGAGGAGTAGCGCGCAACTACAGCGTCGTACAAGGTCTGAGAACTCTTGTACTGGCTAAAGTGCGCACGCTCAGAGGTAGGCAGGTGGCGACGCACAGCAAGACGTGCAGCAGCATCGCGAGTGGCCCACTGTGAGCGAACAGTGGCGTCGGCATCAGCAGCAGGGGCAGGAGAGGCACCAGAGGTGAGGTCAAAGAGGGAGAGACCGTCTGCCCTATCGCACTGTAGGAAAAGCTGCAGGTCATCTACCCAGACGTCAAAGTCAATGGCCCGACCCTCAGCGTCAAAAGCGAGGACACTAGGGGTAGCCATGACAGCAGTAGACTAGCAGCGCGAACAGTAGGGTAAGGGCAGTGCAGTGACAGAGGCGCTGCTCTTACCAGACAGGGCGGCTCGGGTGGCTCGGCGGCTCAGCGGCTCGGCAACTCGGCGGCTCGGGCGGCTCGGGCGGCTCGGCGGTACGGCGGCTCGGCAGCAACAGCGGCTCGGCGACTCGGCGGCTCGGGCGGCTCGGGCGGCTCGGCGGTACGGCGGCTCGGCAGCACGGGCGGCTCAGGTGGCGCGGCGGCTCGGGCGGCTCTGGTGGATCGGGCAGCTCGGCAGCAGCTCGGCGGCGCCGGCGGCTCGGTGGTGACGGCGGGGCCGCGCGGGGAGCGGCGGCGGGGCCGGGTGGAGCGGCGCCGGTAGGGCCGAGGCGCACCGGCGGGTGCAGTCAGCGGCGGCAGCAGCTGCGGCCCCGAGGGAGGTGGTGGCGGCTGCTGCTGGCGACGGCTGCGGCTGCTGCTGCAGGGACGGCGGCGGCCGCTGCTATAGGGACTGCGGCGGCTGCTGCGGCAGGGGCGGCGACGGCGGGCCGGAGGGGGGCGGCGACAGGGCCGCGAGAGGCCGCGAAGGGCGGCGAAGGGGCCGTGAAGGGCGGCGCGAGGGGCCGCGGAGGGCGGCGACGGGCCGTGATAGGGCGGCGCGAGGGGCCGCGGAGGGCGGCGACGGGCCGTAGGGGGCCGTGAGGGGCCGCGGGAGGGGCCGTAAGGGGCGTAAGGGGCCGCGCGAGGGGCCGTAAGGGACGGCGCGAGGGGCCGTAAGGGGCCGCTAAGGGCGGCGCGAGGGGCCGACGGGCGGCGCGAGGGGCCGTAAGGGGCCGTAAGGGCGGCGCGAGGGGCCGTAAGGGTGGCACGAGGGGGCCGTGAGAGGGGCCGCTAAGGGCGACGCGAAGGGGCCGTGAGGGGCCGTGAGAGGGCGCGACGGTAGGGAGGGCACACAGGGCGCGACTCGGGCAGGAGCGAAGCGCGCTCCGGGCAGGAAAAAAAAATTCGTGGTGGGCCCTAGGAAGTGTTCCCACTAGGGAACCTGCTCGATACCATGAGAAGAAACGAGGAATGGAATGACTAAAGGAAAGTTGGGTACAAAAGCAAACCCTAGAAAACTGTACCCCATATGTGCTACCCCACTATAGCCTACAGTAGCTATGTCATATAAATCTGACACTTTCTTACGCGAACTACGTCACGTTGGATGCAGCGAAGATCCGGTACACTTAATCGTTGCTGTTGTTATATTCACAATAGGCTTGAATGTGCCTAAAACGAAAGATAGAGAGCACAGACGGATTTCTGCACAGCGGCTTCAAACGTTGATAGCGTTCTGCTCACAGCTGCAAATGACTTGATTCAAATTGGATCTGGAGCGTCTTTACGTCGTCTACAATTAGCAATTTAGATTGCACGATTTGATAAAGAATTGACGACACAGCGTCGGTTTGAACGAATGGTACTATGGCAGCCACTATAGTCTTAGAACACAAGATAGGAAGAGTTACGAGTTGGGAATGACTCCCAGCTCCTACAAACCCCAAGAGCCGAGGTACAGTGATGTGTAACAGTGCCACACTGTCCCCAACCACGAAGGGTCTCGAAACTACCCTTCACTAGGGCCTACACCAAGTGAAATGTTACACTACACAAAGTAATGTAACTATCTTCAATATCTTGAGGTGTACCCTTTTGGCGAGCTTCGAAATCACTTGAGGCTTGACACCAAGGCTCGGGCTCTTCATCACAAACTCATCCTTGAGTTCTTGATGGGTCTGCTGCACACACCTGCGACACGCCGAACGTTCGACACAGGACAAAATAGAAACCGCGCACGACAAAATAGAAACCGCGCGCGAGACACAAACGACCGCGTAACACGCGTCTAGCGATAACTCGCTATTGACTCGACACACACACTCGACATCATGACTCAACATTCACACACAATTATAAGCATGAAATATATATTATCCCATGCCCTCATACCATTCCATACACACACACATTCACGCACACGGACAACAAGCCGAGTGCAAACCGTAGGGTTGCACCAACAAACTCCCCCTCGGATTGTTGGCCTTAGGATATGTTTCTCTCTCAGTTCAGAGCCATCCCAGCCAGCTTGCAACACTTCCAATGCTGCTGCTCCACCAGCCTCTTGGTCATCATGTCAGCCGGCTGCCCCGTGGTCTTCACGTAGCGCAACTCAACTTCACCCGCGGTTACCATGCTCCTCGTCCAATGCCACTTCACCCTCATGTGCTTCGTGAGTCCATGCAACACAGGGTTCTTAGCAAGAGCAATGGCACCCTAGCTGTCACAGTACAGTGGGGTAGGTCCTTGCTGCTCCTCCCCCAATTCAGCCAACAAACGCCGCTGCCACACAATCTCCCGTACGGCACGGAAGAGTGCCATGTACTCGGACTCCACCGAGCTCAAAGCTTGGTCAACCTGCTTCTTGCTCTCCCAAGCAGTTGGGCCTCCACCAACACAGCATATGAAGCCTCCCACACTTGTCATGTCCTCTGGTTCTGATGCATATGAAGCATCCGAGTAGGCGGTGAGGAACAAACGCCCGGGTTCAACACCATCCGCGCCCTTTTGGCGCCTTTGTGCCGCCGCCGAGTATTGCAGCCCAACGGTCGGTGTTTGGCCAAGATACTTGGCCACCCTCATTCCAGCTGCTACCTGCTCCTCATTAGGGCATTGCACAACCCTAGCCAGCTGCCCGGTAGCAAACGCGACGTCCGGTCGGGTGTTTACCGCCGCATACATGAGGCTGCCCACCAACGAGTGAAATCGGCGCCTCTCCTCTTCACCAACGCTCTCCTCCTCTGGTCCCTTCACACACTTGAACCCAGAGGGAAAGGGTGTAGCCACATGGCCTTCACTCTGCCCAAAGTTGGCAGCCAATGCCTCCAGGTACTTTCGTTGATGCACCCGCATGCACCGCTTCTCCACATCTCGTTCGATGTGGAGCCCAAGGTAGAAGCTCACGTCACCAAGGGCCTTGCACTTGAACTTGTCTTGAAGCTTCAGCATCACCTCCTTCACAAGGTCAGAAGAGGGTGAGAAAATGAGGATGTCATCCACATAAACCACCATGAAACTCCTCTGCTCCCCCTCGCCAAGCATGAACAAGGAGTGATCGGCCGTTGAGGGAGTGAAGCCGATCCCCTCCAACACTTCGCGCAGCTTCATGTACCATTGCCTAGGGGCCTGCTTCAGCCCATAGAGGGCCTTCTTCAGCTTCCACACTCTGCCACTACCATCATCAAACCCCTCTGGCTGCGCCATAAAAATCTCCTCCTCAAGGATGCCGTTAAGGAATGCCGTTACGATGTCCATTTGCTTTACTACCCATCCTTTGATGGCGGCTCCCGCGAATAGGGTTCGCAGCGTCGTCGGCTTCACCACAGGGGCAAACAGCTCCTTGAAGTCCACCTTCTCCTTCTGCTGGTACCCCTTGGCTACAAGCCTAGACTTGTAGCGCTCGATCTTGCCGTCGGCATCCGACTTGATTTTGAAGAGCCACTTGGACGTTATCGCCGTACGCCCCTCCGGTAGCTCCACCAATTCAAACGTGTCATTCTCCTCGATGCTCTTCAGCTCACTCTCCATGGCCTTCTTCCACTCCTCAGCATCACTACTCTCCAAAGCCTCCTTGAGAGTTGCTGGTTCTCCCGGCATCTCCACCGGAGAGAAGAACGCGAAGGCACACTCCTCGTAGTCACTCTCCTCGTCGTCTCCGACCATCATTGCCGCTCCGGCCAGGGCTGTCTTGCCCTGCTTTCCCGGCGCATCATAGGTCAACCTATTAGGGGGTTGAACTCTCCTCTTCCCCCTTCCTTCCTCCTCAGCTGCAGGGACTTGAAGGCCTTGGCGTTGCTGCGGTGTGGCTCGAATCCGTGGAGCACTCGTAGTACGGGAAGGGAGTGACGGTGCACGCTCGCTCACTTGCTGCACCTCCTCCTCTTCTTCCTCTGCATCATTGGCCTCCTCTCCCCCATTCACAAGGGAGGATTGCCTTGTGGTTGTGCTGCCACTGCTCAGTTCCAAAGGCAGCTCCACATGCTCCAAACCGGAACTCTTCACCTCCCCAAACCGCACGCCTATCTTCGCCTCATTCTCCGCCTTCCAATCCTTGTACATGAAGTTCTCCATGAACTTGCAGTCCCTGCTCACCAAGAACTTCTTGGTGAATGGGTCCCAAAGAAGCCATCCCTTGCTGTTTTGAGCCATGCCCAAGTGCACGGCCCACACCGCCTTGGCACCAAGCTTGTTGTGCCGAAGATGCTTAGGCACGAGCGCCATGCACATGCACCCGAACACCCGAAGCATATCCACCTTTGGCTTCTTTCCTAGCCACTCCACATAGGGCACCCATTTGTCTGCTCCCACATGAGTCAAGGCTCTGTTCTTGGCCACACACGCGCTCCGCACCGCATCAGGCCAGAAATAGTCGGGTAGCCCGGCTTCAATGAGCAACCCGCGTGCCGCCTCCGTGATTGTGCGGTTCGCTCGCTCGGCGATGCCGTTCATTGCAGGGGAGTATGGCATGGTGAGGGAGTGCCGAATACCATTCTTCTTCAGCCACAACCCAAACTCCTTGCTCAGGAACTCTCCCCCTCGATCGGTGCGGATTGACTTGACTAGACGGTCTTGTTGCCGCTCCACCATCGGGAACCAATCCGTCTTCAACGTTTCAGCCACGTCGCTCTTCTTGGCCAGCACGTACACCCAAGTCATGCGGGTGTAGACGTCGACAATGGTGAGAAAATACTCAGCTCCAGCATCTCCAAGCTTCAGGGGGCCCACCACGTCCATCACCACCTCATCAAGCGGTGCCTTTGCCGTTGCCTCCGAACTAGGGAACGGAAACCGGGTGAACTTGGCTTGAATGCACGTCGGGCAGCCAAGCACCTCATCGGGCTCCCCCTTCACACGTATGCCAGCAACCATCTCATTCTTCACTAGCTGCTGCAAGATGGGCAGGGCCACATGCCCCATGCGCCGATGCAAGGTGAGCCAATCACACTCCCCCGTAGCCGAAGTTGGATTGGAGAATGCCGCGCTCGCAATAGCGCCCCACATACTCTCTCCGTAGTCCTCCTCTGCTGCTGCCTCTGGGTTCTCCTCACCCTTTTGCTGCTCCTTGGTTGCTGCACCACTCTCCTTAGGTTCACTGAACTTGCTGGTCCCTCCAGGTTTGCTCTTCTTGAGCTCATTCTCCTTAGCGCGACCGTTCGCGCCATCGTCGCTACCGACCGCTCCATCCTTGGTGCTGATGCTTGCTGCCACTTGCCTCTCCTTAGGCATAGGGACCACTGGGATCTGCCACATCTCGTTGTAGACATCCCTGTCCTCATGAAGGTCCCAAAGAATTCGATCGCCAAGCCTTGCGGTGTAGGTCTTGGCTCCCTTCGAGTTCGTGTCCATGCCAGCCTTTGCCAACCGCCGCACGGAAATCAGGTTTGCAGCAAGGCTGGGCACCCAAAGCACGTTCTTGAGGCCCACCATCTTCCCATCAGCACCCTTGAACATGGCCTTGCCCATGCCTTTCACCTCTGCTCGCTGCCCCAAAGCCGATGTGACATGCTTCACCGGTGACGGCTCGAGTTCGGTGAGCAAGTCCGGGCGAGGTGTCATGCTACAGGTAGCGCCACTATCAATCACCCAATAGTCCAGGGGGTGTAGGGTCACCTTCCCCACAGCTGCTGGCTCCTCAAAGCCTTCATCCTTCTCTGGACCAGCCGGTACTTGCGTCGACACGAAGTAGAATAGACCCGGGTATCGATCGTCGCTCGGGTCCTTGTCGTTGTCTCCGCTCTTCATGTTTGCAGCTCCGCCACCGCGACCGCCACGGCCTCCACGGCCTCGTCCTCTCCCTCCTCCTGCTCCTCTACCCTCTTGGCCTTGAGCAGGGGTCCAACCATCAGGGAGTTTGTAGCAGTCGCGCCACATGTGTCCGCTCTTGTGGCAATAGTGACACTCGCCGTCGAATCGGCCGCGACCGCGTCCGTAGCTCTTGTCGTCGCTGCCGTAACCGCCACTCCTGCGGCCTCCGCCGAAGTTGCTGCCACCAAACCTTCCTCCCCCTCGTCCTCTGCCTCTTCCTCGACCATATCCACGGCCGATGCTCGCTGCCCCAGCGCCATCCGCACTCGCCAACTCACGGCGGCGGAAATCCTCTTGAAGGATAGCTCGCTTCACGTCTTCAAGCGAGAGGCGGGGCAAGTCGCGATTAAGGTTGATGATGAGCGAGGACCATGACTCTGGGAGTAAGGCCAGCAACTTGGTCTTCTTTTGGAGCTCACTGTAGTTCAAATCAGCTCCCTCAAGCCGCGTCAACAAGTCGAAGAATTTCTGCACCCCTTCTTCAACCGCTTCGTCTTCTTCAATTCGTAGTGCCGCCATTTGCCGTTCCAACACCACCGCTACCGCCGCTGTTGCAGGAGCATGTACACCCTTGAGAGCAGCCCATGCCTTTGGTCCTTTCTCTGGTTCACGCTGGAATGACTTGATGTGACGGATCTGACTGCTCCCCAACGCTTGCCCAAGTAAGAGATAGCCTTGTGCGCTCTTCCGCACCCACGGGCTCTTCTCCGGGTCGTTCTCGGGGCGCTTCTCCGTTCCTTCCATCACCTCCAGCAGGTCATAGTGGTCAAAGATGTTCTCCATCTTGAAGGACCATTCAGCAAAGTTGTCACCGTTGAACTTGTCAAGCCCAAACACCCTAGGCTCATCCCTAGGTGGGCCAAGACTTGGTTGCATGGGCGCCATGGCTGAATCACGGGGTTGGCCTTGAGCTTGAGCTTCTCCACTGCCACCAGCACCTCTGCCACCCCTTTCCTCAGGTCCAGACATTGTCGAAACTGCTCCAAGGGCCTCTGATACCACTTGTTATATTCACAATAGGCTTGAATGTGCCTAAAACGAAAGATAGAGAGCACAGACGGATTTCTGCACAGCGGCTTCAAACGTTGATAGCGTTCTGCTCACAGCTGCAAATGACTTGATTCAAATTGGATCTGGAGCGTCTTTACGTCGTCTACAATTAGCAATTTAGATTGCACGATTTGATAAAGAATTGACGACACAGCGTCGGTTTGAACGAACGGTACTATGGCAGCCACTATAGTCTTAGAACACAAGATAGGAAGAGTTACGAGTTGGGAATGACTCCCAGCTCCTACAAACCCCAAGAGCCGAGGTACAGTGATGTGTAACAGTGCCACACTGTCCCCAACCACGAAGGGTCTCGAAACTACCCTTCACTAGGGCCTACACCAAGTGAAATGTTACACTACACAAAGTAATGTAACTATCTTCAATATCTTGAGGTGTACCCTTTTGGCGAGCTTCGAAATCACTTGAGGCTTGACACCAAGGCTCGGGCTCTTCATCACAAACTCATCCTTGAGTTCTTGATGGGTCTGCTGCACACATCTGCGACACGCCGAACGTTCGACACAGGACAAAATAGAAACCGCGCACGACAAAATAGAAACCGCGCGCGAGACACAAACGACCGCGTAACACGCGTCTAGCGATAACTCGCTATTGACTCAACACACACACTCGACATCATGACTCAACATTCACACACAATTATAAGCATGAAATATATATTATCCCATGCCCTCATACCATTCCATACACACACACATTCACGCACACGGACAACAAGCCGAGTGCAAACCGTAGGGTTGCACCAACAGCTGTGGGGCCCCCGCCATGGACTGGTGGCGAGTCATCGTGACGTCGCAGCGCACCTAGGAGCCATTGTCGCAAGAGGAAGGGCCCACGGGCCCAGCCGTCACCTGGAGTTCATTCTGCGAGACAGCCCAATACAGCACGTGGGACGCGTGGTGCGCAAGGCTTCGGACGCACTTTGAGCCAATCGCGGCCTCGATTTCAGCACGTCAGAAGCTGCGCACTTGGCGACAGCTTGGGTCGGTTCAAGACTACACCAGCGGTTTTCTCGCGCTGTGTGAGCAAGTCGGCTACATGCACGAAGCGGAGCGAGTGGATCGCTACGTCGGCGGCCTGAAGCTGGAAATCTCGCAATAAATTTTTCTTCGCGGGATCTCGAACTTCAATGAAATCTTGGTGCTAGCGGAGAAAATCGACATCCTACGCCGTCCGAGATCGGGGTCCTACTATGGACATCGCCCTCGGGGACCGCCCGAGCACGCCACTGTACACACCGTTGCGACGAATGCAGCTGCCGCGCCGTTTAAAGGGCGCCGCTTTGCGTGCAACAGGCCGGGACATCACAATAGCGAATGCCCAGAGGAGCTAATGCGCCGTGGAGCAGAGCACGGGAGGGAGTCTGGGAGGCAGGGAAACGCCAACAGTCAGTAGAGTACGGGCCCACTACTGACGAGACTCACTGCTCGCCCGACCTCACTGACTTTCACCGAGTTACAGTACCGATTCACGTAATCGATCGGGCTCGGCTGAATAAGGAGGGTACAGCGACAGATTGCCCAATACTGATTCACGGGAAAATACAGGGGGTAGCAGTGAAGTTTTTTATCGACGGAGGAGCAAGTCACAGTTTAGTTAATATCGCGACGACACGGAAACTGCAACTGACACTTAACCGCTGCTTACCGAAGATCGATGCACGCTTAGTTGACGGCACGCCACTGGCTATACGGGAGAAAGTGGAGAGAGTGAAGGTTCGTTGCGGGGGGAATTTCGGGTTTACGCAGGAAATGCTCGCGACGACACTAGATGGGCACGACATATTACTGGGACGTGATTGGCTGCGACGATACAAACCGATAATTGACAGGACAACAGGTAGCTGCACTGTGAGAAGCGGTGGTAACTGGGTCGAACTACCTCGCTGGCGGTCGCCTGAGTCTTCAACGTTCCACGTCAACGCCATCACGATGAAACGGGTTGTCGCCGCTGGAGCTGACGTGTATGCAGTGGACATCACGGTGGTGGGAGAAGCGGAGCAGCCGAGTGATTTTCAGAAACTGCTGGCAGCCGTACCGCACGAACTACAGGAACTACTGAAACGGTACCCGGGGATTTTTCCTGACGACTTACCGGAGGGACTGCCACCTCAGCGAGCACACGACCACCGCATAGAGTTCCGTACAGCGACCGTTCAGACTGACACAACCCGAACTTGACGAACTGAGGAAGCAGCTAGATTACCTACTGGAGCAAAAGTTCATCCGACCAAGTTCGTCCCCGTTCGCCGCACCGATGCTACTCACACCGAAAAAAGACAGAGGGTTTCGCATGTGTATCGACTACCGCGCACTGAACAGGGTCACAGTCAAGTCGCGATACCCCATCCCCCGCGCCGACGAACTGATAGATCAACTGCGAACAGCACGGGTTTTCTCGAAAATCGACCTACGGGGAGGTTACCACCAGATTAGAGTCGAACCATTGGACTGCGCCAAGACAGCTTTTAGGACTAGATACGGGTCATTCGAGTGCACTGTGATGGCATTTGGGCTGACCAACGCACCGGCGACATTTTAGATGACCATGAACGAGGCGTTTAGGCCACTCTTAGACGCGTGCGTGATAGTTTACCTCGACGACATCCTGGTCTACAATTGCGATAAGCAGCAGCACTTGGCAGATCTGGAAGCAGTGTTTAAAGTTTTAGACGAGCACCGACTACTGACCAAGGGTTCCAAGTGCGTTTTTTTTCAGGACAGGTTAGAATTCAGGGGCACGTTAGGCTGGAGTTGAGATCGACCCAAAGAAGATGGACACAGTAAAAGCGTGGCACCCCCGACAAATATCACGGAGCTGCAGAGTTTTTTTAGGTTTCGTTAAATATGTGCGTCTGTTCGTCCCCGACATTGCACGGTTAACTGCCCCACTGACGGATCTGCTGCGGAAGGGGGTCGCTTTTACGTGGGGGGAGAAAGAGCATGCTGCCTTCCCTCCCCTGAAAACTGTTCTCTGTTCACCACCCGTACTGGGCATCGCCGACCCACACCGCCCATTCGAAGTAGTTACAGACGCAATCGACATCGCCATCGGAGCCGTACTACTACAGGATTTCGGCAACGGCTTACAGCCCATCGCATACGAGTCACGAAAACTGCATCCGCCCGAGAAGAATTACCCGATACACGACCGCGAAATGCTCGTGATCGTGCACGCGTTCAAGGTCTGGTGCTGTTACTTGACTGGCGCAGACGTGACAGTGCGGACATACCACAAATCACTACAGTACCTCCGCGCACAGCCCCACCTCAACCCACGACAAGTCCGTTGGCTCGACTTTATCGAGTCCAACTTCCACTACACGATCACCTACAAAAAGGGAGCATCGAACATCGCCGACGCACTGACCCGCCCCACTGCCCAAATACACGCCATACTACTCGCCCAGACCAGCCCACTGCTTACAGGCCTATTTACCCACGGCTACCAGACGTATCCATTCTTCACCGGAGGTAATTCGCAGCAGTTCGCAGCAGCAAAATGGGTTTATTACGTAAAAGCCGGCACAGACCGCATGTGGGTACCAAGCCACACTTTAATACGGGAATTTCTGCTACAGGAGGCACATGACGGAATTACCTCACGACATTTCGGAGTAGAGAAATCACGGCAGCAACTGCAACGATATTACTACTGGCCCGAGATGCTGATCGACGTGCAGCGACACGTGGCATCGTGTCCCACCTGCCAGCTCATGAAGTCGGCACGACAGCGAACAGCAGGACAGTTACTGCCGATACCACCCCCAGAGCGTGCTTGGCAGCAGGTGACGATGGACTTCGTCACGGGGTTACCGGCCGGAGCAAGTGGGAACGACGCGATCATGGTCGTCGTCGATCGGCTGACGAAGATGGCACATTTCGCAGCCTGCAAAAAATCAATCACAGCCGAAGAAACAGCCCAACTGTTCATCACCACCGTCGTTCGACTACACGGGATACCAGCGGCAATCATTAGCGATCGTGATGCGAAATTCACCAACAACTTTTGGACGAACCTGTGGCAGCAGTTCGGCACGCGACTACAGTTCAGCTCATCGTACCACCCCGAAACCGACGGACCGACAGAACGGACAAACTAAACCATGGAGCAGTTAATTTGGGCCATGTGCGACGACCCGGTAACACGGGAACAACAGCTGCCACTCATAGAATTCACTTACAACAACTCCACGTCAGCCACGACACAACAATCGCCATTCTACCTCAACTACGGACAGAACCCAACAGTGCCCATGACCCCGAATCCCGACAACTTAGTACCATGCGCGCAACAGTTCGCATAATTATTACAGGCAGCACGGACCCGGGCAGCAGACGCCATAAAAAAATCGAGCATCATTGCTAAGCGTAACGCCGATCGCCACCGTCGCCCAGTCACCTACCAGCCCGACGACCTCGTACTCCTCGACACCCAAAACCTCCGCCTGCCCATAACCCCGTAACTCCGCCCCCGATATTGTGGGCCATTGCGCATCAGCCACATGATCACACCCGTCAGCGCCCACCTCCTCCTTTCTGCTGACTGGTACGCCAGCCCGTCATTCCACGTCAGCTTACTCCGCCCATACGTCCCCTCCACCAGCCAATTGCCTCGCAACCGCCCCGCTAGCATGACACGACCACCAACAGAGCCAGTCATCACACCCCAAAAAACATAAGCCACCGAGTTCGTGACCCACGTGGAGCTCGCAGGGTCAAGTTCCTGATTCGTTGGAAGGGCCGCACGCCCACCGAGGACAACTGGGTGCCCTAGGACAGAATTGAAAGTCACCCCGTCCTCACCGAGTATCTCCGCAGCCGCAATTTTCGAGATGTACACGCACTCTCGTAAGGAGGGCCTCCTTGGGGAGGGGGTTAGTGTAAGGAAAATTCCTTTTCCTTACTTCGCGCCCCTGCATAACGCGTACACGGCGGTTCCCGCCAACGGCACCGAAAAGTGAAACGTTACCCGCTCGTGACACTCGCATCGACCATTGCTCCCGCCACTGTACACCTCGCGACCCAATCTCACGGTTCGGTTGGTAACACGCGCTCCGGTCCTCCGCCTTCCCAACCTCGGCGCTAGGCACGTAGCGCACCTCATTTTCTCGCGTTACCGTTACCACGCCAGGTTCGCTATATATTCTTTGCTCATGCCTTCGCTCAATGTATTGTTTTGCTTCGATAGTGCAATTCTCGCTCGCTCGCTCGATTGCACTCATAATGGATGTAAGTTTTGTCATGCAACTTGCGGCCCGTGACCGTTTTCAACCCTGCTGTAACGTACTGCACCATGCTAAACAAATGAGGTACTTTAGGGCGTGTCCCACGAGTTCGTTTACAGTTCATGTTCATGTTTGTTACCCTATTTTGTGATTGTAACCCTCTACTGTATACATGTGCCTTAAATGACGCATGACAATTGACGCATTTCCCACGTCGACGTGTTCGTTTTGAACGCGTTTAGAAAGAGAACCTACGTACGTGCGATCACCTCGAACGGGTCCGCGTGAGGGGTTACCGTAAACTCCGAATTCGCCCAACCCATGGTCTCGCGGAAAAAAACGAACGTCGCCAGGGGTACCGAGTCGCGCCCCAGTACCGAGGGGCATTCGATTCGCAACTGGGGCGGGTTACCGCTCGCGGATTCTGTCAATTGTGAATCGCATGACGTTTTTTTTTTGGGCGGGACTATGCGTCCGCCTGGTGCAATTCCGTTTTGCTCGATGCTGACACATTCCGTTTTTTTTCCGTCAGAGTGTACACTCTTTTGCTGACTCGCAGTTTACGTAAAAAATCAGGATTTTCCCCAAAACGAACTCATGGGACACGCCCTTAAAACGCGACCCACCCTTAGCCTTGATTCCGCGATTTTCTAACTTGTAACACGCCCTAACTGGAGCAATGCATCGTTTCGAACTTTCGGTTCTCGCAAGGCTGGTTTTCAATCCCCCTTCTCTGGCGCGTTCGTCAGAAACCGTTCCAATACCGCAGTCGAGCTTGGGAATCGGTCACATCGATCGTGTCGCACAGAGATGCTTGTCCAAACTGCTCAAGCAACCGCCTTCTCGCCCGATCCGCTGGCACAGTACCATACACGAACCTGGGGTTAGCTGTGAACTAAACTGAGCCGAACGGGAGCCTACCACCTCGTGGTAACCGAGGCAGCTCATGTTGGGGGAGGAAGGGTCACCACTGTTTTGTTTGTGTGCTGCTGTTGGACAGCCTTTTTGCATTGCTCCTTTCCCACTAATCTATGCGCCAAGGTCACAGGTCCTGTCACACAGATGAGGAACGCCTGCTTTATTCTTCTTCGTGTACCTTGACCCTTAGTACGTCGACGATCTTAATCGAAGTACCTGCTTTGCTGGTCGTCGACGTACTCTCGTGCCGTTAGATTTCCGAAAGCATCAACGCCACGTGCGTTCAGATTTGTGTCTGGGCCATTCGAGCAAGTTTTTTCAGCGCATGACCAACCATGGGACCCGATCGTTGTTTCGCGATATCAGCTAGTCGAGCTGTCGTCACCACCAACTCGTCCGCGACAACCATTTCAGCCTCTCTCTCCCTTCTCTCCTCGTCCTCCTCAACCCGACAACCCTGTTCTGCTGCCGCACCCACTGCGTCGCTCTCCCAACCGACAACTGCCACGTGTTGCAGCGTGCAGCCGGCAGTGAGAGCCGGCTCCCTCTCAGTAGCATCGGGTCTGCACCAGGACGCGCTGCTGCTGTCTCCGCACCCTTCCGCCAACGCGACTTCATGGGGATCCGCCGTCTTCTCCTTGCCACCGTCAAGGCTTTCCTGCAGATACGCCAGCCGTGCGACGTTCCGGGGGCAATCGTGTGCAGGTTTTGATTGTTTCAGCGCGTCAGCAGCGTCGTTTCCGAACCGGACTGCTGCTTTGTGGAGCGGATGCCGAACGAAAAGACCAGGTTCGCGTAACTCGCGATCTTCAGGGTTTAACGTCTCGTGCCGCACAGCCTTTTTGAATGGCGTTCGGCCTCCTCTGGGATGCTGCCATGTGGATGGATCGCCCGCTGTTGCCAGAAAAAAACAGATTCGTTTTAGGGTAGCTGCGACCGCGTCCAACGGTGTTGCCGCGCACCTTCCCCCCTCCTCCCCTCCGTCCCGCGCTTCCGCTAGTCCCACTTCAGGGGGCGGTGCGCACGCGGAAGGGGGAGCGCGGAAGGGTATAGATGACGGGGGCGCGGGCCTGGGCGGCAGGCGGGAAGAGGGCTTGAGAGGCGGGGATGTAGACGGAGCAGGCGGGGAGGGAGGGGACGGGGGGTTCACGGGAGTGCTGCGGGAGGTGCAAGAGGGCGATCTGGACGTCGTTCTTAGTACTCTAGAGGACCGCTTCGGGGCCGAGATGCGCGGCCTGGGTAGCGCCAGGAGCGATAGCGGCAGCGGCGGCAGCAGCAGTGGCAGCAGCGCGGCGGAGGCGGCGGCGGCCGCTGTGAAGGCCAACGCGCACGCGCTGCTATCCGTTGGCGCGAAGCGCGGGCAAATAGTCCGCCTGTTCCGCGCGCAGCCGGAGCTGATCTACCGGGACGTAGGCGCGGCGGCGGCGGACATGGCGGTGCTGCTGTCGTCGTTTAGAATCACGCCCCCCGCTATGCTCAAGGGCATCGCGCAATCCGTGGACTGGCTGGGCACGCCCGCGAGCCACGCGCAGTGCGTGCTGCAGTTTCTGGATCGCGATCTGGGAGTCAACAACCTCGCGCGAGTCATCTCCGTGTCGCCGCACGTCCTCACGCAGTCCGTCGAAACCCTAAAGGACACCGCCGCCTTCCTCCGCACGGAGCTCCGCCTCGGTGCGGATGTGGGCATGGCGCTCGAGCGCAACCCCGCGCTGCTGGGGGGAGTCGGCGGAAGAGTGGTGGCGGACCGGGAATTAAGCGGGGCGGAGGCTGTTGCTGCGGGGGCGGGTTTGGGGTTTGGGCGGTCGGACGTTTCCGCGAAGCTGGAGGCGCTGCGGCGGTTGCTGAAGCTGCGGAGAGCGATTGATGTGCTTCCGCTCGTCGAGCACTTCCCGCCGCTGCTCCTCGCGCCCGCGGGCACCGCGGAATCCACCTACGCGCAGCTGGAGGCGCTCCTAGGCCCCACCAGCGCCGCGCTTGTTGCTAGCGCGCGCCCGCAGGTTCTTGCGCTGCCCGCGCAGGCGATTCGGGAGCCAATTGTGCAGCTGATTAGGCGGTTCGAGGGGAAAGAGGCGGCGGCTACAGTAATTGCGGCGGCGAACCCGTCGCTGCTGCGGCGGAAGTGGGACAAGACGGCGGGGAAGATAGAGTATATCACGGGGGTGATGGGGAGGGATCTGGGGGAGATCGCGGAATGGCCCGCGGTGCTGTCGTGCAATCTGACGGGGCGTATCAAGAGGCGGTACGAGGCGCTGAGCGGCGTGGGCGGGGGGCGGGGGGAGACGCTGCGCGCCATGCTGGGGTGCAGCGACCGCGTCTTCGAGCGCCGCTTCCGCGTGGCGCTGCCTGCGTCCGTCAAGGGGAAGAGGTGAGAGCGAGGATCGGGGAGGGAGATGGGAATTGGTGGTGGGGCGTGCTGAATGAGTGAGGGAGCGGTGGGTGGGGTGAAACGAGTTCGGCAAAGAGTGGTGGAGAGTGGCAGCGCGGATTGGTAGGAGGTGCGTCGCTGTTTGTGCGCTTGCATTAAATAGACACGCACAGCTGTTGGTGGTTGAGGGGTTCAGGGCGGCAACAAGCAGTGTAGCCAAAAGAAGCAGCACTAGAATGGAAGCAGGGGCAATAGGGCGGAGGAAGAGGCTAAGAGGCTGTGGATGGTGGAAAGAAATGGCTGCAGCGGAGTGATCATGCAAGGGGGTGAGGTAATGGCATGGTCAACAGGCAGGCATGCACAGACTTGGTTTCAGCCTTGGTTTTTGTAGTCAAGGGCGGGAGAAGGTATATGTGCCGCGAGCATAGCATGATGCATGAGTGCGTGCAAGCACCTCGTATTCGCACTGGATGTGGTTTGCCTGCTGTTGCAACCTGTAGATGTTCCACCTTTTCTGCGGTTGCCGCAATGCTTCTCGCGAGCTGGTAGCCAATGCCATAATCCTTAACGGTTTCAGCACACAACGTTGGATTAGCTTCTGCAAATGTTACCTTTGTGCTGGGCTGCTTGATGAATGCTAGCTTGCAGTGGAACAGGCAGCTTGTTGAGTCGATCTATTATGGCAGCATTACGACCTTTGGCATGGCCGTCATAGTCATCTGTCTGCATGTTCTTGTGAACCCGTGGGCATGTTTGGGCATCCTCTTCCACGCATACAATTCCCACCCTCATACTCTTCCATCTCGTGCCACTCTTCTTTAGCCAACTGCAGAAGTCTGCATGCATTCATGCTGCATCCACTCCCCACTCCTCTCCCCGCTTTCCCATCCTCCTCTCCTCACTTATCACCGTATGAGGCATGCTTGCTGCTGCTCGGGCTACCTCTCACCCCTTGCATTCCCCTGTGCCCTTCCCCTCCTTATTTGTCTCCTTCGCTTGGCGGTGAACCCGCTGCTGGTTGCAGGGGAAGGAGGCCCAAAGCAGCCGCACCGTCATCATGACACGCATGGGCCTCGCGTGCATGTGGTAGGAGTGCACGCCATTTTGAGTGAAGCACTGCCACACATCCTTCTCTCGCTTCCCTCCATCATCAACCCCATCCTGTCTCGCTCCCTCTGTCTCACGCTCTCCCCCCCCTTCCCTGTCTGCCTTTTCATTGCCACTTGCAATGTTATCCCTTGAAACAAAGCTCTTCGTGAGCCTAGCTACCCCCATTTCACTTTGCCACTAGTTGTCCAGGAAGCCCACATGACTATTCACAAGCGGTACCTTCGTTCCTAGAGAGTTGTCCTGTCCTCCATTGCCAACCGTCATTACCTGCCCAAAGCTTTGCATGCGCACTGGCCTTTTGCTGAGGCCGCTGGTTCTGTCTCTGCATATCTCATAACCCTTGGTTTTCTTGGACTTTAGTTCCAAGACCAAGAGTCAAGTAGTTTGAAGATTGCAAGCCTTGTTAGGGGTACCATTTGTTAACACTCACACATGAAGGATTTGCCAAAACATACGGTAACAGTGGCATCATGTAGAGCTGAAGATATTAATGACATTGCAAACGTCTGGGCTTCTTGTGATCTCAGCCCAACAACCTCCAACAAAATAAATCATCTAATATGCATTCAAGCAAAATAGCGTGGTGTTTCTTATCCAGTTAAAATTGTCTGCAACTGGTGAAAGTTATATTAAAAGAAATCTGACGACCCCATTAGATGCACGGAGGGATACTGTAGATACGATTTTGTCAATAGTTTTTCTATAACCTCTCCACCCACCTACATATTTGGGGGATACAGAGACTGCTTTTGTCGATTTCCGAATCTGGTTGGCACACCTGAACCTTGCCAATATCGGATGGTGTGTCGTCCAGGCTTGTAGCGAGTAGAAGGGTGTACTGTACAGGAATCACAGGTTGCATGTTGAACAGGTCCTGCTTTCTCTCACGTGCAGTGGTTATTCCCCCCCCAGACCACTCTGCGTTGCCCCGCAGCAACGCCACGCCACGCAAGGCCCGATTCACCCACCTACCCCCAATCGAAGACTGCTCGCCTAATCTACTACACCCACTTTCTCACCTATCTCACCGGCGGAAGCACTGGCTACAGTGTTTGGACGTAGCGGGCTGGTGAGATAACTCGGTTGTGGGTAAAGTCGCACGAGGGTTTGAAACACGCCTTGGGCCGTAAAAAACCATTAACGTTGAATAACCATCCCAACTGCTTTGAAGCACCGTTCCAGAACGTAAAAAACCTTGACTAAACGCCCTGGGTCAAATTGTCACTATAACGCATGTGATAGGACCTTCTTGGGTCCGGTGCGGTCACACTAAGCGTCTTGGTCAGTATAACATATGCCAGTCTATCGAGAATGAGGGTGTACACTCATCCGCTGACACCTCCAGTGACCGTCACCTCCGCTTCCTCCACCTACCCAACCACTTCTCCCATATCTAGGGAGTTGCAGAATCTCTCTTCCACCTCATTTTGAAGCATCAATCTGACGACGCTTGTCCCCAAACTCGATTCGATTCGTTGTTTCCGCCATGGCGCTTTTCCAAAGCAGTCAAAGTTGTAGCCTCTGTATACTTTCTTGACCAACGACGGGGCGATTTGTCGTTCTTAGCACAACACATTATATATCAAGGCTACTTTCGAAGCCTTTCCGTGCTGGTTTGGTTTCACCGTGACGCCTCATGTGGGCACGATCTTTTCCGGCATAGCTTCTCCCGCCCACATTCTATCACCCCTTGCCCAATCGTAGCGGGCTGGCGCTTTTCGAATCGCGCTAGCCCAACTCGAGTCGATCCCAATGAAGCCCCGCAGAAGGGCCACTCAGCGCGCCCCGCGGAAGCAGCCACCCGGCGCGGACGGCGCGGGCCGCCGCTGCGGAGGATGCGTACTGTTCATCGTGATCGCGACCATCTGCGTGCTCGTCTGGGCGTCCACCAACCAATCTGGCAGCGCGGGCGCTGCGCTCATCGAGTCCATTAAACAGCGGCACGCGAGCTTACGAGGAGATGCGCAACCTGCTGGATCCGCGGAGGCGAAGGAGGCGGCAAACGAGGAGTCGGCATTCGCGTCAACGATCCCGACGTTCTCTCTTTCAGCAGGCAGCGGTTCCGACGACGGGGAGAGCGCGCCTAAAGTAACCGCTGGGGGGGCTGGGGGAGAGGACCCGGGGGAGGATCGCGAGGGGGAGGGGCAGTTCGGCGTGCCGCGTGATCTGGCGGACGTGAGCTCGATGAAAGAAGGGCGACTGGGCGCCGCGCGAGACGCGGACGAGGCGAGCGAGAGAGGATCGAGAATGGCGACAGCAGGGGCGCGCATGGGCGCGGGCAGGGGGAACGAGAGGCCCATCACCACGGCTACCGATCTCGAGCCGTCCGCCGCCAAGGCCCTCGAGGACGCTGCCGCTGCGGCCGCCGCGGCGGCTGCCGCCAGTGCGGGAGTAGGCGGAGGCGAGGCGGAGGAGGAAGAAGCGGGAGACGCCGTCACGGCGGTGGTGAAGGGAGCTGGCGCCACCGCAGGTGGCGCGGAAGCGGATGAGGAGAGCGCGGAGGAGGGCAAGCGCGGAGAGGCGGCTCCGCGGAAGCGGCAGAAGCCGCCGCGAGAGGGGCCGAACGCCAAATGGGGTCCCGTTAACGGGTCGTTCGATATAGATTTAAGAAAACCCAAGCACCGACCTCTCATGGTGACGTTATCTCGCAAGTCCATGAAGCACGTGTTCCTAGATGCGACACGGTTCGGGAAGGAGGGCGCGGATAAAATGGATCCGCCTCTCGAGGTGACGCGTGGCTCTCTGTGCCCGGAGTTCGAGCACTCGTACGAGAATTACCCCGGAATCGCGTCGTGCTGGCACGGGCCGCCGCTAGAGGACGTGGCGCAGGTGCCCTCGTCGCATCCCGTGAATTGCGGAAGTCTGAACCCGAGCTGCGTGCAGGACATGGACTTCCAGCCGCACGAAAAGTGGTCCGCGCAGGTGGGTGGCTGCTGCCCGCTTCCCACCACTGCCACTGGAATGCGTTTGTGGTAACACGCACGCAGCAGGCAACGCAACGCTGTCACCGCTGCACCCAGCGGTCACTGCCCTTCCCCTCTCCACTCGTCGTCATCCCCTCGCTCCTCCCCTTCCCCCCTCTCCCCCTCCCCCCTCTCCGCCTCTCCACCCGCAGGTGGTGGTGCTGCACAACGTGTACATCAACGTGGCGGGGCAGGTGTTCAACCGCACGCACCTCTTCGACGACAACAGCTGCGCCGCCGACCGCCCCTTCCACTACGCCGCGGGCGCCGCCACCACCGTGCACCGGTACCGGCACCTGGTGTCGCTGGTGGACTGGTTCGCGTGGAGCCCGCGGTCGTTCCTGCTGGACGTGCTGCCGCTCTTCGTCTCCCTCGACGCCGTGCTGCCCGCCATGCGCCGCGTGCCCGTGGCCTTCGGCCACCGCCAGCAGCACGCGCTGAGCCAGGCGCAGCAGATGAGCGCGTACGGCGCGACGGAGCTGCTGGGCGTGCGCGTGGACAAGCTGAACCCGCACGTGCTCAAAGACGGCGAGCTCTTCTTCGCCGACCGCCTCGTGCTCGTACGTCGAGAGGGGTGAAGGGCGCGGTGGGAGGGAGAGCGGGCAAGGAGCGGGGAAGGAAGGGGTTTTATGGGAGGGGTGCTATGGTGTGGTGGGAAGGGTGGGGGATTGGCATGGAGGGAGTGGGGGAGTGGGGATTGCTGAGGAGCGCGGTAAGTTGAAGGTGAAGGAGGCGTTGCCTGTGTGGACACACAGAACAAGAAGAGAAGGAATGTGTCATGCTAGATTTCTTCCACAACGAACCATCACTAGAATCACGCAGGAGAGAGAAAGGGAACCAATTAGATCAAGGAAAGGCTGATGGACGGTAAGGGGAGGGGAGGCGAGGAGGCATGCCTGTGCATCTGTTCCCTTGTTATGAACTGTTCTGAGGAGAAAACCCTAAACCCCGATTGAAGCCACTTGATACAACGCCATGTCCTGATGAGTCAATCACTGAGCCCTGGTTAAACCCTTTCAAACCCTGTTCATTTGCTCTGATTGATCCCTCGCCCTCTCCTCTCCCCTATCCCGTACTTCTCCCATACACATCTTCCCTCATCACACCGCTTCACTAGCAGCGCTGCTACCAGCCCTCTGTTTTCCCGCCCTGCCCCCTTTGCTGCGCCATCAAACTGCCGTGCTGCACGACTGCTGCCTTGCTCCCCCGCCCGCCCTTCCCATGTCTCCCTCCTAACCTTCTCCCTTCTCCATCCCCTCTCCTCCGTTCATCCTTATTGTCTCATTTCCTCCTCTCCTCCCATCTCCTCCCTCCTTCCCCCGCCCCATCCACTTCCTCTTCCCCCGCGCCCAGCCCTTGAGGCAGCGGTGTGGGCGGCCGAGCAAGGCGATGTGGGGGTACCTGCGCGCGCGCCACCTGCTGCCCAAGGCGGGGCTCCCCATGTACCGCCACGGTGAGCTCCCCGCCCCCTGCCCCCTGCCCATGCTTGTGCTGTAACGAAGAGAGGGGAGAGAGAGAAGGGGGGGGTGGGGTTGGGTTACGGGAACAGGGATGGGGAGTTGGGGAGAGAGGAAGGGGAGAGTGAGCGAAGGCATGGGAGGAAGGGCTGGGTGTGGGGAGAGAAAGGGTGGATGGTGAGAGGGAGCGGAAGAGCAGCGTGCTTGGGAGAGCAGTGCGTGCTATGCTATCTGCAGATGAGTAGCGGGTGGCAGGGGGACCAGGGACACGCATGCACACACGAGTCTGCAGGTCTGGTGCATTGCCCTCTAAATTTCACGGCACTGATGTTTGACAAGAGCTCACCTAAGTGCGGTTCTGTGAGGTGGTTTGCGTTGTAGTGCGGTTTGTGTTGTGTAACATCTGTGTGGGTTCCGTTCCGTGGGGTTAAATCGGACAGTTGTGATGCGCACACCCTAATAATCCAGCATCTTACCCAAACCCCGCCGCCACATTGCACCTCTGCCACTATTTTCATGCCCTTTTCCCCTTCCCACCCCCCCTCTCTTTCACCCCCGCACTCCCACCCCCTCTCTCTCCCTCCCACTCCCAACCCTCCACACCCCATGAAAGCCCATTATTTACAATGCGTTTGAAACTTGTCGTGGTCACCTCTCTCTATCACTCACCACCCACCCCTCTCCCCAAACCCCCACTCATTCATGTTCTCCCACATCTCTTTCCCCTCTTCCACCCGCTTCTCGTCCTGCCAATGAATGTATTCCCCATTCCCCTTTCGCCTCACTTCCCCCAACCCACCACACCTTCATGCGTCTCTCCCCCCCCTCACGTGCGCACGTGGGCAGACGCGGAGTTCAAAACAACGTACCGCAAGTGGAAGGCGGAGAAGGTGACGGGCGTGGGGGCGGACTGGGTGGTGGTGCTGGGTGTGCGCGACGAGCGCAAGCCGCTGGTGGAGACGCTGAAGCTGCAGCAGCAGATGCTCAAGTATGTGCCGGCGGACCGCATCGTGGTGTACAAGGAGGGGTCGCTGTCGTTCACGGCGCGCAAGGCGCTGCTCAGCCGCGCCAGAGTGCTGGTGGCCGTGCATGGGAACATCCTCGCTGACATGGTCTTCATGCCTCCCGGTAAGTGTGCCAAAGGGGGGGAGGGGGTGGCTGACAGTGGGAGTGAGTGAGGGGAGGGTTCAAGACTGAGTGAGTGGAAGGTGTGAGTGTGTGTGAATGGCTGGGGTGTGTGAGGGAGAGTGAATGAGTGGCAGGTGTTGGGGGTGAGTGGGAGAGGGGATGTGGCATGCATGGTGGTACAAACAGTGCACGGGGTGCCCGTCATTCCCTCTGGTGCATGTCACGCAGTTGGCCATGCTGGTATAACACCATCTCCACGTGCACTTGAACAACGACTTGCCCCGCCTCAACGCCCCTACCACCTACCCGCCTATCACCGCCTGCTGCTGCTCCCTCTGCGTGTGACCACGGCCATTGCTCTTGCCCACCCCTTCTCAACCGCCCTCTATCCCAACCTCCCCCCCTCCACCCACTGGGCGTGCAGGCGGGGCGGTGTTGGAGATCCGGCCGAGGAGGGATGGGGAGGCGATATTCCACCAACTGGCGGACGCATGTGGGCTGGCGTACTACCTCACGCTGGCGGACGGGCGTGCGGGCCCCATGGGGCGCACGGGTGCCGGCAAGCCCTCGGTGCGCGACCCCCGCCAGGTGCACCGCCTGCTCGCCATGGTGGCCAAGAAGGCGCTTGCTAACCTGCCCTCCAGCTGAGGAGCCGTGGGGGGGCAGGGAATGGAGAGTGTGAGTGGAAAAGGGCGGCCAAGTTGGCGCAGGAAAGGCGTGGTTGGTGTGGGTGGTGGTGGGGTATGGAAGTGAGAAGAGCAGGGTGGGTGGTGGTGGTGGTAGGTGAGATGAGATGAGAGGTTGAAGGTGATGTTGGCGCGCTGGATGCGGGCTGGCTGTGGAGGGGTAAGGAGGAATTGGTGGGGGGGAAGGGTGGGCAGGCAGCAGCTGGGAGCACAGTGCGTCACATGACATGCTGAGTGGGATGGATGGATGGATGGATGTTATCATCACTAACCTCGTCTTGCTGGCACTATTTTTCTCGGTGCTGCATTATTTTATATGTAGAGGCGATTTTGGTAGGCAGTGGTACGGTAGGTCCCTGTAGCGAAGAATGAACCTCCAACCCAGTTCTGATACCGTAGCTAGTGGTGTTGCAAGCATTGTAGGCTTGATTCGTCACTGACTTGGCAAACACGCAGCGGCTTGTATTGGCAAATCCAGCAAGAGAAACACCACACCACAAGTGCACACATGTACAGCTCCACTCCCACACACTAGCCCCACCGCTCCCCCCCAATAGCCTCATTTGCCCCAACAAGAGGGCAGTCCAACTGCCACCATCCATTCAATGTCCGTTGCACTCAGGCACCCAGCGCTCCTGCCGTGCACACACACGTTCCGCCCTGCGCAACCCTCGGCACAGCTCTCTCCCCCACGAGCAGCGGTCCCAACCTCCCCTTCCGTCCCCTCCCCCCCGACCCCTTGGGGCGAGCGTGGGGTGCGTCAGACAACGGTGTAGCCCCCGTCCACGACCACGTTGGCGCCCACCATGAAGCTCGCCTCCTCGCTCGCCACAAACGCCACCACATTCGCCACCTCCTCTGGCCTCCCAAACCTGGGACGCCCGCTCACAGGGGTGGGCGTGTGCCGCGGAAGCGAAGGAAACGGGGTTAAGGGAGGGAAAGGGAGAAGGGGGGAGAGAGGGGAAGAGAAGGGTGCTGGATTGGGCGAGGGAGGAAAACGAGCAGTCCGCTGCGCGATGGCTGGGAGGTGATGCGCGGCAGAGGGCGGGGTGCGTGCGTGCAGAGGGAGCGGGCAGTGTGGGGCATACGGCACCTGGCAAGCGGTTGCCTGGCGAGGAAGGAGTCCATGAGGCGCTGCGCCTCTGCTGGGTCCGGGCACTGCTGCGCCACGCTCTGACGCGTGAGGGCAGGCATGGGGGGACGTGGGGGGTGCGGGGGAGTGGGGGGAAGGAGAGGAGAGTGGGTGTGAGGAAACGGATGGCAGCAGTGGGCATGGCATGGCGTGTGTGCGCATGGCATCCACCACCGCCCCACCATCTGTCATCCTATGTGTACCGCCACACATCTTTCTTAAAATGTCAATCCCACCACGCAAGCCCACACCCGCGCACCTCTTGCAGCCCCGGCGTGAGCGTGGTCCCCGGGCACACCGCGTTCACGCGCACGCCCTCCGCCACCAGCCCCAGCGCCGCCGCGCGCGTCAGCGACGACACGCCGCCCTTGGCCGCGTGGTACGCCGCGTACCCCGCCGACCCCACCAGCGCGAACGACGACGACACGTTCACGATGGCCGCGGCGCCTCGCTCCGCGCGTCGCAGGTACGGCAGCGCGAGCTGCGTCGCGTGGAAGACGGACGAGAGCGACGCGGCGATGACGGCGTCCCAGTCGCGCGGCGCGGTGTCGGGCAGGCTCTTGCAGCTCTGCAGCGCCGCGTTGTTGACCAGCAGGTGCAGCGCGCCCGCGCCGGGGGACAGCGCCGCGACCGCCTCGGCGAGCGCGGATGCGATGGAGTCGCGATCGCACACGTCGCATCTGACCGGGGGGAAGGGGGGAGAGGGGGACGAAAGGGTGAGGAGGAGGAGATGCGGCAAGTGAGAGCGGGACGAGGAGGAGGAGGTGTAGAGGCGCGGGAAGAGGGAGTTGTGGCCGCGAGTTGCGGGCACATGCTTTCCACGCAATAGCACCGCCACAGGCACTTCTGCACTAGTTTCCGCTGATCCTTCCTTCCAAGCCCTGCCACCCATCCCCTTGCTCCTTTGCCTTTCGTTTCCGCGCACTCACCCCGCCATCCCCTTCTGCGCCCAGTCAACCCCCCTACTGCAGTACCTCACGAAGATCGCGCGCGGTATGCTCTCCGCTCCGCTGCCCTCTCCCGCACTCCGTGTCCCTTCCCCACATCCCCCTTCTCCCCTTCCGTGGAAGCCCCCCCCTCCGCCCCGCCACTCCGCCCGGCCTGTGCCGCCGTTTGCGAATCAGCGGCAACCAGCTCAGCAGCCAGCTGGCGCCCCTCCTCTTCCAACACGTCAGCAATGGCCACCCTTGCGCCCTCCGCTACGAACTTGCGCGCGCACGCCGCGCCGATGCCCCGCGCCGCCCCCGTGATGAACGCGACTTTTCCCTGCAGACGCATGGCTTCGCCGAGTCGCGTCGACAGTCCGACGGTGATGTTGGTGCCCAACGCGAGCTACACACTAGAGACGAGATCCTAGGTAACAGAAACACGCCAACGTCAGAGCGCGCCGAGCGCGACGGTGAGATGCGAACGCGGGGAGCGAAGAAAGGAAGGGCGCAGTCTAAAAGAGGTCGAAGGAGCGCATGAGCCACAGCGCGCCGACGGTCATGGCGGCGCCCACGGCGAGCGCCTGCAGCTCGCCCGCCTGCGTGAGCGGAGGGCGCGGGGCGCTGTCGGCGCGGCGCGACGCGGAGTCGTCGTCGGGGAACGGCACAGCCTCGTCGTCGAGCGGTCGGCGCTGACGGCGCGGCTCACGACCTGACATGGCTGGGCGGATGGCGGAGGGAGTGGCGCGGACGGTCAAGCGAGACGAGGGTGCGAGGGAAGTGATGAACCGAGGAATCACCCCATCGAGCTTGCGGTTGGGGTTGAAAGCTCCCCGTTATTGAGAACCAAGAGAGGTAAAGAGCTGCGGAGATGTACCATATTACAGATGTATATTCTCAGATCTTACATATCGGCTTAGGACAAAAATGGTACGCATCTCTATCGCTTGGCAGAGGGCCAACACACAAATATAGCCAATGTGATGGAAACCCTTGGAACGGAACACAATGAGTCTGACTACACTCCCCCGGACTTGATAAAGCCGTCAGCAGCTGCTGCTATTGATGGAACGGTGACTCGCACACCCTTGCCCATCTGCATGCAGCCCAGTGCCCGACAGGACAGGACAGGACAACCCATGAGACGCACATTTTACCAACAAGGCATTTCATTTGCCGGCATCAGATAAAAACGTCAAGGGAGAGAGGAAAGGGGGTGGTGAACGATAGACGTGACATGGACAGTGGAGTGGGAGCTTTGTGAGGTGGAGGGCGGGCACTGGTGGCGGTGAGTGCAGCAGGTGTGACTCACAGTGGAGGAGAGCGTGAAGGTGGTGAAGTAGCCAAAGAAGCGCGAGCCTGCACTCATGCTCACACAGACGAACAGCCACACACGCACAGAGGATGGAATGCGTGGGGGCAAGGATGGCAGGAGATGAGTGGGGTGATGATTCAGGGTGCGGTGAGAGTAGAGGACCAGGTGGTGAGTGCAGTGTAGTTTGTCCTGGCATTAGCGCATGCGAAAATAGTGCTGCCATGCCCTGCCATGCCCTGCGAACCGCTAACTCCTGCCATGCCCGGCCATGCGGCAGCACTCACTCTTCTTGAGCCCCACGGGCTTGGCTGCCAGCAGAGCCGCTGCAAACGCCGCTGCATTCTCCGCCAGGGCCTCGTCCGGGAAGCTCACCTGGTCACAGGAGGGCGGAGAGAGGGGGAGGGCAGGGGGGTGAAGAGAGTATGGGATGAGACGGCGAGGAGAGTGGTCCAGGACTTGTTACAGAGCACATGGACGGTGCATGGTGACACGAGGCCCGTGCACAAGAACAAGGAGCATAGAAGCTATGGGCAGCAGTGGAGGAGGGGTGCAGCACGCACCTTGCCGATGCCCACGTGCACATTGGCCGTCTTGTCTGTCTTGAAGTCCGCCTTGCCACGCTTGGCCGCCCTCACTGCCTCCCCCACATGCACCGTCACCGTGCCCATCTGCCATGCCCACCACCATGCATGCACCATCAGCCATGCCATGTCACACACCATGCACCATGCAACATGCACGCTCCAACCATGAACAGAACATGCCATCCACATGCACACCATGCACAGAGACACAGACTCCCATGGATGAGGCCCTGAGAAGGGAATAGACGGTCTCCAGCTGCTACCATGTGATCACCATGAGCTGCTTACTGAGCGCTAATGCACACTGGCTGTCAGTTGTCAGTACCGGTTGCTGTAGGAAAGTGAGCAAGTGGTGGTTTACATGAGGGTTGGGCGTGGCGGCAGCATACCTTGGGGTTGGGCATGAGGCCACGTGGACCTAGGATGCGCGCGATCTGATGTTGCACGACACGGTGGGGAGGACGGAGGGGGGGCAGGGAGGAGGCATCGAGTTATAGGCACTGCATGAGAGCACGAGTGCAATAATACAGGAGGGCATGTAGCACAAGAGTGCTTGTAGGGAGTTGAGAGGATGTCATGAGTGCGAGAGTGAGAGGGTGGGGAGGAGGGAGGGCGCACCTGACCGAGCTTGGGCATGAGCGCAGGCGTGGCTATGCACTTGTCGAAACTCAACTTGCCACCACCTGCCAACTCAGCGGCAGGAAGCATGCCATCATGCGATCATGCCAGCATGCGATGAGGAAGGAAACACTGGGATGAGCATGGGAACGGCAGGGCAGGAGTGTGAGGCACGGCAGCTGTGCTGCTGTGCAAGGAACTCAACGTGAGCGACAGCACATGCATGGCTGGGGGGGGTATGGCACGCAGAAGGAGTGTGAACGGTGCATGGCAGTGCTTGGGGTATGTGAGTTCCCCTCCCTCTCCCCCCCCCGCAGCACGTACTGGCCTTGACCTCCGCTATGAGGTCCGCCCCCCCCACCACGTCCGCCCCTGCTGCTGCTGCCGCCTCCGCCTCCTCCCCCTCCGCAAACACCGCCACCCGCACCGCCTGGTAGAGGTGCACGCAGCGGGGAAGGGCACGGGGAATGGGAGGGGGACGGGAAAGGGGAATGAAAGAGAGGCATGGGAGAGAGAGAGAGGAATGGACGGGGAATAGGAGAGAGTAGATGGGAGAGGGCAGGGTGGGCAGTACACGAAGGCATATAGGGAGAGTGTGGAGTGGCTTGCGAGACGAGAGGGCACCGGTGCACGCAGGTGAGAAGGAGACAAGGCAGAGAAGGCGGGGAGGAGCGAAGAGGGGAGGAATCGAGAAGACGAGATGGGGTGCGGGAGTGGGAGACGTGGGAGGAGGAGAGGGAGCGCACTGACCTTGCCCGTGCCTCTGGGGAGCTGCGCTGATCCGCGCACCATCTGATGGCCACGGGAGGCGCGCGGGGACAGGGGAGAGGGAGAGGGGCGAGGGGGGAGGGGAGAGGGGCGAGGGGGGAGGGGAGAGGGGATGGAAGGGCATAGCCAGGGGAGGATATGGTACGTTATGCGGTGTGGGACAGTAGGGGGCACGCGGTGTGGAGGGCGGCAATAGTGGAGAGGGTCAGGGGGCGAGGGGAGCAACGAGGAACGCTGAGAGGACGGAGGCGAGGCAGCAAAGCCAGGAGAAGCGACGCTGGGAGATGCAGTGCGTTGCTGAGCGAGCGGCAGCGGGGCTTGCAGGGGGGGAGGGGGGGGAAGCGGCGCACCTGGTCGCTGCGCTTGGGGTCGATGCCCAGGCGCACATGCACCTCCACCGTCTCGTCAAACTTCGCCCTCGCCCCCTCCTGCCGCGCGCACCCCGCCACGCCACACGCGCGCGACCAGCGCCACCCGCAGGGCGCGTGGGGAGGGGGGAAAAGGGGGGAAGGGTAGGGCGAAATTGGGGAGGGATGGTAGTGAGGAAGGAGAGGCGGGAAGCGGGGGCGGAGAGCGAAGGTGAGCGGTTGCGGATGCGGCGGTGCGGCAGTGGAGACAAGAGCCGCGTGACGCGCACGACTGGACAAGGGGCGAGCGGGGTGCGCGGGAGGTGGCAGGGCAAGGGACGAGGCGGCGGGATGCGGCAGGGCGCCCCACCTTGACTCTCTTGATGGCGTCCGCCAGACTCAGCACCTCCACGCCCCCCGCGCTGCCCTTCTTCCCCTTCCGCTTCTCCCCCTCCAGCCCCTCGCTCACGAAGCACGGCAGCGGAATGCCCCCCTCCGCCCCCTCCGCCCCCTCCGCCTCCGCCTTCTCCGCCTTCTCCCCGCCCTCCGCGCTCAGCGCTGCCACCTGCGCGGCTGTCAGGTCCTCCGGTAAAGGCGCAACCCGCGGGATCGAGCCTGTCAAATCCCCCTCTCCCTCCCCCTCCCCCACCGCCTCCCCCTCCGCGTCCGGCTCACCAGAATACCCCGCTTGCGCCACTCCGGGAAAGTCGCTGTCCCCTGGTGCTTCCCCGCGCGCGGTTGGCGCGGCGGAAGACGTCAACGCGCGGAACGGAAGGGGGAGGAGAGGGGACACTTGGAGGGGGAGGGAATGCGAAGAGAAGCGGGAAAACGTAGGGGCAGGGCTCGACGAAACTGCACAAGGGTGGTTCAACGCATGGCTGAGACCACCCTCCACGTGGCATTTGGTAATTCGCTCGTTACAAGAACCGTTTAGGCGATCAACCACACCACTCATCCCCAAAGCGCTTCGACTCGGATCGCCATGGAGGCCAGACGTGGGCTGACCGCATACTGATTCTACTCGGATAGGATTTGATACGGATCGGGTGGCGGCCCTAGACGCGGCACGGAGAAGATAAGCCTGTCGCGACATGAACGGGCGCGGAGCGGCTATCAGGCGTTCTATTGAGGGAGCTGGATCCGCAGCGGTTAGCGGTACGAGCGTGGAAGCGACGTGGCGGGAAGAGGAGCGGAGGCTCGCAACGCAGGAATCGGTGGGGGCAACGTCGCATGCGACAGCCGCGATGGGAACGCGAGGAAACTAGCGGGTGGAACGGCGGGAAGGACGGAGACAAGGATGGCGTGTTTTGTTAGCGGTGTGGGTGGCGGCGGGAATGGAGGGGATCGTGAGGCGGCGCCGGGTCGGGGATGGTTGTGGTGGGACAGTCGGGAAGAAGCTAAGGTTTGTACTCGCTAAGAAGGATCTGCTATGTAGAGTTGTGATGCCAGTGTACACTTAGGAGCTTGCATGAAAACGTGAAGCCCATAAAAACACAAGGTCTCAGCTACTACTGCCTGTACATACAACTGCTTGCCATCACTCAAACATTTATTGGAAAACGCTGAACCAAAGAGCATTACAGTCCAGCTTATTAGACATCAAAGATCCCGCTTGCACTTTCTCAGCGCACGTGAAAAGGAGCACTTCCGCCATCAGCTCAGTTGGCAGTCACCGTTGTGGTGCGTGCAGTCAGAGCTTGGAGGGCGCAGGGTACCAGTTCCAGGGGTCGCTGGATACGTACTGAGTCACCTGCTTCACTGACAGGTAGTTCTCCAGTCCCCTGCACGTACACACACAGCATGGGGACGTGTAACATGGGGGATGGTGGGGGTAGGATGGTGGAGAGAATCAGGAGGCATGCAGCGTGATGGCGTTCCATTCCTGGAATGGTGCATGCACGCATTGCTGGCAGTGCATGCATCGGTTACCATACAAAGCCAGCCATGCACACCACATGTCCACTCCGCACCTGCTAGAAGTGCACGCCCCGTGGCCACTCACCACTTGCCCAGCTCCCTGCCGAAGCCGCTCCTCTTCTTGCCTCCCCACGGCGCCTGGCAGAAGCACGGCTGCGAGCAGTTCACCCACACTATGCCACACTCCATGGCCTGCACGCACCGCACATAGGCCACGGCACACACGGCACGGGGCACAGAGGTTACAGGACACAGAGTATGATGCACAGGGCATGGAGACGATGCCACGTGGTGTAGAGGAGCAAGGGGGTGCACAATGGGACACGAGCTAGGATGGGGGGAGTGCGTGGCATGCGCAGGGGAAGGTGTGCGGCCGTGGACTCACCTCTGACACGCGGCGGCACCTGTCCTGGTCGCCTGATATCACTGCTGCCGCCAGCCCATAGCTGATGTGCGCCCACCCACACATGCATACATGGAAGAGCAAAGAATGGGGCCGGGCCCATGGGAGGGGCGGCGGGTGGGGGCGGGACAAGGAAGAAACAGATGGGGTGAGCTGGGGCCGAAACATACAGGAAAAGTGTAGAGAGGAAAAAGGAATGAGGGAAAGGTAAATCCAAAAGGCGAGAAGGCAGCGCAGCAGCAGCAGCAGCAGCAGCAGCAGCGCACCTGGAGTCATTGGCGAGGGCGATGGCGTGCTGCTCATCGGAGAAGGTGTGCACGGCCAGCACGGGGCCAAACACCTCCTCCTGCCACACGCGCATGCCCGGTGTCACTCGCAGCACCGTGGGCTCCAGGTAGTACCCGCGCGCCAGGTGCTGGGAGGGAGGGCCAAGGGGTGGGGCGCGAATGGAACAAGGGGAGGCGGGAGGTGTGTTAGGAACAGGGTGTGGGGAGGTGGGTGACGCATGCGGCAGGGCCAAGGGGCGGAATGGACCATTTGCCTCCTGCTCTTCCCTGCACCACAAGGCTCCGCCCACCCATTTCATCCGCCCTGCCCTCCCCATCCATCCGCGCTGCCCCCGCCCCCTCCCCCTCTCTCACCTGCGGTCGCTTCCCCCCGCACAGCACCTCAGCGCCCTCCGCCTTGGCGCCCTCTATGAACGCCGCCACCTTGTGGTACTGCGCGTGCAGGGGGGGATATGTGGGAGAGGGCGAAACGAAAAATCAAGGTTCAGAAAAGATTCGCCATTCATGGGAGGAATATGGGAGACGAAGTGGTAGAGGCACAGGGTGCACCCACACCCAGCCATTCTCCCACACCCCCTTTCGTTGTTTTCTCCTACTACCCCCCACCCATTCCCCTTCCCTCTTTCCCTCGCTTGCATGCACCCCTGCTCCATTCCCTCTCTCGCTCGCCTGTTGGCTGGACCCCGTCGCCCCTGCCACACACCTGAGCCTCGCTAACCAGGGGCCCGAGGCGGCAGCCGGGTTCAAGAGGGTCGGAGATTCGAATGGCTTGCGCCCACTGCACCAGGCGCGCTAGGAACGCTGGCGCTATGCGCTCCTGGGGTGACAACAGAGGCGTGGGGGGGGTGGGGGGCAGGTGGGGAAGAAGGGATGGGGGTGTGAGGTTGAGGTGAGGCAGAGCCAGGACAAGGAGAAGATAGGGGTTGCACAAGAAAAACTGAGTGATTGAGAAAATGAGAGTGGAGAGAGGGACGTGGTGCAGGCACAGTGCAGCATGGCTCTCATTTCCAAACCACCGTGCCCCTCACATGCACCGTGCCCCTCACATGCACATGCCCCTCACATGCACCGTGGCCCTCACATGCACCGTGCCCCTCACATGCACATGCCCCTCACATGCACCGTGCCCCTCACATGCACATGCCCCTCACATGCAGCAGCAGGCGGGAGGTGGCACTGCAGATCTGGCCGTTGGTCCAGAAGCACCCGAACATGGCCCACTCCACCGCTGGTGCAAGGAGCGGAGGCGGCAGGCAGGGGGGCAACGGGGAGGGGCGAGGGAAGGGGGTTAGAGGCGGAGCGTGGTGTGGATTGGCAGACGGTTATAGAAGGAATTGAAAAAAAGCAGAGGAGCGGGAATTAGGAGGAGGTGGGGTGGCGTGGGGGAGGGAAGAAGAACGGGATTAGGGGAGGGAGGATAAAAAGAACGAGGACGAGGTGAGGAAAAAACTCAAAGCCGGAACACGGAAAAGAATAGAGGGAAGGATGAGCAGAAGCAGCAGAGAGAAATCTCCTCCCCACTCCCATCTCCCACGAGAACCCCTGCCTCGCCCACCACCCTTCAGCATAACCACCAGGTTCAAAACACCTCGCACATTGCCACCCTGCATGCATGCAAGCGTGCCCCTGTGCAGGGTGCAACAGGAGCAGGGCCAGTGCATGTGAAGAGGAGCATGAGGGTGTGGGAGCGAGCGCACCTTTGTCGATGTCCACATCGTCAAACACCAGCAGCGCACTCTTGCCGCCCAGCTCCATGGTCACCGGCTGCTCTCATGCACCGCCGCACAGCAGTGGCGTGGCACCATGGCACGGGCGCAAGAGAGCACGGGCGCAAGAGGCAGAGCATGAGGAGTGGTGGCAGGACGATGCGCAGTGGGAAAAGAAGGCAAGGAGATGGTAAACATAAAAGTGTCTGATAAGAAATGCAGGCATAGAGTGGGGAAAAGGAAATAGAAACGGAGAACAGGAGGTGAAGCTTCCTCCTAAGACAACCAGGAGTTGTAAGGCGAGCCACAGCAGGGAGGGGATGAGCATGGGGAGGGGTGGGTGGCATGCAGTGGCACAAGTGGCACACATACAATGAGGTTCTCAGCCGCTGCATGCAGCACGAGCTTCCCCGTTGCACTGCTGCCCGTGAACGCTATCTGCAGCCACCACACCACACACACCCGCACCATCCACAGATCCCCCCATGCATGAAAACATTGACATGTATGCACCGTGCCATCCACCACCACACCCTCCATACATGCATGTATGGAATTGGACCAATCAAGAACGCAACTGAAGAGTGGTATCGAACAGCAGTCGAGCAGCAGTTGAGCGTGGATGAATGGCAGCATGGGTGCGTCAATGCCCATCATAAGTGGGTGCACGCGGGTTCCAATGCTAGTGGGCGCAACATGCGAGGGAGAAAGGGCTGGATGCATGAAGATGCGATGCACCAAGACGCAGAACTATTGGGCTTTAAAGGGCTGCCAGAGCATCAGCCAGGCCACTCAAGTGCAGCACGCTGCGTGCGCGCAGCTTGTTTGATTGTCAACCTGCAACGTGCAGTCGCATTGTGCAACGGGGTACAGCCACCAGTCTGCCATCGTTACCGCTATTCCCCTCCCACCACAACCCCACTCCAACAGCCCCCGTCCTTTCTCCACGCATGTCAAACACCCTTCCTCCCCCCTCGTCCTCCCGAACCCGTCTCCTTCAGCAAGCCCTGCCTTGCAGCCCGTGTGGCACAAAAGAACCACGCACCTTATCGAGCCCCTTGTGTGCGGTGAGAGCAGCGCCTGCATCCGCACCCAGGCCCGTGACCACGTTCAGCACCCCCGCTGGCAGCTGCACTGCATCCGCTATCGCCCCCAGCTCCAGACACGTGCTGGGGGGGGAGGGGGAAGGGGAAAGTGGGGTGAGGGGGAAGGAGGGAAGATGGCGGAGAGGGGTCAAGTGTGGTGGAGAAGGAGGGAAGTGAAGGCAGACAGGATGGGGAAGGCCGTGCCGTGGCGGGCACAGGTGTAGACATTGAAAGGTGACACCGACGTTAAGAAAAGTAGTGCTCAGTGATGGCTGGAAAAGCAAAAGAGTGGAGCAAGTGTATGCTGATTGAGACGAAAATGTGAAGGGACATTATACGGCAAGCATGAAGCCATGTGGGCGAAGCGAAAGGGTGAAGCCAGAGGGTACAGAGAAGGGGTGCATTGACAAGGGAAAGCAGGTGAAGCGGGAAGTGGGGGAGGGAGGGAGGGGAGGGAGGGGAGGGAGGGAGGAGGGAGGGAGGGGAGGGGAGGGAGGGGAGGGAGGGAGGGAGGGAGGGAGGGAGGGAGGGAGGGGAGGGAGGGAGGGAGGGGAGGGAGGGAGGGAGGGAGGGAGGGGAGGGAGGGGAGGGAGGGGAGGGAGGGAGGGGAGGAGGGAGGGAGGGAGGGAGGGAGGGGAGGAGGGAGGGAGGGAGGGAGGGAGGGAGGGAGGGAGGGAGGGGAGGGGAGGGAGGGAGGGGGAGGGGAGGGGAGGGGAGGGGAGGGAGGGAGGGAGGGAGGGAGGGAGGGAGGGAGGGGAGGGAGGGAGGGAGGGAGGGAGGGAGGGAGGGAGGGAGGGAGGGA